>JAKOOJ010000015.1:10412351-11612351 GCA_022577455.1 Arizona elegans
GCCTAACTCTGCTTTCTTTGTGGAAAGATATAGGCATTATTACAAATGTAATAATACAGTGCAAATGAATTTGGACTGAGTCTTTGCTAGGAGATTTCTGCTCATCTTTTCATGTCTGAATCTGCCCCATAGAGAATATAGTTCTTGAAAGGAAAGGCAGTTGTACACATCTGGTCTCCACAGCTGAAGTGCATTTGGAAGAAGCACCATGCTTGACTCACAAGGTTGGCATCAGCAATGCCACGCACATAAATCTTTGCCTACTTCTGGCAAAAGAGGACATCTGCTGAACATCTGGTCCACCAACAGAGAACCAAGCTACGTAGTAGAAGAAATACTTGTCCAGGCACACGTATTATTATTCCAACAATCATCCAGGGTCTGTGGTCCAAATGAAAAACATTCTTCATCTAGATGGGAATGGTGGACCAAAGGCTGATCTTCTGACAAATTTGGAACCATATGGTGGCTCTTTCTTGAATTGTTTCCTGGCTGAAGTTCATGCCATCTACCCTTCTGATAGGCATCCTTCATCCCATGCCCAACCATTTTGAGAATGGCTCATTATGCATGCACCCCCTGTGCTGTCATCCTATTTTTGATACTATATTATATTATTTAATTGGCATCCAAATCCTGTCGTTTCCTCCAGAACACAAGATAGCCTATATTGTCTTACTGGCACATCACTGCACTGAAGTCACTTAAGCTTAAAAAAAAAAAGGAAACTGGCTCAAATGGATGTATTTATTTATTTATCGGATGTATCTATTTACTTATTGGATTTATTTCTTTGTTTGTTGGATTTATTGGGTTTATTTGATCGTTTCTTTACTGGATTTATATGGCGGCCCACTCACTCTCAGTGACTCTGGTTGGCTGACAAACGATCTTCCTTGCAAAGGACTTGAAAGTGGATCTATCCAGGTTCGATCCGAATCACACTAGACTGTATGGGATTGCTAACTACAATCCTATAGATTTCTGCATTTTTATCTCAGTCATCCAGGGAAGGGGAGGGGAGGAGAAGGAAGAAAAAAGAAAGAGAAGAAAAGAGGAAGGGAAGGGGGGGAAGGGAAGGGAAGGGAAGGGAAGAAAAAAGGAAGAGAAGAAAGGGGGAAGGGAAGGGAAGAAAAAAGAAAGAGAAGAAAGGGGAAAGGGAAGAGGGAAGAGGGAAGGGAAGGGAAGAAAAAAGGAAGAGAAGAAAGGGGTAAGGGGAGGGGAGAAAAGAAAAAGAAAAAGAAAGGGGAAGGCGAAGGGGAGGGGAGGAGAGGGAAGGGGATGAGAGAGGAGGGAAGTCAAGTGAAGTGAAGGGGTTAGAGTTAGGGTTAGGGTTAGAGGAGAGAAGAGGAGAGGAGAGGAGAGGAGGGGAGGGGAGGGGAGAGAAGTTGTGAAGTGAAGGAATTAGGGTTAGGGAAGGGTTAGGGAAGGGGAAGGGGAAGGGGAAGGGGAGAGGAGAGGGGAGAGGAGGGGAGGGGAGGAAAGGGGAGGGGACGAGAGAGGAGGGAAGTCAAGTGAAGTGAAGGGGTTAGGTTTAGGGTTAGGGGAGAGGAGAGGAGGAGGAGAGGAGAGGAGAGGAGAGGAGAGGAGAGGAGAGGAGAGGAGAGAAGTCAAGTGAAGTGAAGGGGAGGGAGGGGCAGTAAGGGAAGCGAAGGGAAGGGAAGAGGAGGGGAGAGGGGATAATTTAAAGTAAAATTAATGTTCTATATATAGTTGCCTCTCTCAGAATATAAGCCTTGATATTTATCCAGGCTGCTAGCTTTGAGCAATTACATTCATCAATTAAAAAGCCCAAGTCTTAAAAAGGGAACAAATATTCCCCTTTGATTAATCAGTCCAGTTCAGAATAAGGCAGCCAAAGACGGTATCATTCACAAAGGGGAAAACTGCTTCAGGGTCCCAAGTTTTACTCGTTCCCTTTTTTGCCACGATGATGAAAAAGAAACTCAGTTTCACGACCCACTTGGCAGCCAAACGCCCCAAACATTTTAAAAAGAAGTTCTTTAAACTAAAACAGCCTAAAGTTTTAAAGACGCACATAGAAATGTAGGAGAAAAGAAAAGAAAAGAAAAGATCGTTGAAGATGCAATACTTACTCGGGCGTTCTGTCCCGAAATGCTTAAAATCTAAGGTCAGAGAAGGTCTCCATGGATAGGATTCCAGAAGTCCATCCAAAACTCCTCTGCAACATGATAGAATTAAAATTAGATTTGCAATTCCCATGGAACAAGGCCATTGGAGAGGAACTTGGAGCAGATGTCTAGAGCTTCATTCATTCAAATATCTCAGGGTATTTCGCTGTGCCTTAAGACTCTGCTGTTCCGCCAGGCCAGGCTATCAATGTAATGATTTTAAATTGGATGTTTTAAATTTTGGGGGGTTTTAATATTGAGCCGAAATTATTTTTTATTCTTTTTGAGTTTCAAGATAATCCTATTCCACTGTTGGAATGGCCTGGGAATAGCCCAGACCTTCACCCAGTTGGAAATCTATGAAGCCGACTAAAGAAACGTGTTAGTCAGAAGCAACCCAGCAATAAAACCCAGTTAAGAGAAGCCATCATTCAATCTTGGTTTCATATTAGAACAGCTGCAGAACTAAAAGACTTGGTTCACTCTGTGGAAAGACGTTGTAAGGTCATAATTCATGCTAAAGGTTATCCAACTAAGTATTAACTGACATGGTGATAATTTTTGTAGATCTCATTTTTTCTATGGTGATCATTTTTGTAGATCTCGTTTTTCTACGTGTTTCACTTTTCTTCTTTAGATTGTAACTGCTATTCTAATAGCAAATCCTTCCTAAAAGTTATTGCATTACATTCTTGATTAAATTATCTTTCCATTGATTGATATAATTTTATGGTACTATTCCCTCCAAAAAAGTGGTGTTATTAGTTAGTTTTAGAAAATACACTTTTCCCAAAAGGTTTCCACAATTTTGGCCACTACTGTATCCTGGGGAAACTGAAAAGCTACAGGCAATTGTCATTAATGATGTATGTTTCTTTCATAATGTAGGCAATGAATGAACAAAAGCATGTACTTTTTTCCATTTAAAAGTCTTTAAACAATCCGTAGCTCCGTCAGTTAAATAACTGCAGTTTGTTTGTTTTTACCTGTTTCTTCCGGGGTCTCTAAATCCTTTGGCAAACGGATTGCGGTCAATCTTCAGTTTTGTTATCTGTGGATGTTTTTCAGACAAGCAACAAAGGAAGAACTGTGAATATCATACTTCTCACCAATCTGCTCACAAAAACCTGCTTGTATCCCTGGAAGGTTAATTTACCTGCTGGTTTTGATAAGCGGTGACCGTCGTAAATTCGGTTTCTTTAAACGAGAAGGTCTGAACACCAGCTGCAGGCAAAGATGGGGTCTGGGAAAGATCAAACCGGGAATCCTGGATGATAATGTGGACTCGGGGCTTGTATTTGTGCATTGATTGCAAAATTATCTGTAGTCCACAGAGAAAGAGAGAGAAAGAAGAGGAAAAAACAATCAGAAAAAGTGAACGTTATCATTTTTAAACTTGGATATATTTTTATTTATTTATTGTTTATTTATTGATTCGATTTATATGCCGCCCTTCTCCGGAGACTCAGGGTGGCTTACAATGCATTAAGCAATAGCCTTCATACTTTTGTATATACCTGCTTAGTAGGGCTTTTGGCCCCCCTTAAGCGGTGTTCTTTTTTATACAAAGTCAGCTTATTGCTCCCACAATCCGGGTCCTCATTTTACCTACCTCGGAAGGATAGAAGGCTGAGTCAACCTTGAGCCTGGTGAGATTTGAACTCGCAGTCATTGCAGGCAGCTGGCAGCTAAGTGATGTACTTTAACAGCACTTTAGTTTGCTGCGCCACCAAGGCTCATAGAACTTTTTTTTAAAGTTCTACCTTAATAATAATGCTTTCTATTTAAAGCATAGCAACAATAAGGCTGAAGCAGGCAAGAAATGATGAAGGGATGATTTCCCTTTCCCTGGTGTTATTTTGAGCGATTTTTCTCTCCTACTCCCCTCCCCCCCCTCATCTTTTTGTTTTACTTTAGTTTTCCTTTTTCTTATACTTTTTGTTGTTCTTTGAAATGGGATAAACTTGATTTTATAGGGATCTGATGGTTAGATAAGAAAGACAGAAGTTAGAAAGGAAGAGAAATTAAATGAGGGAGTCCTAATGAGGAGAATTGTTAAAGAAGAGAATGTTAAGTATGTGATTATATTACTATGTTATTGTACTACTACTATTATTGTGGTGAACATTATAACAAAAGTGAATATTATGACTGATGAACCATTACTGTACCCAGGCCAACACTGTTTGATGAAAACAGGACTGAATATAAACAAAATTAATAAAACATTTTTTAAAAAGGAATAATCCTCATTAGATTTGCTTTAAGAACAACAAAGATGATTAGGGGCCTTGAGGCTAAAACATATGAAGAACAGTTGCTGGAATTGGGTATGTCTAGTTTGATGAAAAGAAGGACTAGAGGAAACATGATAGCAGCCTTCCAATATCTCATTATCGAGGGCCTATCTCGATGACGGACTTTGGAGTCCGGAGAGATGGCATGGAGCAAGGAAGAATTTATGGGGCTTTTTAGGGAAATTTTTAAAGATTTTAAGGGGTTCTGGGGGGGGGGTTTGTAATTATTCTTTTAAAGATACCGGGAAGACGACTATGGCGGATGGGGGGGGGAATCCACCAGGGTCAGAGCCGTGCCCGGCACAGGGTAATGATCCGGGAGGCACCGGACGAGGGATTGGAAAAGGGATGGGGGGGCGATATCTATGAGGGCTGTACCATCGGCACGGTGAATGGGAGGGGCAGATATGGCGGGAGCAGGGAACCACATCAGGTGTTGGGGGCTCGCACTTGCTGTTTGAGAGCAATTGCTTGCCCCGGTCCCCAAGGCTCCGCTCAGATACTAGGTGGCTTAGATATTCAGGAGCTGGGCCTTCGGCTGATGCTGTGCAATGCCAGGTCCGTGGTCAATAAGGCCCCCCTCATTCACGATCTTATACAAGAGGGAGGAGCGGACCTGGCGGGTATTACGGAGACCTGGTTGGGCCCGGAGGGTGGCATCCCTCTGGTGGAAATGTGCCCACCAGGCTTCAGAGCATTCCATCGGCCGAGGGCCCAGGGGAGGGGCGGGGGGGGTGGCGGTTATTATTAACGAGGATCTGAGTCCGAGGGAGACCACTGTGCCTCAGATAGCCGGATGTGAGTCCCTCCTTGTGAGGTGGGGCCGTGGGGTTCAGATGGGCTTGTTGCTTACGTACCTGGCTCCCTGCCGCGTGGCAACAGCCCTACCTGAGCTACTCGACGTGATAGCCACGGTGGCGGTAGATACACCCAGGCTTTTAGTCATGGGTGATTTCAACTTGCCATCCGTCGGTGAAACGTCTGAGGTGGCTCAGGAGTTCATGGCTTCCATGACGGCCATGGACCTGACCCAGTTAGTTCATGGCCCTACTCACAGGGGAGGTCACACTGTGGATTTGATTTTTGTCTCTGGCCAGTGGTTGAGTGGTCTTGTTATAGGGGATATAGACGTGGAACCCTTGTCATGGACTGACCACTCACTCTTTCGCCTAGATCTTCGAACCGCGACCCCTCGCCGCAGGGAGGCGGACCCAATTAGATGGATCCGCCCCAGGCGCCTGATGGATCCTGATAGGTTCCAGACGGAGCTTGGGCCATTTCCTGAGGATCTAGCACATGACTCGGCCGAGGACCTGGTAGCCGCCTGGGATCGGGCGGCTGGTGGGGCCTTGGACCGAGTTGTGCCTTTGCGGCCTCTGACCCGATGCCGATCCCGTGCGGCTCCTTGGTTTACTGAGGAGCTGAGGGAAATGAAGCGCCGGAAAAGACGCCTGGAGAGCGGTTGGAGGGCCAGTCTCGCTGAATCTGATCGAACACTGGTAAGGTCGCATATTAAGGCCTACCTAGTGGCGATAAAGACGGCAAAGTCTAACTACTTTTCCGCCTCTATTGCGTCATCAGGGAATCGTCCGGCCGCCCTGTTTAGGGTGACCCGCGCCCTGCTCCATCTGGGAGTGCGGGAGGATCCCTTAGAAGGCAGGGCGGAGGATTTCGGACAATACCTGTATGACAAAATCGCTCAGATCCAGGGGGATCTGGACTCTGACTGGGTAGATCAGGGCAGGGTGACGAGGAACAGTCTTGAGAATGTTATCTGGGAGGAGTTTGATGCTGTGACTCCCGATGATGTGGACAGGATTTTGGGGAGACTTAGTGGGGCCACATGTTTACTGGACCCGTGTCCCTCCTGGTTGGTACTGGCTTCCCGGGAGGTTACACGAGGCTGGCTCCAGGGCGTCATTAATGCTTCTTTGAGTGAGGGTCACTTCCCCGCTGCCCTGAAAGAGGCGGTGGTGAGGCCTCTCCTCAAGAAGCCGTCCCTGGATCCAGCAATATTGGCCAACTATCGTCCTGTCTCCAACCTTCGCTTCATTGCGAAGGTTGTTGAGAGTGTGGTCGCGCAACAGTTTCCGCAATTCCTGGAGGAAACATCCTATCTAGATCCGTTCCAGTCGGGTTTCAGGTCTGGGCACAGCACGGAAACGGCATTGGTCGCGTTGGTGGATGATCTCTGGAGGGCTCGGGACAGGGGTTATTCCTCTGTTCTGGTCCTATTAGATCTCTCAGCGGCTTTTGATACCATCGACCATGGTATCATGCTGCACCGGCTGGAAGAGTTGGGGGTGGGAGGCACTGTGTTGCGGTGGTTCTCCTCCTTTCTCTCCGACCGGTCGCAGTTTGTGTTGGCAGGGGGGCAGAGGTCGACCTCGAGGCCTCTCATCTGTGGAGTGCCGCAGGGATAGGTCCTCTCGCCCCTTCTGTTCAACATTTATGTGAAGCCGCTGGGCGAGATCATCCGTGGCTTTGGGGTGAGATACCACCAGTACGCTGATGACACCCAGCTGTACATCTCCACCCCACGCCACCCCAACGATGCCCTTGAAGTGATGTCCCAGTGCCTGGAGGCTGTGCGGATCTGGATGGGGAGGAACAGGCTCAAGCTCAACCCTTCCAAGACTGAGTGGCTGTGGCTCCCGGCATCCCGATATAGTCAGTTGACTCCATCGCTGACTATTGGGGGCGAGTCCCTGGCCCCCTCGGAGAGGGCGCGCAATCTGGGAGTCCTCCTGGATAGGCAGCTGTCCTTGGAGGAACATCTGACGGCTGTTACCAGGGGGACCTTTTATCAGGTTCGCCTGATTCACCAGTTGCGGCCCTTTCTTGATCGGGATTCCTTGTGCACAGTCACTCACGCCCTCGTCACCTCTCGCCTTGACTACTGCAACGCTCTCTACATGGGGCTCCCCTTGAAGAGCACCCGGAGGCTCCAGCTGGTCCAGAATGCAGCAGCGCGGGTAGTGATGGGAGCAACATGGCACTCCCATGTAACACCGCTCCTGCGCGAGCTGCACTGGCTCCCGGTGGTCTTCCGGGTGCGCTTCAAGGTGTTGGTTATCACCTTTAAAGCGCTCCATGGCATAGGGCCTAGCTATCTCCGAGACCGCCTGCTGCTACCAACGACCTCCCATCGACCCGTGCGCTCCCACAGAGAGGGCCTCCTCAGGGTGCCATCAGCCAAACAATGTAGGCTGGTGGCCCCCAGGGGGAGGGCCTTCTCTGTGGGGGCTCCCACTCTCTGGAATCAGTTGCCCCCGGAGATAAGGAGAATCCATGACCTCAATGCCTTCCGTCGTTCCCTGAAAACCCATCTTTTCCAGCAAGCCGGGTTGGCTTAGAAGAAATTTTTAAATTTTAAATTTTTTAATTAGTTTGTTATTCTTAACTTTCGGCCCAAATCTATATATATTTTTAAATGTTTTAATATTTGTATTCTATTTTTTTTTATCTTGGCTGTACACCGCCCTGAGTCCTCAGGGAGAAGGGTGGTATATAAATTGGAAATTAAATTAAATTAAATTAAATCTCAGGGGCTGCCACAAAGAAGAGGGAGTCAAGCTATTCTCCAAAGCACCTGAAGGTAGAACAAGAAGCAATGGGTGGAAACTAATCAAGGAGAGAAGCAACTTAGAACTAAGGAGAAATTTCCTGACAGTGAGAACAATTAATCAGTGGAACAACTTGTCTCCAGAAGTTGTGAATGCTCCAACACTGGAAGTTTTTAAGAAGTGATTGAACAATCATTTGTCTGAAACAATAGGATCTCCTGCTTGAGCAGGGGGTTGGACTAGAAGACCTCCAAGATCCCTTCCAACTCTGTTATTCTATAATTTAATATGCGTTCAATCACTTGAACAATGTGAAATTTGGATGATGGAAGGTCCAGTTCTCCTCCTTGTGGTTGGCACTAATGAGGTCTAGTATAGGACTAAAACCAAAGAGAGATTGTAGCTCAAATGTCCATGCACTTGAAGAGCGTTTTGTGTTGTTTTCTTTTTCACAAGAAAACAAGATGGTAGTTGGCAGCTCTAAAAAGATCATTACCCTTTTTCCCATGAAGCAAAGATCCCTTTCAAATGTTTATTTGGAAAACTGAAGGGTGTCTTGACCTTATAGTGCAGCTAATAAATAAGTAGTATGCTAAACTTAAGCTTATTCATTTATTAGATTTCTTTCCCGCTTATCTTGCCTCGCCTGTGGGACATCAAAGGTTTTCCTGTTTTAGGGAGAGACAAAAATACTGCTATCCAAGCCAAGATACATTTTACACACAGCTAAGTTGTTTGGGCATCGGTAGCAAAAATCTGATTCTCACAATTCATCTGACATAAAAATCAAAATTGTTTTTCTCTATTTTCCTCACACTCAAAATCTATTTCCAAGGCAAAGATCAAGTCCGGACTGCAAAATCCAGTTCGTCACTAGATGGCAGCAAAAATGCTGGCCCTTTGCTGCCACCTTGTGGTCATCTGAGTTTTGTAGCTAATTCCTTCCTTCCTTCCTTCCTTCCTTCCTTCCTTCCTTCCTTCCTTCCTTCCTTCCTTCCTTCCCACTCTTTCTCCCTCCCTCCATTCTCTCCCTCCCTCCCTCCCCTCTCACCCATCTTCCTTCCTCCTTTCCTCCCTCCCTCCGTCCCTCCCCCTCCCTGTCTCCTCTCCTCTCCTCCCCTCCCCTTCCCTTCCCTTCCCTTCCTTCCTCCCTCCCTCTCTCCTTTTTTCCCTTCCTTCCTTCCTCCCTCCCCTCCCTCCTCTCTCTCCCTCCCTTCCTACCCTCTCACCCATCTTCCTTCCTTCTTTCCTTCCTCCCTCCATCCCTCCCTCCCTGCCTCCTTTCCTTTCCTTTCCTTTCCTTTCCTTTCCTTTCCTTTCCTTTCCTTTCCTTTCCTTTCCTTTCCTTCTTTCCTTTCCTTTCCTTTCCTTTCCTCCCCTCCCCTCCCCTCCCTCCCTTCCCTCTTCTACTAAGTCTCCCAAGGCAGCCATCTTGCTCTAGCTAACAATAGAACTGGCCCTACTTTCTTCCCTCATCCTCCGTTCCTGTAAAGTAGTAACCTGAAATCCACACCTACATGCCCTTTGTCGTCCATCTCATTGTTGGTGAGCTTCACCCGATCAAAGCTGATGATCTGCCTCATCCACGTCTCTCCCGAACAGGGGGAATCCGGGTGGATATATAGCCGAGGTGTAATGCACGAATGGTCCGTGTTCCCGGCCACCATCCACTGTGAGCTGTGATAGACATACCTGCCAAACGGAACAAGGGTTAGAAGAAAAAACACAACCGGTTGGTACCGCTGTTTTTGTTGAGTAAGGCAAAATCAGCTGATTTTACCCAACCGGCATTAAGCCATGAATCACAGCTTAAAAAAACGCAACAATAGGATTCATGTGATAGACGAAGCCAAAAATTACATCAGTCGCGTTACAGCTTAACATATGGGAAACTAAAATACTAGGTCTTGAGCCAAGGGCCCCCAATTAGCTTGGGAAATGAATTCACCATATTCTACTCTCCACTATATAACAGCAATCAGTATTATTTACGCATTGGAAGTCAGGCTAATCATTCACAGTCCACTTAATCAACTAATCTTTCCTTCTTGCTTTCTGCAGTCCTTATTCCCAGGATTTCAAGGATCCAAGTGTTGCTTGCAAAAACCTCTGCTGCGTGCATCAATTTTAAAGGTTTGTTCCTGTTTCTCTTCTTTTCACTCTTAGCTCCGCTAAGCTCATGCCTCTATCTCAGTCCCAAATTGAGAGGGAAGACAGAGCTCTCAATGTTGGGTGGACAAAGCTCTAAGACAGAAGCAGAGGTGGGCTGCTGGGGGTTCACAGGGGATCGGGAGAACCTCTAGCTAAGATTCTGTGCAGTTTGGAGAATCCCCAAATCCCACTCCTGGCTGGCCCTGCCCTGCCCTGATTGGCTATTGTTTCTCTCTTGTCATTTTTCCTGCAAATTGCTTCTGAGCATTCTGCCAACCACAGTAAGCTTACGGTTATCTGAAAGACTGTGCCTCAGAATTGAGTTATTATTCCTTGGACTCTTGTCTGCTGTTAATGAAGTTAAATTAACAGCCCTTGTTCAGAAAAGACTGATTTAAACTGTACTTGTGTTTGAACAACTACTAAGAAAGCTCATTAGTAGTCCTTAATTAGTAAACTAAGGTTTGTACAGACTTTGTGTGTCCTGCATTCTTTGTGGTCCATAGCTGGGGCAGAAGAGGTTCATGTGGGCAAGGACAATCTTCCTTTTTACGGGCAACTAAAAGGGAGAACCATTCTCCAAATCTCATGTCTCCAAGAGGACCAGGCAGACTCATTCTCAAATCTTCCCCAGATGAAACCTTGATATGTCTGAACTGATTTCAACCTAAAACCTTCTATAAATTTTCATTCATTTATTCATTAATTCATTCAGAAAGAGGAACAAAGGAAGGAAGGAAGGAAGGAACTAAGGAAGGAACTAAGGAAGGAAGGAAGGAACTATGGGAGGAAGGAAGGAACTAAAGAAGGAAGGAAGGAAGGAAGGAAATAAGGAAATAAGGAAGGAACTAAGGGAAGGAACTAAAGAAGGAAGGAAGGAACTAAGGAAGGAAGGAAGGAACTAAGGAAGGAAGGAACTAAAGAAGGAACTAAAGAAGGAAGGAAGGAAGGAAGGAAGGAAGGAAGGAAGGAAGGAAGGAAGGAACTAAGGAAGGAACTAAGGGAGGAAGGAATGGAGGAAGGAAGGAACTAAGGAAGAAACTAAGGAAGGAAGGCTTAGAATCTAAATGTCTATGGAGTTTCTCAGTCTTCCAGATCATGGTTGTCCCAACGCCCACTTGCCTCTTGGTTAAAAAAAAGCACTTTTGGCTTAGAATCTAAGTTTCAAAAAAACCACAGTATATGTGCTTTGGGGGCGGGGGGGGGGAATAAAAACTTTTTTACCTGTATCTTTTCGAGTCCACTGGGACCACGTCTATAGCAATGTAATATTGTTTCACTAGATCCAAACCTTTTACTTTAACTCTGACCGAAGGAAACATTCTCCTGCATAAAACAAAATTTGTGTTACCTTACTGTAACTTTTCACTTTTGCCACCTCGTCACTCTCTCCAACATTCAGACATATTAGCCACACAAGCTGGAGGTTTTTTTCCCCCCAACCCTGAAGCATTGATACCACACCTAGAATATTCGTTAGTCCTACCCATTTGGAGGGAAAAATACAAGGAAAAAGAAAAAAACAAATCAACGTGAATTGCTTGGCTGTTGAAATAGGCATTTTTGTTAGCAGCAGTTCTTAAAAGTTCTTAAATTTTGAAGGTCCTAAAAATCTCTGCAGTTGGTCAATGGGAGTAATTGTAAGATGCAATCTGGTGAGGTTTTTTACTTGGAAGAATTGCTGGTTGAACAAAAATGACTTTTGTTTGCATACTTATAAATAAATTGGTTGCGTTCAGTACCCTTCCTGCCTGGTTTCCTACTACTGCTACCTCTGCAGTTCCATCAGGAAGAGTGTCAGGAAGTGTGAGGCTGCCTCTGAAGGAAAGGAACTTCAATTGTTCCTAGTTCGAATCCCTAGTACAGGTCTCCTGCGTGAGCAGGAGGTTGGACTAGATGACCTCCAAGGTCCCTTACAACTCTGTTACTGTTAAAAATAGTAATTATCAAAGTAAATGAAACAAGTATTGCAAGTAGCAAGGTACAAAATATCAATAGAAGAGAATATTTGTAGCCTAGTGTTGATTTGTGGGGTTCTTGGTGCTCTCTGAACTCGGTTGTTTTCATGCATATGTTTCATTACCCAACAACTAGGTAACATCAGAGGAGGAGGAGGAGAGAAGGAGGAGGAGAAGGAGAAGGAGAAGGAGAAGGAGAAGGAGAAGGAGAAGGAGAAGGAGAAGGAGAAGGAGAAGGAGAGGACTGGGTCATTGTTGGTGCTCTCTGAGCTTGGTTGTTTTCATGCATATGTTTCATTACGCAACAACCAGGTAACATCGGAGGAGGAGGAGGAGGAGAAGGAGAGGACTGGGTCATTCTTGGTGCTCTCTGAGCTTGGTTGTTTTCTTGCGTATGTTTCATTATGCAACAACCAGGTAACATTGGAGGAGGAGGAGGAGGAGGGAAGGAGAAGGGGAAGGGGAAGAGGAAGAGGAAGAGAAAGAGGAAGAAGAAGACACACAGTACAATTAAGTACAATTTTCAAAAAAGAATACAAACACAGTACAATGAAGAGAAACAACCAGGTAACATTGGAGGAGGAGGAGGAGGAGGAGGAGGAGGAGAAGGAGAAGAGAAGGAGAGGACTGGGTCATTCTTGGTGCTCTCTGAGCTTGGTTGTTTTCTTGCGTATGTTTCATTATGCAACAACCAGGTAACATTGGAGGAGGAGGAGGAGGAGGAGGAGGAGGAGGGAAGGAGAAGGGGAAGAGGAAGAGGAAGAGGAAGAGGAAGAGGAAGAGGAAGAGGACACACAGTACAATTAAGTACAATTTTCAAAAAAGAATACAAACACAGTACAATGAAGAGAAACAACCAGGTAACATTGGAGGAGGAGGAGGAGGAGGAGGAGGAGGAGGAGGAGGAGGAGGAGGAGGAGGAGAAGGAGAAGGAGAAGGAGAAGGAGAAGGAGAAGGAGAAGGAGAAAGAAGGAGAGGACTGGGTCGTTCTTGGTGCTCTCTGAGTTTGGTTGTTTTCTTGCATATGTTTCATTACACAACAACCTGGTAATAGAGGAAGAGGAGGAGGAGGAGGAGGAGGAGGAGGAAGAGGAGGAAGAGGAGGTGGTGGAGGGAGTCATTCTTGGTGTTCTCTGAGCTTGGCCGTTTGCTTGCAGACAATTTATTACCTAACTAAGTAACATCATCAGTGTTTGGGTAATGAAATCCCTTCAAGAAAACAATCAAGCTCAGAGAACATCCAAGACCTTATACTACAGAATACCTTTAGAATAAGGCTTGCAGATAAACAGCAGAAGAAAAGCAAACTAGAGCTAAGAGTAAGCTCCTTCAGAATGTTTCCCAGTGATAAGATTTAATGTTGTTTTCCAAATGTTTGCCCATTAAGAGAACGTAGCCCATGTGCAAGAATGCCACTTTAGGTCTCCAACTTTGTTTTCTTCCGCTAACAACAACAATGTGTTCTAGGTTCAGCATTGTTAATATTGTGTTAAAATTTGTTAAAATTTGTGCTTTTCAGGGCATTTAAATTAAAGTCATCTGTTGCCCTGTTGTGTGAACTGGGATGCATTTTCAACTCGCTTTAGAAGGGCAGATTAATCCTAGAAATAGACGTGCCGCTCTTTTGTGAGTTTTAATGCTGAAACGACAACATCTGACTTATCGAGATCACTACCATTACTGTCTTAAGTAGTTTGCTTAAGCTGTAAAGAGCACTTGGTTGTCGAAAAGAGAAAGTATGGAGCCAAGACAAAACCAACATCACAAAACATTGTGATATAACTAGCAAACTTTGAAATGCTGAAGCCCAGTTTCAGAGTTACACAGAATTCATGGTGCTTTACCAGAGAAACATTGCTTTAAAATTATATCATGCCAGAAGGCATGGTTTAGTTCCGTTTCTATGCAAGTGATTTATAGCACGATAGGTCATCACTATGGTGAAACATTGCTAAGGATGGCAAACTTTGCATCTCCCAAAGCAAATACATTGGGAAGAAGAGGTATCACAAAGTCCCAAAGTTCAGTTCAGACTTCTCACGAAACCATGAGTGAAGTAACTATGGTCTACTGAGTAAAAACACAATTTTATTTATTGAGGGCTTTGCATAATATACAAAGCCATCGATCATTGCTCAGACAAACCAGACTAAATGTATTCGCACAGTAAGGAAGCATCTGTTTCCAAGCAAATTTGACTCCTGGTGTCATTATGACTGTAGCCATCTCGTTTTAGGGATAGGAATGATCTGGTTTGGGATTGCTTTTTTTTTTCCTGGGATGTTGTTATTTTATTATGATTGTTGTCATATCGAGTCTGTAGCTCTGAGATTCTCCGAATGTTTCTTATCTAAGTGCTAATCTATTTCCTGATTGCTTATTTGTACCCTGCGACTATCATTAAGTGTTGTACCTTATGATTCTTGATGAACGTATCTTTTCTTTTATGTACACTGAGAGCGTATGCACCAAGACAAATTCCTTGTGTGTCCAATCATGCTTGGCCAATATAAAATTCTATTCTATTCTAAATTGTTTAAAATCTTACCCTCAAAACGATGCTATAGAGCACTGCACATCAAAACAACTAGACACAAGAAAAAGGATTTTCCTGAATGCCATCACTCTGCTAAACAAATAATTCCCTCAACACTATCAAACTATTTACTAAGTCTGCGCTACTATTAATCTTCTCATCGTTCCCACCACCCATCTCCTTCCACTTATGACTGCATGACTGTAATTTTGTTGCTTGCATCCTTACGATTCATATTGATATTGTTTCCTGATTGCTTATTTGTACCCTATGACTATCATTAAGTGTTGTACCTTATGATTCTTGATGAATGTATCTTGTCTTTTATGTACACTGAGAACATATGCACCAAGACAAATTCCCTGTGTCCAATCACACTTGGCCAATAAAAAATTCTATTCTATTCTATTCTATTCTATTCTATTCTATTCTATTCTATTCTATTCTATTCCATTCCATTCCATTCCATTCCATTCCATTCCATTCCATTCCATTCCATTCCATTCCATTCCATTCCATTCCATTCCATTCCAATCAAGAATAACCTTTCTTAGCTTGACCCTTGATAAAGGAAACCAGGAGTTTCCATTTGCTGAGATGAACATTTCATATTTTGACTTACACAAGTTTGAACCTGATCAGCATCAAAATATTAATTTCAATGAAGCGTAATGGTTTCTGCTCCCCCAACACCAAAGATCATGATAATTTATTTAATTAGCTTTAATTTTGGGGGTTAGCAGAGCTCATCGAACCACAAACTAAACACTGAGGGCTAAACTAAAACATGGTTTGTTCAATGTTTAGGTTTACAACCAGGCCATGGTTGGTTTCACGCAACATGGTGTGTCACCTGATATGCTGTGCCAAACAAATCCACCACATTCATGGATTAAGATAGTAATCTGAAATCTTCTATGCATTTTTAGGAAGGAAGGAAGGGAGGGAGGGAGGGAGGGAGGGAGGGAGGGAGGGAGGAGAGGCAGAGAGGAAGGAAGGAAGGAAAGAGGAAGGAAGGCGGGAGGGAGAGTCAGAGAGAGGAAGGAAGGAAGGAAGGAAGGAAGGAAGGAAGGAAGGAAGGAAGGAAGGAAATAATAGAATTGGAAGAGAACTTGGCGATCTTCTGGTCCAATGCCCTGCTCAAGCAGGAAATCATATACCATTTCAGACAAAACGTTGTCCAATCTCTTCTTAAAAATCTCCAGTGGTGAAGCACCCACAACTTCTGGAGGCAAGTCCTTCCACTTAACTAATTGTTTGTTACTTCTTGTTCTGCCCTCAGGTGCTTTGGAGAATAGGTTGATCCCCTCTTCTAAGGAGCGCTGGTCCAAAGAAGTACAGCGTGTGTAAATACAGAATAAAATCATATTCTCATCCTCAACCACAAACATGTTGCAATTTGGCAGAAATAAATATCTTCCTAGGACAGGGCTCAACAATTTAAAGTCAGGATGCGTGCAGCAGAGGAGGGAAGACAAAAGACGTGGGCACACCTGACCATCTAAAAGCCCTAGATCTTACCTGCCGGCTTTGGTGATGATCATCTCAGTGCCAATTTCATGAAATCTCTTCCACAGCTCTGAGCCTTGTAAGTCGACTTGAATGTCCCCTGTTTCTTCTCGGGCTTCCTCGCAAAGAGATAAGGTGATTTCTCCTTTGGTTTTCTTTTCTGGAAAAGAGAAACGCGAAGAAGAAATAAAACATGAGAAGCAAAGAGAAATAACCATTGAGGTCTCTGATTAGTGGCTGTCTTCACAGGAGCTGCTGCTGAGCAAGGGCTTCCTTGAAGGACAAATTATCCAGTCCTACAGGAAGCTAACCAACAGGGGTGAGCACCAGTCCAGCTTTCTTGGTTAACTAGCCTGACTAGGTGGCTCAGGGGATAAGACACTGAGCTTGTCGATCAGAAAGGTTGGCAGTTCCTGCGGTTCGAATCCCTAGTACAGGTCTGCGTGAGCAGGGAGTTGGGCTAGATGACCTCCAAGGTCCCTTCCAACTCTGTTACTGTTAGACTCAATGCAGCCATTATCTCTTTAAGTGGGTCCAGAAGATTATGTGAACCCAGCTCAGGAGTTCAGTGAGACCTTTCTTCCAGGCAGAGAAAGATGGTAATGTCGGTCCTTCTTGAGTTGCTCCAGGCCTTCCTTCCTTCCTTCCTTCCTTAGCAAGAAAGGTTCTTTCAAAGATAGTCTTCTGTTCATTTTAGGTTGTCCGCATGGAACACCCACATTAGAAGCATGGATGGGAATGTCAATAATTCTACTATTGTGCTACCTGAAGGAAATAGTTCCCTTACATATTATGTTTTCAGCCCCGGCTTCCATTTCTCTCCCAAATGAAAAGTAATATGGAATTAGTGGAATTGCAGAATTTGTTCAGCAATTGACTCGCTTTTGAAATCTGAAGTTGATATTTGTTATTGAAAACTAAAGGTCTGCTAGATCAGCTAGCAGTGGCCATAATTACTAAACTGATACATTTTGTAAGTGGCCATATTGTTATTTTCTGTTCCACGCAGGAGGTGATTCTCCTGTCGCCTTTGGGCTCCCTTGACCTTCAGTCTCACCTTTGAGATTTCTCTCAATCCATATTCCTCTCCCTTACACTAGTTTCCTCTCCTTTGGGTGCATTTAACTTAGCAAACAAGCATGCTTTATTTTGTTTTTAATTCTGAGAAATTAGAATTAAGTTCTAATAAATAATGAAGGGGAGTCACACAGAATCTGTTCAATTTCAATTTTTCTAAATTTCCAAATCTTTATTGTCAGTGCACAACACATGTGCAATGAGATTGGTTGAGCTCCCTCAGTGCACCCCCCCCGCCCCCCAAAAACACAATATATCTCACAGTGAAGAAAGAAAATCCCTAACTCAATAAATCATATTAACAAAACACCCAGTCCTATTGCACCGGTGTGAACGTGTTACACATTGCGCCAGCCCTGCAGTCCATCATACTATGTAGTTACGATGTTATTTCTCATTCAGGAGTCTGGCAGCCCACAGATAAAAACTGTTCTTCAGCCTGTTTGTACTGCTGGCTATACTTCTATATCTCCTTCCCGATGGTAGGAGGGTAAAGAAGTGATGACCAGAGTCGTCCCTGTTCACCTCCCCACTCTTTTTTTTAAGCCCGAGAAAAGATTGGCTGTGTTCAAGAAGCCAGGGCTTGATTAACCAGAATTTAATAAATAAGCCACAATATCTGCCTTTGTCCAACCACTTAGCCAAAGTCAGGAAACTCACATTCTAGCTTAGTGCAACGTTTGTAGGTTGCCCAAAGAAATTTTTTTCGGGTTTAATGCTTTTGCCTTTCTTATTTGCAAGCCACTTGGAGTCATGAAGGAATGGAAATCAAATTAAATTCATAAGGGAGAGGATTTTGCCTGCTTTGGAAAGGAAGGATCAGACTCCTCCAGTCTGCTGAACTTTCCTTTGCTGAAATCTGGGTGACTTACTTCCATTCGGGACATAATTCCCAGGGATGGAAACTCCAAAATATCCAGGGGATGGGTTCATGGGACTTTTTCTTTTTTTAATTTGATTTATATGCCGCCCTTCTCCGGAGACTCAGGGCGGTTTACAGTGCGTTAAGCAATAGCCTTCATACTTTTGTATATTTATACAAATATTTATATTGCCCCCACAAATTGGGTCCTCAATTTACCTACCTTAGAGAGGATGGAAGGCTGAGTCAACCTTGAGCCTGGCGAGATTCGATCTTACTTTAATTGCAGACAGCTGGTGTTAAATTATAGTGCTCTGTCTGTTGAGCTATCCAGGCTCCTAATTTAGCCCATTCAGCTTTATAAGCAGCCACATTAGTGCTATGCTATGCTAATGGCTATGCTCCATTAGTGCTAATCTCGTGAACTAACTTGTTGTGGGACTGCATTCTGATCGGGCAAATTCCTGATCCTATGTATTGCTCAGGGGTAGCTGAATTGGGGGAAACCCAATCCTAAGACTTCGCTCCTTCCAATTCTGGGGAACAAATGAGAGAATTTTGGGGGGGGGAAAGAGGGGGGGAGAAGCATGCACCGCTCAGAGAGTGGTGGTGGTGGAAAGGCTTCCGTGAATTTAGAGGTCCCGATCCCTCACCGGTGCTGATCACCTAAGTCAGGAGTCAGCAACCCGTAGCTCTGGAGCCGCATGTGGCTCTTTCACCCCCTCTGCTGCTGCTCCATCATTCAAAATATGCATCACAACCGCCAATGTGCAACACCCACCTGCACACAATTTATTGAGCTTTTCAATCCCCGGATAAATCCAAGAAAAGAAAAGTTTCAGAAGAAAACAGAACATTTAATTCAACTACATATGCTAGTTTTGTGGCCGCTCAAGAAATAAGTCAGGCACAGGAAGGGTTTTGTGGCTCCCGGTGTTTTCTTTTCTGTGGGAAACAGGTCCAAATGGCTCTTTCAGTGTTTAAGGTTGCAGACCCCTGTCCTAAGTGGATTCAATTGGAAAGAAAGCCGGGAAGAAACGGGGCTTACCGGGCGCTTGGCTTCTCCTGAAAGGCAGTTTTTCCGTCCTGGTCTCGGAGGAGAGCTCCTCTTCCAGATCCTTTAGTTTGCGCTTGGTAGAATTGGCATTGCCCATTAAAACGTCCACGGAGAAAGCGTGCGCCCGGGAACTCAAAGCCATGTTCCCTTTGCACCAATCGCCGGACCCCCCCCCTTTTCCCCCCGACCTAGAAGCGCCCAAAAAGGCGCGCGCAGAGGGGAGGATGTGTCAATCAAAGGGGAATCCCCCTGTCCTCCGATCCACCCGTCAGCTACTGGTCCTAATCCGGGCGGCGTTGGACAGCTCAGCGCAGAAGTGTCCCGAGCATCGCCGGCAGGATTTTTCTTTACAAAAGTTCTTTTTCCTCCATTCCATGCAAAGCCTCCGAAAGGAGGAGAAGGAGAAATTTTTGTTTTGTTTGTCTTCTTCTTCTTCCTCTTCCTCTTCCTCTTCCTCTTCCTCTTCCTCTTCCTCTTCCTCCTCCTCTTCTTCTTCTTCTTCTTCTTCTTCTTCTCCTTCTCCTTCTCCTTCTCCTTCTCCTTCTCCTTCTTCCTCCTCCTTCTCCTTCTTCTTCCTCCTCCTCCTCTGAAAAAAATAAAAATAAAATAAAACAAACCCCAAGAGCAGCAGGGGAAGAGGGGAAGGGGGAAAATAAAGCTGTCCTCTCTGCCCCAATGTCGGGGGAGACGCGCGGGTGCGAGGCTGAGTTAAGGAAGCGGAGTCCCGACTTCGTCCCTTCGCCGAACCGGGAGGGCTCCGTTAGAAGCGCCTGGTTGGTTTTCGTGGGAGCCCTTAGAGAAGGAACGGAGAGCGCGAGAAAGAGGAGAAGGAAAGAAAGGGACTCGGATAGAAAACAAACGAGGGGGATGGAAGAGGGAGAGGTAACTGGGGAGGGGGGGGAAGGGATGGCGGAGAGGGTTGAGGAGGAAACGGCCGGCCCCTCCTTTACGGGGGGGTGGGGTGGGTGGGATAAATAGCAAGGGCTCAGCGCTGCCTTTCCTTGGCCAACGGGGGAAGGAAAGACGCCTTCAAGGACAGGCTGAGGTCCTTTCGCCCGACCAAAGTGGGAACCGGGAGCGGGGGGGGAGAGAGAGAAGATGGGGAGGGGGGACGAAGCGCGCTTTCTCACCCCCTTGGCTTCTCGCAGTTCAGGGAAGGCGACTGGCCCCCTTCGAGAAACGGGAAAGGGGGGAGGGGAGGTTCCACTGAGTAAATGTCACAATAAGTCAAGTCATCGATTGTTACCAAGCCCAAAAACTCTCGCTGGGACGCGGGGTGGGGGTGGGGTCGGTGGGGGGTTCTCCGTACAATTTACTTTCTCTCCTAATTGTCTTTCTTGGCGTGGAAGGGGGCAACTATGGTTGAGTTTCTACCGGGGCGCACGGTTATATCCGCGGAGGTTTTAATGGGCCGTGCCAATTCTTAACCAACCCATCGTGCTTGGGGGTCCCTGGGAAGCCCCTACTCTCCTTTTCACGGACCAAGTAGTTATTCCTAAAGACTATACAGCCCTTTGATTTCTTTGGGGGATGATCTCCGGTTAACACCCCGCGGGCAAGGCTTTTTAAGACTGGGTTAGATGGCGCTAAAACTTGCTCCCCGGCGGGATAAAGAGTCAAATCCTATAAAGGATGGGCAACAGGTCAACCTTCGCCCACTTTCTCGCTATCATGGACTCCACTTTCCATCAAGCACGCCCCCACCCACCTCCACCGCCCGATCAAATCTATCGCCTGGGCGTGATGGGAGGTGTAGTCCAGGATGCTAGAGTGGAAGCAGAGTAAAGGGGGTGGGGGGAGGAATCAACCTCACCCTGAGGGTTGCGGTTTCCCTTTTACGAGGGCTCAATCCGCTGCTTCGAAACGGACATTGCTTTCGATAGGAACGAGAGAACGATCAACACAACCAGGCGCGCAATCGGTACAGGGTTTGATGAATAGAATAGAATAGAATAGAATAGAATAGAATAGAATAGAATAGAATAGAATAGAATAGAATAGAATAGAATAGAATAGAATAGAATAACTTTATTGTCACTTTGAATGAATGAATGAAATAAAGAAGGGAAGGAAGGAAGGAAGGAAAGAAAGAAAGAAAGAAAGAAAGAAAGAAAGAAAGAAAGAAAGAAAGAAAGAAAGAAAGAAAGAAAGAAAGAAAGAAAGAAAGAAAGAAAGAAAGAAAGAAAGAAAGAAAGAAAGAAAGAAATCCCATCTCTGGCTGGACCGCGCTTAAGATCTCTATTTTTCGGGCGAGAGACCCTACCCATCGGTTGAGTTAAGGAGGGGAAGCGAGAAAAGCCGAAGCCGAAGAGGAACCTGGTTTAAACCCAAGGATTTCCCTTCAACGAGACAATTTCGTACAGACGTTCAAATGAAAGGAAAGTGAGCGGGCCCCGGTCTTCTGGGAACAGCGCTCCGGTTAGCTTTTCAAACGGCGTAGCTCCCATCTGAGGCTTAAACTCCGGGCAGGGTGGCTGATTTCTCCGATTTATAGAGAGAATTGGGAGAAGCTGAGATCTGCCCAGGATCGAAACAAAACCCAGGAAGAAAATGCTGGTCGAAAAACCGTAGAAATAATGAAAGCCGAGAATGTCTCAATCGAATGGATGTTCCCTGGTTTCGTTGCAAACCAAGGTGGTGTGCAACCGGCGGCGGATTTTCATTGTTGTTTCTTCATTTCGTTGCCTGTCTCTCTTTCACACACACACACACGCGCAAAAGGCAGGCAGACGCGCACACGGTGGTTGACGCGAGATGCTCAAATCCAACCCGAAACCTTTAACCGCTCGACTCGAAAGCCCCAACAGCCTCAGGACATCATATTGACTTCCATCGGATTTCACTCCCCCTAATAATCATAAACGTTTTAGGATTACAAGCCACAACTAGTTTTTAAAACAAAAATTGTAAACATGTACACGGCACCCTTCATAATCGTACGTAATTATGCTACACAGGGTTAAAATTCATTTACCAAAAAAAAAAAAAAAAAGAACCACGACGAATTCCAAGCTAGCAAAATGGAACAAAATATACAATAACTCTAACTAGGCTACTGAAAACATGCTTGTCAAGCGCCTGCAGACGCTAAAGCGATTCAAGAGCTTTCCCGGTTCTTGCGTGGCGAGCTCTCTGGGTCTCTAATATTTTTGCGCTATCTGTGTTTACAGCCAAGTGTAGGCAAAGGGTTTTCCAAACTACACGTGAGTTTTTTGTTTGTTTGTTTGTTTGTTTTTAAACCGCCGAGTCCCTAATGGAAGAAATCCCTGGACAGCTCCGCTTTTTTCACTTTGCAAAACATTTAACGTGAACGCAACTATAAGGAGATCGAGAGATCCCTAAAACCTCGGAGAAGAATTTTTTCCTTGAATCACGGTGCAAATCCACGCAGGTCTCTAAAAACACCGATTTTTTTAGTTCCGCGGGCTTCTGCGTTCAGCGTAAATAATATAAATATAAATATAAATATAAATATAAATATAAATATAAATATAAATATAAATATAAATATAAATATAAATATAAATATAAATGAGAGAGAGAGAGAGAGAGAGAGAGAGAGAGAGAGAGAGAGAGAGAGAGAGAGAGAGAGAGAGAGAGAGAGAGAGAGAGAGATATCTCAAAACTAAAAGCCATTAAAGTTTAAGGAACTTTTAATGTATACAGGATTGCAACCGAGATCTGGAGCGGCAATATTTTAGACCTAATTTCAGAACACTGTGGTTCACTTTTGAATTTTAATTATAATTATAAAAAGCTACTCCAGGTTGGCTTCTGAACTTCGAGCACAACCTTTCACTCAGTAGATTCCCCACCACTGCAAGCCACTGGATTTCTTTTGAGGTCAGCCTGAAAAGCGTTGCACAATTATTATGGTTGGTGGCACAGTCAGCCAGATGTTTCGACTGGATCTGGTATTTCTATCCACATTTATCCCAAGGACCTGAGATAGGCAGATGTGTGGATGCTGGATGGTGTTAAACATACCTTCCGCGGGATGTACTGTAAGCTGTTCTCAGTAAAGCTGCCTTTTTGTAATTGACTGATGGTGGGTTTGTCAATGCCGATGGTGTTCACGTGGTGCTCCAGTTGTTTTGGGATTGCCCAAGTCACCAATTGTTATTGGGACTATTTTTGCTTTCCTTTGCTACCCAGCGTCCTACTTCTATTTGCAGGTCTCTTTAGCTGGTGATTTTTCTCCCATTCTTTCTCTTCTCTTCTGCTGCCTCCAGGTACTGCAGTGTCCTTATCCAGACTTGTTGTCTTTCTTCTCAAGAATTGTTAAGTTTTAATGTGGCAGGTGGCTGTCTGTTTGAATTCTAAAGTCCCAGGGCAGTTTAGTTTCTTCGTTTTCTATTACTTTTTCTATTTGATGGTCCCACCGGTTCTTGCTCGCAGGCAAGTGGTATTTCTTGCAGATCTTCCAATGCACCATTGTTGCTACTTTCTCATGCCGTTGTTTGTAGTCAGAATGTGCAACAGGTAACTAGATGGTCCCCTATTTCTTCAGCTTCTTTGCAGGATGATCATTATTACACCAATGCTGTTGCTAGGTTTCAATCTACAACCAAATGGAAATTACTATATCTTTGGTTAGTTTTCCTGAATTAATGTTGTACAATAGTTCACTCATTCTTCAGGGCAGGGCAAGATAAGGCATCTAATTACCACCACCCCTCCTTTTATATAAAAAAGTTGAGGCACCAACTCAGATCATAACTACATCAATTCAATGATTTCTCTTGCCTTCCTTCCTTCCTTCCTTCCTTCCTTCCTTCCTTCCTTCCTTCCTTCCTCCCTTCCCTTCCCTTCCCTTCCCTTCCTTTCCCTTCCCTCCTTTCAATTTTTCCTTGCTTGCTTCCCTTCCCTTTACTCCTTCCCTCCCTCCTTTCAATTTTTCTTTCTTTCTTTACTTCCTTCTCTTTTCCCGTCCCTTCTTCCTTTCAACTTTTCCTTGGTTGCTTGCTTCCCTTCCCTTCCCTCCTTCCCTCTTTTCAATCTTTCTTTCCTTCCTTCCCCTTTCCTTCCCTCCTTTCAATTTTTCCTTGCTTGCTTCCCTTCCCTTTACTCCTTCCCTCCCTCCTTTCAATTTTTCTTTCTTTCTTTACTTCCTTCTCTTTTCCCTTCCCTCCTTCCTTTCAACTTTTCCTTGGTTGCTTGCTTCCCTTCCCTTCCCTCCTTCCCTCTTTTCAATCTTTCTTTCCTTCCTTCCCCTTCCCTTCCCAACTTCCTTTCAATTTTTCCTTGCTTGCTTCCCTCCCTTCCCTTCTCTCCTTCCCTCTCTCCTTTCAATTTCTTTCTTTCTTTCTTTCCCTTCTTTTTTCTCCTTCCCTCCCTCTTTTCAATTTTTCTTTCTTTCCTTCCTTCCTTCCCTTTCCCTTCCTTCCTTCCTTTCAATTTTTCCTTGCTTGCTTGCTTCCCTTCTTCTCTCCTTCCCTCCTTTCAATTTTTCTTCTTCCTTCCTTCCTTCTTTCCTTCCTTCCCCTTCCCCTCTCCTTCCCTCCCTCCTTTCAATTTTTCTTTCTTTCCTTCCTTCCCTTCTTTTTTCTCCTTCCCTCCCTCCTTTCAGTTTTTTTTCCTTTCCTTCCTTCCCTTCCTTTCTCTCCTCCCCTCCTTTCAATTTTTCCTTCCATCCCTCCCTCCCTCCCTCCCTTCCTCTTTTAAAAAGACAATAGTTACTACAGGGATACCCAAATCCCTTAAAATAGGGGCTAGCAAATTTGAGAACCCATAAAGGAAACCAGTGGACGGTGCATTCATTTCACAATGGATGCACCCCCACTTCTCTCCATTTCATTTTAAAATGATGTTTAGTTTAGAAAAACGGTTCTGCTGTAAAATCTCCTGCTTGTAAAGGTTGAATTCTTTTTATATGTGTATATTTAGATACCTTCAAGTTAGTCTTGGCTCCCTGTGCCTGCCTGCCTGTGTGTGAGTCCCTGCAGTTTTCTTGGCAAGGTTCTTCAGAAGTGGTTTGGCATTGCCTCCTTCCTAGGGCTGAGAGAGAGAGAGACCGCCCCAAGGTCACCCAGCTGGCTTCGTGCCTAAGGAAGGACTAGAACTCACCGTCTCCCAGTTTCTAGCCAGGCGCCTTTTAACCATCACACCAAACTAGTTCTCTATTCGTACTGAATAAAAATAGAAATATGAGGAAGAGAGAAATGTTGGGCTAAGGACGTTTTCTAAAGTGATGAATATTTATTTATTTATTTATTTATTTATTTATTTATTTATTTATTTATTTATTAAATTTTTATACCGCCCCCTCTCCTGAAGGACTCGGGGCGGTGAACAGCCAGAATTAAAAACACACAATACAAATATTAAAATACATTAAAACAAAATTAAATTATCTTAGGAATATGCTCCTGGATGAAGCCCCAGTGTAATACTCTGCTTACTGGGATGGGAAGCTTGTGGCAGTTTTTCAAAGTGTGTGTCTGGCCTCGAAAAGCTAAGCAAACTTAGAAACAGCTCTATACTTGGTGTGGGAAACCAGTAGAAAGTCCCAAAGCTGTAAAGTAGCGTGGAAATTATCTACCTTTTTAAAAAAATCCACTTTATTTATTTACACTTTATTTGTGTGTGTGTGTGTGTGTGTACACCTTCAAGTCAATTTTGACTCTGGTACTGCCTGGACAAATCCTTGTAGTTTTCTTGGCAAGATTTTGGAAGTGGTTTGGCATTGTCTACTTCTTAAGCTGTGATTGGCCCTAGGTCACGCAGCTGGCTTCATACCTAAGGTGGGACTAGAATTCCCTGTCCCCCGGTTTCTAGCTCAGGGCCCTGAGTGCCTCAGTGCCTCAATGCCTACCCAGTGGTGAAATCCAAAATGTTCTTACTACCGGTTCTGTGGGCATGGTGTAGCTTGGTGGGTGTGGCAGGGGAAGAATACTGCAAAAGCTCCATTCCCACCCCACTCCAAAGGAAGGATACTGCAAAATCCCCATTCCCTCCTCACTCCTGGGAAAAGGGTATTGCAAAATCTCCATTCCCACCCACTAGATGGCCAGCCAGAGGTGGTATTTGGCAGTTCTCCAAACTACTCAAAATTTCCGCTACCGGTTCTCCAGAACCCTGTCAGAATCTGCTGGATTTCACCTCTGTTACTACACAAAACTAATTCTCTCTCTCTCTCCCCCTCTCCCCCTCTCCCCCTTCTATCTATCCAACCATCCATCTATCCAGCCAGCCAGCCAGCCATCCATCCTATCCATCTATCCATCCATTCATCATATCCATCTATCCAGCCATCATATCCATCTATCCAGCCATCATATCCATCCATCCATCCATCATATCCATCCATCTATCTATCCATCTATCCATCCATCCATCCATCCATCCATCTATCCATCCATCCATCCATCCATCCTATCCATCCTATCCATCTATCCATCCATTCATCATATCCATCTATCCATCCAGCCATCATATTCATCCAGCCAGCCAGCCATCATATCCATCCATCCATCCATCCATCCATCCATCCATCCATCCATCCATCCATCCATCCAATAATTTACCTACCTACCTACCAACCTACCTACCTACCTACCTACCTAGAAATCTCAAAGGTGTAAACTAGCTGGGAAATTATCTATACATCCATTCCTGAGGAAGGCAATAGCAATTGCCAAGAAAGTTGCAAAGGTGACCTAGTGATTGGCGGCTCATAAGCCCTGAAGTCCAGCCTCCAATTGAATCGCTGCGTGGATAATGTCACCCCCACAAGCTCTAACCAGGATGTAGCTGGGAAAAGAAAAAATCTGTCCTTCCAGCGACCGACCGCGCCCGTTTTGAAAACGACGCATTTGCACATCTTCCCAATCTTCCAACCGGGCTCCTCGTTTTAAAAACAGAGAAACTCTTGGTGCATAGTGCAATTTATTTCAATGCCCGTGCATCGCCAGGAGGGCCCAATGACTGCAATATCCTCCGAGAATCTGAAACCGGGAGCCTTGGCCAACTTCCCTCGACACTCGCGGTTTTCTCCCTTAAAGCGCTTTTCTGCGTCCAAACGGCAGACGGCGCCCCGATTCCCTCCGGGCACCCCACCCCAACCCGCCCCGCCCCGACACCAGCCTCGAGTAGAGTTTGCTACTTTAAGGGCCCTGGAGATTTCTGAAGAACAGACCGCGAGTTTCTCTCGCCTGCCCTGCGGATCCAAGTTTTACGTATGAGTAACCCTATTGAGTTATTAGGAATGGCTTTCGACTATAAGGCCACGAGGCAGGCTTGTAAAATGGACCCTCCGCGATCTAAGTAGTACTGGAGAGAAATAGCCAGATTAAATGCAGGATTGCGCTATGAATTCTTCCTCTGCGTCGCTTTTACCTGGGAAACCCTTAGTAACAGGAACTAGGCAACCCGTGAAAACTTATTTTTGAAACGATTGGAGTTTTATTGCGCAAACGCCGTTCGTTTTTCAAGCTCTAATGCTCATAACATTACCCTGCTTGGAACTGCTTATATTCTTAGATGCTATTTTGGGGTTTTAAATTGGGAGGCCGATTGATTTAATCTCTTTTAATTATCTTAACTTTTGTATTGTATGTATTTTAATTTTGGCTGTTCACCGCCCTGAGTCCCTTTTGGGAGAAGGGCGGTATACAAATTAAATTAAAATAAATAAAATAAAATAAATAATAATCCTTAGGTCTTTGGTTAAGGATCTGAATGACTAAATTCTCACCAGTCTTAGACTAAATCTCACTGTGGATTACACATCATGATCATCATCATCATCATCATTTAGTCAATCGTATTTTTGACATTTTTAAATGTTCAGTTGACTGAGTTTCATGTTTCATGTGAAAGAAACAATAAATGCCAAACCAATTTTTAATGACAAAGGGAGAATTTTGATGTTGGAAGTGGCTCTGTATCAAAAGCGAACCCTTATAGTGGTTATTTATGCATCAAATACTGGACAAGGCAAGTTTTATAAGCAACTTCATCAAAAGTTTCTAGAAATAAAATATGAAAATAGTTGTATCTTGGGAGATTTCAACACAATTGTCCATAATGAAATAGACTACAGAAGTGGTAAAATTAATTTTAAAAAACGTTAGGACTTTACCAGAAAGGTTGATTAAAATGATAGAAAAATTATCTATTCTAGACACATGGAGAGAAATGATTTGGGGGTGGGGGACTGTTTCCTTTCTGGGCAAGAGGAACCCACTTCCCCTTTTCATTCTCAGACCAAAGAGCACGTGTGAACAGGCTGACAGGCAGAGATTTCAAATTTGAAAAGGGGGGATGGTTTAGTGCAGGGATCCCTCCACCAAAATCTCTTGGAGTGAGAGGGGAATACAAAGTTTAGAGCATTTTATCTCTTTTTTATAAGAAGGGCCACAGACTATCTGGAAATTGAGGGGGGAGAGATAGAGAGATTAGAGGCTTTAGAAAAGAAGGGGTCTACTTATACCCATGTTGTTTCTTTCTTTCAGGGAGATTTGCAAGGGAGATTTGCCTTCCCTCGTGCAGTGAAGATCCTGTTATTCCAGCAAGCCGCTCTGATGGGATAAATGATTTTAATTTGGTTTTAATGGGGTTTTAAAATTGGTTTTAAAATGAGAGTTTTAAATTCGGCCTATGATTTAATTATTTTTAATCTGCTTTTAAATTCTATTTTGTACATTGTTTTTATTATGGCTGTTCACTGCCCTGAGTCCTTCGGGAGAAGGGCGGTATATAAATTAAAATTAATTAATTAATTAATTAATTAATGGGGGTGGGGCTGAGCTTGGAAAGTTTGAGGGATCCTTGGTGCTCTCTGACCTTGCTTGTTTTCTTGAGACGTTTCATTACCCAACTAGTTAACATCATCAGTGCTATAAGGAATGAGGTTTGCTGTCAGTTTATATTCTGGTGTCTTGCCCTGTCAGTGTCGGTGGGGGTGGTCTTAGAGGTTCTTTGGTTGATCTGTTTCCTGTTGGCTCTTTGGCAGTTTCTTGATTGGGGTATCGTTTACTTGGTTGTTGGTCTGATGTTAACCTTGGAGTTCATCTATGTTGGGTAGATCTGGTTGCTGATGGAGAGGTGTTCCCTTTTTCACTGGTTGTCTCTTTTGCATAGTCTATAGAGGTTGTTAAATCTATGTGTCTAATGATGGCTGATTTGTGAGAATGATTTCTCAGGTTTCTAGAAATTCCCTGGATTTTTTTTTGGACTAGGCTTGGTTTAGAATGGTCACATTTTCCCAATCGAAAGTATGGTTAAATCTGTCTATATGCCGTTTAATTAAAGAATTTTCTTGGAAAGTTTGTTAAAGGTAACAAACCTTTAACAAGCTGCTAGTCGTTCCCGACTCTAGGGGGATCTCCGTGGACATGTGGCCGGCATGACTCAACGCCAAAGGCGCACAGAACGCTGTTCCCTTCCCACCAAAGGTGGTCCCTATTTTTCTACTTGCATTTTTTACGTGCTTTCGAACTGCTAGGTTGGCAGTTTGTTAGTAGTTTGTTAGCAGACGGGAAATTGACCAGCCGGCTTGTCAATTACAAAGGAAAGCAATCGCGGATCTGTAAAGTTCTGGATTCCCCAGCGAAAGGCGCTGAGTGAGCGATCCAGCTGCGCTCTTTGAACGGAAGGTGGTGGGGGGAA
Organism: Arizona elegans; assembly: GCA_022577455.1. Lineage (NCBI taxonomy): Eukaryota > Metazoa > Chordata > Lepidosauria > Squamata > Colubridae > Arizona > Arizona elegans. The sequence goes on from JAKOOJ010000015.1 coordinate 10,442,108, forward strand.
GAGATCTGGCAAGCCATGATTGGGAACGGAGCAGGCCTTCGATTTAAGAAAGGTTGATCCGTTCTGCAAAACAGGCGAAGTGATCTGGGCTCACTCTAGCTAGCTTTCTAGGAAAGCAGGCGAGCGATTTGGGTGCGTGGAGGGAACCTTATAATTGAGGAGGGGCCAAAAACAAGGCTTCCCACCGCCCCCACCTGTGTCAAAGGGACAAGTACCGAGAGTTTCATGTCCGCAGCCCACCAAATACACCGTTTTTACATGTCACCTGATCTTTTCCAAACGGTTCGAACTTCCACAACTTCCATCATGCGCAGCTAGCCCAATTCCTCCAAGGCCCTAGTTAACCAAGGCTGCGATCTCGTTCTGTCGGCAGTTCGGCGGTTCGAATCCCTAGTACAGGTCTCCTGCGTGAGCAGGGGGTTGGACTAGATGCCCTCCAAGATCCCTTCCAACTCTGTTACTGTTACTGGTGACTTTGTCATTCCGTGCAAAAGCAGAGCCGCCTGTTCTTGCAACCGGGAGTTGCAACCTGCTACCGCTAGAAATTCGGATTCTCGTGTCGTCCGGCGCGTAAACCTACAAACTCTTCCACGACACGGCTCTATAAATCACACATAGCTGGAGTGAAAGATATATATCTTAGATAAACTGAGATATAAATCACCCCGGGATACCTTTAACACTGCCCGCACACTCGCCCAGATTAATAGCCAAGTCCACGCGAAAGGCTGGAGCGCGAGTGTGCAATAAACACGCGGGTTAAGCGGCTTGCACGAGCTCAGCCTTGAGAAAAAAGGGGAAAAAAAGCTGGGCCTTCGGAGAGCCTCACGAAATCCCCGTGGGTTGGACAATGCCACGCCAGAAACATCCCCGCCCCCGCCTTTATTTTTTTCCCGGAAAGTTAGGGAAATAATCGGAGATCGAGACGCCTCGGCGTGGGAATCCTTGTTTGGCGGAGCTCTACGGACTCGAGGCCCTTTGCACGCTCAGGAAAGTCTCTCTCCCGCCCCCCCCCTCCCCGTGTCTTCGAGGCCAATAAACGCTTGTGGGGTTTGGGCGGGGAGGGGGCGAGGGAAGCCTGCCGGCGGGGGTGCCCGATCCCTCCCCTTAGGTCTCCCAGAAAAATCACAGTTTTAGCTGGAAAGCAAAGAGATTCGGACGGGCACCGTTTCCCTCCGGCCAAATTGTATGTGTGGGTGTGGGGGAGACTTTCCCCCCCCCTTTCTCGCTTTTTTTTGGGGGGTTAGCTAATTAATGCGCAAGCCAGCTTCCCCGAGTTTAGGATCACTGGGGCATTCGCATCGTGGTTAGTGTTAGAATATAGTTTGAGCCTAACAAGTTGTCCAGGCAATATATGTGTTCTGTGACTTTAATATGAATATGTATTGTGTGACTTTAAAGTTTTACTGCTGATTCATTGTAATGCTGAGTCATGCTGTAATTAGATAATCGCTGGTTGTAAACGTATTTAAGAAAGGTACTGTAACGTATTCAGTTGATGATAAGCTACCATAGTGTGAGGAGTTGCTATCCTTGTGCTATCATCGTTGGATGGGTCTGCTACCATCGTGGTTTGTGAACCAGAGTGAGTTTGTTATTCTAACCAACTACTGTTTGTGTGGTAAGAAGAGTTTTTGTATCACTGGACTGATTTAAGTGGCAAAGACTTGGATTGATTTAAAGACTGTGAGATTGTTTTTTCACTATAAAGTAAACTTTTGATAAACCAGTTTGCACATCTCTTATTCATTGCTCTCAGCAACGTTTCTCTGTGTTCTACACTCTGCTGGTTGGTAACACAACAACAATATCCTTAACAGTTAGGAACCGGGCTTTCAATTCTACCCCGACTGACCGGATCGAGGCAATTTAAAAGGGGGTGGGAGGTGGGGGGTGGGGTGGCCAATGGTCCTCAATACGCGGGATGGAACGGTTGCATTTCACGTCACGCACTTAGCCAGGTTCCGCAGAGGTGGCCCCGACCTACGGGACGAGCCTGCCTGGTGGGATTTACGGTGCAGGGGCGATCCACAAATCTGAGCCGAACTGGGTTTTCACAGGGTGGAGAACCGCGCTAATCCAGTCCAGTCCGAAATCCATTCAGGCGGATGGGGAGGGGAGGGGAGGGGAGGGGTACCATCATTTGCCCGTTGGCGTCGTCATCAAGCTAATGACGTCATGGTGGTTTGCGCCAGGGGTCTTTGGGAGGGAGGGAGGGAGGGAAGCTTATTATATTCCAGGCAGTTTAGATGGGTAAGGCGGGCGGGATGTGTGTAAGTGAAAGTAAGTGAGGACCCAGTTTGTGGGGGCAATAAGCTGACTTTGTATAAATATACAAAAGGATGAAGGCTGTTGCTTAACGCATTGTAAGCCGCCCTGAGTCTCCGGAGAAGGGCGGCATATAAATCAATTTTTTTTAATTTTTTTTAAAAAAACCACACGAATGTATCCCCAGAGTGGAAAAAGAGAAGTAAACCGAGATACTCAAATGAGAGCAGGAATTTGCACCTGGTCGATCCGGGATGGAATAGCGAATAAGAAACAATTTCTTTCTTTCTTTCTTTCTTTCTTTCTTTCTTTCTTTCTTTCTTTCTTTCTTTCTTTCTTTCTTTCTTTCTTTCTTTTCTTCTTTCTGTCTCTCTGATTCCTTCCCTCCTCCCTCCCTCCCTCCCTCCCTTCTTGTCTGTCACTAATTCCTTCCTTCCTTCTTTCCTTCCTTCCTTCCTTCCTTCCTCCCTCCCTCCCTCTTTCCTTCCTTCCTTCCTTCTTCCCTCCCTCCTTCCCTCCCTCCCTGTCTTATTTCTATCTGTCTGTCTCGGATTCCTTTCTTCCCTCCTTCCCTCCTTCTTTTCTTCCCTCCCTCCTTCTCCCATTCCCTCCCTCCCTCCCTCCTTCCTTCCTTTCTCCCTCCTTCCCTCCCTCTCTGTCTTATTTCTATCTGTCTGTCTCGGATTCCTTTCTTCCCTCCTTCCCTCCTCCTTTACTTCCCTCCCTCCTTCTCCCCTTCCCTCCCTCCCTCCTTCCTTCCTTCCTTCCTTCCTTCCTTCCTTCCTTCCTTCCTTCCTTCCTTCCTTCCCTGTCTTATTTCTATCTGTCTGTCTCGGATTCCTTTCTTCCCTCCTTCCTTTCTTCCCTCCCTCCTTCTCTCCTTCCCTCCCTCCCTCCTCTTCGATTGTGAGCTTGCCTTTCAGTCCTTCATTCGAAGAAGGCTTTTGAGCAGAGATCAAGTTCCTCCGGGACTGGACCTGCTTTACGAAAGCCGTCCCTCTGGCCTTACTCCCTGACAGACTTGCCTGGCCAGATCTCCGCCACAACAGATTCCAAGTTGAGCGTTTGGTTTCACATGTGGGTTGCCATTCTTAAAGACGGGGGGGGCAGGGGGGCTGCCTGCGCGGGTCAAAAAGGACCCCTCCCCAGACACACTCAATAGATTAAAAAAAAAACTGGTTCCTATTTTTCGTGGAAATCTCAAACGTCCTTTATTTTCCCTTGAAATGTCTAGCAAACCAACTCTTGATCTCAACGGGAAGGGTAAACCGGCGTGGTGATACTCATTTCACGTGTCTGGAGGATTTGACTTCTTTGTATGGATCCTTCCCTCCCTCTTTCGCCAGTTGTGGGGAATCCAAAACTTCCACGAAGCTTCGGAGCCGACTCGAAACGAGGGAATTTCTCATTCCTGCTTTTTCTGCAAAGTTATTGCCGTGAATTTTCACCCAGGACTTATCTACCTGCACATGAAATTCAGCCCTTTTGCTGAAATGTAATATATTCTATACAAGTGGGAGGAAAAAAATAATACTTTTAAAGGGCTGGGCTGGTAAGCAAATTGTATTTGCAAACATTTGAATTAGAATCTTTCCTCCAAAATCTTGACCCAATCTCTTCTAACCTGGTTAATGAATTGGTTGAATTGGTAAAAATGCTGCCTGTGAGGGGAAAAAAAAAACAGATTTGGGGCAGAAAAATAAATTTTAAAGTATAATGCAAAAATTAAATCTAAGAAGTAGATCTAGCTGGATAGATCTTTTATTTATCCTTTCCATCTGGGATTGCAAAACGCGGGGGATGTACAGTTTGAAAATAAAAAAATAAAATAAATAATAGAATAAAGGGATAGTCCAAATCACTACATTAACTGCACAAGGAAACTATTTTAAATTAATTATAATCACCTGGTTAGGAACAAGGAAGTGGTGAATTCCAGTCCTACATTGGAAATGCAGCCCGCTGAGCCACTATGGGCCATTCCCTCACTCTCAGTCCTAGAACGCAGTCAGTCAATCAGAATAGAGCTGAAAGGGATCGTGGAGATCTTCTAGTCCAGCTCCCTGATCAAGCAGGAGACCCTATACCAGGGATGGCTAACCTTTTTGCCGTCGCGTGCCAAAAGCGGGGGGGGAGCGGGAGGGGGTCATGCGTACACGTACCCACACCCATAATTTAATGTGCCCCACCACCCCAATGCATGCATGTGTGACCCTCCCGCATTCTCCCCGCTTTTGGTACATGATAGCATGGTGGACCCGGTAGGCCCGTTTTTCCCGCTCCTCAGGCTCCAGAGTCTTTTTAGGAGCCTGGGGAGGGCAAAAACGGCCTTCCCCACCCACCCCGGAGGCCGGAAACAGCCCATTTGCTGACTTCTGGTGGGCCCAGAAGGCCCGTTTTTCACTTTCCCCAGGTCCAGAGCCTTTCTAGGAGCCTGGGGAGGGCGAAAATGGCTTTCCCCACCCCCCCCAGAGGCCCTCCATTTCCCGCCTTCCAGTCCCACTGGATCTGAGCCAAGGCAACACTCGCGTGCCCACTGATATGGCTCCGCGTGCCAGCTGTGGCACGCGTGCCATAGGTTCGCCATCATGGCCCTATACCATTTCAGACAAGTGGCTGTCCAGTCTCTTCTTAAAAACCTCAAGTGATGAAGCAACCACAACTTCTGGAGGCAAGCTGTTCCACTGGTTAATTGTCCTCACTGTCAGGAAGTTTCTCCTTAATTCCTGGTTGCTTCTCTCCTTCATTAGTTTCCATCCATTGTTTCTTGCCTTGCCTTCTGGTGCTTTGGAAAATAAGTTGACCCTCCTCTATTTTGTGGCAGCCCCTCAAATACTAGAATGCTGCTATCATGTCCCCACTGGTCCTTTTTTTTCTAGACTAGCCATACCCAATTCCTGCAACCTGTTCTTCATAGTCTCCAAGCCTTTAATCCTCTTGGTTGCTCTTCTCGGCACTTTTTCCAAAGTCTCAACATCTTTTTTGTAATGTGGTGACCAAAACTGGATGCAGTATTCCAGGTGTGGTCTTACTAAGGCTTTATAAAGTAGTATTAATACTTCACGTGATTTTCATTCTACGCTTCTGGTGATGCAACCAATGATTGTATTAGCTTTTTTGGCTGCTGCCGCACACGGCTGGCTCTTCTTTAAATGATCGTCCAGTAGGACTCTAAGATCCCTCTCCCAGTTACTGTTTTTGAGCCAAGTTTCACAGTGACAAGCCATTTCTGAAAATATTGCCAAGAAAACTTCAAGGTTTCATCCAGGTAGTTATCTGGGATCCACTCGAATTCACCGGATGACTTTGGACCAGTTTTCTTCTTTTGAGCAAATCTATTTCATTGGGATATATCTTTGAGTCAGTCTTGTCTCCTGGTAACAGCATGCAATATTTTGGCAAGGTTTTTTTTGATGGAACTCCTGTATTTCTTCTCCTAGTCCAATGCATTGAAGTGAAAATCCTGTTTTAAGGTTGGCTGGTTTGAAGATGATTTCAGATCATCCTCAAATTGGATTGGGGAATTATAATGGAAGACAGGTCCCAAATCAGAGTAAGATAGCTTTCTAGGTTCCTCATAATTTATGTAAGCTAGTAGTTCAGGTAGACAAGGATTATAATCCTAAAATGTGTCAAGTAAAATAGATTGGAGACTCATTTGGTTAAATGAGATGTGGAGTCTCTAGAAAGAGTGCAGAGAAGAGCAACCAAGATGATTAGGGGACTGGAGGCTAAAACATATGAAGAACGGTTGCAGGAACTGGGTATGTCTAGTTTAATGAAAAGAAGGAGTCTTCCAATACCTAGGGGGTTGCCATAAAGAAGAGGGAGTCAAGCTATTCTCCAAAACACCTGAGGGCAGGACAAGCAGCAATGGATAGAAATTAATCAAGGAGAGAAGCAACTTAGAACTAAGGAGAAATTTCCTGACAGTTAGAACAACTTGCCTCCAGAAGTTGGGAATGCTCCAACTTGGAAGTTTTTAAGAAGATGTTGGATAACCATTTGTCTGAAGTGGTGTAGAGTTTCCTGCCTAAGCAGGGGGTTGGAGTAGAAGACCTCCAAGGTCCCTTCCAACTCTCTTATTCTATTCTAAATATGTGGAATCTCAACAGAAACAGATCTTGGAAGCGGACTTGATTCCTGGCAGCTACATAGAAAAGTCAACGTGGTTTTCTTGACAGCATTTTTAGGGGTGACTGCTTCCTTCTTGGGATTGAGATAACTGGCCCAAAATCACCCAGCTGTCTTGATGCCTAAGACAGACTAGAACTTCCCGTCTCCTGGTTACTAACTGGCTGCCTGCAACCATTGCACCAAACTGGCTCCCTATTAGAGTCACAGACTAGCAGAAACATCACATATAACAACATTTGCAGCCAATCCAATAAGGACTGGTCATCCAGTCTTAAAGACAGTTTGTGTGGTGATTAAGGCATTAGACTAGAAACCAGGAGGCAGTGAGTTCTAGTCCTGCCTTAAGCAAGAAGCCAGCTGGGTGACCTTGGGCCAGTCCATCTCTCTCAGCCCTCGGAAACAGGCAATGGCAAACTACTTCCAAAACACCTTGCCAAGAAAATTGCAGGGACTACTCTTATCAATTGTCAGGAGTCAACATTGACTCAAAGAAGATCTCTCTCATCTATCTATCTATCTATCTATCTATCTATCTATCTATCTATCTATCTATCTGTTCTGTCCCCGTCCCACACACGCACCCCCACAGATGGCCCGGAGTTAATAAGCCACACGACAAAGTCTTTGAAGATAAAGCTGGCAACAATCCAGTGGCTAGCTGCCAATTCAGACTTTACTCACACAAAACAAAGATTAGACTGCAAGCATTCTGATAAAGCAGGCAAAGTTTCAGCAATACAAGGATTAGTCCAAATGCAGTCCGACAAGGCAGGCAGAAGTCCAGTAACACAGAGATCATGGATTATTTCTAGTTTTTGCTCGTCGCAAACTGAACCGGCCACCACACCCACATTTATACCCTGTGGGGTGTGGTCCAGTGACTCAGCTAATCTCTGGCACGCCTTCCCCTCTGCTGTGCACACTTCTCCCTGCGCCGCTGTTGAGGATCCAGCCAGCACTTATCTTCTTCGTCGCTGTCCACCTGTGGCTGGGGGACGTGCTTGGCTCTGAGCCTATCTTTTGGCCTTCGGTATCCTCTGGAGGCATTGCCAGAGAGGAGGGTCCTGGAGAGGGAGGCCTTGCCAACTCCTCTCCCTCACTCTCAGAGTCTGCATCTGTCGATAGCCCAGGCTCAGGCAACGGAGCCACAACTCTATCTATCTATCTATCTATCTATCTATCTATCTATCTATCTATCTACCCTGTTTCCCCCAAAATAAGACATCCCCTGATAATAAGCTCAATCAGACTTTTGAGCACATGGCAATAAGGCCAAGCACTTATTTCAGAGTTCAAAAAAATATAAGACAGCGTCTTATTTTCGGGGAAACACGGTATCTATCTAACTATCTCCTCCTCCTCCATCATCTAACTATGTCAGTGTATAAGGGTTTATGAATTGGAATAGACATGGTAACAGGTCAGCCAATGGGGACTGTTTGGTGACCCAGATGGCTCGGAGCCTGGGCATTATATAGATTCTGTACTTCTGGATTCTGAGTTCTGGTCCTGGCTTCTGCTACATGGATATAAATTTTTGGGGTTTTAAATCGGCCAAATCTATTTAATTATTTTAATTTTTAATCATTGTTGTGTCCTGTGTTTTTAAATTGGCTGTACACCACCCTGAGTCCTTCGGGAGAAGGGTGGTATAGAAATAAAATTATTATTATTATTATTATTATTATTATTATTATTATTATTATTATTATTATTATTATATTGTATATAAAGAAGTTTTTTTATAAATTAATCCTGCTGAATTCTTTACTTGTGTGCTGAAAACTCTAACAATCTATCTCTCTATCTATCTATCTCTCTATCTATCCATCCATCCATCCTCTCTCTCTCTCTCTCTCTCTCTCTCTCTCTCTCTCTCTCTCTCTCACACACACACACACACACACACACACACACACACACACAAAGACACCTCATCTTTCTTCTATCTATCATCTTTATCTATCATTTACCTATCTTGGTTAGCTGTAAAAAACGAATAAACAAAACAGTATCACAATGTGGTTTAAAAAAAGCTAATATATGGCCCCAAAGATGTGATGGGAGGTCCATAATGCACATAAAAACAGGTAGAGCTTTGATTGAAACACTGTGGCTGCCATCTTGATTCCCCCCCTCCACCACAATACCCTGGGGATACCCTTGCACACTTTTCTCCCCATCCTAGCTAAATTTTTTTTAAAAAAATCCCATTCACCATCCCAACCATCATCTAGAATCACAGCTTGTTGAAACTTTGAGGTACCAGATCTTGGTTGAAAACCATAAATGACCACCCAGTAGGACAGGACATAGGAAATTCTGACTCTTCTTTGCCATCTGGTGGTCGTCTGGTTTATTGCAACCCAGATGGATTTGGTAACTAATTGTAGGTTTGTGCAGAGGGGAACTCTGGAATGTTTTTACTAACTTGGAAAAGTTAGGCTATAAAACCTGCTGTTACAAGCCTTGAAGAATGGTCCTGATTGTGTTAATATGTGGATGAATAGGATGAAAGATAGGAGAAACATTTTAAGAATGACAATCTGGGCTTGCAGATTGTCACAGCATGTGTGAACTTTTACATTATAGGAATAAAAACCTTCCTTTTGGGAAGCAAAGTTAGGACTTTTTAAAAGAGGAGATGCATATAACTTCCTTCTGCCTGTGCAACTTATCATTCTGAGAATTCAAAATATCTTTTCAAACTTTTTTTTAAAAAAAACTTCTCATAAGGACTAGCACCTTGATTCTGAAAAAGAAAACCACTATGGTTCTTAACACATACCATGTATACCCTGCACTACCCTTCTGAGTGAGTTAGAAAGAAAGGAAAATATGTATTGGTTTGCCACACATTTGTTGTGGGTTGTGATTGTTGTTGCTGTGATACTTTCATTTCCAGCTGTGGCGATGATGGAGTGTTATACTTCAAGGATGAAATGTGGTTTTTTTTAAAGAGTGTACACACTTCTTTTATTTCTTTGTTCTCTTATTGATACTGATGGAAGCCATCTGACGGTATTTTGAAGTAACTGTTATCTTTGCTGAGATGACATGTTATTAAGAAAAAAAGTATTCCAAGGAGTCTTTTATTTCCTTCGCACTGCAACACATTTGAAAAAAAAACAACAACATATATCTTGGCTGAGGATCAACCAAACTTTTTTTTTGTTTTTTGTTAAGTGAAGCGTAGGGAAGAATTAAATAAAAGCAAAGCACAATCGGGGAGCTGGAGATATAATCTGGAATGGTTTGGAGGCTTAGGTCATATTAATGTATTATTATCTTTTAAGAAATATTCCAAGGATATGGAAACCCTTAATCTTCATAGGCTGATGGTTCCTGTTCTGTGATCTTATTCTGTGAATGAAATGATTTGATAGCAGGACCACGATTTTTGTCATCAGGAGAGAAGGAGAGAAAGAGAGAAAGGGAGGGAGGGAAGGAAGGAAGATAAAGACAGAGGGAGGGAAGGAAGAAAGGGAGGGTGGGGAAGAAGGAATGAAGGAGGGAAAGAGGCAGAAAAGCAAGGAAGGAGGAGGGAGGGAAGAAAGGAAGGAAGGGGGGAAGAAAAGGAGGGGGAAGGAAAGAAAGAAAGGGAGAAGAGGAAGGAAGGAAGGAATAGAAAGAAACAAAGAAAGAGAGAAAAAAGAAAGAAAGAAAAGAAAGAAAGAAAGAAAGAGAAAGAAAAAGAAAGAAAGAAAAAAAGAAAGAAAAAGAGAAAGAAAGAAAGGAAGAAAATGGATGCACCACTTTGCCAAAAGTTTCCTAAAACTTCTCTTTAGATTTTTTCTGATTCAAATTGCTTAATCTTATCCCCAAGTGGAACAATTGCATCTTGTCCATCTTGCTTCTCAGGAAGATTAGAGTTTGCGGTTTAATGAACGGAAGGGACAAGGGAGATGGAGTTTGTAGTTCAATGCAGGGGTGAAATCTAAAATTTTTTGCTACCGGTTCTGTGGGCGTGGCTTAATTAGTGGGTAGGGCTTGGTGGTAAGGTGACTGGGTGGGCGTGGCCAAGTCAATGTCACTTCTTTGCCCTTTTTTAACCTACACAACACAACACAACACAACACAACTGGCTCACCCACAATGTAAAAGCAGCTGTGCTAGACCCAAAATGGCCCCGCAACAAGCAGGAACCTCACACAGCCACAAAAAGCCAAAAAAACCCCCAACTTTCACACTTTACACACACAGAACACAACACAACACAACACAATTGGCTCACCCACAATGTAAAAGCAGCTGTGCTAGACCTAAAATGGCCCCTGCACCAAGCAGGAACCTCACACAGCCACAAAAAGTCCAAAAAACCAACTTTCGCACTTTACACACACAAAATTCCACATCAGCTTTGTGAGATTTTGTGTGTTTTTGTAGTTAGAGTGAAACACTACAGAAACACACTAAATCTCAAAGCTGCACAAATATTATTTTATTTTATTTTATTTTTATTTTTATATGAAAGCAGCTAAATTTAAAACTTCCTAAACTTTAAATGGCTAGGTCTAAAAAAAGAACAACTAAACCCCCCCCCTCAATTAACTATTTTTTTTAAAGCTCCCAAAGGGGAAAAAAACTTACCCAATAGAACAGGGGTCTCCAACCTTGGCAACTTTAAGACTTGTGGACTTCAACTCACAGAATTCCTCAGCCAGCTTTGCTGGGAGTTGAAGTCCACAAGTCTTAAAGTTGCAGATAGAGCTGCTCACTGATGAGCTTGATTGCAGGCAGGGAGATTCAGTTGCTTGCTGATGCAATGGATTGTAGGTATTACAGTGTTGTGACCAGCAGCTAAGGTAAGCAAGCTGGAGGCTGGAGGGGGTGGGAGAAAAAAAGAAACTTTTTTTCTTTTACATCGCTCTGGCGATCCAAGCTGAGTTGCCTGATTAGCAGGCAACACAGCTGGGACCGTCAGAGCCATTTAAAAGGAAAAAAAGGCTCTGATGATTGTGCGGCTCAGCTGGGAATGGGGGGCGGGGGCAGGGATTTTTGCTACCGGTTCTCCGAACTGCCCGCCGCCATCGCTATCTACTCATCCGAGCCGGTCCGAACCAGGAGCATTTCACCCCTGGTTCAATGCATATAGGACTGAGAGGACAGATCTTGCAATGAAGGGCATGCAAAGGGCACCACATTGGAGTTTTAAGTCAGGGCCTCCCCTTACCCAGTTTACTTCTGGCTGTTTCTTGGTGTTTGAGTTTTGAATGCCACTCTTAAGAGAAGGCACCACCAATACAACCTAGAACTAAGAAGAAATTTCCTGACAGTGATGACAATTAACCAGTGGAACAACTTGTCTCCAGAAGTTATGAATGCTCCAACACTGAAAAAATATAAGAAGAGATTGGACAACCATTTGTCTGAAATGGGTACAGGCTTCCTGCCTGAGCAGGGGGTTGGACTAGAAGACCTCCAAGGTCCCTTCCAACTCTGTTATTCTACTCTATTCTACTCTTTACAATCTCAGCAAGTTTGGGGAAATGAAGGTGAGCAGCTAGAGCAGTGCTAAGCAGGAAGGAACTTTCTGCCAGGAACACAAATGAGGATTAAGGTGAGGGTGGGGTGAGAGAGATGGAAAACCAGTTGGAAGTTTGTATATAAAGTTTAACTCAGGGGTGAAATCCAGCAGGTTCTGACTGGTTCTGGAGAACTGGTAGTGGAAATTTTGAGTAGTTCAGAGAACTGGCAAATACCACTTCTGGCTGGCCCCAGAATGGGGAGGGAATGGGGATTTTGCAGTATCCTTCTCCTGGAGTGGGGTGGGAATGGGGTTGCAGTATCCTTCCCCTAGAGTGGGAAGGGAATGAGGATTTTGCAGTATCCTTCCCCTGGAGTGATGTGGGAATGGGGATTTTGCAGTATCCTTCCCCTGGAGTGGGGAGGGAATGGGGATTTTGCAGTATCCTTCCCCTGGAGTGGGGTAGGAATGGAGATTTTACAGTATTCTTCTCCTGCCAAGCCCACCAAGCCACACCCACCAAACCACACCACGCCCACCAAGCCAGGCCCACAGAACCGGTAGTAAAAAAAAAATTGGATTTCACCACTGGTTTAACTCTAATATGAAACGGGACCATGGCAGGTTCCGATGTTTTTGTTGCACCCTTTTTTTTAAAAAAAAAGAAACCTGTCTCTGAATCCTAAAGGGAAGCGGTGTTCACGTACTTCATTTAAAAGCGCTTTCGGTTCCTTCCCACCGATGTGCACGTGAGTTGGGGCAGAAGAAGCCGACCTGGATGGGATTCTACCTTGTGACGATGCTTTTGTGTGGTGGGTTAGGCCTCTGTGGCCAGAGAGCTTGTGGTAATCAGAAACACATCCAGCTTTACATGAAGGGAACTTTTTTGTTTCTGGCTGGCTGCGCTCCCTGCCAGTGAAGAGAAAGGGAACATGGCAAAGGATCAGAAGGTTTACAAAGTTCCAGCCAGCTACATATGTCCCAAAGTGCTTTTTAGAAGTTTTCCTAGTTTAATTAAAACATAAGAGAACTGGACCTCAGGACAGAAGAAGTCGAGGAGAACAGAAGAAGGTCCAAGAAGGGTATTCCGTCAGTTTCTTAAAGCTCCCCTCTCGTAACTTATCAGTTAAAACTCTTGACCTTGAATCTCTGCATTATCTGCCCCCTCCCTTTTTTTGGACAGCAGAAACAACACATTCAAAATCTTTCTTTTTCTTCTTTTTACTTTCTGAATTTTCCCCATTTTCTGGACCCCTACAATTCAGCTTGGAAATATCACGGAGATCTTTCTCCTTTTCCTTTTCCTTCTTCTTCTCCTCCTCCTCCTCCTCCTCACCATTCTCCTCTTTTTCTCCTTTTCTTTCTCTTCCACCTTCCTCCTTCTGTTTTTCCTCTTCTTCCTCCGCCTCCTTCCTGCTCCTCCTCCTTCTCTTCCTCCTCCTTCCTTTATCTGCCTTACTCTTCCTCTTCCTTCACTTTCCTCCTTCTCCTTTTCTTGTTTATTGAGACTACACAGCAGTACCTTGAAACATGGATCATAAAACATGCTCACAAGCTAAAAACTACTGGAATAAAATTAAGGTATGGTTAGAAGAAATGACACAACAACATATTGATTTAAAACCGGAGCTGTTCCTATTGGGTATCCTCCCAGAAAAAAATTAGTAAAGAAAATATTTATTTGATTATACATGTAATAACAGCAGCAAGGATTGTGTTTGCACAAAATTGGAAAGCAGAGAAAATACCCCTGGAAAGAGAAGTAATTAAATTTTTTTTAGATTGTGCAGAAATGAATAGATTAACTTTGATAACTAAAAAAAAGAGAGGATTCAGAATATTTTAAGATATTGGATCAATTTTACCATTGGTTAGAAAAGAGCTATAGATAAGCAAATTAATAGGAGCCTGGATAGCTCAACAGACAGAGCACAGAACACCAGCTGTCTGCAATTAAAGTAAGATCGAATCTCGCCAGGCTCAAGGTTGACTCAGGCTTCCATCCTTTCTAAGGTAGGTAAATTGAGGACCCAGTTTGTGGGGGCAATAAGCTGACTTTGTATAAATATACAAAAGTATGAAGGCTATTGCTTAACGCACTGTAAGCCGCCCTGAGTCTCCAGAGAAGGGCGGCATATAAATCAAAATTAAAAAAAAAAAAGTTATGTAAGAAAATGGTATAATTAGAATATTGTCCATTTGGAGGAATGTTGTAATAGATTAAGTGAAAATGAAGACAGAAGAAAAAATAAATGATGAAGTCATGGAGAAAACACTGAGATGTCACATGGAAGGAATGACTGACGTATTAAATGTTTGCTTGTGTATAAAATAAAAAAATAAAATAAAATAAAGAGTTAAACATGGATTTATAGGAATAAATGTAATACCTGTAAGAGACACATGACACAGTACTGTTAAAATGTTTATTGTTATGTAAATTGAAACTAAAAAATTAAAAAGAAAAAGAAACATGGATCAGTGAAAGAAGAAAAGCAAAACAAAAACTAACCAGAAGGGTATTCTGTTTATTTAAATGCCTCGAGAGTTACTGCATAAGCAAAGAAATCTTATGGATTACACAATGCCCTGGGCTCAGTCCAATGTATCTCTATTTAAAGCTGATACAGAAATTTGGGGGGGAAGAGGGGATTCTGGCTTTCCAAAGCAGACGTCTTGATCTAGAGCTGCTGAAATGATCTGCAAATCCAGCGTAGCTCTTTCCAAAGGCTTTAGCAAATCCCACAAAGCATACAATGGTGTCCGATGGAAATTGCAACTGACAGGATGCTGCTCGCCCCTGTCTGAGAACAACCCTGATGTATATTGAGATATAAACGACGGAAGAAGTTTTCCTAGCTTTATATGTAGCTTTTAAAATTTTTATTGGTTTTATATTGGTCTTTTTACTGTCTGCAAGTTGTCCACAGTTGACTTATAGCCGCAGTGGTGAGATTCAAATAATTTAACAACCGGTTCTCTGCCCTAATGACCGGCTGGGTGGGCGTGGCCATGGTGGGTGTGGCCAGGGCAGTACTCGGCCTCCTGCACTCCCCTGGGACAGGGGTGGGTTCTACTTACCTTTACTACCAATTCGCAGCGGGGTCACGCATCCGTGCTTACTTCGCTCACTCGCGCACACACTCTTGTGCGCAAGCACAGAAGCATTTGGATGATGTCGGGGTCGGTGGGCGGAGCCTCCCGCCAGTTTTACTACTGGTTCTATTGAACCGGTACGAACCAGGGGCAACCCACCACTGCCCTGGGAGCAAAAATGGACCACTTGGTGTGTGTGTGTGTGTGTGTGTGTGTGTGTGTGTGCCGCAGCCCCTGTGCCCCGTTTTGGACCTTATAGGCCTCCCTGCAGCCTCCTGGGAGCCAAAATGGACTGTGGGAGGCTCCGCATCCCCTGCACCTCATTTTGGGCCTAGTAGGCCTCCCTGCAGCCTTCTGAGAGCAAAAACGGGGCACACGGGGACTCCTGGAAAGGGAGGGGCAGCAAGGGGCGGGGCCAGCCATCAATTTAACAAACGGTTTGCCAGAACCAGCTCAAACCGGCTGAATCCCACCACTGCTTATAGGTGAGAGAGAGAGGCAGCATATAAATTCAATAAACAAATACATAAAATAAAATTCCCCTACTCGTTCTGAACAACCCTCCCTCTTTTAATGTAATGTGGCATGTGTAGGAGATGACCAGGCTGAGCAAGAGGGAGGAGTCGAACATGTCATCAGTCTGAAATCCTGACGCAGTGACAAGAGATCTAAGTCCAGCTCCCCCCTCCACCCCCCACAGTGAATTCTGTTGATTCTTATCCAGCACCATTTTGACTTGACTATTGGTATATCAAATTCTTGTGCAGAAGTAGCATGTAATAAACTTTTAGCACTTTAAAGTTCCTGTCCCTAGTTGCTTGCTCCCGACAGCATGTTTTTTTTTTGAATTCAGAAGAAGTTATCTGAAGATGATTGTACATACGATGCAACTTGCTTCTTTTCTGAAAGAGGTAAAGGAAGTGTTGTGACCTAGGCTTCCTGAGTCATAAAAACGCGTAAGTAGTCCCAAAAACCTCTTTTATTGCAACAGCTGTTCATTCACAGCTGGGTCCCAATTAGTTGCAAAAAGTCCTTCAGGAGAAGTCCTTTGAGATAATCACCAACCTTTATCTCCCTTGATACGCTGCCAAAGACCTACTTGGCAAAGCCACACGGAGTCCAGAATCAAACAGAGATGCCGACTGGGAACAGAAATAACAACATTGCTTTCTTGCAAATGGCCCATGTGCCTTTGCTCCTCATTTAAGCTTTATGGGAGGGACCAATCATCTCCAGGCCTTATTCCTGAGTCGTCCCTTTTGTTTTAACTGTTCTTGCCTTCTGGCAGCTCTGCGCATGCACGCACTAGGAACAGGCTCCTCTTGTTCCTCTGCTTCTCTTATGTCCGACTCTGGAGGCTGTGCATAACTCCCAGATAGGAGTATATGAGGATGTCGTCCAAATAGATGAGTCTTCTTCAGACTCCAGGACTGACCCATGTTTCTCCCCAACCTCCTCACTGTCCAACTCCGCTGCCAGCTCCGGTGGACCACAACAGGAAGTGACAACTGCAGCCTTCTCCATCCAGAATTCAATCTCCATTTTCCAAGTTGATCCAGGATTTGGAGGAAGCAGAAGGACAAGGCAGACGAACTAGAAAGGAAGACGATGGGGTGGAACTATAGGAGATGACCAGGCTGAGCCCCAGGGCAGAGTCAAATGCATCATGAGTCTGGAGTCTCTATGTTTTTGAAAGAGACTTAAGACCAGCTGCCCTTGTCTGCCTCTTATCTGGCACCAATTTGCCTTGATCATTAGTAGATCAGATTCTTGTGTATAGGTTGCATGAAATAAACTCGTAATATTTTTGAACTCTACCCCAACTCCTGATTTCTTGTGCCTGATGGGAACTGCCTTTCAACTTCATGATTCTAAGGGCAATGAATGGAAATTGTGGAGTATTTCTGTTTGACAATAAGATCATAAAGTAATCCTAGCTAAGGAAGTCTTCCTTAGGTTAGGGATGGAGGGCTGTTCTCATTTAAGATCCCCCTCCCCATTATTTAAGAAATAATAAAGAGTGGCACGATGGCATAGAGTTGGAGGTCTTGCCTCACAATCAGGAGGCTGTGAGTTCAATCCTAGGTACCAACAGATATTTCTCTCTCTGGGTGTAATGAGTAATTATCTGCTGTGAACTCTGTATAGGCATCAGGGAGGGCATCCCGCCGGTAAACACTCAGCTCCATTCAGTCGCTCTGACTCCACACCGATGCAAGGGATTATAGCAGGGGTGAAATGCTCCCAGTTCGGACTGGATCACCTGATCTGGTAGTGATGGCGGCAGGTGGTTCAGAGAACCGGTAGCAAAAATCCCTGCACGCCCCCCCCCCCCCCCATGCCCAGCTGAGCCGCACGATTTACTTTTAAAAGCATTTTTTCTACAATCTCTTCGGCCGAAAAAATGCTTTTAAAAGTAAAAAAAAAAAAAAAGCCTCTGATGATCGCGCGGCTCAGCTGGGATCGTCAGAGGCTTTTCAAAGCATTTTTTTCTGCAACCCCTTTGGCTGAAGAGGTTGTAAGGAAAAAAAAGGCCTTTAAAAGCCTCTGGCGATCCCAGCTGACTTGCCTGATCGTCAGAGCCTTCTAAAAGCATTTTTTTCTGCAACCTCTTAAGGTTGTAGAAAAAAATGCTTTTAAAAGTTAAAAAAAAAAAAAGTTGGCCATGCCCACCCAGTCACATTACCCCCCCTCCCCCCCACCACGAAGCCACATCCACAGAACCGGTAGTAACAAATTTTAGATTTCACCCTGGATTATAGGGTCGTTAAAAGAAAAAAAAATTAAGAAATAATAACAGGAAAATTAATTTTAATATATGGCACTGGGATCAGTAGATAAAGCTACCATTCATCTGCATCTTATCAGGCTTTTTGAGGCTTCCTCTTGGAGATCTTCATCTGCCTTGAAGGGGACACCTCTGTTGTTCACTTACCTTCGCAAAGGTGAGTGCGCGCAGATCATGTGCAGAGAGTCGAAAATGGGACGTGATGACGTCCAGGTGGGTGGGCGGAGCCTTTCACAGCCACCGCTACCGGTTGGTCTGAACTGGATAGAACTGTTGTGGCACCGTTACCTGAGCCTGTGTCATCGGCAGGAGAGGACTCCGAGAGTGAAGGAGAGGAGTTGGCAAGGCCTCCCTCTCCAGGACCCTCCTCTCTGGCAATGCCTTCGGTGTCCGCCAAAGGGCAAGAGATAGGGCCAGGGCCAAGCATGTCCATGCAGCTACAGATGGACAGTGATGAGGGTAATAAGTCTTGGCTGGACCCACGCCAGCATCGCAGAGATAAGCACGCGCAACAGAAGAAAGGGCGTGACCGAGATTAGGCTGAGTCACTGGACCACACCCCACAGGATATAAAAGGGAGTGTGGTGGCCAGTCAAACCTCGTGACGAACAAAGCTGAAAGCTTGCACGCCATTCTGCATTGCCGGACTTTTGCTTTAAGACTTTGCTGGATTATCTCTGGACTTGATTTAATTCTTTAATTATTGAGCTGCTTTCCTTTGATGTATCAGAAGTGGGGAGAAGTTATCTCTCCTCTTTGTAAATAATAAACTCTTGGCAGGCAGCCACTAGGTTGTTGCCAAGTTCCGTTATCATAAGGAAAAGGATTTTGCCGGCTGGTTTGGTCTTTAACTCCTGAACGTCTGTTGATGTGTGTGCGTGGGGTTGGGGACAGAACAAGAACCAGCTGAATTTGCTCTGTTGTGATAAATTGGACATTAACTCACTTTCACTCCCAAAATGAAACTTTCGTAATTTTTCCATATTGTCTGAAAAAAACTCTCCGTTGGAGAATTTTTCAGGTCTGTTTTTACTGTTTGTAGGGAGTCGGGTGCAGGCCAAGTTGATTTTATTGTGGTCCAATTGGTTGCCACATGTGATTATGGTTGTTTATAATGTGGTCTGCAGTTCTTTGCACTGTTATGAGGTAATAAACCCCATTGAAATCAACAGGAGTTACCTCCAAGTAAACACGCATTAGACTGGGCTGAAAGTGATATTAGGTCCTTTTATTAAGAAAATGTAAACAACATTTCGGTCCATGAATCAAAATACAAATTGCTCTGTGTCTATTGCTCTCCTGGGGTGTTTCTAACCCATTAGGTGATTTGGGGGGTGGGGGTGGGGATTTGGGGGTTGCTTTCAAATGTTCTTTTGCTAGTAAAATTTACTGACACTATATCTGGTAGTTCATTTTCAATCATGCCCAAGTTATTTCCTCTGTGTGCTCAAATATCAAATCCCACAGCATGATTTTAATTGCACGCTTCATCCCAGCTAGCCCAGAATGAAGTTTAATAAACCTTGCTCTTATATGTATTGACATAATTTGGGTTTTCACTAAACTTCTTTCTTCTTTCCTTTCCCCTTTCCCTCCCCTCCCCTCTCCTTTCCTTTCCTTCCCTTCCCTTCCTTTCCCTTCTCTTCCTTTCCCTTTCCTCCTTTCCTCCTTTCTTTCTCTTTCTCCTTCAAAAGGACTTTGAATAATCTATTCCATCCACCTACCCTCTTTCCTTTTCCCCTCCTTTTGACTTTATCTCTCTTTATTTGCACTCTGGAAGAACTGAGCATTGTCACCAGATCAAGATGAAGAGTCTTTGTCCATCCAGCCACCAGACTCGGTGGCACCTAGCTAATTATGCTGTCATAGCCCAAATTGCTATTATACTATCAGGAAAATATCAATTCACTAAGTGATTTCTGGCTGGTGGAGTTCATGATCTCCAATAGGTAAAGGTCAGGTATGACTAATTCAGGAAGTGTTATCCTTCCTCTTAGATGATTTGATTTGCCTACAAAACCAAAACTGTTTAGTTTTATATTTTAATGATGCTATCACATTCAAAACATGATCCCCCACCCCCATGAGCTAAGGTTGCCTAGGTGCCTAGGTGGTAAATTCAGAAAGATTTAGAGAGAGAGAGAGAGCTGGGTTGATTTAGTGGTTAAGACACAAAGCTAGAAACCAGGGGACTGTGAGTTCTAGTCTTGCCTTAGGCATGAAAACCATCTGGGTGCTTTGAGCCACTCTCCAGGAGACGGTGAGTTCTAGTCCTGCCCATCTGATCCTGCCTTCTAACAGGCTGGGTGACTTTGACCAATTTCTCTGGTTTAGCTCAACCCACCTCACAGGATTGAGGAGGAAAGAATATTAGGCATGTTTACCACCTTGAGTTATTTATAAATAATAATAATAATAATAATAATAATAATAATAATAATAATGGGATGTGAAATAAGTCAAGTAACTACGGGTAACGAGGCAAAAGCAGGATCAAATGGAGAGAAGTTAAACTTGCTAGGACAGAAAAAAAGCAGACAATTCTCGGGTTTTTCATGATGTAAATTCTTTGGCAGCATTATATGCAGAGAATTAACACGCAAAAGCTATTTACCACCTAAACCGAGTTCTAATCTATACAGATAGTCCTTGACTTGCATCCACAACTGAGCCCAAAATTTCTGTTGCTAAGCGAGACAATTGTTAAGTGAGTTTTGCCTCATTTTATGGCGAAAAGGATGACAGTACAGTTCTCCAGAAATCAGAAAGTGTGTGAAATGTAAGCAAACCTCTCTTGAAGAAAAAAAAAGTGAAAAGAAAAAAAAGAAGAAAGAAAGAAAGAAAGAAAGAAAGAAAGAAAGAAAGAAAGAAAGAGGGAGGGAGGGAGAGAGGGAGCAAAGAAGAAAGGAAAGAACAAGAAAGAAAGAAAGAAAGAAAGAAAGAAAGAAAGAAAGAAAGAAAGAAAGAAAGAAGAAGAAAAAAGAAAGAAAGAAAGAAGGAGGGAGGGAGGGAGGAAGGAAGAGAAAGAAAGAAAGAAAGAAAGAAAGAGGGAGAGAGGGAGGGAGGAAGAAAGAACGAGAAAGAAAAAAGAAAAAAGAAAGAAGAAAGAAGAAAAAAGAAAAAGAAAGAGGGAGGGAGGGAGGGAGGAAGGAAGGAAAGAGAAAGAAAGAAAGAAAGAGAATGAAAGAAAGAAAGAAGAAAGAAAGAAAGAAAGAAAAAAGAAAAAAGAAAGGAAGAGGAAGGAAGGAAGGAAGGAGAAAGAAAAAGAGAAAGAAAGAAGAAAAAGTAAGAAAGAAAAGAGGAAGGAAGGAAAGAGAAAGAAAGAAAGAAAGAGAAAGAAAGAAAGAAAAGAAAGAAAAAAGAAAAAAGAGAAAAGAGAAAGAGGGAGGGAGGGAGGAAGGAAGGAAAGAGAAAGAAAGAAAGAAAGAGAAAGAAAGAAAGAAAAGAAAGAAAAAAGAAAAAAGAGAAAAGAGAAAGAGGGAGGGAGGGAGGAAGGAAGGAAAGAGAAAGAAAGAAAGAAAAGAAAGAAAAAAGAGAAAAGAGAAAAGAGAAAGAGGGAGGGAGGGAGGAAGGAAGGAAAGAGAAAGAAAGAAAGAAAGAAAGAAAGAAAGAAAGAAAGAAAGAAAGAAAGAAAGAAAGAAAGAAAGAAAGAAAGAAAAGTAAGTAAGCTTACAAAGGCCACTTGATTGGAGTGGGGTTTTACCTGCCACATCCAATGAGGGAAAACTGATCAGCATTTAGCTTAGCCTCCAGGAAAATCATATAATATTTTTAAAAAAGGAAAGCATACAGAACTCTAGGAAAAAAAAAAAAACATTGCAAAGAATTCTGCAGGTGTTGGCTGCTTTCCCTCATCCAAACGTAAATCCACACTTCCTTCGTCAAGTGAAATTGGGTCCTTGTGCACTGACACACTGTGCCAAATCAGGGCCGGCCCCTCTGCGCATTTCACCTTGACTGCCCCGTCTCAATCAAGCCGTGGACTGAAACAAGGTAGCACATACCATATACTGGAAAGCGGGTGGGTGGGAAAGGGGGCTTATGCTCCGATGGAAAATTGATACTTTCCACTGGCTAACTTGCTGATCTGGCCCCATTTTAGGCAGTAACTAGATATAACTGTAAATTTAGCATTAGAGGAAGCTGTTTTCTACCAACCAGACCAACCAGGTTGGGTTTCATCTTGGCTTGCAAACCCTTTTCAGGCAGGCATCTCTCCCAGCTCTACTTAGCAATTTGGGGAACTGATTTTTGGATCTTTTATACGCCAAGGAAGGGTGTTGGGTTTTTTTCCCCCTGCTGTTGAGCTCCAGAGCAATCTTTTTCTTAAATTACCTTGGTTGAGTGGTTTCAACCAAGACACCCCTCCCTTCCTACGTGAATCTTGTGAAAGTGGATTGAGAGGATGATGGAGGGAGCTTCTCCCCTCGTATCTCAATTTCTACATTTTGGAATGGGTACAGTAGTTGAAAAAGTTGTTTGTGGGATCCCACCTGATCAGAATCTCTAATCACAGTGGGATTTCCCAGTGCTGCTTGCTTATTTGTTTGTTGGGCTTCCATTCCATTCCATTTTGTTGGGCTTCATTTATTATTACTTATAGTTTTTATATGCAATGAGAGTTTACGCACCAAAGACAAATTCCTTCTATGTCCAATCACACTTGGCCAATAAAGAATTCTATTCTATTCTATTCTATTCTATTCTATTCTATTCTATTCTATTCTATTCTATTCTATTCTATTCTATTCTATTCTATTCTATTCTATTCTATTCTCCACGTTCCATGTTCCATGTTCCGTCCCATCCCATTCTCCATTCTCCATTCTCCATTCTCCATTCTCCATTCTCCATTCTCCATTCTCCATTCTATTCTACTCTACTCTACTCTATTCTCCATTCTCCATTCTCCATTCTCCATTCTCCATGTTCCGTCCCATCCCATCCCATCCCATCCCATCCCATCCCATCCCATCCCATCCCATCCCATCCCATCCCATCCCATCCCATTCTACATTCTACATTACTCTACTCTACTCTACTCTACTCTACTCTAGAATAAAACTCAAAGTTGCCTACCTAGCTCTCCTTCGCACAATTTCCTCACCTTTTACTTATTATTTTGGGCAATTTTTTTAAAAAAAATGTTTATTCATATTCCCACTTATCTCAATATGCTTATTTTTCCCCACTGGATTGTCTTACGCTAAGTAACGACACATTTTCTTTTGCTAGGAGGCTCGTAAACGTAATTCTGATTACTCTTGAATCTTCTCCTAGATTGATATCATACTTTCGATTCAATTGAACCATTGAAATAGATTTGGAACATCAAGCATTAATCCCATTTTCCAAATTGAGTTAAAATGCACAACATCTCTTCTAAAGCACTGATGTGATCTGAAGACAGCTGATCTGATCTGACAATGTGATTTGCGCTGTCGGCCTCACTGGGAAAATTGACTGTTTTGGAATTTTGAGCAAAAACTGCATTTACATTGAATCACTGAACTGTATCTATGTATAGCCCTAGCAATTAAAGAGAGACAGGATAACTCCCTGTGCACACAAAAAATGCTACACGGGAAATTCTTGAGCAAGAATAGAAATGTCTGTGACTTTATGGCCTTCTTCCTTTTCAAAGCAAGTAAAAATATCCAAAATGTACTGAACTTATTAATGTTTGGCATTTGGGACTGAGAGTGAAATCATACAAATATTCAACAATACTCAAAAAGAACTGTGAGGGTCTATTGTTGAGACTGTGAAAAATTTAAAATAATGCAAGATAATGCAGAAAAGTAGGATGATTAAAATCAAAATTGTGTGATGCCTATATAAATTCTTAGACTCTCTAGATTTTATCTTTGCACACCTCTCGTTATGCAACAGAATAATGAAGAAAATAGTAAACTGGAAAACAAAATACCATCAAATTCTCTAGAATGAGCCTCTTGTTTATTATTTGAAAATCAGGGGCTCTCTGCCTGGTTGTTGGGTGGGTGTGGCCATGGTGGGAGTGGCCTAATCGGCCTCCTGCACCACTCGGGTGGGGGGCTTTTTTGTCCTCCCCGGGCTCCGGAGGCTTTCCTCCAGCCTCTGGGAGGGTGAAAATGGCCTCTCCAGGCTCCTGAGGCCCTTTGGAGGCCAGAAACGAGCCTGTTTCCAGCCTTCCCATACTTCCAGTATGCCCGTTTTTCACCGTCCCTGAGCCTCCACGCGCACCCTGCACTTATCTGCATCCAAAATGGGCCGTATGGGGACTCCTGGGAGGGGCGGGGTGGGTAGGGCCAGCCAGGAGTGGGATTTGGGGGTTCTCCGAATTGCACAGAATCTTAACTAGAGGTTCTCCTGAACCCCTGAGAACCTCCAGCAGCTCACCCCTGCTATGGACTGAAGTCTTCTTTCTTGAAACAGTTGAAGCCTTGCTTATGCTAAGAAATTCCTTCCATGAAAGAAAGGAAATCTTTGGCTCCAGTGCTATGATTTCTGATTTATGTCAGAGTAAGCCATAATGGGCAGTTTTTAGTAGAAAATATCATTTCTAGTAGCTTGAGGGAACAAAGTATGTTTAAACAAGTTTTAAGTCAGCATATACAAAATAAACATATCAGAACAAATATTGGAATCAACAAAAGAGCAAATATCAAAACAAATAAGGACCTAAATTGTTAGTCCTTAGTTTGAAAAGCCCATTAGATTTTATTATATAGTTTCAAGTATGCTTCTACAGTAGTGGCCAAAATTGTGGAAACCTTTTGGGAAAAGTGTATTTTCTAAAACTAGCTAATAACACCACTTTTTGGGGGAGTAGTACCATAAAATTATATATCAATGGAAAGATAATTTAATCAAGAAAGTTATGCGATAACTATTATGAAGGATTTGCTATTAGAATAGCAGTTACAGTATAAGGAAGAAAAGTGAAACGTAGAAAAAATGAGATATTCAAAAATTATCACCTTGTCAATTAACTAAGTTAATACTTAGTTGGGTAAACTTTAGCATGAATTATGGCCTTACAACGTCTTCCCATGGGGTGAACCAAGTCTTTTAGTTCTGCAGCTGTTATAATGTGAAACCAAGATTGAATCATTGCTTCTAATAACTGGGTTTTATTGCTGGCTCGCTTCTGACTCACATGTTTCTTTAGTCGGCTCCATAAGATTTTCTATTGAGTTAAGGTCTGGGCTATTCCCAGGCCATTCCAGCAGTAGAATATGATTATCTTGAAACTCCCCCCAAAAAGTGATGTTATTAGCCGTCAAACCTTAAAAACACACTTTTCCCAAAAGGTTTCCACAAGTTTGGCCACTACTGTATCATGTCTGTCCATCCATCTATCAATCTATCTATCTATCTATCTATCTATCTATCTATCTATCTATCTATCTATCTATCATCTGTCTATATCTAATCCATCTAATCCATCTTTCTCTATATCTATCTATCTCTAAAGCTAAAGGGCACAATTTTGTAGGGACAAAATTGTCTTCAATTGCGTTAGGGCCATATCGGAAAAAGGAGGCAGACCAAGAACAAACACATGTCAAAAAGGATATTTTATTTAGTTTCATTTATATTTCATGAAACAAGGCCACTCTTGTTTTGAATAACAAGACACAACCAAAGACCAAAACATTTCCAACACTCTCACCCTACTGTAATCTTTGGAAGAGACAATTACCAAGTGCATGTTGTCCCCTCATATTTCCTATATTTATTTAGTGAGTTTAATTCCATTTATATTAAATTTAGCTTTGTTGATGCTACAGTATTTTTTTTTAATAGCGCACGTCACTCAAAGGCAAAATAAGCCTCTTACTGATATTTTATGAACCAGACTCTATTTTCTAAATACTGTAGATTGGGGAGCCTAGTTTCCTATTTTGCTCCTAACAAAATGGTTAATTGGAATTTTATGATACTGATAGGCTGATGCCCTGCCATAGTTTTCCTTTTTTCTTCTTCCATTTATGAAGCTAGAACGAAGGAGAAATTTCTAGAACAACCTAGAACTAAGGAGAAATTTCCTAATGATGGGAGCAATTAACCAACGGAATAACTTGTCTTCAGAACTTTCAAAAAGAGACTGTATAGTATAATGCTATACTCTATATATTCTGTAGATAGATAGATACATGATAGATGATAGATAATATATGATAGATAGATGATAAATAGATAGCCAGATAGCTAGATAATAGATAGAGATAGATAGATAGATAGATAGATAGATAGATAGATAGATAGATAGATAGATAGATAGATATAGATATCGATAGAGGATAGATGATAGATAGATAGATAGATAATAGATAGATACATAATATATGATAGATAGATAATAGATGATATATAGATAGATAGATAGATAGATAGATAGATTAATTGATTGTTATATGTAGATAGGTAGATAGGTAGGTAGATAATAGATACCTAGATACATACCTAGATAGAAAGTATAATACATTATATTATACTTATAATACATTATAAAATACAATATATAAGTATTGTAGATCTAAGTCCAGCTCACCATGACTGCCTTGCTTATCTCCCACTCATTTCCCTTGACTGTTAGTTGGTCAGATTCCTGTAGAGAGCTGAAGCTGGCAATAAATCTTTATACTCATTTGAACTGCCTGGACCTTCTGATTTCCTCAGGCCTTGACAGTACAAATTATAAAGAGGAGAAAGTAAAAAATAAGGTTAAATAATGAATCAAATAAACAAGCCACCCAGAATCACTATCAGTGAGATGGATGGAATTTGATAAAGAAATCAATAAATCATTTTGGGGAGAACCAGCTTATTGCAGTGGTTAAAGGCACCAGGCTGGAAACCAAGAAATCAGGTGTCCAGTCCTGCTCTGACAAAAAGTCAGAGTCATGTTTGGTCCAGTCATGTTTTCTCAGCTCTAGGAAAGAGGCAATGGCAATCACTTCCAAAATATTTTGCAAAGAAAACTCCAGGGATTGTGTCCAGGCAGTTGCCAGGAGCCAACACCAACTCAAAAGCCTGAAGAGGGAAGAAAGCAAAAGAAGCATTCTGGACTTTTAAAAAATAAATAAATAAATTGAATTAATAGCTGAGAAATGACTCCACTGGGTTCGGAATCTCCACTTTCATTTTCATCCTAATTTGATCAGCATTTCATTCTAAACAATGGGAAATAGAGCCATAAACTTCATTCATATAGCGTTAGAGCTGCCAATATAAACATCTGATTATAGGATAAAAGAATATCTTATTAAAATGATGGAGGAGGAGGAAGAAGAAGAGGAGGAGGAGGAGGAGGAGGAAGAAGAAGAGGAGGAGGAGGAGGAGGAGGAGGAAGAAGAAGAGGAGGAGGAGGAAGAAGAAGAGGAGGAGGAAGAGGAAGAGGAGGAGGAAGAGGAAGAAGAAGAAGAGGAGGAGGAGGAGGAAGAAAAAGGAGGAGGAGGAAGAAGAGGAGGAGGAGGAGCAGGAAGAAGTCAACCACTAAATAAGCTACATATTTTTTATATTGGAAATTAAAACCGTATGAACTTTCTGCGTGAAGCAGAGTGGAATTATGTTCCCTAAGAATATTCCCTGAGGATACTGGTTATAGTTTCCTGGTTTTAATTTTAAAGTAATAAATAAGTGCAAATGAAGACTGAACATCCAGTAACACCAGCTGATTTGGACAAAAGCAGACAAATTGAGACTTTGAATAGGAATGGGAACTCAAGACAGTTTTGATCTGTATTTCTGCGTAATCTCATATTTTAACAGAGATGTTACTCAAAAAGAGAAAATCCAGTTGAGCTGGAGTCCTTGGCAAGCTGTATATTTTTTTCCTGGAGTTTGTTTGATCATAGGACTGACTAATCTGCCCCTAAAGTATTATCTCAATTTTCAGTGTCCCTCTGGCCATACAGATGGACTCTAAAATTATTTTGTGTTTTTAAAAACGATAATAATCACTTGGAATCAGGTAATAAGGGAAGCCCACCATTAATATATGAGCTAGTTAAAAACTTGCAAAATAAGACTTTGTTTAGATTCCAATCTCAAACCATCTTAAATGACTCTCAAGCTATTAACCATCTGGTGGCTCCAACACTTTCCATGCTGTATATTTCATCCTCAATGGTCCTTGCTAGGGATTTACTTGGCCGCAAATACTGAAAACTCAAGGTCAATACAAACTGCTCTCAAATAGGTTTTGGTACTAAAACAGAGGTGGGTTTCAGCAGGTTCTAACCAGTTCTGGAGAACAGGTAGTGGAAATTTTGAGTAGTTGGGAGAACCGGTAAATACCACCTCTGACTGGCCCCGCCCCGATCTTTCTCTGCTCCCAAATCCCAGCTGATTGGGAGGAAATGGGGATTTTGCAGTAAACTTTCCCTGGAGTGGGGAGGGAATGGAGATTTTGCAGTATCTTTCCCCTGCCATGCCCACCAAGCCATGCCCACCAAGCCATGCCCACCAAGGCATGCCCACCAAGCCATGCCCACCAAGCCATGCCCACCAAGCCAGGGGTGGGTTCTAACTGGCTTTACTACCGGTTCTCTTTGTGCGTGCGCTTTGCGTGCAATTGCCTCTTTGGTTGCGTGCTTTGCGCGCAATTGCCATGCGCATGTTCAGTTTGCTCGCCTGCGCGCCAAACTTGCGCTTTGCACAAGCGGGTTGCGAATCTGCCCAGCTGAGGTGTGGCAATCCGCTCTGCCACACCTCTCAGCTGGGCGAAAAAAGAAGAAATATAAGGTCGGCATAATGCTGGGGTGGGTGGGAGGGCCCAGCTCCCGAAGACAGAGAACCGGTTCAGTGACATCATATCGTCACCGCTACCAGCTCTCGCGAACCAGGCCGAACCGGGAGGAACCCACCACTGCACCAAGCCACACCAACAGAACCGGTAATAAATTTTTTTGAATCCCACCACTGTACTAGATGTAGTTCAGGGGTATCAAACTCAAGGCCTGGGGGGGCGGATCCGGCCTGCGGGGTGCTTAGATCTGGCCGGCAGGACCGCCCTGGAAACAGCAAACTGGCCCGCAGTGCCTCTGCCAGCAAAAATGGAGCTCGGGAGCCCCTCTTCTCTGGCAGAGTGCTCAGCCCACCATAGGCGCCCCCGACATGAGCGATACCAAGCTGGCCATGCCCACCCTGGCCACACCCACTCCATCCCCTTGAGGTCAAACACAACCCTGATGCAGCCCTCAATGAAATCAAATTCGACACCCCTGATATAGCTGGGTTTTATTGTAACATTCTCTGGCCTAAAGGTCATGGCATAGATTCTGATTTGGATTTAGAGAGGGAAATTCAAGGCTATAGGTCCTCTATGGAAGCCAACATGTTCCCTCACCCCTCAATTTGTAAACAGGGTTCCTCTCCTTGTATATTTCGATACGGGCTATAAAAAGGACAAAGTGCTTGTACTTAACAATGAGCTAAGTACGAAGAGAGATGCAGCCTGGAATTTAAGGAGAAAATTTCTGGAAGTGAGAACATTAATCTGTAGAACAGCTTGCCTCCAGAGTTATGGGAGCTCCATCACTAGTGGTTTCCAAGAAAACACTGGACAGCCATTTGTCCGGAGAGTATAAGGACTCATGCCTTGGGCATGGCGGGTTGGACTAGAAGATCTCAAGATCCCTTCCAGCTCTATGAGTTTCTGATTCTGAGTCACTCCCTCTGGAAAAGAAAGTGAAATGATAAATTTACACCTGCAGGTCCATGGGCAATGTTATTTACCTCTTAAGACTTGAACTCTCCAGATTCAATTATATTTACTGTATTTTTGGAGTATAAGACACACTTTTTTCCCCCCTAAAAGGGGGTGAAAATTTGGGTGCGTCTTATACACCGAATGTAGCCCCACGTCCCTTTTCTACTGTATAGTGCAATATTAATGCAGTATCGGGTTTTCAATTCAATTGCATAGAATGGGCAGGATGCGTGTTTGTGTTTTATTTTTATAGTGATAATGTACACTGAAGATGGCATTGAATTTCGTCGTACAAGGTGCAATGACAATAAAGTAAAGCAAACTAAACTAAAATGGAAAGATGAATGCAATTTGGGATAGCAGGAATATCCCAAATGAGATAATTCCCCTTTAGAAATGGAAAAAAGCAGAATTCTTAAATGCTTCTAAACCAACGTGCAATGATTGAAATAAGGAATTGCCCTTTTTTCCTTACCTTTCCCCAAAAGTTATTTTTCTCTCTTTCCCTTTCAGCTTTTCATTCCAAACCCTTTATTCTTATTTTAACATTCTATGAACTTCAGAATCATTCCATAACAGACTAATGGATTTACTTTCATTTCCCAGTGGGGGCAGGAAATCTCCAGTCTTAGATTTTTATGAATAACAAATGCACATGGACCAGAGTTGTGTTTTGTGCTTTTCTTTCAAATCAAGGACCTTAGGGATCTGATCGCTGGAAATTAAAAGAGGCCTGCAGTTGTACAATATTATCCCAGAACTGAGGCTAGAGAACAGTTTAGTGACTAAATACGTACAAATTGGTCATGCTTTTTTTGACTGACATTCATAGAAGTAATCATTTGACCCATTATGTTTACTCTACAGAACTCAGGGTCACACAGGAAGCAATCTACTGCAAGACAATTCTGAAAGTAATTGTGTGATTTAGAGAATTTAGTTATAGAATCAAGGTTTTTTTTTTGGGGGGGGGTGTTTTCCAGCAGAGGTTTAGGACAATCTTCCCCTACCCCCTTTTCTTTTAATGCTGAAATTATGACTCCAACATTTTCCTCTAATCTCCTAGAACTCAGGGGAATGTTTGCAAATGGGAAACAACTGAGTGTTTGCACAATTTTTTTTAAAAGTCATCTTCTCCACCTATAAAGACTAGTTCCAACCTGAAGAGATGGTTCCAATAGCTTTTAGAATTGAGGGGTGGGGAATGTCCTATGTTGCCTGATTCAAGGAGACAAAAAGAAAGAAGGTGCATGAAGTTTGTAGAGTGCCATAGCATGAATCTTCTGCAGTTCCAGCTGGAACTCGATTAATCTCTGAGAAAAACTTGGAAGAAAAGAGAACATTTACCATAGTTCAGTTCCTCACCAGATCTAATTTGAGCTTTCTCCTTTTTACCAGAAGATAACAGAGCTGTAATTTGAAGGGAAGGTGATCTCTTGTTTTATGCCAGAAAAGTAGTGTCAGACTTTCCAAAGTAAGAAAGATACTCAGATTGAACAGACAAAAAGCAGATGTAGAAAAAGATGAAGATCTTAGAGAAGAATATGGAAGACTGGTCAAAAAGAAAAAAAGCATAGCAACTAAAGTATTGAAATGGGCAAGAGATGATGGATAGATGATTTTTTTTTTGTTTTTGGTGTTGTTTTGATTTGCCTTCCTTTTTCTCTTTCTTTCCTTTCTTTTCTTGGTAGGTAGGTGACATAATTAGAAGTTAGGTAGAATAATATTGGATGAGCAAGGGGAATTAAAGTCTAACCAAGAGTTAAAATGCCAAGGAATAGATTGGTGGCCATATCTACAAATTTGGAAGAGATACAAAAAAGACATAGAACAATATGGCTTCTACAAAGAACAACAAGAATTGGATAAAATATTACAGGGGACAGCGGAAAAAATGATATCTAAAACATATAATTATTTCTTAAGATTTAAAATGGAGGAAGAAACAGTTAAAGAGACTATGATAATTTGGGCTAAAAATGTTGGTTATAATATTGAACTAGAACACTGGGAAAAATTATTAGAGAAGAATTACAAATTAACAATGTCAGCATCCTACAAAGAAAATCTATACAAAATGTTCTGTCATTGGCATTTACCTCCGGCAAGATTAGCCAAAATGTTTCTGAATAGATCGGCAGAATGTTGGAGATGTAACTACAAACAAGGTTCATTCTTCCATATGTGGTGGACTTGCCCAAAAGCTAGGAACTACTGGGTGAAAATAAAGAATTGGATAGAAGAAATTACGGAACAGAAAATTGACTTGGGACCATAATTATTTTTATTGGGCATAATAAGAGAAAACATATGCAAAAAAATGCAATATATTATACACCAAATAGTAACCGCATCTAGAATTACTTTTGCTCAAAATTGGAAACAAGATAACATTCCTTCTGATGCAAAGATAATAAAAAAGGTGCTTGATTGTGCAAAGATGGACAAGTTAACCATGGAACTAAAAGATAGAGAAGAAACAGAATATTACAAGATTTGGAATATATGGTACAATTGGCTAAAAAATAGATGTAAAGTTCACATATAAAGATTATTTAAGAGTCAAATTAAAATGGGGAAATATTGTATATATTTGTGAATATTGTTATAATTTAAAGGTAAAAGTATGTACATAAATAAATAATCCTAATATAATTAAATTTATATAATTAAGTAAATATATAATATATAGAATAGCAATCTATGAAAATTGGAAACTATGTAAATATGAGTGATACCGGTACTGGAATGCTGTAAAGAGTGGAAATATGGTGTAAAGGTTGAAATATATTTAATAAAAAATTATTTTAAACAGAAAAAAAAAAGAAAGAAGTTATGTAGAATAGAAAGAAAATGTTTTCTAACAAAGGATGACATGATTAAAAGTTAAAATAAGAGATAGAAATGAGAGAAAAGGGGAATATTAGTGTATACACTTTTATATAATAAAATAAGAGTAATAATAAGAGAAAACATGGAGTAATTGAATAATGAAAGATTGCAACTTTATATAAATATGTATCACTATTAGAAATATATAAGTTGGATTGAAAGTAATAATTATGACTAATGCTATTAGTCTTATTTGTATTAGAATATAATAAAATAAGAGTAATTATAAGAGAAAACATGGAATAATTAAATGATAGATTGCAACTTTATATAAATATGCATTACTATTAGAAATATATAAATTGGACTGAAAGTAATAACTATGACTAATGCTATTAATCTTATTTGTATTAGAATGTATGACATCCAGGTGCCACAATCTTCTCGCATTGATATGTTTGTAAAAATAATAATAATAATAATAAACTTTTTTAAAAAAAAGAAAGAAAGAAAGAAGGATACATCTAAGTAGTTTTCTTTATTGTTCCTCAACTACAGGCAGAAATCTTGCCAAACTAAAGTGACTACTGGCATCATTAAAGATATAACCTGAGAACTTCTAGGCAGGAGCTATCTTGATTCTCTTTCTCCCAATCGAACTACCATATTTTTCGAAGTATAAGACGCACCTTTTTCCCTCCTAAAAGAGGCTAAAAATTTGGGTGCCTCTTATACGCCGAATGTAGCTTTTTCGAAGCTTTCTTTCAGCTCTAACGAGGCGCTAGCAAGTGAAGTGATCTCCATGCTTTGCTCCGACTCTCAGCTCTTCTTTAGAAGCTTTTCTTCAGCCCTAACTAGGCGCTAGCCGAGTGAAGCGATCTCCCCGTGCTTTGCCTGCTCTTCTCATTGCTGCTTCCTCTCATCTGTGCCTTAGAAGCTGTTTTTTATCCCCAAGCAGGAGATAACCAGCAAACTAATGTGCTGAAGCTGACCAGACTAAGGACGCTAGTCAGATGAATACCTGGTAGGCAGATTCCCCCCTATTTTCCTTCCCAAAAACTAAGCTGCGTCTTATACTCGGATGTGTCTTATATTCTAAAAAATATGGTATCTTCTAAACTTCACTGTCTCTTGGTCCTCTTGAATTAAGTTGTTTCTGGCTGGGAATCCAGACTACATATTTCATGTAGGAAAACCAAAGCAGTGTGAGCATCATCCATTCCATGTTTCATTTTGCAAAAGGCCCCATACAAGCTGGGGGTGGGGGGAATATCCATCTGGTTCAGTTCCGAACTGGGAGAAAGGCACTGGAGACCAAATGGAGGCTGGAGGCTGATTGGAAAGAGGGTTCATTTATTGATGAAAGCAGGACCACCAAGCATGTGTGATTCTGGTTGCTGACCACATGAAGTTGAGAGAGGGTGGCTTTTATACCTTCTCTTGGGCTTTGCACTTGAACTTCCTGTTCCTGTGCAAGAACATGTATTCTATTGGCTGTTGTCAGACTTCCATGGGGCCATGAAGGGGTTATGTAGGGGTCATAGCTAGCTCTATAGGCAAAGTATAAATCCTAGGTGTTTGTCTGAGCTAGGTTTAGTTGAAGTTTCTGGGGATGATGCAATGAAGGGGCTTGTGTTCTGAAAGGGTGTTGGCAGGGGTGAAATGTAAAATTTGTTACTACCAGTTCTGTGGGCCTGGCTTGGTGCGGGGGGCGGGATAATGTGACTGGGTGGGCGTGGCCAACTTTTTTAAAAAAACTTTTGAAAGCACTTTTTCTAATGCTTTGAAAAGTTTTTTTAAAAAAAAACAGTTGGCCACGCCCACCAGTCACATTACCCACTACCACCACCAAGCCACGCCCACAGAACCGGTAGTAACAAATTTTACATTTCACCCCTGGGCCAAAGCCCTTTCATAACATCATCACCCAGCAAGAGTCAACCAAGCTTGGGACTGAAAAACACAACCTACAAAGTTACCCCTCCATGGGTGTCTGACAGCCAATCAGAATACAAGCTCAAATTCAAATCCCAAAAGAGGGTATAAATCTCTCTCTCACCCATGTGCCTTTTTGCCCAGGACCTCAAACCATGTGGTCCTGTCCACCATTAAAAACCATCTTTCCAAGCAGCCTCCATGTTTCCAGTGTCTTTCTTCCTCACTTGGGACTGAACCCAGATGGAGATTTCTTCCAACAGTGTCGTGTATATTCTACTTCTATCTTCATACGGAAGAAATCGTTTGTTTTTCAAAATCACGGTTGTCCCAATTCCTTTTTTTTTTTAATAAAAGTGCTGCATAGAAAGGTTTAAAGAAACAATGGCCAAGTTCAACGTTTTAAAGCGATCAGGTTACACCTCGTATAATCCAGTACTTCTAAATTAAATTATATTGGACTGCTTACCAGTATCCCTTCTAAATTGAGTTTACCAATCTGCGTGCTTTTTGTTTTTAGAAAGAAAAATAAATCAAATGCGCGCAATGAAGCTTACATTATCTGTAAGCAACATGAGAAGAGTTTTACGAGGTCAGAGCAATAAGATATGAGTCCAAGATCCCACCCTTGGTGCTGATCTGTACACGATTACAATTTTGCAGGACATTTACAAGAAATCGTGCAACTATCCTGGGCAGCTTCCACTCTCCCTGTTTTGCTCTGGCTTTTATTTACTGTGCATGCTTTTTTTTAAGCTTTCTTGGAGAATTCAAGTCATCTGCTCAAGCTATTGAACAGAATTTGGCATCTCAGCCTATTGCATATAGATGTAGTCCTCAACTTACAACAGTTCATTTAGTGACCGCTCAAAGTTCACTGAAAAAAAGTGACATGGCCGTTTTTCACACTTATGACTGTTGCAGCATCCCTTTGGTCAGGTGATCAAAATCCAGAAGCTTGGCAACCGATTCATATTTATGACGGTTGCAGTGACCCAGGGTCATGGGATTCCCTTTTGCGACCTTCTGACAGGCAACGACAAACGGAAATCCAGATTCACTTAACAGCCATGTTACTAATTTAACAACCGCAATGATTCACTTAACAATGGTGACAAGAAAGGTCCTAACAGGGGGCAAAACTCGCTTAAAAATGTTTCCCTTAGCAACAGAAATGTTGGGCTCAATTGTGGCTGTAAGTCGAGAATAACTTGTATCAGGTTTATCTGTTTGCCTGTTCAACACCGCACACAGCCAAGAGTGATGGAGGTTGTGTGAAGCCTAGGGCTGTGGCCCTCAAATTTGCTAATCGACGTCTTTGTAGGTTTACACAACCCATCTAATCGGGCCAGGTAAAGACCAAATGGTTGGATTCATGACAGTGGTGAAATCCAAATTTTTTTACTACCGGTTCTGTGGGCGTGGCTTGGTGGGTGTAGTGTGGCTTGGTGGGCATGGCAGAAGAAGGATACTGCAAAATCTCCATTCCCACCCCACTCTGGGGTCAGCCAGAGGTGGCATTTGCCGGTTCTCATTTTGAACTGCTCAAAATTTCCGCTACCGGTTCTCCAGAACCTGTCAGAACCTGCTGGATTTCACCCCTGATTCATGGGCATCCTGAAATAGGTTAGTCTGAATTTTGGTTAGGATTTGTCCTTGGCTGCTTTCACTTATTGTGTAAGCCTGGCTCATTTCCTTAGCTAATGATTTAACATAGTATCTGAACCTCAAAACTGGTTAATAAAGTTAAGTGTGTTGTGTGACCCACAGGAAGGCTGGTGGTAGGTTTCCTCATTCATTCATTACCATATAATGCTAAGCCTTATTGTTGTTTGAATTATTATTGTTAAATTTCTATGCCATCCATCCATCCATCCATCCATCCATCCATCCATCCATCCATCTGTCATATCTATCTGTCTGTCTGTCTGTCTGTCTATCTATCATCTATCAATCTATCTCCAT
Organism: Arizona elegans; assembly: GCA_022577455.1. Lineage (NCBI taxonomy): Eukaryota > Metazoa > Chordata > Lepidosauria > Squamata > Colubridae > Arizona > Arizona elegans. The sequence continues at coordinate 10,478,297 of JAKOOJ010000015.1, forward strand.
CTCTCTCTCCCCCCCTCTTATCAGTATATCTGATTCATTCATTACCATATAATGCTAAGCCTTGTTGTTGTTTGAATTATCGTAAGATTTCTATGCCTGCATCCATCCATCCATCCACCCACCCACCCACCTACCTACCTACCTACCGTGTTTTCCTTAAAATAAGCCCTCCCCCGAAAATAAGCCCTCCCCAAAAATATTTAAAAGCATGCACAGCCGGTCCCCGCCATTTCCTCTGGTTAGGGTTAGGGATACAGAGCTGGAAATCAGGTAAGACAGCAAGAGGATCCCTGTCTTGCTCCACACACCCCAAAATAATCAGACTGCCCCCCAAATAAGGCCAAGCGCCTATTTCGGGGTTCAAAAAAATATAAAACAGGGTCTTATTTTCGGGGAAACATGGTATCTATCTATCATCTATCCATCTATCTCCATCTCTCTCCCCATCTCTCTCCCCCCTCTTATCTTTATATCCAATTCATTCATTACCGTATAATGTTAAGCCTTGTCTGAATTATCATTAGATTTCTATGCCTGCCATCCATCCATCCATCCATCCATCCTCTATCTATCTGTCTATCTATCATCATCTATCTATCTTCTATGTCTGTCTGTCTGTCTGCCTGTATATCTATCTATCTATCTATCTATCTATCTATCTATCTTTCTTTCTTTCTATCTATCTATCCATCCATCCATCCATCCATCCATCCATCCATCCATCCATCATCATCATCTATCCTCTCTCTCTCTTTCTCCATCTCTCTCCATCTCTCTCTCTCTCCCCACTCCTATCTGTGTATCTTCTATCTCAAGGTGGTAAACATACCTAATATTTTTGCCTCCTATTTCATTTAGTAACAACATTCCCTTGGATTTCAAAAGGAAAAGAAAGGGATGATACCAAAGAGAACATCAAAGAAAATAGATGCAGAATACGGACTATTCCTAAGTCAGCTCCACCCTGTGTGTCCACTTGTCTCCAGCAAGGTGAACCATTAAGCTGTAGGAAAAGCCATCCAATGCATGAAACAGGATGGATGGAATGGCTCAACCACCCCTGAAGGTAGCCCATGGCATTGTTGAAGTCATGGGGGCAGGGAGAGAGAAACTCTGACAGCACTGAAAGTCATTCAGGATCTGGGAGGTTATAATGCCTCTAATTAAAATTTGACACACTGCCACTGAGGTAGGCAGCTGTCTTGCTTTTTATTTATTTATTTGTTGACTTGTGAGTTGACAATATGTTGAATCTCTCTTTTGTTTCCCCCCCACCTACCCCAAGCTAGAAAAGTTAAGCATCTGGCCCCGAGAAGAAGAAAAAAAGTTTTTTTTTTTTTTTTAAAAAGTGACCGCCTCTAGAGACTCTGAAGCCTGGAAATGATTTCATTGAACTGCTATGCAGATGGATTAATTCCAGTATTGTAAAGTCAACAAGGCCGAACGCTCACTACATCACAGCCTGTGTTACTGTGGTCTGGATCAGGTTTTGATGAAGTAATTTCCCTTGGGTTTAGCACTTTAGGAAGCCTAGAGGACGTCCTACTCGGATTTGATTTGAGACTTGTCCTCTCCCCCGCCCTTGCTTCTTCCCCCCACTCACCTTCCCAGCTAAATTGGGTTTTATCATTTGCACATGGACCTCTATGAGTTGGAGAAGTTTCAAACGAGGGCCATATGTTTTGGGGCACAGAATGCCCAAACAATTGGGTGTATGAAATGAGATTCGTTTCTTGCTCTCTTTCTTTCTTTCTTTCCTTTTTTTTTTTTTACAAAGATGATAGAATTAATAGCAAATGATACAACGCTCGGGCTGGAGCGTGTTGGAGGGAGAGAGAGCCAGATCCTTTGTTCTTCCAGGGGGTTCCCACCTTCACACAAGAAAGGAAGGGAAAGATTTAGATCCAAAAGACGAGAGAGAGAGAGAGAGAGAGAGAGGGAGGGAGAGAGAAATGATGTGGCTTCTAATCCATCTGGCCTTTGAGTCCTAAATCTGACTCCTCCCCTCTGGAGGAGGGGAGGAGTCAGATTTAGGACTCAAAGGCCAGATGGATTAGAGGGCCCACCCCTGCCACAATGCTAGATCTTCTTCCTCCTTTCGTTGGGTAGGCAGGGCCTAGATAACAGAATAATAGAGTTGGAAGGGAGCTTGTAGGAAACCAGGGGTGGGATTCAAAATTTTTTACTACCGGTTCTGTGGGTGTGGCTTGGTGGGCATGGCATGGCTTGGTGGGCGTGGCTTGGTGGGTGGGGCAGGGGAAGGATATTGTAAAATCTCCATTCTCACCCCACTCCAGGGGAAGGATACTGCAAAATCCCCATTTCCTCCCGATCAGCTGGGACTGCGAACAGAACACTGTTACCTTCTCACTGAAGTGGTACCTATTTATCTATTTGCAACTGCATACATTCGAACTACTAGGTGGGCTGGAGACTTAGAGAGTGCATAGAGAGTGTTACATTTTTATTTTCATCATGGTTTGTTGAAGAAACCATGATAGACTAATTCATGCACTCATGGAACATTTCATCAGAAATTTTAGATTGCATTTCACTTGCTAATCCCTACTGGAACCTGCCATGCCAGATGTCCACCACTATGATATGAAGGCATACTGATAAATTATGTCTGATGATAGATTATAAGACTATGAATGAAAAATCATAGGTTACCTTGTGGCAGAAAAATTTGAAATGTTCATGTTGTCTGAATTTCTCCTCCCATAAGAATGCATGCCATCTTTTCAACAGGTCGAATCCCTCTAGCGCTAACATACATTTGTTTTTTAATGTTATCCAGTCTTTTATCCAAATAAGTAATGCTGTATTGTAATAAATTTGCCAGTCCGGTAACCCTAGGCCACCCCTCTCTCTGGTGTCTTGGAGATGTTTCAATTTAATTCTTACCCTTTTTCCTTGCCAGATGTATTTTGATATCATTTTATTGAGATCTTTAAAGTACGATTTCTTTGTTTAAGAAACAAAGAAACCAGCAAATAGATAAAGCAAGCCCAGATTGATTTTCTAGCCTTATTCTTTTTTTCCCAATATTATCCAGATTATCATCCCATTTCAGACTTAGTTCCACAGAAGCCACTGTGACTTCTTTCCGAGATGGGTAACCTAGTGAATGGGGTTATTTTTTGAGTAAAAAGATGTAGGATCGCACTGTGATTCGCTCACAACCAGACAACCAAACAGGGAGGGGAGAGAGAAAGTATTGGAAAGCTTGGGAAGGAATTGAGGAAAGGAAGTGAGTCAAAGCAACCTCAGAAAGTCCCAACACCCCAAGATCAAATGCTGGGAAAACTCCAAGGTCCTCTGATTGTTCCCAAAACAAAATGAATGTAATTGATTGGTGGACAATGAACTGTGGGGAGATCCGAGGAGAAACAGGGATTTTATCTATGCTAGTTTTTGCATGAAAACTTGAGAATTCATTTTGCTACTTCTGTGCCTCTGTGGAATTATCAGTAAAGATAGCATATGCACCAAGACAAATTCCTTGTGTGTCCAATCACACTTGATCAATAAAATTCCATCCCATCCCATCCCATCCCATCCCATCCCATCCCATCCCATCCCATCCCATTCCATTCCATTCCATTCCATTCCATTCCATTCCATTCCGTAATTCTATTCTATTCTATTCTATTCTATTCTATTCTATTCTATTCTATTCTATTCTATTCTATTCTATTCTATTCTATTCTATTTCTAAAATTATACTCTTGATAAAATAATGTCCCAGGAGTTTCTTTTGCTGCATGTACCAATGGGACAGTTGACACTATCACTATCACTAGAGAAATCTTTTAGGTCTGCAGCCAAAAAATAAATGACCACTGATGCTTTTTAAGTATCTGCCTCAAAAACCTTCTGCAAAGGATTCAAAAAATGTTCTTATTTTGTTTTTAGTGGCACAGGCACACAAAGAGAACAGCACAGGCTACTTTGTAAAATTTCATCTGGGACCTCACATTGATATATCAACATCTTATGCAATAAAACAAATGTTATTGTCCTCCTCAGTGGTGAAATCCAATTTTTTTTACTACCGGTTCTATGGGCGTGGCTTGATGGGCATGGCAGGGGAAGGATACTGCAAAATCGCCATTCCCACCCCACTCTGGGGCCAGCCAGAGGTGGTATTTGCAGGTTCTCCAAATTTCTGCTACCGGTTCTCCAGAACCTGTCAGAACCTGCTGGATTTCATCCCTGGTCCTCCCCCAAAAAATCCTGTCGTAAACAAAGCTATTCAGAGAGGACTTTGGCAGGGGAAAAATGTGTTAAGAGAGTTTGAAGATACTTTTGAAAGGGAAATAGGAGCCTGGGCAGAAATTTTGGAAACTAGGCAGTGGAAGAGGGTAGAGGTGAGAGAAATACCTAGACTGAATAGCCAAGAAGCAGTTACAGATAGAGATAAAGATCCCAGAGAGGATGGTGGGAGGCAAATTAAAAAAAAAAGCATAGCAACTAAAGTATTGAAGTGGGCAAGAGATGATGGATAGATGATTTCTCTTCTTTGTTGTTCTGATTTGCTTTTCCTTTTCTCTCTCTCTTTTCCTTTCCTTTCCTTTCCTTTCCTTTTTTTTAGGTAGGTGACATGACTAGAAGTTAGGAAGGATAGAAAGAAAATGTTTTTCAGTAAAAAGTGACATGATTAAAAGTTAGAATAAGTGATAGAAATAAGAGAAGGGGGAATGTTAGTGTAGACACTTTTATATAATAAAATAAAAGTAACAAGAGAAAACATGGAATAATTGAATGACAGATTGTAATTTATTATAATCATGTATCATTATTAGAAATATATAAATATGTTGGTTTTAAAGTTTGATACTGATTTTTAATTGAAATGTTTTAAATTATGGGCCAAATTTCATTTAATTATTTTTAAAATTATTTTAACTTTTGTGTACAAATGTTTTTATTTTGGCTGTTCACCGCCCTGAGTCCGAAAGGAGAAGGGCGGTATACAAATCTAATAAAAGATAAAAAGATAAAGATAAATTGATTGAATGTAATAACTGTGATTAACTTTACTAGTTTTATTTGCATTAGAACATATGATACTCCAGTGCCAGTCTGTTCATGCTTTGATTTAATATGTTTGTAAAAAAAAAAATAAAAAACAAAAAACAAAATTAAAAAGAAAAAGAAAAAAGAGAGGATTTTTGGCTTTCCAGATGTTGCTGAACTGCAACTCTAACAGCCCCCAGAGTGATAGGAATTGTAGTTCTGTAACATCTGGAAAGTCCCTGATTGCACTTCTCTGATGGAAGACATCTTCAAAAGAATAAGGCAGAAAGTGTAAAGTAGGCAGCTTTTCAATCATCCCAGAAAGGAATTATCTAGCATTAACATTTTCACCATTGGTGGAAACTCTGCGTGGTTTGGGAAATTTCTTCATCGCTGCAACCACAAATTGCTGTAAATTTGTTTGGAATGGGGTTGTTCACCCTAGGAACTGGGGGAAAGCAGGCATGGCGAAATTTCTGTCTGCTCCTAGGATGAATTTATAAATCTCCACATCTGTAGAATTACTAGAAACACCAGCCAGCCTGGCTAATATTGACGGATTTGGGAAACTAAATCGTCTTTTATCAAAACCAAATAATTTTATTACAGCCGTAAAGCCAGCAAACAACAATATAAACCTAAAAAAGAATATATAAATGGATATAAATACTCTATACATAGTTATCAAATTACAAGTACCCTGTTTTCCTGAAAATAAGACATCCCCTGATGATAAGCCCAATCGGGCTTTTGAGCACATGCGCTAAAAGAAGCCTCCCCCCCCAAAATAAGCCCTCCTCAAAAATATTTCAATGCAGAGCTGGAAATCAGGTAAGACAGCAAGAGGAACCCCATCTTGCTCCATGCTCCCCAAAATAATAAGACCACCCCAAAAATAAGGCCAAGTGCTTATTTCAGGGTTCAAAAAATATAAGACAGGGTCTTATTTTCGGGGAAACACGGTAGTATATAGAAATATAAGTTATATAACAAGAAATAAAAATGGAACATAGAATATAAAAATACAGGGATAAAAGTACAATAATAATGGAATAAAATTGCATAAAATACAAGTTAGTAGATAAATCAGAATCTTCAACAAGTAGTCCTTGACTCCCAGCAGTTCGTTTAATGACCATTTGAAGCTACAATGGCACTGAAAAAAAGTGACATGATCCCTTTTCACACTTTGCAGCATCCCCAGGATCAAATGATCAAAATTCAGACGCTTGACAACCGACTCATATTTATGACGGTTGCAACATTCTGGGGTCACATGATCCCCTTTTACGAACTTCTGACAAGCAAAGTCAACGGGGAAAGCCAGATTCACTTAACAACCATGTTACTAACTTAACAGCTGCAATGGTTCACTTAATAATTGTGGGAAGGAAAGTCATGAAATGGGGGCAAAATTGACTTAACAACTCTCCTGCTTAGCAAGATAAATTTTGGGTTCAATTGTGGTCATAAGTCCAGGACTACTGTAAGACACATAAGAGAAATAGCATATACAGGGGTGCAAAACAGATTCCATCCCAACTGTTTAAAACGTCACAAGGCTCCTTTTAAAGGTACTGGGGGAGTGGGGTTGTCTTTAAGAAATATCATGCATCTTGAACCCAGTCCGTTTGTTTCTTTCTTTTTAAAGAGCCTTGGTAGTACAGTGGTTTAATGCACCCTGTTATTAACACAGCTGCCTGCAATTTCTGCAGGTTCGAATCTCACCAGGCTCAAGATTGACTCAGCCTTCCATCCTTTCTAAGGTAGGTGAAATGAGGACCCAGTTTGTGGGGCAATAAGCTGACTTTGTATAAAAATATACAAAAGTATGAAGGCTATTGCTTAACGCATTGTAAGCCGCCCTGAGTCTCTGGAGAAGGGCGGCATATAAATCAAATTAAAAAAAAAATGTCCCTGCCAAATCTCTGAGAAGTAGTTGGACAATAAAGAACCTCTGAATGCAGATGGACCCTTCTCGCCAATGTTGCAAATGAGAGATAGATTTTTTTATTTTTATTTTTTGCAGGCAGGAATAGCTGTCTGATGGGCTGATTTAGGACATGCATTTGGAACAGGTTATCTTTTCTTTTCAATTCTCTTTCCTCAAATCTCGGAGAAGTCAATTGAACCACTAAAGGACCCCTGCCTAAAAATGTACCCTTCCCGCCAATGCTCCGAGTGAACGAAACGAACGCAAAATAGATTTCATGCAAGCGGGAATAGCCACTCCGATGGGCTGACTCAGAAGGTAGGACTGGAAAGAGGCATCTGTAATTTATTAGCTGCACAGAAAATGCGTCTTTCCTGCACCAATTATTTTGCTTTCATCACTAATGAGAAAGAGGCCCAAGGAGCTGATGCTCATGGCAAATTTAAACAGCCTCCCACGCATACTATACATGCACATTTCTCATGCACTGTTGCCCATTACATTAAACAACAAATAATACATACAAGGACAATTCATTAGGACAGCAGCACAAATGTTCGAAAATAGAGCTGGAACTAATTTGAAGGACGGAGGTGGGGGCAAAATCCCAACATGGATTTTTCCCTACTCAGATTCATCTACCAGAATTCAAACCTCTAGGCCTGTTCTCTCACTTTCCCTCTAATGTTCCCATTCTTTGCTGTTCTTTTAAGGCTTTTAAGAATCTGAAAAGCGCAGAAATTCATTTATTTAGAAGTCACATTTATAAGTCGACAGATTCCCAATGACTTCTTAAGTGGAAAGCCCGTTCAGAGGATTATTGCTGTAAAATCCACAAAGTTAAACACTAGCTTGTAACTGGTCTTTTTAAAATACACACATATATAAAACTCTTTACTAAAAGTTTGACAAAGAACATAAAAACAAATACAATTTTTAAAGAAAGAAAAGAGAGAAAAGAAAGAAAGCATTTGGTTATATATATATATATATATATATATATATATATATATATATATATATATATATATATATATATATATATATATATATATATATATATATACACACACACACACCATGAATTTCAGTTGGGTTTTTCTCATTCGTTCCTTTTCTGTGACATCTGGAGACCCAATTTTAAAAATCTGAATTCATTTTTGGGGATGAGGCGTTTGAAAAATAGAACCACGGGATGTCTTTAAAGTATTTAATAGAACAGAGTGAAAAAATGTTCAAGTGTTAGGGTTGGAACTAGGCTTCAGGATAGCTCCATTTCTTTAATCAGCTTCATTCACCAGCACTTATGAACATCACTGGTACAATAATTAATTTCTCTTGAATATCAAAACCTGGAAAGGGACTCTTATTTTCACCTATCATAATTACCGTAATTTTAGCACAGGATGTAATAAAATTGTTTGTGGAAAATCCCATTTTCTATTTTAAAAAATCTAATAGAATTGTTAGTTATTACATCAGCTAAATGTAGAATTGAATACATTTTATATTCCACAGCAAGATAAAAATCAGTTGTATTCCATCATCTGCTGCCTTAAAAGATATGAACATAAATAAAATATTGTTTTCAGCATCAAATTTATTTTTCCTTTGCTTTTTGGGGGGAGTTGAAATGAAGGTTTCCCCCCTCCCGCTTTCAAACCAGCTTAAACAAACAAGAAGAAATGTGTTTGTTATATTTAAGGAATCTGTTTTCTTACATTGAAAAAGATCTGTTGAGAAAAACCGTGTTTCCCTGAAAATAAGACCCTATCTTATTTTTTTTTTTGAACCCCAAAATAAGCGTTTGGCTTTATTTTCAGGGAGGTCTTATTGTTTTGGGGTGCGTGGAGCAAGATAGGGCTTCTCTCGCCGTTTTATCTGATTTCCAGCTCTGCATTTAAATATTTTCGGAGAGGGCTTATTTTCGGAGGGAGGTTTATTTTAGCGGATGCGCTCAAAAGCCCGATTGGGCTTATTATCAGGGGATGTCTTATTTTCAGAAAAACAGGGTAGATTCTTAAAATGCATTAGAGACCTAATACACCTGTTTTGCTTCTTACATTCATTCATTCTTTTGAAATGTCCGAAAATAATTTTTTTATTATCAGAAAGCTCAACCTGCCCAAAGAGCTGCTGATCCAGTTCTACAGAGGAATTATTGAGTCTGTCATCTGCACCTCTATAACTGTCTGGTTTGGCTCTGCCAGTTGTTCCACTGATTTAATTGTTCTCACTGATAGGAAATATATATCATTAATTCTAGGTAGGATCTCTCTTTGGTAAGCTTCCAACTGTTACTTCTGATCTGGATGGAAGCTTATCAAAAAGAGATCCAACCTAGAGGTTTTGATCTTAAGGTGGCAACCAGGTTTTCCCTTCTAGTCTTATTCAGAAGGAGAACTTCATTAAGATGTTTTGCTTGGATTCTCAACTGCCAGATATAAACAGAGGCTCTAAAAAAATGGAGATATGTAGAAAAGAAACACAAAGGAAGAAAACCACTTCAGCCATTTTATAACAAAGAAAATATATTCAAAAACTGCTACAAAAAGTCCTCAAGACATTATAAAGCATCCTGGGAGACGTTTTTCTCAAGAGAAAACAATTTTAATGCAATATTTAAAAAGTCACATTTTTTTTTATTGGTCCAACACTGTTTTAAACCTATTCACAAAACTGTCCATGGAGCAGCAATTTTCCTGCTGAGGGCTTTATAATATTTTCTATGTTCAAATCAGATCAAATCACATCTCTATAATGGTCATTTACTACGTTTTACCCATTTTTACAAATAGCCTAGCTACATCTATCAATTTTGATCTTGTATTTAATAAACACATTCTCTAAGAGCGATATTCTAAATAGAAATGACAAGCCTCTAAAACTTCATAATATCTTCAGGTTTGATACGTTGACAAGAAAAACAAGAAACGCAACAAGACAAGTGCAGATTCAGAGGCTCTATCATATTTATTAATTATAAATGACTTCGTGAAAAGTTCTGCAATTCTATAGCTAGAATAGTCTAACCCTGCATATATTTATTTACCTTGATTATAAAGCTGTTGAACTCCTTTCCTGCCTTATTACTACAAACTTTTACTATGACAAAATCCAACAAAATAAACATTAAAACCCATGGCCAAAACTAGCACAATCCTCAAGATAAAAATCAATAATAACAACACAAAATCAAATTCATAACAAAATAAATGTAATAAATAACAATCTTAAAAATTTTGAAGATTGCAAGGCAGACTTCCAGAAAATAATAAACATACTAATTGGTTTAAAAATATTCTTGTAAGATTCATCTTTGCCTTTTACCTTATTTTGCTTTAATCAGTATAATATTCTCTTAACTCTTGCACAATTCGTTGTTGTTGTTTTAATTGCTTTATGTTCTATATTTTTGTTTACTTCTTTTGCTCACAGTCGTTTTGAAGTGACCTTCTTGTTAGAGTTCATGGACAAAACTTTGGAAAAATTACATGGGGCGTTTTTTTTATGCACGATAACAAAGGCAAGACTCTTATTTTTCATCTTTGGAAAGATTTTTTTACAATACCTACAATGGAAGAGTGTGATTAATAAAGGCGATAAAAATAGCAAGGATGGCAAAATGGACAACATTCATTAGAAGAAAAGAAAGGGTTGAGCAAAATTTAATACTAATTAGAAGCCTTTTGAATTTTTTTAAGTTGCTTTTACAAGAAACAGGAAAAAAAATCAAATTATGACATGGATTTGATGACTAGCAAAATTTATTGACTGGAAAAATGGAAGCTATAGTTTAATGCTCAAGAAGAGTTTTTAACTATATAACTGTAAAAGAAGTTAGAAGTTACTTTTTTTCTTTTATACTTTAGTTTCTTTCTATCATTTTTATATTTTTGTACTTCTATGTCTCACCTTTTTCTATCTCTCCCTTTTCTATCAATGTTTCTCTTTGACTATTTGCTTTTGTTAGCTTTTATCTTGAAGTTTTACTGTAAAAAGTCAATAAAGTTATATCAAAGCAATTGTTCTGAAGGAAAGGCAAACAAATTACATTTATTTTCTTTTTGCTTCCCAGGCATATATTGTCGTAATGCGGTGCTACTTCTGATTTGCACAAAAATTGAAAACCTGGCAAAGAAATTTCTCAATGTCTATTGTCATTAGAAGTGCACCGAGTTGCTTTCACTTACTAAAGATTAACATTACAAATTGCTAAAGAGTTACTTCATTTTCGTAAGGTGTTTTTCCATTCTCCAAGGATAGCATATTTTCCTTCAGTCATTCACCTCTTTCCATAATTCTTGTAACTGTTAATCTGCATTAGCTGAGGAACATTTTTTAATACAAAACACCCTTCTTTCTCAAATCTTTCTTCTGCATGCACCTATCATTATTTACAAATTTTTTTTATCTATTTTCAGAACTGTAGGTTTGTGGGTTTTTTTTTCAGATAAGATTTTTGGGTCTATTCTGGTTTTAACCCTAGTGGATTGTGCTCCTAATGTTTGAGAAATCTATAGCAGCTGAAGTCTCAAATGTTCTTGGAGCAGATTTCATCATAGAATTCCTTCATTTCCCTAGAGCTCATATTCTCATTCATTTTCTCTCTCTCTCTCTCTCTCTCTCTCTCTCACACACACACACACACACACACACACCCATATATCTGCATATCTTTATGAAAATGAAAATGAACTTGCTTTGTTCAGCTTCTGTGGTTTACCTAAATGACTTTCCTTCAGAAGCAGGTAGAGATAGATGCAAGTTGACCTTGTCCATTGATGTCTACAGAATATGATGCAGAACATGTCTCTTACAGCACCATGTGACTTATAATAAATTGAAAGGGACATTGGAAGTCTTCTAGTCCAACCCCCTGCTCAGACAGGAAACCCTAGACCATTTCAGACAAATGGTTGACCAACCTCTATTTAAAAACCTCCAATGTTGAAGCACCCACAACTTCTGGAGGCAAATCATTCCACTAATTAATTGTTCTAACTATCAGGAAAATTCTGCTGGATATTTCCTTGATTAGTTTCCATCTGTTGCTTCTTGTTTTGCCTTGAGGTGCCTTGGAGAATAAATTGACCCCCTCTTCTTTGTGGCAGCCCCTTAGATATTGAAACACTTCTATCATGTTTTTATCAGGTTCGCCTGATTCGCCAGTTGCAGCCCTTTCTGGATCGGGACGCCTTGCGCACGGTCACTCACGCCCTTGTCACCTCCCGGTTGGACTATTGCAATGCTCTCTACATGGGGCTCCCCTTGAAGAGCACTCGGAGGCTCCAACTGGTCCAGAATGCGGCCGCGCGGGTGGTTATGGGCGTGTCCCGCTGTGCCCATGTGACACCCCTCCTGCGCGAGCTGCACTGGCTCCCAGTGGTCTTCCGGGTGCGATTCAAGGTGTTGGTTACCACCTTTAAAGCGCTCCATGGCATAGGACCCGGGTACCTCCGAGACCGTCTTCTGCCACCAATAGCCTCCCACCGACCAGTCCGTTCCCACAGAGAGGGTCTCCTCAGGGTGCCATCAGCCAAGTTATGTCGGCTGGCGACACCCAGGGGGAGGGCCTTCTCTGTGGGAGCCCCAGCCCTATGGAATGAACTGCCCCCGGAAATTCGTAAGATCTCCGACCTCCGGGCGTTTCGCTGCGCATTGAAGACCCTGTTGTTCCGCCAAGCCGGACTATCAACACAATAGTTTTAAATTGGGTATTTAAATTTATTGGGGTTTTAAATTTGAGCCACCTATTTAATTATTTTAAATTTTATACTGTTGTTTTGTCTGTGTTTTTAAATAGGCTGTACACCGCCTTGAGTCCTTCGGGAGAAGGGTGGTATAGAAATAAAATTATTATTATTATTATTATTATTATTATTATTATTATTATTATTATTATTATTATTATTATTATTATTATTATTATGTCACACTTAGTCCTTCTTTTATTAAACTAGACATACCCAGTTCCCCCAACCATTCTTTATATGTTTTAGGCCCCAGTCCCCTATTCATCTTTGTTGCTCTTTTCTCTTCACTTCTGTAAGTATCCATAAATTTGGCTGAATGTAATCAATTCTGAGCACATTGTAAGCCGCCCTGAGTCTCCGGAGAAGGGCGGCATATAAATCAAAAAATTTTTTTAAAAAATTCCAAATATTTTTTATTTTGGGGGGGGGTTAAAAATCCTTTTATTTCATAATCCAATATCATCTTTGAGGGAACCTTTATGTTCTGTCTTGACAAATTGGACATCCGCATTAAGTACCCAACAAATGTCAAGAGATGTAGGGAGCTATAAGTAGGAAGAGGAACTTCAATGCAGACTTTCTCTACAAAAATTTTCTGTTTTTGCAAATAAAGTTACTTTAATTTCCCAGTTGCTTTGATACACTTATCCTTGCACTTCCAATTTCAGTACTTATTGCTACTCCAAGTAGTGGTATAGAAAATATGAGATTGACTTATGGGGGAGATGTTGACATGAAATAGAGGAACATAGAATAGAATAGAATTTGTTATTGGCCAAGTGTGATTAGACACACAAGGAATTTGTCTTGGTGCATATGCTCTCGGTGTACATAAAAGAAAAGATATGTTCATCAAGAATCATAAGGTACAACATTTAATGATAGTCATAGGGTACAAATAAGCAATCAGGAAACATCAATATAAATCGTAAGGATACCAGCAATAGGGTTACAGTCATACAATCATAAGTGGAAAGAGATGGGTGATGGGAACGATGAGAAGATTAATAGTAGTGCAGACTTAGTAAATAGTTGACAATGTTGAAGGAATTATTTGTTTAGCAGAGTGATGGCCTTCAGGGCAAAACTGTTCTTGTGTCTAGTTGTTCTGGTGTGCAGTGCTCTATAGCGTCGTTTTGAGGGTAGGAGTTGAAACAGTTTATGTCCAGGGTGTGAGGGGTCTGTAAATATTTCAGAGCCCTCTTTTTGATTCGTGCAGTATACAGAGGAACATAACTTGCCCATAGTCGCAATGCAAAAAAACCCAATAACTGCTATTATATTTTCATGTCAAAATATTCTAAAACAGTGCCTTCTCCAAGCATTGGGGGAAAATAAAATGTGTGAAGATGCAACATGAACATCTCAGTTATGTTCCTATTGATGCTCAGGAAAGATAAGATCCCTATCTTTCAAGTGATAACATTTGCTAATGGACCAGTAGTAAAACTGATAGCTGTCGGTTACCCATGGCATTGATTTCAGAGCAAATAGAAATTATACCAATGGACTCTCTATTTCATGTCATCCCAAGTGCTCCAAGAAGTGCACATTCTGGTTACTACTTATTGCATAAACACAAAAGTGAGATACAGATTAACAGAGTTGGAAGGGACCTTGTAGGTCATCTAGTCCAACCCCCCTCCCAAACAGACCTTACACCATTTCTGACAAATGGCAGTCCAGTCGCTTCTTGAAAGCCTCCAGTGATGAAGCTCCTACAACTTCTGAAGGCAACTTCTGTTCCATGGGTTGATTGTTCTCACTGTCAGAAAATTTATTCTTATTTTTATTATTAGATGAAGTGAAAGATGACAGCCATTTATCTTAAATGGACAATATTTATCTGTAATGGTATAGGATATCCTCCAATTCTATTATTCTATGTTTTGTGAGAGAGGAGATCCATCCTTGGTATCGCAATTGGTGCTCTGTCAAAAACTTATTCTGAATTTCTTTTTTAATTCTTCATCAATTTAGTGAAAAAGAAACGGCTTCTGCAAACATTCAAGTTTCAGAGGAGAATAAAAATTCAGTGAAATGTTCAGATGAGAGAGCAAGATTCTGTTTTAAGTAAAGTAACAATGCTATCCAGTCAATATCTAATCTAATGAAATATCTAATTTAATTTAATGAAAAGAAGGACTGGGGTGACATGATGTGTTCCAATATCTAAGCGGTTGCCACAAAAAAGAGGGAGTCAACCAAAGCATCTGAAGGCAGGACAAGAAGCAATGGATGGAAACTAATCAAGGAGAGAAGCAACCTAGAATTAAGGAGGAATTTCCTGACAGTGAGAACAATTAATCAGTGGAACGACTTGCCTCCAGAAATTGTGATATATACAATTGTGTGTATGTATATATGTATGCATGCATATGTATATATAGATATTTGCAGTTCTCAGCCTAGCCCTCAGCCTTCTACCTATCTAATGATTCCCTCTCCAAGGCATCACCAGTTCCAACCCTGCTTAGCTTCTGAGATCAGCCAAGGTTAGTTACATCACCTAAGTTAAATGCAACCAAGAGATGTATGAATTTCCTGTCATTCAGTGAATAAGCTTTTCTCCGAACTCTAGAAGTCACTTCCAGCTCTATTCTATTCTATTCTATTCTATTCTATTCTATTCTATTCTATTCTATTCTATTCTATTCTATTCTATTCTATTCTACAACCGTCTAAGATTCCCCTCCCTTGATTGAAACCTAAGACAGACAAGATAAAGGAACAAATCATTAGACATTTGCAAGACAGCAAGCAAGGACTACCGAAGAAGCTACGCAGTGAAGGAGAGATCCACAACAGGCACTTCAACATTTTTGCTATTTTACAGCCATAAAATAAATAAAACAAAAACACAACTTGCTCTAAAGCCCCAGACAATCTAATAGAAAAAAAAAAACAGAAGTCTTTTTCTCAGGGAAAGTAATTTTTCGAGAACTGGAGACAGATCTCCGCATAAGACCCCTTTTAATATATGCAAATGCATGGAAATAGGATTGCCACTACCGTTTGTGGTGAGACAGTTTATCCTCTGCCGTTTGCAGCCTTAAAAAGACCCTCTGGGTAGGATTTTCAGACTGTTATTTTCTGGTTTTACAAAGTTGTTTTTAAATACATTCAGGCCGATCTTCCTAGAGCTATTACTTCAGCAGTCTTAAATTTTTGCAACCACTGAATTAAAATGTAATTTTATTACTTTTGGCAATTATCATTGGTAATCTTAGTAATTTAGTCAATTCAGTCTATGTCTTTTAGTTCTTTCTCTCTCTCTCTCTCTCTTTCTCACACACACACACACACACACACACACACACCACAGTCTCTTTCACATCTGTCTATATCTAATCTATCTTTCTCTGTATCTATCTATCTCTAAAGCAAAAGATCACAATTTTGTAGACAAAGACTGTGTGTTAGAGCCATGTTGTAAAAAAGAGGCAGACCAAGAATAATTACATGTCAAAAAATAAATTTTATTTAGTTTCATTTATATTTCATTAAACAAGGATACTCTTATTTTTAATAAGTGTCTCCTTTTGTGACACAAAGACCAAAACATTTTCAAATCAATCTATCTATCTATCTATCTATCTATCTATCTATCTATCTATCTATCTATCGCAGGGGTGAAATGTTAAATTTGTTACTACCAGTTCTGTGGGCGTGGCTTGGTGGGGGTGGTGGTAAGGTGACTGAATGAGTGTGGCCAACTTTTTTTTTTAACTTTGCAAAGCATTTTTTCTAATGCTTTGAAAAGCCTCTGCCGATCAGGCAACTCAGTTGGGATCATCAGAGACTTTTAAAAGCTTTTTTTTTTTACTACTTCTTCGGCCAAGAGGTTGCAGAAAAAAATGCTTTGAAAAGCCTCTGACTATCCCAGCTGAGCCGCGGGATCATCAGAGGCTTTTTTTTTTAAAGCATTTTTTCATTAGAAGAGGTTGTAGAAAAAATGCTTTTAAAAGTAAAAAAAAAAGCCTCTGATGATCGTGCGGCTCAGTTGGGGTGGGGGTGGCGCAGGGATTTTTGCTACTGGTTCTCCAAACCACCCCCCTGCCATCGCTACCGGATCGGGCAATCCGGTCCGAACCGGGAGCATTTCACCCCTGATCTACAGTATCTATCTACAGTATCTATCATCTATCTATCTATTTATCTATCTATCTATCTATCTATCTATCTATCTATCTATCTATCTATCTATCTATCTATCTATAATTCTTTATTGGCCAAGTGTGATTGGACATACAAGGAATTTGTCTTAGGTGTATATGCTCTCAGTGTACATAAGGAGAATAAAATACATTCATCAAGAATAAAAAGATACAACACTTAATGATAGTCAGGGTTACTAATAAGCTATCAAATAATACTAGGAAACAAATAAAAACAATATAAATTGAAAGATACAAGCAACATGGTTATAATAATAAGTGGGAAGAGATAGATTCTAGTAAGGAAGAGAAGAACAATAGTAATACAGTCTTAGTAAATTATTTGACAGTATTGTGGGAATTAATTGTTTAGCAGAGTGATGGCGTTTGGGAAAAAACTGTCCTTGTGTCTAGTTGTTCTGGTGTGCAGTGCTCTATAGCATCTTTTTGAGGGTAGAAGTTGACACAATTTATGTCCAGGATGCGAGGGGTCTGTAGATATTTTCACAGCCCTCTTTTTGACTTGTGCAGTATACAGATCATCTATCTATCTATCTATCCATCCATCCATCCTTAATGTTTGAAGTAGAAAAGTAGGGTTTTTTGTTTTTTTTTAAATGGTAAGAAAGTTTTCTAGAACTTGGAGGCAGATCTTAGCTCAGCCGTACTTTGAATGTATGCAGACACATGGTAATGGTATATGGTGCATTCTTGCTCTGGCAGCCCAACTTCCTTTGCTGAAAAAAAAATGCATTTTTAAAAAACATCTGTACCATTTCTTTGCTGTCAGAAGCAATAAAGTTTTCAGGTGGTGAACATGTGCTAAGACTAGTGGGCATTTAGCCTCTTGTTAGAACAATAACGTCCAAGCACACTCACATACTAAGCTTCCCTGGACAGCTTGTCATTCCCAGACTCCTAAAATTTCAATGGTGCTGTGACGTTGCTCTAGGGAACAATAAAGTTTTATGATTTCTCTTGGCTGGTTTTTCTCTCTCCTGCTTGATCAGGGCAGGCAAGTGGGAAATCACTCGGTAGTCTGTTCTGAGATGATCTCCCTGTCATCACTTAATATATCTCTTGGACATCACTTCTGGTCGAAAGTCTCATCACTTCCCAAAAGTCCCATCCAAGTTCTACACTCCCTGACTCCTTTGGACAGAATATTTGATGAAAAACTGTTGCAGGATTCCCAGCTAATGATCGCTCGGGATCTTTTAAATTACGTATATTTGGAGAAGTTTTTAAAAAAATGTCTTTATCATTTCCTGGAATTAACTGTATTGTTTTATTTTTTGAGTCATCGTGGAACTCAAAACATGTGGGTGTGGAGGTGGGGATTTTTTTCCCCCAAATGTGAATTATCTTTTCCCCCCTAAGGCATATGGTTTTTTAAAATTTGGATTTCTTTCTACCAAGCGCCGATAGATTCTCATTTCAAGCTAAATATGATGGCTATTCAAATAATTCTTAATTTTTTCTGAACATTAAAAGATCTGGTGGCTCAGCAGACTGATAGCATTGTGATTAACACCAGCTGTCTGCAATTACTGTAAGTTCGAATCTCACCAGGGTCAAGGCTGACTCAGCCTTCCATCCTTTCTAAGGTAGGTAAATTGAGGACCCAGTTTGTGGGGGCAATAAGCTGACTTTGTATAAACATACAAAAGTATGAAGGCTATTGCTTAACGCATTGTAAGCTGCCCTGAGTCTCCGGAGAAGGACGGCATATAAATCAAATTTAAAAAAAAAAAATCTTTAAAACGATTCTTGAAATGTCTATTTCGTAAGGAAAATCAGAAGGGTTTTCCTTTTTTCTAAATAGAAAAAAGACTTCTGGTGTCCTAAATGTTATCTGAGCTTTATTACAGCCCCAAATGATCAGCCTTCTACGTGAAAACATTGGCAATAAATGAAAACGAAAGAAGTAAAAAAAAAAGTGAAATAAATAAAAAAATCTTTGTATTTTGTATTTTAAATACATAAAAAATTATGGTCGTACAACAGTTAAAAGACTTTAGTCTTGATTTATCATCAGCCTTTCAGCAAATTAACTAGGACATCAATTTAAAATGTAGACGAATCTGCATATTATCAAATACAGAAATACTTCTATACCTTTAACGTTTCTCTAGTTTGCTCAGGTGATCCGTGTCTCCTGCAATCTACTTTAAAAAGAGAATGTTTTAAATTAACTTCTTAGCTAACGCATGAACGATTTGGTGTTCCCTAACAGATTTTTTTACCATTTGTGACACACACTTGAAAGGTAAAAAATTTGAAATGCTATGCAAGTATATCAGTGTGTGCATGTAGAAGCTCACACACAGAGAGACAAAACATATTCTTGCACACTGGAAAATTGTCACACAAAAGGATATGGGTGCTAATATGTACAACACATCAAATCTGCTTTCAGCCATTGTCTCTGATTACTGCAGTAAAATCTGCAGTCTTGGCTGATTCTGGTTTGATGCAATTTAGAACTCTAATTTTTGGTGAACTCTCCATAGGCGTCAGGAAGGGCATCTGGCTAGTAAACACTCAGCTCCAACTAGTTGCCCCAACTCTATCCTGAATTAAGGGATGGCGGGGATCATAAAATGGGTGTTCTAATCAGACTATAATTTGGTTGATTGCAACCCACTTTGCAGTATTTAAACCTAGGTCTTCTTTTTAAACAAGAAGGGTGGTAGGTGCAAACTGGAAATAAATTTCTGCATCTGTAATAACTAAAGAGGGCTTTATTTTAACAATTGTTGATGGCATAAACTCCGTGTTTGTACAATAACAGTTCAGGATTTAGAATAGGATAGGATAGGATAGGATAGGATAGGATAGGATAGGATAGGATAGGATAGGATAGGATAGGATAGGAATAAGCATAGGGAATAGGAATAGGAATAGGAATAGGAATAGGAATAGGATAGGATAGGATAGGATAGGATAGGATAGGATAGGATAGGATAGGATAGGACAGGACAGGAATAAGAATAGGGAATAGGAATAGGAATAGGAATAGGAATAGGAATAGGAATAGGATAGGATAGGATAGGATAGGATAGGATAGGATAGGACAGGACAGATCAGGACAGGAATAGGAATAGGAATAGGAATAGAATAGAATAGAATAGAATAGAATAGAATAGAATAGAATAGAATAGAATAGAATAGAATAGAATAGAATTCTTTATTGGCCAATAAAGAATAGAATAGAATAGAATACAGAAAATATGGAATGGAATGGAATGGAATGGAATGGAATAGAATAGAATAGAACAGAATTCTTTATTGGACACAAAAGGAATTTGTCTTCAGTGCATAAGCTCTCAATGTATGTAAAAAATATATTCACCAAGAATCATAAGATACAACACTTAGTGATAGTCATAGGATACTAAATAAGCAATCAAATCATACTAGGAAACTAAATAAAACAATATAAATCGTAAAGATGCATGCAACATGTTTATAGTTGTAAGTGGGAGGAAATAGGTAATAGGAAGGATGAGAAGAAGAATAGAAATACAATCTTAGTAAATAGTTTGACAGTGTTGTGGGAATTAGTTGTTTAGCAGAGTGATGGCATGCGGGGAAAAAACTGTCCTTGTGTTTTCCCAGAAACAATATATAACACTTTTCTTCATGTTCTTGTGAATTAAATTTCCCTTTTCTTTTTCATTGTTATCCCTGTTCATGCATCACATTCAAAAAAAATATGGAGAGGTTGGGGAAAAGATGTCATTGTTTAAAAAGAAGATGCAACCAGTAAGCGCCATTGAGTGATGTCACTTGGGCCACTCCAGAGATCATCGTGATTGGTTTTGCAACCCAATCCCCTTAAGAATCTTTTCTAGGTTTTTCTTCACATCCCAGTTAATAATATGGATACGCTAATCATCACTTATCGGTAGTTCAAGACTGGTGATACGTCATAGACAGAACATGTAACAACTGCAAGTGACTTTTCGTTCGCAATACAATACTTAAAAAGCATATAACAATAACATATGCAATTGCTTTGCACAAATTGAGCTGTTGGCTTCGGCAATCCAGTTCGAGTCAAGGAGCAATAAATTCTCTTTAATTTATTCCTTTTCATGCCAAACATCCGAGTTCATTGTCAGAGAAGTTTAAGCGAAGTGAGGAGACGTTGTGATGAGCACGGCAGATGTCAGCAGGGTCTACGTTAAAATGTTTGCACACGATCGGAAATGATCAGCCTTTTCTCAAATGCCTCCAGATCAAAACAGATGATTTCCTTGTGTGCACTATGCAGTTTATCTCACCGTTTGCCATGTGGTTTTGTGTGTGTGCGTGCGTTGCGTGAATGGCAATAGATGAAAACACAAAGTTGAACACTGTTTTGGAAAATATGAACGGGATAGGAAATGCAAGGTCTTAAATTGCATTGTTGATAAACTTCATTTGTTCCAGTCGCAAAAATAAAATTAAAAAAAAGGGGGGGGGGATTTCATTTCCAAAACAGGAAAAAGCCACTACCAGTGGCAAGCACAAAAATAAAAAATGAGTAGTATTTGGAATAGAGTGGGAGAACTTTCTGGCAGTTATGAGACACCCTTGAGACTGGGGAAAACCAAGTGGCTTGAGTTGTAGCACGTAGGCAAGTCCTTCATGGGATTGGTTGTTTGCTTGATTGGTTGGTTGGTTTCTCCTTTGCTCTTAAAGTTAACATATGCTTTGTTTTCAGAAAACATGGTAGAAGGGATCTGTAGATGGCAAAAAGGAAATGTGGGCCACATCCTTCTAACAGATGCAGGAGATCGATCAGTAATGCCAAATTGTTATTCCAGAGATATATAAAACAACATTAAGGTCCCCCTTTGTTCTGTCCCCATCTCACACATGCACACAAACAGATAGTCAGGGGTTACATAAAACTGGCAGACAACAAATTCTTTCGATAAGAGGCTTGGCAGCAACCCAGTAGCTGCTTGCCAAGAACTTTAGTCATAGAGGGAAGGGTTGTTCCTCTGACAGATAAACCCAAATAAGATACACACAGTTCAAGAATTGTCAAGTCCAGTCCGTATTAAATCCAAGGCAAATAACGTTGTTTCAAAGATACAATGTGACTCGCTAGTAGTTTGTTTTGTTGTCACAGAGTCTGAATGGCCACCTCACCCCCTTTTATCCCCTGTGGGGTGTGGTCCAGTGACTCAGCCTAATCTCTGGCACACCTCCTCTTCTGCTGCTCACGCCTGTCTCTCTGATGCTGGCATGGATCCAGCCAAGACTAATCTCCGTCACTGTCCGACTGCGAGGAGATACCTAGCTCCTGGCCAATCTCTTCTCCTTCAGGAGACACCTGAGGCATTGCCAGAGAGGAGGGTCCTGGAGAGGGAGGCCTGGCCAACTCCTCTCCTTCATGTTCGGAGCCTTCTCCCTCCGATAACACAGGCTCAGGTAACGGAGCCACAACACCCTTATTGCAGAGGTCAGTATCATGTCATCCTCCAGATATGGTTTAACCACAGCTTCCATCATCCCCAGCTCTACTGACTGGTAGTGATGGTCACTGGAGTCCAATAATATCTTGAGAACCACAGCTTTTTACCCCCTTTGCAATAGTGGTGAATATCTGTAGCTCGGCATAAGATGAGGGTGAAGATTCATTCTCCAAGCTTGCGAGTTGGTTTCTGAACATTTCGTTACCAGTCTAGATAACATCATCAGTGGAGTTTAGAGGAAACTCCCTCTAAACTCTGCTGAAGATGTTACCTAGCTTGGGATGTTACAACCCACAAGCTCGGAGAATGAACGTTCACCCTCAATCTTCCCCCTTTCTTTATATTGCCTTATCATAGAAGGAAAAAGATTGACCAGTTGACCCAGCCAAATGTATGAGGGTTTTTCTTGTCTTGGAAATATAAGGAAGACCTTGATAAACCAGATTAAAAGCTCATCTAGTTCAGCATTCAAGTGCCATAGTGGGCAAAAAAAAAAGGAGCATGAATTCAGTAATGGCTTATCAGTTGTGTTTTTCAGACACTGTTATGGACTCTATCTCTGGATACAACATAGAGCCCCACCCATCCTGCCCCTCCCAGGAGTCACCACGTGGCCCATTTTGGATGCACGTGGAGGCTTGGGAAGGGGTGCACGTGGAGGCTTGGGAAGGGTAAAAAACGGGCCTACCGGAAGTTCAGGAAGGCCAGAAATGGGCCTGTTTCCAGCCTCCAGAGGACCTCTGGAGCCTGGGGAGGCCATTTTCACCCTCCCGAAGGCTCAAGGAATGCCCCCGGAGCCTGGGGAGGGCAAAAATACCCCCCCACCATGGTGCAGGAGGCTGACTAGGCCACACCCACCATAGCCACTCCCACCCAGCAACTGGGCAGAGAACCCCTTGCTAAAATTTTTGAAGCCCACCCCTGGTCTTCTCCACAACTTTGTTTATTTGTCTAGTCTATATTTAAATCTGTCCAAGTAGCTGTGCATGTATACCATCCCCAGATCAGAACTGCCCCCCGATGATCTCATGCCTTCCTTGGCCTTGGCAGCGGAGTCTGCTTTCTTCCAAATCAGTTGCGATGCAGTTTGACTTTACAAAACTTCTGTTTGTGATTCATGACACTGAAACTCTGCAGAGCTTGGGGCTAGGGAGGGGAGACTGCTTACCCATCGGTGGGAATTCTCACCAGCTTCTATGTTCTCTCCTCTTCCCACAGCTGCTAAGCCACCATAGTGCCTTCCCAGTTCACACCAAGCTTTGGGGCAACTGCCTAGCTGAATAATGATCTGAAACTTTAAGACTTCCTCTCAGTGGAAACACGCTTGCCGTTAGGCAAGACAGCCATGGGAGGTGAGGTTCTTACTCTGCTATGGACAGCTGGAGGGAAAACCTGCAAGTTCTAGCAGTTCATTCCAAGGTCTTCAACATTTATAGAGGGTGCAAGTGGAGACCATTGTCCTACTGTCATTAATGAATGAGGAAGTGATTGGCCGTGTTAAATGCTCTGGACTTTATTAGAAGAGCCTTAAACTATTTTTATCTATCATCTATCTATCTATCTATCTATCTATCTATCTATCTATCTATCTATCTTTTCTCTCTCTCTCTCTCTCTCTCTCTCTCTCTCACACACACACACACACACATCTATCTATTTCTATCCTTCTTCTTCATCATCATCATCATCATCATCATCTATCTTCTATTTTCTGTCATTTATCTATCATCTCTATCTATCTCTCTATCATCTATCTATCTATCTATCTATCTATCTATCTATCTATCTATCATCATCTATCATCATCTATCTTCTTTCTCTCTCTCTCTCTCTCTCTCTCTCTCATCTATCTATCTCTAGCCTCCTCCTCCTTCTTCTTATCATCATTGTTGTCATCTTCATCATCATCTATCTTCTATTTTCTGTCATCTATCTATCTATCTATCCATCCATCTATCTATCTATCTATCTATCTATCTATCTATCTATCTATCCATCATCTGTCCATCTATCCATCACCCATCCATCCTAACATTTATATACCTCTTGACTCCATGGGGACTCCTACGGTTTACAGAAAGTTGAGCAATAAGCCATAAAATTCCATAACTTCTCATTCATGATCTAATTATGTCTCTCATCTCATGATTACACGTCCTGTTATGAAAACAGTTGATTTTTTTTAAAAAGCCAACAAAGCAAAGCAAAAATGAGGACAATCCATTTTCCAAACACTCTCACAAGAAGCCCTAATACCACATTTCCCTGGCTTGAAGACCTCCATGGAAGCATCACCACCTGGGCATTTATTTTTTGGGGGGAGCACAAATCCCTCCCTGCAAGGACATCTTGTTTGGCGAAACTTCTCTCTCTCTCTCTCTCTCTCTCCAAAAAGGAATTTAATTTCAGCCAGGGGCTGCAGGCTAATATCCCTGGTGCTATTTCCCCATCGCACTGGTCTAAGTCCTTTATTACCTGTTTTGCATACCAAGAACCCTCCCAACAAATTGCTTCCACACTATACCCTTAATTTTTTTCAGGGGAGAGGGAATATTCAAAGTCAAAGGGTTAAGAAATTTAAACATTTAAAGAGTCATGAAATGGACCGTTTCCGTTTCCCATCTGGCTTTTATCAATTTTAAGTCAGTTTCAGAAGGACGGCAACACAATCAAAACATACAATCTCCCTTAGTCGGATAATTCAATTTTATAAATGAATTACTTATGCGCCTATAAGTAAATGCATTCCTATGCAAGGAGATATTGACTGCTGTCAATGAAATAATCAAGTCCAGGGAGGGGAGAAAACCATTCATTGGCACCTTTTCTTTCTTTCTTTCTTTCTTTCTTTCTTTCTTTCTTTCTTTCTTTCTTTCTTTCCTTCTTTCCTTCTTTCTCTCTCTCTCTCTCTTTCCTCCCTCCCTCCTCCCTCCCTCTCTCTCTCTTTCTTTCTTTCCTTCCATACTTTTCTTTTTCTTCCGCTGTCTCTTTCTTTTTAACTCTGACTCTCCCTCTCTTCTTCCCTGTTTTCCTTTCCTTTCCCTTCTTTCCTTCCCTTCCCTACGTTCTCTTCCCTTCCCTTTCTCACCTTTCCCCTCTCTTCTCTTAACTTCCTTCCTTCCTCCCCCCTCTATCTTTCCCTCCCTCCCTTCCTGCCATCTTTTCTCTTCTTTATGGTATTATTATTATTATTATTATTATTATTATTATTATTATTATTATTAATCTAAACCTTTAGATTATATTAGCCCTAAGGTGTCTATGATGTTCATGAATCGCTTTTAATGACTATTAAAAGGAATAATACATTTAATTTAGGAGAGACTAAAGTAATAAGAAGGGACGCGGTGGCTCAGGAGCTAAGATGCTGAGCTTGTTGATCAAAAGGTCGGCAGTTCAGCGGTTCGAATCCCTAGTGCCATGTAACGGGGTGAGCTCCCGTTCCTTGTCCCAGCTTCTGCCAACCTAGCAGTTCGAAAGCACGTAAAAAATGAAAGTAGAAAAAATAGGGACCACCTTTGGTGGGAAGGTAACAGTGTTCCGTGCACCTTCGGCGTTTAGTCATGCTGGTCACATGACCATGGAGAGGTCTTCAGACAGCACTGGCTCTTCGGCTTTGAAACGGAGATAAGCACCGCCCTCTAGAGTCGGGAATGACTAGCACATATGTGCGAGGGTAACCTTTACCTTTTCCATTTCTACAGGCCACGAGGATCTTTGATATGCATAAAGACCAGAGTTTTGTAGCATCTTCACAATGGCACCCAGCATGCACTTGTTCAAGGCACTTTTAACAATAGCCTTGGCCATATTGTGATGGGGGATAGACAGAGCTTCAGAGAGCTTTCAGAAAGGGCTGCACAGGGCATAGTGGATTCCCGCGGTGATTTCCAAACAGAAACAAAATTAGATATATTCTCTTCTTTGAATAAATCAATCGGTTTAACCATCTCAGGCTGGTCGGTTGCAGTTTGTGTTGGCAGGGGGGCAGAGGTCGACCTCGAGGCCTCTCATCTGTGGAGTGCCGCAGGGATCGGTCCTCTCGCCCCTCCTGTTCAACATTTATGTGAAGCTGCTGGGCGAGATCATCCGTGGCTTTGGGGTGAGATACCACCAGTACGCTGATGACACCCAGCTGTACATCTCCACCCCAGGCCACCCCAACGATGCCCTTGAAGTGATGTCCCAGTGCCCGGAGGCTGTGCGGATCTGGATGGGGAGGAACAGGCTCAAGCTCAACCCTTCCAAGACTGAGTGGCTGTGGCTCCCGGCATCCCGATATAGTCAGTTGACTCTATCGCTGACTATTGGGGGCGAGTCTTTGGCCCCCACTGAAAGGGCTCGCAATCTGGGAGTCCTCCTAGATAGGCAGCTGTCTTTGGAGGAACATCTGACGGCTGTTACCAGGGGGACCTTTTATCAGGTTCGCCTGATTCGCCAGTTGCGGCCCTTTCTTGATCGGGATTCCTTGTGCACAGTCACTCACGCCCTCGTCACCTCTCGCCTTGACTACTGCAACACTCTCTACATGGGGCTCCCCTTGAAGAGCACCCGGAGGCTCCAGCTGGTCCAGAATGCAGCAACGCGGGTAGTGATGGGAGCAGCATGGCGCTCCCATGTAACACCACTCCTGCGCGAGCTGCACTGGCTGCCGGTGGTCTTCCGGGTGCGCTTCAAGGTGTTGGTTATCACCTTTAAAGCGCTCCATGGCATAGGGCCTAGTATCTCCAAGACCGCCTGCTGCTACCGATGATCTCCCATCGACCCATGCGCTCCCACAGAGAGGGCCTCCTCAGGGTGCCATCAGCCAAACAATGTAGGCTGGTGGCCCCCAGGGGGAGGGCCTTCTCTGTGGGGGCTCCTACCCTCTGGAATCAGTTGCCCCCGGAGATAAGAAGAATCCATGACCTCAATGCCTTCTGTCGTTCCCTGAAAACCCATCTTTTCCAACAAGCCGGGTTGGCTTAGAAGAAATTTTTAAATTCTTTTAATTGTTTGTGATTCTTAACTTTCGGCCCAAATTTATATATATTTTTAAATGTTTTAATATTTGTATTCTATGTTTTTTATCTTGGCTGTACACCGCCCTGAGTCCTCAGGGAGAAGGGCGGTATATAAATTGGAAATTAAATTAAATTTTTCCCCCCTTGCTGTGGAATTATTGATTATCAATACAATAAACAAGAGAAAAGATGGCAGGGAGGGTGGGAGGGAAGAAATGAAGGGAGGAGGGAACGAAGGAGGGAGGGAGGGGAGGAGATAGAAGGAAGAAGGAAAACAGATAGGGAGAGAGAAAGAGAGAGAGAAAGAGAAAGAAAGAAAGAGAGACATAGAGAGAGAAAGAGAGAGAAAAGAGAGACACAGAGAAAGAAAGAATAATGATCAATTATTAATCTTTATAAACTATCATTATTTATATTATTCTTTAACCTTAAATGGAAAAAAAAAACACTAAACATCCATTTTAAAACACTAAACTTTTATTTAAAAATATTTCCAAAATCAGTCTATTTGGAAATCAATTCCAAATTTTGTACTTGTGATGAGGGGAAAAAAAATTGAAACGTTGATTTTGGTTTTGCTGATTTGGATATATTTGTTGTTATAAGAAATGGCTGGCATATATTAAGGTGTAAGGGCAAAACATTAAGGCTATAATGTTATTACCTTCTACAGGTACTCCTCGAGTTATGACCACGACGGAGCCCAAAATTTATATTGTTAATAAGACATTTGTTAAGTGAGTTTTTCCCCATTTTACGACTTTTCTTGCCACAATTGTTGAGTGAATCATTGCAATTGTTAAGTTAGTAACATGGCTGTTAAGTGAATCTGGCTTCTCCAATGTGAAAGTTGCAAAAGGGGATCATGTGACTCCAGGACATTCCAACCGTCATAAATATGAATCAGTTGCCAAGCATCTGAATTTTGACTAGGTGACCTTGGGGATGCTGTAACAATCGTTAAGTGTGAAAAACGGTCATAAGTCCCTTTTTTCAGTGCCATTGTAACTTTGAATGGTCACTAAATGAACTGCCGTAAGTTGAGTACTACTTGTATTGTGCTAAAGAGTCAGAAGCCAATGCCTTTTTTTTCTTTTCCCCAATTCCACCTCACATGTTCTCTTCCCTTCTCTTTTTCCTTCCCCAAGTTTCAAATTATTTTTTTTTGTTTGTATTTTATATTCTGATTAACTAATAACATTTGTAAACAGGTTCTTACGGCTTCTACCTAGATGAGTATATGCTGCTTCTTAAATTTAAGATGCGCATGACTCAAAACTAGCAGTGGCTAGGAAGTAGACATGGATGAAGACAACCATGGATGAAGACAATCATGGTTAAAGGCAATCATGGTTGAAGGCAATCATGGATGAAAACAACCATGGATGAAAACAACCATGGATAAAGACAACCATGGACGAAGGCAACCATGGATAAAGACAACCATGGATGAAGGCAACCATGGACGAAGACAACCATGGACGAAGACAACTATGGATGAAGACAACCATGGATAAAGACAACCATGAATGAAGGCAACCATGGATGAAAGCAACCATGGATGAAGACAATCATGGATGAAGACAACCATGGATGAAGACAACCATAGATGAAGACAACCATGGATGAAGACAACCATGGATAAGGACTCACTCCTGAGTGAGCTTCCTGAAAGCAGCTGATCAGCTCTTGAAAGAAAGAAGAGCTGGACCAGAGGTGGTATTCAGCCGGTTTGGACCAGTTCACCCGAACCAGTAGCGGAAATTGATGATGGGTATGCCCACCCACCCCAGCTCTGTGCATCCTATTTAGGCATGTTTTTGAGCCTGGGCACATGTGCAGAAGGTGCCAGCAAAGAGCATATGCAGAAGGCCACGTATATGCCCACATTTGCGAACCAGTAGGAAAAGTAAGTGAATACCACCCCTGGGCTGGACATAGATGTTTTCTGTGGACTGATTCAGTCCCAAGACTCATCTTATTTCTTTCCATCAAAGGGAGGAGGAAGGGAATACTAGAAAAGGGCAAAAAAGTTAGGATTAATCCCAAAGAGGACTCCAAGCAAAGGTTGCAAGCAACCTTGGAATCCATCTGCCATGAAACATTGATGTGAACTATCAACATTCTTTCTTCTTACTATATGTGAAGGTTCCTTCTTCTCTTGCGTTCTTACGCAAAGGATCCCCAGGACAGGATGGAGGGAAGGAAAGAAGAAGAATCAATACATGGAGTTGTACGTCCGTTAAGAAAGGAAAAAGAAAAAGACAACAGAGGTTTTCAAACAGTCATCTCTCTCTCTCTCTCTGCAGAGTTCAGGAGGTCCCTATTTTCTTGGGGGGGAAGTGCTTTAATCAAGATTACTCCCCCCCCCGCTTCTAGTAATTGGAGCCCTTCCTGAGTTTTTCCTCCACTTTTCTTTCGAATGAAATTATCAAATTTCCATGGCAATTAAATGGGAGGAGAAGAAGAAAAGTCTGAACACATTCATCACACTGTAAACTGACAGCACGAAACAAGTGAAATTGAGTTGGAGAACCAGGGGACAGAGATTCTGGGGAAAGATTTTTTCCCCCCTCTTGAAACATCAACCTGCTCTAAATTGGTAGGTATCAAAACTGCTTCAGCACTTTTTCTTCTGTCGTTTCAAATCCTTTGTCACTCGGCTAAACAAACGCCGAGTGAAATATTGGAGAGGGAGTTGAATCACAATGAATTAAACAAGCAAGCACTGGGAGATGAAGAGATAATTAGGAAGAAATATTTACAGACCCCCTTGCATCCTGAACATAAATTGTTTCAACTCCTACCCTCAAAATGACACTATAGAGCACTGCACATCAGAACAACTAGACACAAGAACGGTTTTTCCCAAATGCCATCACCTTGCTAAACAAAAACTGTCAAACTATTCACTAAGTCTGCATTACTATTACTATTAATCTTCTCATCGTTCCTATCACCCATCTCTTCCCACTTATGACTGTATGAATGTAACTTTGTTGCTTGTATCCTTACAATTTATATTGTCTCCTAGTATGATTTGATTGTTTATTTGTTCCCTATGACTATCATTAAGTGTTATACCTTATGATTCTTAACGAATGCATCTTGTCTTTTTATGTACACTGAGAGTATATGCACTAAAGACAAATTCCTGGTGTGTCCAATGGAATAAGATGAAATATACTGCTAATAATTAAAAAGATGACGGGAAATTTTGAGAAATATACTTGATAAATGAAAGGAAGACCGGGGTTGCCTGGAATTCATAGTGGAAAATATAAAATTGAAAATGAATACAGCAATAGAGAGGGATGAAGGAAGGAAGGAAGGAGAGAGAGGGAAGGAAGAGAAGGGAGGAAGGAAGGGAAGGGAAATTAGAGTAGGAGGGAGGGTAAGAGAGGGAGGAAGAGAGGAGGAGAAGGAGAAAGGAAGGGGAAGTAGGGAGGAAAAGAAGAGGGTGGGGGAAAGAGAAAGTAAGAAGGAAAGAAAAGAGAGAAGTGGTACGTTTGAGGAGAAAGATTGCTGTACAATAAAAAAGATGAAATGGAAAAAAGGCAACCCCGAACAAATATAAAGCTATTAAGATAAAGAATGTTTAAAGAATAAAAGAGAATAAATATGAATAAATAGCAATAATTAGAACTTAAGGGCAAATGAAGATGTTGTTATGTAAGCAAGCATAGAAATATTGAGACATGATAAGAAAAGGGGGAAAAAGATTTTGGCAAAAACTGTAATTGAGTAAAATGTTTTTGAATTTGATTAATTGTATAAGATAAGATATGGCCAATACTCTGTTCAAAAAAAATATATGGGTAAATGTGTGTGTGGTGGGGAGGGAAACCAATAAAACTTATTTTAAAAAAAACAACAAATGTAAACAATAGAAAATTAATAACATTTATATTAAAAAACAATAACCAAGCAAGGAAGAGGGAAGCAAAGAAACCAGCAAAGAATGATATTCTGCCCTTCCAGGATGACTGTAGAAGTAGTCCTCAACTTACAACAGCTTCGTTTAGTGACTGTTCGAAGTTACAACGACACCGAAAAAAGTTACTTATGACCATTTTTCACACTTACAACCATTCCAGCATCCCCTTGGTCACGTGATCAAAAAAAAAATCACATGCTTGACAATCGAGTTATATTTATGACGGTTTGCAGCGTCCTGGGGTCACATGATTCCCTTTTACGACCTTCTGATGAGCAAAGTCAGTGGAGAAGCCAGATTCACCGAACAACCGCATAACTCACTTAACAACCGCAGTGATCCCTGTGGCGAGGAAGGTTGTAAAATGGGGCGAAACTCACTCGACAAATGTGTCCCTTAGCAACCGAAATTTGGGGCTCAATTGTTGCCGTAAGTCGAGGTCTACCTGTATTTCAAGCAGAGCCAGATGATAGGCCCAGCAAGGAGAGAAAACCTGAAGCATCTCCAGGTGTGCTGATCAACCTACCTTTCTGAAGCAAGCAATGCTATTCAGTGCAACTGCATTTTCCTTCTTCTCATTGGTGAATTAGATTATTGTGTCCGTGCAGCTGTCTTTCGATGGCTAACCTTTTTGCCATTGTGTGCCAAAAGGGGGGGGAGCACAGAGGGGTCATGTGCGTGCATGCCCACACCCATAATTCTATGTGCCCCCCCCTCGTGCATGCACATGCAACCCCTCCATACTTTTGGCATGTGATGGCACAGTGGGCCCGGTAGACCCGTTTTTCACTCTCCCCAGGCTCCAGAGCTGTGATGGCGAACCTATGGCACGGGTTCCACAGGTGGCACACAGAGCCATATCAGTGGGCACGCGAGAGTTGCCGTAGCTCAGTTCCAGCCCGCATGGAACTGGGTGGAACAGCTCAGTTCCAGTGCGCTGGCCAGCTGATTTTTGAGCCTTTCGGTCCCACTGGAAGTTGGGAAATGGGCTGTTTCCAGCCTCTGGAGAGCCTGCAGGGGTGTGGGGAAGGCCGTTTTCGCCTTCCCCAGGCTCCTAGAAAGCCCCTGGAGCCTGGGGAGGGTGAAAAACACTGCTGTTCATAAGGTAGTTGCCCGGTTGTTAAGTGAATCTGGTTTCCTCATTGACTTCGCTGATCAGATGGTCGCCAAAGGGGATCACATGACCTTGGGACACAACAACGGTCATAATCTTTTGGCTGTTATAATAAGATAATCTTTATCTTTTGGCTGTTCACCGCCCTGAGTCCTTCGGGAGAAGGGTGGTATAGAAGTCTAATAAAATAAAAAATAAATAAAATAAATAAACGTGAACCAGTGGCAAAGCCTCTGAATTTTGATCACGTGATTGTGGGAATGCTGCAAAAGTCGTAATTGTGAAAAGCGGCCGTAAGTCACATTTTTCCGTCCGTTGTAACTTTGAGCAGTCACTAAATGGACTGTTGTAAGTATCTGTACGATGTGACTCTAAATGATTAAAACAAATAATTTGGGCCCCTTGTTTCCGAAGTTCCTTCCTTAGTAAACATGTCCTAGGAAGGCAGCAGAGGTGGCTGAAAGTTGAACTCCATCACATCTGGGAGGCAGACAACTGGAAACAAAGCTCTGGCTCTCTCAAAGAAAACTGAACTAATTATCTCCGTATCGGATTCTGATGCAATTCCTCCGGTGTCACTAAGGGTAAGTGTGAACATACCCAATGCCACTTCAGTTCTTTTTCCTGCCTGTAGGTTATCCTCTTTCTCATCTACTACACTCTACTTCTTTTGGGTGATGGCTATCATCAGATATTTCCTGGATGGATTCCAGTATTCCAGCTCTTTTATCACCAACTTCACTCTTCCCCTTCCCAGTTCCTCAATAAATTCCAATCAACATCCTTTGAGTAGACCGGAACATTTGTTTCTTCACACACACACACACACACACACACACACACACGCCTGCCACCTTCTGCTCCCTCCCATAAATGGGAACTCAATGCCTAGATAAGATTGGTACCTTCTGAACGGCCTTCTCCACTTCCTCACAAGCCAAGGTGTTTTTTCTTCAGTGGATGTGTGAGTCTTTGAGAAATCCTGGCCTGATGGCTTCCTTCTCTCTCTCTCTTTCTCCCTCTCGCTCCCACCCATCCCTTCCTCCCTCTCTCTCTCTCCCCCCCCCCCAATTTGGAAGAGTTCAAGTAGCACCTTAATTTCAGGAAATGTTTTTTCGTTTATGTCATACCTCAGACCGCAAGCTGTTTCAATCGCTGTTTTGCATTGTTTTGTGGAATGAATGTGATAAAAAAAATAGCCTTTTAAGTCCTTGGGTTTTGCTTCTATCAAGCAGACATCTGAAATGGCTTACAATCTTTCCCATTCCTTCCTTCCTCCCTCCCTCTCCTCCTTCTTCCCTCCTCTCCCCTTCCCCCTCCCTCATTATCCTTCCCTTCCCTTTTCTTCTTCCCTTCCCTTCCTTTTCCTTCTTCCTTCTTCCTTTCCCTTTTCTTCTTCCCTTTTCTTCCCTTTTCTTATTTCACTTCTCTTCCCTTTTCTTCTTCCCTTCCTTTCCCTTCTCTTCCCTTCCCTTCCTTTTCCTTTTCCTTCTTCCCTTTCTCACCTTTCTCCTCTCTTCTTTTAACTTCCTTCCTTCTTCCCTCCCTCCCTTCTTCCCTACTCTTCCCTTCCCCCTCCCTCATTATCCTTCCCTTTGCTTTTCCCTTCCCTTCCCTTCTCTTCCCTTCTCTTCTTTCCCTTCTCTTCCCTTTTCTTCTTCCCTTCCCTTCCTTTCCCTTTCCCTTTCCCTTCTCTTTCTCACCTTTCCCCTCTCTTCTTTTAACTTCCTTCCTTCTTCCCTCCCTCCCTGCTTCCCTACTCTTCCCTTCCCCCTCCCTCATCATCCTTCCCTTCCCTTTGCTTCTTTCCCTTCCTTTTGCTTCTTCCCTTCTCTTCCTTCCCTTCCCTTCCCTTCTCTTCTTTCCCTTCCCTTCCCTTTTCTTCTTCCCTTCCCTTTCCTTCCCTTCCTTTTTCTTCTTCCCTTCCCTTCCTTTTCCTTTTCCTTTCCCTTTCCTTTCTCACCTTTCCCCTCTTTTTTTAACTTACTTCCTTCTTCCCTCCCTCCCTGCTTCCTGACTCTTCCCTTCCCCCTCCCTCATCATCCTTCCCTTCCCTTTGCTTCTTTCCCTTCCCTTCTCTTCCCTTCTCTTCTTTCCCTTCTCTTCCCTTTTTTTCTTCCCTTCCCTTCCCTTTTCCTTTCCCTTCCCTTTCTCACCTTTCCCCTCTCTTTTTTTAACTTCCTTCCTTCTTCCCTTCCTCCCTTCTTGACTTTCTTATTTCCCTCTCCCTCTACCACACATCCCTTCCCTTTACCTCCCCTCCCTCCTCCTCCCTTCTGGTTTCTTCTTTCCCTCATATACAGGTTCTAATCCAGATTAGAATAAAATTTGTTTAGGTGAATTTTAAAAAATATGGAGAACAGCCATGCCTATTTTCATATTTTCCATGTTGTAAAGGTCAGTGTCTTTTGGAGTGACACAGAGTTAAGGAAGGATAAAAGGCTTCTTTTTTAAAAAAGGAGTTTTCGTGGAATCCCTTGTGCCTTCCTCCCAGGAAAATTTCCAAAGGATCCATCAACAACTTTCTCAAAGGCACTTGGGAGGCCCTGTCTTTATATGGTTAGATCCTCAACATCACCAACTGGTGTGCCGAACAATCCATTAGAGTGTGCAGAACATATGGTGCCCTTCTTACATGACCAAATCTCCGTGTTCACTTAAAGAAGTTTGTTAGATTCCCCCACAGCCTCTTTGGGTTTTCAATGATACTCATCAGGGATATTTTTTAAAAAGCAACATATCTCCCACCGAAGGGAAGATGCAGATGGGCAGAAGTATGCAATAACGGTTGTTGATAGGTTTAGAAAAGGAAAAAAAAAAAGAGAGAGAGAGCTCCAGGTTTCTAGCTGGAATCAGATGGAGATGGGAAGAAGTCATGACTCAGGGGTAACAGAATAACAGAGTTGAAAGGGACCTTGAGATCAACTAGTCTAACCCCCTACTCAAGCAGGAAACCCTATACTGTTTCAGACAAATGGCTGTTCAGTCTCTTCTTAAAATCTTCCAGTTTGCAGCATCCACAACTTCTGAAGGCAAGGCATTCCAGTGGTTGATTGTTCTCACCATTAGGAAATATCTCCTTAATTCCAGGTTGCTTCTCTCCTTGATTAGTTTCCACCCATTGCTTCTTGTTTTCAGGGGCTTTGGAAAATAGGTTGACTTCTTTGTGGCAGTCCTTCAGCTTGCATCTCCTCAACTAAATTGGGACCCTGAGAGATCCTTTTCTTACACCAAGGACTGTTTGTTTTTCCTATCAGCCTGAATCTTCCTGAACTCGGGATCATCCAGGGCAAGGGTGCTATTCAGCAGGTTCTGACAGGTTCTGGAGAACCGGTAGCGGAAATTTTGAGTAGTTCGGAGAACCAGCAAAAACCACCTCTGGCTGGCCCCTTCCCCACCTATTCTCTGCCTCCCGAGTCCCAGCTGATTGGGAGGAAATGAGGATTTTGCAGTATCCTTCCCCTGGAGTGGGGTGGGAATGGAGATTTTACAGTATCCTTCTCCTGCCACGCCCACCAAGCCACGCCCACAGAACTGGTAGTAACAAAAAAATGAATCCCACCACTGAAGTGGATGGTGAATGCTTCAAGTAGTAGGGCAAGGAAGACTACTACGTTCTCTCTATAAGAATTGTCTGTCTCTTTATACCTATTTGCGTGTTGTGCTAGTTTGGCTGACTTTGTGACTGTAATAAAATTTTGCCCCCCCCCTTTTTTTTAATTTGATTTATATGTCGCCCTTCTCTGGAGACTCAGGGTGGCTTACAATGCGTTAAGCAATAGCCTTCATCCTTTTGTATATTTATACAAAGTCAGCTTATTGCCCCCACAAACTGGGTCCTCAATTTACCTACCTTAGAAAGGATGGAAGGCTGAGTCAACCTTGAGCCTGTGAAGATTCGAACATGCAGTAATTGCAGGCAGCTGAATGTTAATAACAGGCTATAACAGGCTATTAGTCTGCTGCGCCACCAGGCTCTTTATTTAGCTATCCAATTTATTAGCTGCCCCTCTTAACACAGGTGTCAGGCACCAGGGAACTCAGAAGATCCAGGCAGTTCAAATGGATATAAAGATTTATTGCAAGCTCTCTACAAGAATCTGAACTACTAAGGAGCTGCTGATCCAGTTCTACAGAGGAATTATTGAGTCTGTCACCTGCAGCTCTATAACTGTCTGGTTTGGCTCTGCAACCCAACAAGACAGACACAGACTTCAGAGGATAATTAGAACGGCAGAAAAAACAATGGCTACCAACCTGCCTTCCATTGAGGACCTGTATACTGCATGAGTCAAAGAGAGGGCTGTGAAAATATTTACAGACTCCTCGCATCCTGGACATAAATTGTTTCAACTTCTATCCTCAAAATGACGCTATAGAGCACTGCACACCAGAACAACTAGACACAAGGACATTTTTTTCCTGAACGCCATCACTCTGCTAAACAAATAATTCCCTCAACACTGTCAAACTATTTACTAAGTCTGCACTACTATTAATTTTCTCATCTTCTCATCATTCCCATCACCCATCTCTTTCCACTTATGATTGTATGACTGTAACCCTGTTGCTGGTATCCTTACGATTTATATTGATATTGTTTCCTGATTGCTTATTTGTAACCTATGACTCTCATTAAGTGTTGTACCTTATGATTCTTGATGAACGTATCTTTTCTTTTATGTACACTGAGAGCGTATGCACCAAGACAAATTCCTTGTGTGTCCAATAAAGAATTCTATTCTATTCTAATGGCCAAACTAATTTGGTGGTAGGTAAGTGTCAAAGGAATTCAATGTGGGCTCGACTTAGATCTCTTCTGGGCATGAAGGGACTCATGAATGATGACATCTTTGACTCCTCTCTCAGGATCAGCCTGATCATCTCCTACATCAGAATAAATCATTGGCAGTTCTTGAGTTGTTCCAAAGGTGCTTTTTTCCAGGAGGCAACAGGACTTTCTTGTTTATTTTCTTTGAAGACATTTCGCTTCTCATCCAAGAAGCTTCTTCAGCTCTGACAGGATGGTGGGGAATGGAAGGGTTTATATTCCTTGCAGACAGCTGGTCATCTGCATCCTTTTAGAGGGTCGTTGAAGCACTTGGAGGTTTATCTGCATCCTCAGAGTCACCTGAGTGGTGCTCCTGGTTCCTGTAGTCTGCAAATTATTTTTTCCTCTGGAAATCCATTCCTACTCCCACATCATCCCAAATTGTATAGCTAAAAGTCTGTTGGGGTTCTCAGTCATCCAGGTCATGATTATCGCAAAGGTGCTTTTTTCAGGAGGCAACTGGACTGCCTTGTTTTTTTCTTTTGAAGACATTTTGCTTCTTCAGCTCTGAGAGGATAGTAGGGAATGGAAGGTTTTATATTCCTTGCAGATATAGGGTATAAATGAGTCTAAAATGACCAGCTGTCTGCAAGGAATATAAATCCTTCCATTCCCCATTATCCTGTCAGAGCTGAAGAAGCTTCTTGGATGAGAAGCGAAAGATCTTCAAAGAAAAAACAAGGAAGTCCAGTCGCCTCCTGGAAAAAGCATCTTTGGGACAACCAGGACCTGGAGGACTGAGAATCTCTACAGACTTTCAGCTCTTGAATTCTTTTACAAACTTTTGGGGAACGGGAAACTGCTTTCGGATAGGTATGATTAGCAGCCCTTAAAAGAAGACAGTAAACAAGGACAAAGCCTTCTGGACATTAAAAGTGACAGTTGTCTTTGAAGGCAATCCGTTTGAAGAAAGCTATTGAACAGCCGACGTAAATTATTTCTGCTGGATCACACTTGTTGACAGACAGGTGGCAGCATTTTTGACCCCTTGATGGTTCCCTGGATGGTGTTCAAAGGCAGCGGAGAGAAGGAGAGTAGCATAGAGCAGATGCTAGTGGTAGCATGGATGAAATGACCCCAGCTCTTGCTTTCCATAAACCAGCACAGATGGTAGATCGAAAAGAAGTGGAGACAAGATTACAGCAGCCCAGAAAATCTGGACCAGTGGTGAAATGCTCCCGGTTCAGACTGGATTGCCTGATCCGGCAGTGGGTGGTTCAGAGAACCAGTAGCAAAAATCCCTGCCCTACCCATGCCCAGCTGAGCCGCGCAATCATCAGAGGCTTTTTTTTAAAAAAAAATAAAGCATTTTTTCTACAACCTCTTTGGCTGAAAAAAGGCTTTTAAAAGTAAAAAAAAAAAAAAGCCCCTGATGTTCGCGCGGCTCAGCTGGGATCATCAGAGGCTTTTAAAAGCATTTTTTAAAACAACCTCTTCGGCCGAACAGGTTATAGAAAAAATGTTTTTAAAAGGAAAAAAAGCCTCTGACGATCAGGCAACTCAGCTGGGATCGTCAGAGGCTTTTAAAAGCATTTTTTTTACAACCTCTTCGGCCAAAGAGGTTGCAGAAAAAAATACTTCTAAAAGCCTCTAACGATCCCAGCTGAGCTGCGCAATCCTCAGAGCAGGGGTGAAATGCTCCTGGTTCGGACTAGCTCGGACAAGTAGGTAGTGATGGTGGCAGGCAGTTCGGAAAACCGGTAGCAAAAATCCCTGCCCCCGCCCCCCCCCTGCCCAGCTGAGCCGCATGATCATCAGAGGCTTTTTTTCTTTTAAATGCCTCTGACGATCCCAGCTCTGACGATCCCAGCTGAGTTGCCTGATCGGCAGAGGGTTTTTTAAAAACCCTCTGATGATCAGGCAAGTCAGCTGGGATCGTCCAAGCCTTTTGAAAGCATTTTTACATGGTTTTACATGTAAAAAATGCCTTTAAAAGTTAAAAAAAAAAAGTTGGCCACGCCCACCCAATCACATTACCCCCCCAACCAAGCCACGCCCACAGAACCGATAGTAATAAATTTTACATTTCACCACTGATCTGAACCCACCAGCAGTGATCATAAAACCAGCTTTGGAACCTCTTAAATCTTGAGCTCACTGGGATATCATAAGCCATCCATCAATGGGATCTATTTCTGATCAAAGAAGTTGGGTTCCAAGAAATGCCCCCTGCCTCTCATGCCATCTCGTCCCATTGGCACCGGTTCTGCGTACCGTAATATTCCCCCAGCGTTGCTTTCAGCCTTATTAAATGTGTCGTCTTGTTATGTTCCCTGGTCCTCTTTCCTGGAAAACAAATAAACAGCAAGGATTTGTCAATCTCGGCCCTAAGTGAGAGTGGCAGCAAACTTAATCTGGTGCTAATTAAGCTTGTGGAAAACTAAATCAAGCATCAGAAACCACAGATTATTTTAAGCTTCCTCCAGTATAAACAGAAAAGACTGAGGATCGGTAACATTTTATTTTTGTTGACAGTTTCCCCCACTTCTCCTCCGTTTTATTCCCTTCCTCAGATAGGCTGGCCATTGATTGCCGCTCGCTCTGTCTTCCTTTGGCCTCCGCGTGGCAGTTTGTTAATCCTTCCTATTTATGTGCATTTAAGCAGGATTACAAACTTCAAATACACTGTAAAAGGAACCTGTATACAAGCCTTCAAAAGCACTTAAACATGCTGCTGATAGCTAGACCAGCCTCAACAAGGAAATGCCCAGCCTTTGGAAGGAGGGGAGGGAAAACTGGCCCAAGTGTTTATTTGCCAGCCATCTGTGATTACAAAGCAACCGAGGGACAAAAGGCATGGAAAATGTAAAATGACGGAAGGTTTAGCATCGTTGAGCATCGTGTTTCCACTTTTACAGGCTGTCCGACAAGGCAGGGATCGGTGCGCTTTCAAGATGACGGAAATGTCATTGTGTGGATGCGATTTGTTGATTTATTGTGAGGCTAATGAAAGAAAAAAGAAGGAAGGAAAAAAAGAAAGAAAGAAAGGAAGGAAGGAAGGAAGGAAGAAAGAAAGAAAAGAAAGGAAGAGGGAAGGAGGAAGGAAGGAAGAAGAAAGGAAGGAGAGAGGGAGGGAGAGAGGGTGGAGGGAAAAAGAGAGAAAGAAAGAAAGAGGAAGGAAAGAAGGAGAGAGAGAGAAAGAAAGAAAAAAGAAAGAAGGAGGGAAGAGGGAAAAAGAGAAAGAAAGGAAGAAAGAAAGAAAGAAAGAGGAAAGAAGGAAAGGAGAGAGAGAAAGGAAGGAAGGAAGGAAGGAAAGAAGAAAGAAAGGAAGGAAGGAAGGAAGGAAGGAAGGAAGGAAGGAAGAAAGAAAGAAAGAAAGAAAGAAAGAAAGAGGAAAGAAGGAAAGGAGAGAGAGAAAGGAAGGAAGGAAGGAAGGAAAGAAGAAAGAAAGGAAGGAAGGAAGGAAGGAAGGAAGAAAGAAAGAAAGAAAGAAAGAAAGAAAGAAAGAAAGAAAGAAAGAAAGAAAGAAAGAAAGGAGAAAGCACAGGTGTCCAACTTTTTGGCTTCCCTAGACTGCATTGAGTGAAGAACTGTCTCAGGTAGCATATAAAATTTGTAATATAGTTAATGTATATAAATCACACAATAAACTTAAAAGTTTACAATCTTGAAGGGCCACATATTACTATCTTTCCAGGGCCACTGGTGGGACATACCTGTTCTAAAGTTTGGATTCATCCATCTGATTTCTTTGGTTCCAGAATTTGTCTCTTGACTATGCTGCTTTTAATTTCTGACTTTATAATGCTTTTCTGACCTTATAAATTGGACAAAAGCCATAGAAAACACACAAACACACACACCTCTCAAAAAGCTATTTTCTCTGATGTCCAGTTTGTCTGATTCAGGATGATTCAACCACATTCAATACACGAGCACACAATAGATACAAACTCAAGGTAAACCGCTCCAAACTCGATTGCAGAAAATACAACTTCAGCAACAGAGTTGTTAATGCCTGGAATGCACTACCTGACTCTGTGATTTCTTCCCCAAACCCCCAAAACTTCAACCTTAGACTGTCTACCGTTGACCTCACCCCATTCCTAAGAGGTCTGTAAGGGGCCTGCATAAACGCACCAGTGTGCCTTCCGTCCCTGTCCTACTGTCCCCATTTATTCGTATCCTAACGTCCCCTTTTATTCGTATTCATGTATTCATAATCATGTTTATACATTGCAGGTATTCATAATCATGTTTATATTTTTATCTGTAATCTTATATATGCTTGACAAACAAACAAACAAATAAATAAATAAATAAATAAATATGGAAAAATCTCAAGGTAAGCACTTCCTGCAGGAATCTTTTAAGGGCGTACAAAGTGAAGTACAAGGTGGAAGGGCAGGGAAGGGAGCTTGCCTTTTACTAACTGCTCGTGCCATGTTGCATTGATTAGTAACTCAATATTACAGGAGGAGCAAATGAAAAGGCAAACAGAGGGAAGGATATTTCAATACGGTAATTGTTTCCTAGCAGTAATATTTCTCCCCCGTGATAAGGAAATAAAGCTGCCATGATTTCCTGGGTCTGTTGCTGTGTCTCCTCCCGTCTGTTCTCAGGAGCTATCAAAGGAGGATGATCCCAGAAGAGAAACCTGCCAACCCCTCCCACGATTCTGTTTTCAGAAAGTTATCATGTTGACAGACAAACAGACCGATCCACCACCCCCAAACGGTTTCTATAGCTTCTTTCAACAAAACAGAAAGAGAGGGGGGGGGGGAAGATATTGGCAGAGTACATCAGAAAGTACCCATTATGCCATTAGAATTTTTTTAAAAATAATGTTGGTAGCTGCTTGGAAATATCCCCTTTGCTTAGAGAAAAGGACAAAATATGGAATATTCTACATGGGTAGAAAGGGGAGATGGAGAAGGTAGAATAACTTCATCAGTTGACCTTGGGTTAAATTTGTCTGAAATGGTA
Organism: Arizona elegans; assembly: GCA_022577455.1. Taxonomy (NCBI): domain Eukaryota; kingdom Metazoa; phylum Chordata; class Lepidosauria; order Squamata; family Colubridae; genus Arizona; species Arizona elegans. The sequence continues at coordinate 10,520,447 of JAKOOJ010000015.1, forward strand.
TAGGGGCTCCTGCTAGAAGATCTCCAAGGTCCCCTCCAACTCTGTTCTTCTGTTCTTCTTTATTCTGTTATTCTGTTGTTATTCTTTATTCTGTTATTCTTTCTTCTGCTATTCTTTCTTCTGTTCTTCTGTTCTTCTTTCTTCTGTTCTTCTGTTCTTCTTTATTCTGTTATTGTTGTTATTCTTTATTCTGTTATTCTTTCTTCTGCTATTTCTTCTGTTCTTCTATTCTTCTTTATTCTGTTATTGTTCTTCTTTATTCTGTTCGTCTTTATTCTGTTATTCTGTTGTTATTCTTTCTTCTGTTATTCTTTCTTCTGTTATTCTTTCTTCTGTTATTTTGTTTTTCTTTATTCTTTTCTTCTTTATTCTGTTCTTCTGTTCTTCTTTATTCTGTTCTTCTTTATTCTGTTATTCTGTTGTTATTCTTTCTTCTGTTATTCTTTCTTCTATTATTCATTATTCTGTTATTTTGTTATTCTTTCTTCTGTTCTGTTCTTTCTTCTGTTATTCTTTCTTCTGTTGTTATTCTTTATTCTGTTATTCTTTATTCTGTTATTCTTTATTCTGTTATTTTGTTATTCTTTCTTCTGTTCTTCTGTTCTTTCTTCTGTTCTTCTGTTGTTTTTCTTCATTCTGTTTTTCTTCATTCTGTTATTCTGTTATTCTTTATTCTGTTATTCTTTCTTCTGCTATTCTTTCTTCTGTTATTCTGTTGTTATTCTTTATTCTGTTATTCTTTATTCTGTTATTCTGTTGTTATTCTTTATTCTGTTATTCTGTTATTCTGTTCTTCTTTATTCTGTTCTTCATTCTGTTATTCTGTAGTTTTTCTTCATTATGTTATTCTTCATTCTGTTATTCTGTAGTTTTTCTTCATTCTGTTATTCTTCATTCTGTTATTCTTTATTCTGTTCTTATTCTGTTGTTACTCTGTCCTTAGTCTATTATTCTGTTCTTATTCTTTATTCTGTTATTCTTTATTCTGCTATTGTTATTCTTTATTCTGCTATTCTGTTATACTGTTATACTGCTATTCTGTTAGTCTCTTAGTCTGTTAAATGGGCCCTGTTCGCTAGACAGACACTCTTCCCCTGCTTTGTGGGACCCCACACAGCAGTCCCACTTCTGGACCGTTGCACTGTTAAAGTTTTGCTGGAATGTGGAATGAAATATCCGCACCACTCGTAACCTACACCTCCGTGCAAATCTTCCACAAACCCCCAAAGAAAGTATGCATCCCTGGGTGTGTTCATGTACATACCAGCAACTGACCTTGACTTGAAGAATATCTTTCCTTTCCCTAGAGGATAATTTTTGTTTTACAAAAGAAAGAAAAATAAAGATACGCACCACAATTCTTCCAATAAACAACTTTCTCAAGCCAACAGATAACTTTCCCTGAGTTTGGCTAGACGTTCTTCTATCAGAACATTTAGATCGACTTGTTGGAATGGACTTGAATTCTTATTCCAGCGGCCTCATTCTAGCAGGAAACGTGTTTGTGTTTAAACTTGTAAGCTGCCCAGACTCACTTAAGTAAATAAAAATATAAAGAAAGGAATAAAAACAAGGATACGGTCTACAGTACTTATACTTCCTCCTGCCTGCCACAAGATGGCACCTTTAGATAGTCTGAATCCAAGAGATTGTTTCTCGTTTCCCAGAAAAGAAAAACTTTCTTAAATGAGGAATTGTAGAATGTCTTTCTCTAGATAGGATAGGACTGGTCCCAGGAAACAGATTCAGCAGGATTTTTTTTTTTTTTTTTTGCAGAATTTCAAACTCTACCAAATCTGTTTGATCAAAAGAACCAGTTCAAAGAAAAGCATTTTTGTATATGTATCTGTCAGCCTTAACATGCAGACCAGACAAGAAACATGACCAGACTGGGCTAAAAATTTTGGATATGCAATAAAATTAGATAAATGGCAGAAACTATGGGATAGAAATATTAAATTGACGATGTCAACTGCATATAACGAAAATCTGTATAAAATATTTCATAGATGGCATTTTGCACTGGCAAGATCGGCAAAAATGTATAAAGATAGATCTGCTAAATGTTGGAAGTGTAATCAATCATCTGGTTCGTATTACCATATGTGGTGGACATGCCCAAAGTCTAAAAAATACAAGATGATGTCTCTGTGTGTATACATATATATCTATATCTATCTGTCTATCTATCTATCTATCTATCTATCTATCTATCTATCTATCTATCATCAGTGGTGGGTTTCAAAAATTTGTACTACCGGTTCTGTGGGTGTGGCTTTGTGGGCATGGCATGGCTTTGTGGGCTTGGCAGGGGAAGGATACTTGAAGTGGTTCGGGAATAACGAGAGGCACAAGCAAGCAAGTGACAACAGCTCTTTAATATACAGTGAGACTTCAGCAAAAACTCAGGGGCTGCAGTCCTCCTTATATACAGTCCAGGAGGGACTGTCAGCCAATCAGAAAGGAATGCAGGTTTGAATCTCCCGCTCAAAAGTATCAATACATAACACCCCTCCCTTCCCAGAAGGCACTAACACTCAAAAATTAACATATGTACAGACAAAATCTCGCAGGTGCTTAGGACGAGTTCTCGCCCTAGTTGACCTGCGCAGTTCAGAGTCTGGTGGGGCGTCGAGCTGGTCGGAGGGACTCTTTGTCTCTCCCGGCTCCGCCAATGGAACCTCCTGGATTTTGTCCGGGGCGTGGTTATCCCCGGCTGGGAGTGGCGACTCGCTGGGGCGGCGCTGGAACCAGGGCTTGTCAGCTAAGTATTCTCGCGGCCCCGGGCTTGAGTTAGCTGTTTTGGAGAAGTGGTCATAGTTAGGCTCGGACATGTCTGCGTTGATGTTTGCCTCGCCAACCACCCGTTTCCTAAGTTGGTCTATGTGGCGCTTCCAGAGTCTATCTACCCCCACGTCCACCGTGTATGATTTTGGGCCTGTTATCCCCACTATGGTTCCTGCAACCCACAGAGGACCGCTGGCATAATTGCGAGCGAACACCGGGGACCCGACCTGAAACTGCCTTAAGCCACAGGTCTCTCCCTTAAAGTTTTCGTGCGAGTAGTTAGGGTGAAGCCTGTCCAACACGCACCGGAGCTTTCTCCCCATGAGGAGCTCTGCTGGGCTTCTCCCTGTTGCTGTGCATGGTGATGCATGCTGAACTGCAAGGAATTGATCTATCCTGGCCTGCCAGTCCCCATTGTCTAATCTGGACAGTGCTTCCTTGGCTGTCCTGACAAATCGTTCAGCCAATCCGTTGGAAGCCGGGTGAAATGGGGTGATAGGGCATGGCGGATTCCCAGGCCGGCCAAGTAACCTTCGAAAAGGGTTGCTGTAAATTGAGGCCCGTTGTCCGATACCAAGGTATCCGGCAGGCCGTGGGTGGCAAACAACTTTCTTAGGGCCTTGATAACGGCTTCGGCCGTTGTGGATGGCATTAATACAATTTCGAGCCATTTAGAAAAGGCATCCACTACTATTAAGAACGTTTGGCCATGGAACGGGCCGGCAAAATCAATGTGGATCCTACCCCATGGGCCTTTTGGTTTCTCCCACTCTCGGATGGGCGCTACTGGGGGATCGGGGCGAGACTCCTGGCAGGGTCTGCACTTCCCCACCCACTCGGAAATGACCTGGTCCATGTTGGGCCACCAGACATAGCTGCGGGCTAAGCACTTCATCCTAACGATGCCAGGGTGCCCTTCGTGCAATAGCTCTAAAACTCTATTCCGTAGTTTTGTTGGAATTACCACTCTGTCACCCCACAGTAAGCACCCCCCTTGCATAAACAGTTCATTTCGTTTGTTGGCAAAACCTTGGTACTCCTCCCCGACCACCTTGTCCGGCCACCCTTTCAAAACCCAACCCATAACAGTCCGGATAACAGGGTCTCTATTAGATGCCTTTGCCACCTCGCCGGAGGAGATGGGCCCCAAAGTTAACGTGTCCAACAACAGGACGGAGGCTTCCAGTGTTGGGTTGTCCAGCAGGTCGGGAAGGGGGCAACGGCTAAGGGCATCCGCATGACCCAGGGTTCGCCCAGGCCGATGGACGAGCTGGTACGAGTAAGCCGATAAGAAAATCGCCCATCTAGTTAAATGGGGGGAGAGGGCAGCGGGGGTTGGCCTGTCGCCTGCTAGCAGTCCTAGCAATGGTCTATGGTCAGTCACAAGTTCGAATTTTCGGCCATAGAGGTATTCGTGGAACTTCTTAACCCCCGCAATCGCAGCCAGAGCCTCTCTGTCCAATTGGCTATAGTTTCGTTCTGTGCTGGACAGAGTTCGGGAGTAGAAAGCAATGGGCGCCTCTAGGCCGTTCGGCAGTCTATGGCCTAGGACGGCACCAACTCCTACGGGGGAGGCGTCGCAAACTAAGACGAGCGGCAGCTCTGCATTGTACTGGATCAGGAAACTGTCCTCAGATAGGAGTTTTTTTACTGCCTCGAAAGCGGTTGCTTGCGGTTTCCCCCAGACCCATGGTACATTCTTCCCTAAGAGTTTGTGAAGGGGATCTGCGACCGTGGCCTTATCTCTTAGGAACATTGAGTAGAAATTGAGCAGTCCAAGGAAGGCTTGGAGCTCAGCTTTGGATTTGGGGGCTGGTGCGCTCTTGATGGCTCTCACCTTGCTTTCGGTAGGGTGGATGCCTGTGCCGTCCACCCTGTACCCCAGAAATTCTACCGAGGGGACCGCTATCCTGCACTTGTTCTTTTTAAGTCTTAGTCCCGCTTCTCTGAATCTGGACAGGACGTTCCGTACCCTGTCCCCTAGCTGGTGTTCGTCTTGGGCGCTGACTAAGACGTCATCGAAATAGGGCACTACTCCCGGGAGTCCTTGCAACAGGCGCTCCATGGTGCTTTGAAATAAGCCGGGTGCGACGCTCACCCCAAATTGGAGCCTGGTGCATTTAAATGCACCCCTATGAGTCACGATCGTTTGCGCCTCTGCCGTGGCGTCGTCGACCGGTAACTGTTGGTAGGCTTGGGCCAGGTCTAGTTTGGCAAAAATTTTTCCGGGGCCCAGGGAGCGTAGTAGATGGTGCACGATCGGCACCGGATAGGCGCTCAGCTGCAAAGCCTTGTTGATCGTGCACTTGTAATCGGCGCAAATTCTGATTGAGCCGTCGGACTTAACTGGGGTGACTATGGGGGTCTCCCACTTAGCATGGTCAACGGGAACCAACACCCCTTGCTTAATCAGTTTGTCCAGTTCTGCATCGATCTTTGGTTTCAATGCGAACGGCACTCGTCTGGCCTTCAGTCTTACTTGGGCTACGTTGGGGTCTAAGTTTAGTGAAATAGGGGTCCCCACATACTTGCCCAACGTGTCCCCGAAAACGTCCTGGAACTCGGACAGGAGGCTGTCTTTCAGGCTTGACTTGGACATCAGGTGGACGCCGGTGAAGCCCATGCCAAGGGCTCGGAACCACCCCATGCCCAGGAGGCTCGGAAGCTGCTTCGTGACGATGGTCAGCGGCAGGTCTCTTTCGTAGTCTCCGTAGGTGACCCGGAACGTGCCCACGCCTTCGAGGGGGACTCGGTTCCCCTGGTAGTCTAGGATGCGTAGTCTCTGTCTGGAGAGTTGATCCTTCCGGAACGACGGCAGGAGGGTCTTAAGGGTCGTCCACGACATGATGGAGAGAGCTGATCCGGTGTCGATCTCCATCGAGCACGGCCTTCCGTTGATCTCAACCACCGTGCTGACTTTGTCCTCGACCATCGTGCTGGCCTGGTCGATGTGTATGCTGCGGCCATCTCGCGGTTCAAATTCGCGCCATTTTTTCACGCCGCCTTCTCTTGTTGGCTGCTTCTGGCGCGCTGATTCCGGTTGGCTGCGGCGCTCACGTGGTTTGTGTCTTCTGGGCAGAATGGCTCTGCAGACTCGCGCCAAGTGCCCTTTCTTCTCGCAACGCCTGCAAATAGCCTCTCTGTATTTGCAGGACAGTCTATCATGGTGCCCGCCACAGCTGGGACAGCTTCGCCGGGGGCTGCCGGTGTCTTTTCTCTGGTGCTCTGTTCGGAAGACGTCCTCATCCGACTCGGACTCCGAGCTGGATCCGGCGTCTTCTCTGTGCACCGGGGCAGACTTGGGGCTGTCTTTGCTGGTCAGCGGATGCTGTAGCGTTTCAGCGGCCTTTGTGGAGGCTTCGTGGGCCCTGGCCTCGTCAAGGGCTCCGGCAAGCGTCAAATCAGGCTTGGCGAGCAGACGCCGTTGCAGCCTAATGTCCCGAACACCACAGATCAGTTGCTCAAGCAACGCATCGTCCAAGTCTCTGTAGTCGCAATGAGTTGCGGCTTTTCTCAGGCTGGCCATGTACGCGCTGACTGGCTCTCCCTCTCGTTGGACGCGCTGCCTCAGTTGGTATCGCTGCACGAACTTGGAGGGGACGGGAGCGTAGTGAGCTCGGAGAGTTGCCATCAGGGTGTCCCAGGAGACTGTTTGAACCGGCGTTGGCTCACACAGTGACTCGGCCATCTCGAACACGTCCGGTCCGCAGTGGCTTAGGAATAGGGCTCTCTTTCGATTAGCCGAGAGGCCCTGCATGTCGCTGGCTTCTAGCGAGCATTCGAACCTCGTTAGGTACGAGACCCATTTTTCACGGGTCAGATCAAAAGGCTTGGGCGGAACGTAGGCAGACATGTCCGGTATGTCTCCTGTGGTTCGCCTCGTCGCCTAGCTGAAGCTCGTGGTCTCACTGGTTGGCTTCTTGTGGCCTCAATCCCACCTTCGTCGCCAATGAAGTGGTTCGGGAATAACGAGAGGCACAAGCAAGCAAGTGACAACAGCTCTTTAATATACAGTGAGACTTCAGCAAAAACTCAGGGGCTGCAGTCCTCCTTATATACAATCCAGGAGGGACCGTCAGCCAATCAGAAACGAATGCAGGTTTGAATCTCCCGCTCAAAAGTATCAATACATAACAATACTGTAAAATCTCCATTCCCACCTCACTCCAGGGGTCAGCTGGGACTTGGGAGGCAGAGAATAGATGGGGGTGGGACCAGTCAGAGGTGGTATTTACGGGTTCTCCGAACTACTCAAAATTTCCGCTACCGGTTCTCCAGAACTGGTCAGAACCTGCCGAAACCCACCTCTGATATATATGTATATGTATATATATAGTATATACACACACACACTGTGTGTGTGTGTGTGTGTGTGTGTGAACACATATGTTCTTTTGAGAGCGGGCATCAGAATTTCAGTCACCCATGCTCTCATCATCTCTCGTTTGGATTACTGCAATGCCCTCTACATGGGGCTGCCCTTGTGGTGCACCCGGAGGCTACAACTGGTTCAGAATGTGGCCGCGTGGGTTGTTACGGGGGCTTCCCATTACTCCCGTATTACACCTCTCCTGCACGAGCTGCATTGGTTACCAGTGGTCCTTCGGATCCGCTTCAAGGTGCTGGTACTTACCTATAAAGCCGTTCATGGCATGGGCCTGGGGTACTTGCAGGATCACCTTCTGCCTGCCTCCAACTGCCCAGTGCGCTCACATAGGATTGCCCTCCTCCGGGTGCCATCAGCCAGACAATGTCGGCTGATGGCGCCCAGGATGAGGGTGTTCTCTGTGGGCGCCCCGACCCTCTGGAATGGTTTACCCACTGGGCTCCGGATGGCCCCCGACCTCCGCTCTTTCCGCGGTGACCTGAAGACATGGCTTTTCCAACAAATTTGCTGATCTGATGGGAGTTTTAATTTTAATCCTTTGGGGATTTTTTTTTTTTTTTTATTGAAAAAGTTTTCAAATACAAGTTTTTCCCCCTTTCCCCCCCCCCCCCTCTTCCCTAACCCACCCTTTCCACCCAACCCCCCCTGTGACTTCTTCACAACAATAGGCTATTTCAAAACTAGTTACATACATAATATCTTCCCTTTCCCTTAATCCCTTCTCGGAATACTGACCCTTAACTTGTTAATCTTATAACTCCCATTTTTACGGTAATCTGCCCTTTTTCTCCTCCCCTAAACTTATTGAGTATTATTACAAATTAACCTTTAATCTTTTATATATATTAATATAACATTTTAAATCGGCCTTCTCCCTGCAACCAAATTTGTTCAATTCTGTCCACTTCCTCCACTCCTCTAAATATATGACTTGAAATCAGACAATACAATTCTAAATATAATCCACTACCCACTTTACTAGAATATACACATATCTATATATGCATCCCATTTTATAACAATCAGTAAACTAACCTATTTCAGCCCTTCAATTCCTACAAAATCATGCAATACGATTCTAAATATAATCAACTGCCCACTTTACTAAGATATACACATATCTATATATGCATTTCATTATGTAAAAAGAGAAAAGACAATAACTTTAAGTTTATGATCCATATAATATCTTCTTTGATATCTTTCCACTAGATTGTTAAATCCATCACCCATAATAGGGTAAAATAACATGCTGGTGCAACAGTTTGTTCAAAATCTTCAGTCATCTTCTGCCCCCATCAGTAGTAGATATCCTCACACCTGTATAAAAGTAAAAACAACCACCCGAGTGACATTATAATTATGAATATATCCGTATGGTTATAGTTGTGGTATTCATCAGGATTGTTAATTCCCGTCATCCTACTGAGTAACATCCAGATCTTCTGCATGCCCCAGCAAAACTCTCCTGCCTTATAACTCAAAGTAGTTATAATATATTTCCAAGAGAAAAAAAAAGTAAATAAGAAAAAATTAGATGATTCAAATCCAACAAAGTGAGGCTCTTTCCACTTCCCAAAATCATGGCCTTGCAGAGATCTGCCACAATCCTCAGGATAGTATCAGACAATTGTTCGCCACCACTGTCTTTTCTAATATTCATTCATTTTTTAAAGCGCCTGGCTTCACTGTTGCTTAGTTTGGAAATTGCTGTTTCTATAAGATCTGTTTCTTTTCTTTTTCTTTTTCGGGTTGAATTTCCATCCTCTTTTCTTGCTTACCAATTGTATATCTGCTGGTTGATTTTCATTCTGCTTTGTGGATTGTTCTTGTTGGGTTAATTTTATCATCTCATCTTTCTTCTCCATCACTTGTATATCAACTGATTGATTTGCGCACTTGTCTGTGACTTGATGATTCATCACCTTGGGTTCGGATGACACTGCTCTCTTATTTATAAACAGTCCAGCTGGGGTCTCCAAGGAGTCCAAAGACAATTTATCCATCACAGCCTCTGTAATTTGATGTTTTCCTTTTATTTCCAACTCCTTTTGCTTATCCTGTATTATGCCTAAAGGTGTTAAATTCATTTTTAAAATTTTTTGATAAAAATCTTCCGCTTTTTCAACAGTGTGCAATTGATATCTTACGCCTTGATATCTCAATATTAAACCAGCTGGGATGTCCCACCTGAATAGGATATTTCTTTTTTTTAATTCAGTCACTAAAAAGCCAAATTTCTTCCTCTCCATTAACATCTTGGGCGGGAGCTCCTTGAAAATCCAAATCTTTCTTCCATGAAATTGCAAATTGGAATTAAAAGAGTTCTGCACAATATTATTCCTAATTTCTTTATCTGTAAAATAGATCACCACATCTCTAGGCAGTTGCCTTTGCTTTGCCCACCAGGAGTTTATTCTATAAATTCTATCAATCCTGCAATACACTTCATCAGGTTGAACCTTTAAGATCCCAGCCAGAATTTCAGAAGATACTTTCCTTAAATCATCTCTATTATTTTCCTGCAGACCTCTCAATCTAATTGCATATTCTGTAAAATTATATTGAATCATTAAAACTTCTCTTTCAATCCTCTGTTGTACATTTTCCTCATTACCAATCTTTTGGTCAGTCTCCATTTTAGATTTGTCTTCCAAGCTATTATCCTGAATGTTTATCAAATCCTTTTTAATTTTTTGAGTCATGTCATCCAAATTCTCCTCGACTTCCTTCATTTTAGTCTCTAATAATTCAGTCTTTGCCTCCATCCGAATCAGAAAGCCTGATAAACCATTAGCAACTTTTGAAATCTTTTTATTCAAGAAATCAGACTCTGATTTCACCAATTCACCAATTTCTTTAATTTCCTGCTTAAATTTTTCAAGTTGCTGATTCACAATCTCATCCCTTCTTACAATCTCTTCAAGGATAAATTCTAATATATTAAAATCGGGTTTCTGACGCTGGAGAGTTGAAATTTGTTGGCGCAATTTCTTAAGGGGGGAAATTCCCCCCCCCTGTTTGTCCAGCTGTATAAGTCCTGATGCCATTTCCCACACAGACAAGATTTAGCAAAAATAAGAGAAGAAATAGAAAACAAAAAGACTTTCCCTCATTAAAAAAAACTTCTGAGCAGCACAGGAGCGAGGTTTCTCTAGAAATGTAGCCAATGATATTTATTCCGCTACATTGTAATAATGAAAAACGGAAGGACTTTCCCTTTTAGCCCTTCTCCAGCCACAGCAGACGCCATTTTAGAAGGCTCTTTTTCCCTCTTTTCCTCTGCTCTTTTCTTTTAAATAGTTTTTGAAAGGGTGAGATACTTGCGGTTCAGTATTAAGGGTCCAGTTCTTCATTTCTTTAATTATTCTTTTAGATTCACAGGCTTGCTCTTGACGCCTGGCTCTGCATAGGCAGAGGTCTCCCAAAGCCCGGAGCAGCGGCAGGGGATATGGGGCTTCTCATCCGCTCCGTCCCAAAAGTTAAAAAAAAAACTTTTGGGACTCTGTGGGGAGTTCTACCCACCCCTGCTGGCTCTCTCTCCGTTTCCTCTTGGAAACGGAGTTTTTTCGAGCCGCCATCCGCTGTAACGGCGGCTCTATACAGGCAGAGGGAGCTGACGATCCCAGAGGAACGTCTGGCGGCGGCCAGCAGCAAACCGGAAGTCAATCCTTTGGGGATTTTAATTGTGTATTTTAGTTGTAATTTTACTGTTTTATTGTTTTATCTTGGTGAGCCACCCCGAGTCCTTTGGGAGAAGGGTGGCATATAAGTATAAATAAACTAAATTATACTAAACTAAACTAAACTAATGGGTGCAGGTGTTCACAGAAAAAAGTGCCAATAAAGGTTATCTAATCTCTTGTCTTATCTCATCATCTTATCTATTATTCTGCTTCTTTCTTCTTTTAAAAACGACCCCTCCCAAAAGAAGGAAAACCACCTGAGTCTTTCAAAACCAGACACTTCCTTTCACCACAAATGTCAGAAACCACGATATACGCTGCATGTACAGCATCCATCTCAACTCTCTAATGCCACAGATTTATGATTTCATCGCAGTGCTTTGCACTGTATGTAAAAACAACTGATGCTGAAAAGGTAGCTCTTAGCTCCCTTTCCAGAAAGAGGTACCTCCATTGGCGGTGATAGACATGCAAATACCTAAACATCGTGGGGGGGGGGGGGGGGAGAGAGAGACTGTGAGAAACCTGTTCAGCTCACAGATCTGGTTTCTTGCTACAGATGGAACTTTCCTGGGCTAATTTCCTCCAGAGCTTGGTGTTTTTCCCTGTTTATTTTTCACTTGTGGATATGTTCTGCTGGCCGCTGCCAAAGAAATGGAGAAAGGGACCTAATTACAGATTAACAGAGTTGGAAGGGACCTTGTAGGTCATCTAATCCAACCCCCCATCGAAGCAGGAGACCCTACACCATTTCTGGACAGATGGCAGTCCAGTCTTTTTTTGAAAGCCTCCAGTGATGAAGCTCCCACAACTTCTGAAGGCAACTTCCGTTCCATTGGTTGATTGTTCTCACTGTCAGAAAATTTCTCCTTATTTCTAGGTTGAATCTCTCCTTGATCAGTTTCCATCCATTATTTGTTTTCTGGCCTTAGGTGCTTTGGAAAATAGCTTGACTCCCTCCTCTCCGTGGCAGCCCTTCAAATATTTGGAAGATTGTTATCATGTCTTCCCTCTTCACTAGACTAGCCATGCCCAGTTCCTGCAACCATTCATTGTATGTTTTAGCCTCCAGTCCCCTAATCATCTTTCTCTGCACTCTTTCTAGAGTCTTAATATCTTTTTTATAGTGTGGTAACCAAAAATCTTTGAAAACAAAAGCAAGAAATAAAAAAATGTGCCAGCAGAAGCACAAGGGAAAGTCCCTTGTGGAATGGCAATACAGCTACATGAATTACAAAGTGCAGCAGATGGAACTTGTTGTTAGTTGCAAAGTTGTGTCCGACCCATTGCAACCCCATGGACAATGTTCCTCAAGGCCTTCCTCTCCGCTACCATCCCCCGGAGTCCATTTAAGCTCATGCCGATGGCTTCAGTGACTCCATCCAGCCACCTCGTTCTCTGCCGTCCCCTTCTTCTTTTGCCCTCAATCTTTCCCAGCATTAGGCTCTTCTCCAGGGAGTTCTTTCTCATTAGGTGGCCAAAGTATTTGAGTTTCATCTTCAGGATCTGGCCTTCTAAAGAGCAGTCAGGTTTGATCTCCTCTAGAACTGACCGGTTTGATCGCCTTGCAGTCCAAGGGACTCGCAGGAGTCTTCTCCAGCACCAGAGTTGAAAGGGCTCCATTCTTTGGCACTCAGCCTTCCTTGCGGTCCAACTTTCATAACCGTACATTGCAACTGGGAAAGTAGATGGAAATTGACTGTACTCATTAAGAGTCAGGCCAGGTTTTTAAGCACATCACACAAGAGGAAAGAAACAGGTGGGAGTGTATAACCCTGGCATTTGATGTCCTTTGCTGCATGGAAACAAAGATCGAAGGATAGAGCAGGTGTTTAGTGGTATTTCTATTTTTGACAAGGTAGCAGGTTATTTTCAGTATGTTCCCCAGACAGCAAAATGGTTGATTCCACTTCACTCTCCTCGTCTGTCACCTTCTGCCCTGTGGGGGAAGATGGATGACCTGTTATGCTAGCAAGCAGATTTTTGTGTAGGACTGGCTATATTTATATTTATTTTCCAAAAGGCAATTGGGCTTTCTTGGTTTCTTTCTTGGAAAATGTTTTGCTTCTCATCCAGGAAGCTTCTTCTGTTCTAAAGGTTCCATAGACATTTCCCCTTTCATTTATTGTATTTATCACTTTGTTATTTTTATAAATAACTCAAAGTGGCGAACATATCTAATACTCCTTCCTCCTCCTGTTTTCCCCACAGTCACCCTGGGTTGGGCCAGTGGTGGAATTCAAATTTTTTTACTACCAGTTCTGTGGGCGTGGCTTGGTGGGTGTGGCGTGGCTTGGTGGGTGTGGCTTGGGCGTGGCAGGGGAAGGATACTGCAAAATCCCCATTCCCACCCAACTCTGGGGCCAGTCAGAGATGTTATTTGCTGGTTCTCCAAACTACTCAAAATTTCCGCTACTGGTTCTCCAGAACTTGTCAGAACCTGCTGGATTTCACCCCTGGGTTGGGCTGAAAGAGAATGACTGGCCCAAGGTCACCCATATTTCATGCCTAAAGTGGGACTTGAACTCACTATCTCCTGGTTTCTAGGCCAACACTAGACCAAACTGGCCTGGTAGCATTATGTGCTATCAGACTGGTGTCTTAGTGACTAGATCTTCTCCAGGATGATCTGACTTCAGCCTAGCTTATCAGGTCTTCTGATGATGTAACCATTTCTACAGGGATTGTGTCCATTCACTGTCCTTGTTTTATCTTTCCTTCCACCATAATGGAGTTCTCAAGGGAGACGGCTCTTTGTATATTGTGTATAAGAAAATAATTTGAGCCTGTAATTTGTGCCTTATGGGAGAACACTAGACTGAGGTGTTCTATAATCCATGGCTTTGTTTTTGTGGTTATCCATGGTGTTCCTCAGGAGTCTTCTCCAACACCATAGTTCAAAAACATTAATACTCTTTCTATACTCCTTCTTCATCCATGTAACAGGGAAAATTACTGATTGCACAATTTGTTCTGAGCTACTTTGGTGCAGTGATTAAGGTGTTGGAGTTGGAACAGGGAGACCCAAGTTGCAGGAATTGGGCATGGCTAGTCTAGTGAAGAGAAGGACCAGGGGACAGATGATAGTAGCGTTCCAATATTTGAGGGGCTGCCACAGAGAGGAGGGGGTCAAGCTATTTTCCAAAGCACCCAAAGGCCAGACAAGAAATAATGGATGGAAACTGAACAAGGAGAGATTCAATCTGGAAATAAGGAGAAATTTTCTGACAGTGAGAGCAATCAACCCATGGAACAGAAGTTGCCTTTGGAAGTTGTTGGAGCTTCATCACTGGAAACTTTCAAGAAGAGACTGGACTGCCATCTGTCTAGAAAAAGAGCCTTGGTGGTGCAGTGGACTAAACTACTGTTAAAGTAGCACTTAGCTGCCAGCTGCCTGCAATTACTCCGAGTTCAATTCTCACCAGGCTCAAGGTTGACTCAGCCTTCCATCCTTCCGAGGTAGGTAAAATGAGGACCTGGTTTGTGGGGGCAATAAGCTGACTTTGTATAAAAAAGAACACCGCTTCGAGGGAGCCGAAAGCCCTACTAAGCAGGTATATACAAAAGTATGAAGGCTATTGCTTAATGCATTGTAAGCCGCCCTGAGTCTCTGGAGAAGGGAGGCATATAAATCAAACTAATAAATAAATAAATAAATAAATAAATAAATAAATAAATAAATAAATAAATAAAAATGGTGTAAGGTCTGCTTGGGTAGGGGGTTGGACTAAATGACCTACAAGGTCTCTTCCAACCAGGGGTGGGCTTCAAAAATTTTAGCAAGGGGTTCTCTGCCCGGTTGCTGGGTGGTCATGGCCATGGTGGGCATGGCCTACTCGGCCTCCTGCACCATGGCAGGGGCAGGTGTTTTTGCCCTCCCCAGGCTTCGGAGGCCCTCTGGAGGCTGGAAACGTGCCCGTTTCCAGCCTTCCCGAACTTCCAGTAGGCCCGTTTTTCGCTCTCCCCGAGCCTCTGTGCGCGCCCTGCACTTACCTGCATTCAAAACAGGCCACTTGGGGACTCCTGGGAGGAGAGGGGTGGGTGGGGCCAGCCAGGAGTGGGATTTGGGGATTCTCCGAACTGCACAGAATCTTAGCTAGAGGTTCTCCCGAACCCCTTTGAACCCCCAACAGCCCACCCCGCTTCCAACTCTGTCAATCTGTATCTGTTGTCCTCTCTATTAAGCCGATCTATGACTGTAATAAAAATTTGATGTAGGTGGCCCTCTCTTGGGCATGGGGGACAGCTGTATGCCTTTATGTCCATCATTCTCTCCCAGACCCAGCCTGGGAACTTTTTAAAAGAGTTATAGATATCTGAAAGTAAACATTATACGTAAAATTAATCAGAAAGACCAAGAAATCTACTTAAATGGTTGTGTACTAGCATAAAGCAAACCATATAATAAAAATTGTTTAATGATTTCAATCGCTCCCTCATTGCATGGAGAAATCCTTCATCCAACTGGAATAGCTTTGGACTTTTGGTAGCTTTGTAAGACTTTGAAGTTTTTTTTTAGATTTTTGGACCCTTGTAAGATTGCAGAGTGAAGGTTCTCAAATCAAGCCAAGAAGGGAAACCCTCTCCTATATTTAGGGACTGTAATCTCTAAGAGGGAGGTTGTATATTCACTTTTATCATATTTATCTTTCAATGTGGATTTTATATTTGATATAGTTGTAGTTTTTACACTTGTTGTTTTATTAGGTAGTTGCCCAGAGTCACTTTTTGTGTAGCTATGCAAATTTCCCACTGTGTCACTTTGCAAAAATCCCTAGTGCCACGTATCGGGGTGAGCTCCCGTTACTTGCCCCAGCTTCCGCCAACCTAGCAGTTCGAAAGCATGTAAAAAATGCAAGTAGAAAAATAGGGACCACCTTTGGTGGGAAGGTAACAGCGTTCTGTGCGCCTTTGGCATTGAGTCATGCCGGCCACATGACCACAGAGATGTCTTCAGACAGCGCTGTCTCTTCGGCTTTGAAATGGAGATGAGCACTGCCCCCTAGAGTCGGGAACGACTAGCACACATGTGCGGGGAAACCTTTACCTTATGCAAATTTCATGAATAAATTAACAAACAAGCAAGCTGGTCAGGAATACATCCTTGGAAAGAAATGCTGGGTGTGCATGCACTGTAGGAGAAGAGCAGGCAGAGTTAAGAGCATCAGAAGTTTAGGGTCATTGCGTTTCCATAAGTGGTCCAAGCCCAAGCCCTCCTGAATCCTCTTGACCTTATGTGGCTCCAATTTAGTGTTGAACTTTAGTTGACTAGATTCTTCTACTAAACTAAATTTCTGCCTTCAGAGGTTATGGCTATTCTATCACTGGAGACTTTAAAGAAAATGCTGGATAACCATTTGTATGGAATCAGGGGTGAAATGCTCCCAGTTCAGACTAGATCGCCTGATCTGGTAGCGATGGAGGCGGGTGGTTCGGAGAACCGGTAGCAAAAATCCCTGCCCCCCTGCTCCCGCCTAGCTGAGCCGTGCGATCATCAGAGGCTTTTGATTTTATTTTTAAAAGCATTTTTTCTACAACCTCTTCGGTGGAAATAATGCTTTTTTTTAAAAAAAAAAAGCCTCTGATGATCGTGCGGCTCAGCTGGGATCGTCAAAGGCTTTTAAAAGCATTTTTTTAAACAATCAATCCAATAGACCAGAGGTGCTATTCAGCAGGTTCTGATAGGTTCTGGAGAATCAGCAGCAGAAATTTTGAGTAGTTCGGAGAACTGGCAAATACCACCTCTGGCTGGTCCCAGAGTGGGAATGGAGATTTTGTAGTATCCTTCCCCTGCCATGCCCACCAAGCCATGCCCACCAAGCAACACCCTGCCCACCAAGCCATGCCCACAGAACTGGTAGTAAAAAAAAAATTGAATTTCACCACGGCCTCCAAGGTCCCTTTCAACTCTACTTTTCTGTTCTGTTCTTCTATATAGACTTAAAAAAATCTATGCTGCAACCTAACGGATTGCCTTGATTCTTTGCACCTGACATGGACATACAATAAAGGAGATATATTTGTAGCTCAGAGTTGAACCGAGGGATCCTTGGTGCTCTCTGAGCTTCGATATTATCTAGTTTGGGTAATGAAATGTCTGCAAGCAAACCACAAAGCTCAGAGATCACCAAGGATCCCTTCATGCACATATACAATGGACAGGAATCTCTTTTTGTAGCTGATACACATAGAAAGATATCTCTGCTTCCCACATATCAAGAAGGTGAAGAGAGGAATTTATTCGAGATGGGAATGGGAAGCCAGGAAGCTGACGACTTGTCCAGTCAATGTATTGGTCAATAAAAGATAGAACATGCAACCATATTCAGGGAAACATTATCATTAAGTAAATACAATACATCTATGAGAATTTTCCAGAATTTTCATTTTATTTATTTATCTCTTCCTAGCTCAGTGATGGTGAACCTTTTTCCCTGGGGTGCTAAAAGTGCGGGCACGCGTGATAGCGCATGCGTGCGTGCCCACGCCGATAATTCAATGCCTTCCCATGCGCCCCGTCCCTCTGTGCATGTGTGCACAACCCCCATGTCCAATTTTGGGCCTAGCAGGCCCCCCTGAAGCCTCCGGACACCGGAAACAGCCTGTTTCCCGACTTCTGGTGGGCCCGGCAGGCCTGTTTTTGCCCTCTCCAGGCTCCAGAGGTTTTCCTGGAGCCTGGGGAGGGCAAAAACGGCCTTCCCCACCCTCCCGGACGCCCTCCGGAGGCTGAAAGTGCCCTCCCAGAGCCTCCATGCAAGTACTTACTTGGCATCCAAAACGAGCCGCATGGAGACTCCTGGGAGGGAAGGAGTGGGGCGGGTGGGGCCAGCCAAAAATCAGCTGGAGCTGAGCTAGGGCAACGGCTCATGTGCCCACAGATATGGCTCCACGCATGCCACAGGTTCGCCATCACGGTCCTAGCTAATCTGCACCATCAGCTAAAGGTTACATTTCCAAGTGTAAAGAAATTTAGAAGGATCTAATGAAGGAAAAAGAAAAAAGTCCCCAAGATTTGGTCATGGTTGGACAGTGGTCGTGATTCTTTGTTACTCCACATTCCAGACAATTTTGTGCCTGAGCACTCAACAAACTGGTCAAGAGGTTATTTTTCACTCTGGGCAAAAGGTTAGACACCACATAAGCAAGGAAGCTCCTGAGCGAGTGAAAGCAGTCAGCCTAAGGACAAAGAAGATTATGTTGGGGTATTTCCTTAGCTAAAAAAACATCACTTAGCATATGAAGAGCAGAAGAAACATCTGCTATTCTTCTTCAGAACAACCATGGAATAAGTGGTTTCTCCCAAATGATCTCTGGTTGAGGAAACCAATTTTTCCCCCCAGGTATGGAGCCTTTGAGGGTGGCTCCAGCAAGAGTTGCGGCTGACAGGAAGAAAATGAGAATCCCCCACTCAGCACTTGTGAATACCAAAAGAAAGCAGGTGAGTAGCTACTATGATCATGTTGCTTAGCAGAAAATACTGGTCTTCTGACATAGTTTTAACTGTTCGCCATCACACTCTCCTCTCCATTTCCAAGAACTTAATTGCCACTTGTACGTGGTGTGGGTTGAAAAGATAAGTTCTCGCCTTGTTTTCTTCCACCACTAGATAGCTGAAGACGTGTGAAAAACAAGTCTTTTGGAGTAATTTCTCCCAAGCACAAAAATAGGACTAGGTTCAAGGCAGCTGTGAGAAAATGACTTGTTCATAGCTATTTCTTCCCAACGGGAGAAATCTTGAAAAAAAGCTTCAAATGAAACTCTGGGTCAAATCTGTCATTGGACATAATTGGGCACTGCCAATGTTGTATCTCAGTCCAGAGGTGTCCATCAGTATGTGAAGACTCCTAGATATCTCCTAGTTATATCATCAATGGTGTGCCACACTTGCTCTCAGTGAGAAGAAAGGAGATGAAGAACAGGAGCCTTGGTCTGCTTTGGCCACTCTGGAAGGGAGCATGGATTGGGGCAGGAGAATGAGTAAGGAGATATATACCATAAAGAGTAGCAGCTAAGATGAGGTTGTATTGATACCTGATTGATCAACAGCCTCATACTCTACAGTAGTGGCCAAAATTGTGGAAACCTTTTGGGGAAAATGTATTTTTGAGATTTGATGGCTAATAACACCACTTTTTTTTTTTTTTTGAGTTTCAAGATAATCATATTCCACTGCTGGAATGGCCTGGGAATAGCCCAGACCTTAACCCAATTGAAAATCTATGGATTGTTAGAAACTTGTTAGTCAGAAGCGACCCAGCAATAAAACCCAGTTAATAGAAGCCATCATTCAATCTTGGTTTTACATTATAACAGCTGCAGAACTAAAAGACTTGGTTCACTTCATGGGAAGACGTTGTAAGGCCGTCATTCATGCTAAAGGTTACCCAACTATTAACTGACACGGTGATAATTTTTGTATATCTTGTTTTTTTCTAGGGTGATAATTTTTGTATATCTCATTTTTTTTCTACGTGTTTCACTTTTCATCTTTATACTGTAACTGCTATTCTAATAGCAAATCCTTCATAAAAGTGATTGCATTACATTCTTGATTAAATTATCTTTCCATTGATATATAATTTTATGGTACTACTATGCCAAAAAAAAAAAAAGTGGTGTTATTAGCTAGTTTTAGAAAATACTTTTCCCAAAAGGTTTCCACAATTTTGGCCACTACTGTAATCTACCCTTTGCAGGTTTCACAGCAAACAAAATGTTTTATTTATTTACTTAATCTCAGCCGCTTGGTAGGACAAAATCCTTCCAGGTTTAATAAGTTGGTGAAAAGGAAAGAGCAGCCTTGTCCCATATGGAATTTAAACAATTGTGAGAATTTATATCACAAGATCAGCTCACTACACCTAATAGTGTCAATAAAAAATGTTTAGCCATTCTATTTGCACAACATGCTAAACTGGGTTAGTTTTTTTTTACCTTAGTTATTTTGGTTTCTGAGAGAGTGTTTTTGTTTTTCTGTTTTTATTTTTGCTAGCATCACTGGTTGGGCAAACCAAACCTGTTTAGTTAGTTATGTTTCAAGGTATTATTACACATCTAGAAAATGGAATCAATTAAAGGGTGTTTGAGAAGGCAGTTATGATTTTGGGGTGCAAAAGCAGAGAAGCAACCCTGTTTTGAGAAGGAGGAGAATTCTTAAAAGGTGAAACTGCAAATGTAGACTAATCAAAGTGTAGATCCATCTGTAGCCAGCATAAAATAAAGGTAAAGGTTTCCCTCGCACATATGTGCTAGCCGTTCCCAACTCTAGGGGGCGGTGTTCATCTCCGTTTCAAAGCCAAAGAGCCAGCGCTGTCTGAAGATGTCTCCATGGTCATGTGGCAGGCATGACTAAATGCCAAAGGCACACAGAACGCTGTTACCTTCCCACCAAAATGGTACCTATTTTTCTACTTGCATTTTTTACCTGCTTTCGAACTGCTAGGTTGGCAGAAGCTGGGACAAGTAACGGGAGCTCACCCCGTTACGTGGCACTAGGGATTCGAACCGCTGAACTGCTGACCTTTCGATCAACAAGCTCAGCATCTTAGTCACTGAGCCACCTTAGCATAAAATAGATATAGCCTATTTCTTATCTCCATCTGCCTCTTTTCTCTAAACAGTGAAATGTTTCAGATATACAGCCCCTTCCCAAGTTTAGAAGGAGGACCCTGGAAGATTATTCACATTTTGCAATGTTGGTTTTTATTTACAGCCAGCAAAAGTTTGCATCTCTGACATCCGATTTCTATGTACATCTGATTTCCATGGAGAAAATGAGAAACCTAGGTTCTTTGCAGGTCCCAACTCAACTTTTGGGCTGCTTCACAACACAGCCAACCAAGAGTCGGTGAGTTTGGCTTTATTTTTTGAATTTAAAAGATTTGGATACTGCTTCCCATGTCATCTCTGGGAACAGTTTACCATTAAATCAATCCAATAGACCAGGGGTGCTATTCAGCAGGTTCTGACAACTTCCGGAGAACCGATAGCAGAAATTTTGAGTAGTTCAGATAACCGGCAAATACCACCTCTGGCTGCCCCCAGAGGATTTTGGGGGCATTTTGGGGATTTTGCAGTATCATTCCCTTGAAGTGGGGTGGGAATGGAGATTTTGCAATATCCTTACCCTAGATTGGGGTGGGAATGGAGATTTTGCAGTATCCTTCATCTGCCCCACCCACCAAGCCACACCCACCAAGCCACACCCTCAGAACCGGTAGTAAAAAAAATTGAATTCCAGCACTGCAATAGACCAATAGATCACATACACAGAAATGGTATATAACATATTTTTAATAGTAATTTTATTATAATCACACAATAAAAAATACCAACTAAAAAAAATAGAAGGTAGCAAATAATTAGAAAAGAATGAATAAGTATATTGTAAAGGAAAAGAAAATATATAAAGAAGTGAGTAGCCCTTCATCACAAACAAGTACCATATTTTTCAGAGTATAAGACGCACCTTTTTTCCCCCAAAAAAGAGGGTGAAAATCTGGGTGCGTCTTATACTCCGAATGTAGCCTCACCCAGCCTCACAAACGGAGGTTTCAGAGGCTGAAAAAAGCATCAGAAACGAAGCTTCAGAAAAGAAGCCCCCAAACAGAGCCTCAGAGGCTTTTTTTCTGAAGCTCTGTTTCGGAGGCTTTCAGAGGCAGGATTTTTTTTTTCTGAAACAGAGTTTCAGAAGTTTCAGAGGCAGGAAAAAAAGAAAAAAAAAGAAAAAAAAAGCAAGGCACAGAGCTCACAACCAAGAAACCTATTGCTAAAATTCACCTCTGGGAACAGCTGATTGGGGGTATTCTGGGAGGCTGATCCACCTGCCAATCAGCATTTTTCTTATTTTCCTCCACTAAGGTGTTTTATACTCCGGTGCATCTTATACTCCGAAAAATACGGTATAAACAATTTTAGTAACTGATCACAACATTTCCTAAAACAAAACAATCTCTTTTTCCTTTATTTCATCTCTTATTTATAAACAAATCCTTAGAACGTCATCATTTCAGCCCCGATCAGCAAAAGTCAATTAAGGGTTACTAGAGATAACAACCTATTTAATTCTGATGAGAGAAAGACCTTGTATTTCTTCCTTTTACTTTTAACCAATTTGATCTTTTGCCCCTTCAAATAATCTCCTGGAACTTGATTTCATTTTTTTCTTTGTGCCTGTGACAAAATTCTTCAAAGTTTTGTCTGGTGTTCCACGGATGTTTTGGACAAACAGTACTCATCATCCTGTTTCAAGAATGATGGAAGTTGTAGCCTAACATATTTAGAGAGCAGCAAGTTGCAAATGGCTGTGTTAATAGAACTTAACCATTAGATATGTTTTGTATGGGATATTTTTCTTACTGTTCCACGTACACTATTGGCAGGGCGCTGGCCCCATTGGGGTCTGTGAAGGGTAGGTCACTTGGGCTGGCGGAGGCGCGTGGAAAGTCTGGAACTCCTCGAGGCCTTTGGGACAGATCAGGTTGTCCAAGACTTTGCTCCCCAGGAAGGGTGGAGAGCTGTGTGCCCAGACCAGGTGCTTTGCTTCAGGCCTTGAGAACCAGTAGGAGGCAGAGGGAGAGAAACGATAGGAGGCAGAGGGAGAGAAACAGATTAAGGCTGAGAGAAGCAGTAGGAGGCGGAGGGTGAGAGAAATGGGAGGCTTTGGAGATGAGCATCCTTCCCAGACCCTCTTCCCCGAGGGGGCACCCAGCCACACTTACCTTTGCCTCGAGGCTTCTGCTGCTGGAGCAGGCGGGAGCAGCAGAAGGCAGCTGGCGAGTCTAGTCTAGTCTAATCGAGTGAGGAGGACTGGAGATCAGCGAAGGATGGCAGTAGTGGCAGTAGAGCTGGGCGGTGCCGCCGCAGAGTAGGCCATGACGCAAGGCACGGCCATGTGGGAGGCAGCTAGGCCGGGATTTGGGCCTTGCTCACAGGCTCACCCAGGCAAATCAGGCCATTCAGCTGGGCCGCGGGGAGAGCGCTGTGTGGGATGCAGCTGCGGCAGCAAAGGGTAGTCGAGGCAAGCAAGGGACCCAGACAGAGAGCAGCAGCAGCTATGCCGGGCAAGCAGGCAAGATGAGGAGTGACTGGGCAGGGCAGGGCAGGGTAGGCGGGGCAGGGCCAGCCAATGGCGGGATTTGTTGGTCCGCCGAACTGCGCAGAATCTTAACCAGTTCGTCTGAACCGGTCTAAACCTTCAGCCTACCTCTGCATCCGTGTAAGCAACAGCTCATAGTAACATGGCTTATTCAAGCCTCCACTGCACACAAACCATGATCTATAAACTGCAGCAGTAAAGGTCCTGCAACATAACACACCAAAGGCAGACTATATTATTAACACAACCATGCTAATTTATTCAGAAATAATTCTGACTGAGCTTAGGGCTTACTCTGAAATATGTAGATTTAGAGTAAAGACGGTTGAAGTTTAAAATATCTTGCAGAGAAGGAATGAAATCCAAAAGTGGATTTGAGGGAAACCAAGCTTGTAAGCTGCTTGATTGTCATGTTTGCTCAAAACAAGTCAGGGAGGACCGAAGGGTAAGATTGGGAGCTTGATGCTACAAAATAATTGAAGACAAAGAACAAAGTTTGCAGAAGTTCAGTAAAATCTGAAATTCTTACTTCCAGTGGTTCCCTTGTGACTGGAGAAAAAAGCCAAGTCATGTTTTCTTCAGTATATGAGGACATGTTTATTCTATACTAGTACCTGGATACCCGTGCTTTGCTATGAAACTATGTGATCGGGCTTGATAAATTGACAGTTAAAGCTTGAACATTAATGAGTAGTTATGATCGGCCTCTCCTCTCCCCTTCTCTCCCTCAGGCTTGCCCCACAGAGGCCTCTCCTATCTTATCCCCTTCTCTCCCTCAGGCTTGCCCCATAGAGGCCTCTCCTATCTTATCCTCTTCTCTTCCTCAGGCTTGCCCCACAGAGGCCTCTCCTATCTTATCCCCTTCTCTCCCTCAGGCTTGCCCCATAGAGGCCTCTCCTATCTTATCCCCTTCTCTTCCTCAGACTTGCCCCACAGAGGCCTCTCCTATCTTATCCTCTTCTTTCCCTCAGGCTTGCCCCACAGAGGCCTCTCCTAACTTATCCCCTTCTCTCCCTTTCAGATGGGGGAGTAGAATGTCTAAACTCCCAGCCCGCAGGCTGGATGAGTCACGTGCTGGCCACGCCCATGCCCAAGTGGCAGTTGGAACAGAGTTCTTTTCAGGTGGGGAGGGGGAGTAGAATGTCTAATTCCATAGCATCAGAGCGTGTTAATAATAATATAAGAAATACTAATGATCTGATGGTTATTGCAAAAAATCCTTTCTTAGCGAGCACCTAGAAGCCAAGAGGAACATACGTGCCAAATTTCAAGTTTGTAGATTTTACGGTTCTGGAGATTTCGTGATGATGTGTGAGTGGTATTTCGCTTTTATATATGTATAGATTCTGGGATACAATAGTTTAACCGAAACATATTCTAGAACAGTGATGGCTAAACTTTTTGCCGTCGTGTGCCAAAAGTGGGGGTAGTGGGGGGGGGATTGCACGTGCGTGTGCCCACACCCATAATTCAATGCCCCCATCCCCCCACGCATTCGCGTGTGACCCCCCCACTCTCCCCCCTCTTTTGGCATGCAATGGCCTGGTGGGCCCATTTTTTTGCCCTCCCCGGGCTCCAGAGCCTTTCTAGGAGCCTGGGGAGGGCGAAAACAGCCTTCTCCACTCCTCCAGAGGCCCTCTGGCAGCCTGGAAACAGCTCATTTCCTGAGTTCCAGTGGGCCCAGAGGGCCCGAAAATCAGCTGGCCAGCGCACACATGTATGCTGGACTGAGGTAGGGCAATGTTTGCGTGTCCACAGATACAGCTCCGTGTGCCATCTGTGGCACCCGTGCCATAGGTTCGCCATCACGGTCCTAGAATATTTAAAATAGGTGAGTTGATTGAAGCCACATTGGAAAAAACAATGGTGGGTTTCATGTTTAAGTCGAAATCCTTTCAAGCAAGGGTCCCCATCCCCTGGGCCACAGCCCACTACTAGGTTGTGGCCTATTCAGAAATGGGGTGCACAAGTTGTGACTTGCATGCATGTGTGCGTGCAGCTTGAATTGTGTGAGTGGCAGGCTGGCAGGCATGCACATGTGCACACAGCTCAATTTGCACAGGTCGAGCTGCGAACGCATGGGCGTGCCAGCCCGCGGCTCGTGCGGCCGGTTCCCCTTGTCCCACAGTCAAGCTGCAAAAGTTGGACGCTGCTGCTTTAAAGAAAAATTTGGACAGTGTTGCACTTACATGCCAACTCAGTTATCTTAATCAAGTCTAATTCAATCTTCTAAGTTTGTCTGACACACAGAACAATAATCACACAACTGACAGTCACAAAAAATAAGCGGATAAAATGTTTGTTTATGATTCAGTATAGGTAGCCCTCAAACTTGCAAACCATGGGTGTAGTGACTGTTTGAAGATACAATGGCCTTGAAAAAAGCGACTTGCAACCGGTCTTTGTGCTTACAACCGTCACAAAATCCCCATGGTCCCATGATCAAAATTTGGCTTGGCGTGTACTTATGACGGTTGCAGGGTATCAGAGTCATGGGGCTGCCATTTGTGAGTTTCCCAGCCAGCTTTGACAGCAAAGTCGATGGGGAAAGCCAGATTCCCTTAGCAACTGCATGATTTCCTTAATTGCAACTATCTGTTTCAACCATGGCAAAATAAATAAAATAAAATAAAATAAAATAAAAAAATAAAATAAAATAAAATAAAATAAAATAAAATAAAATAAAATAAAATAATAAAATAAAATAAAATAAAATAAAATAATAAAATAAAATAAAATAAAATATAAAATAAAATAAAATAAAATAAAATAAAATAAAATAAAATAAAATAAAATAAAATAAAATAAAGAAATGAAATGAAATCAAATGAAATGAAATCAAATGAAATGAAATGAAATAAAATAAAAATTGGGCATGTCTACTCTAAGGAAAAGAAGGACTAGAGATGACATGATAGCAGTGTTCCAATATCTCAGGGGAAGAAGAGGGAGTCAAGCTATTCTCCAAAGCACCTCAAGACAGGACAAGAAGCAATGGGTGGACACTAATCAAGGAGAGAAGCAACCTAGAACTAAGGAGAAATTTCCTGACAGTTAGAACAATTAATCAGTGGGACAACTTGCCTCCAGAAGTTGTGAATGCTCCAACACCGGAAGTTTTTAAGAAGATGTTGGATAACCATTTGTCTGGTGTAGGGTTTTCTGTCTGAGCACAGGGTTAGACTAGAAGACCTCCAAAGTCCTTTCCAACTCTTATTCTATTCTATTCTATTCTATTCTATTCTATTCTATTCTATTCTATTCTATTCTATTCTATTCTATTATTCTAAATTCCTATTCCTATTATTTCTACTCTACTCTATTCCTAATTCTATTCCCTCTCTTCTCCTCATTCTATTCTATTCCATATCATGTTGCGCTGTGTTCTATTCATCTATGACTGACTTAACAACTACCCTGCTTAGTAACAGAAACTCTGGTCCCCAATGCTGGTTGTAATGGAGGACCCCCTGTATGTGATATGAACACAGCTTAAACTGAGATTCAACCCCTTCAGTGGGATGTTTCATACTTCCCTAATCTATAACTTGTTAACCACAATTTGTTGAACAAACCACTGTGCTAAGCCTATCTTTGGTTTATAAGGGCTACTATGGCTGAACCAAGTCTTCCATTGAGGCTTAGCATGATATCTGAACCCCATTGCTCTTCAGATGCCCTATGAGAGATTGTTGGGAGTTGAACTTCACAAATTTCTTCTCTTTTTATTACTTTCTTACTTCAGACTGAAAAGTAGGCTCTGAAGATATGGGAGATCTTTAGGGATAACAATATGATATACTTCAATCTGTTACATTATCTTCACAAGTCACACAATGCTAAATATAATATGTCTTTCCTCCCTGACCACACACTTGATCTGTGGTTTCCTTAGTGATGAGCCATTTGCAACTGATGCGTTGTTTTGTTTCTCAACAGTTCTAAAGTAATTTTCCACTTCCTGGGTTGCAAATACAAGAAAGTCAAAAATAGATAAATTTTATTTGAAAGTCAAAAACGGTGGTTAGAGTACAGCAAATAGAAGAGCATGCTGAAAGGTTCTTAGCCTCCAGCTCTTTCTATCTCTGGACAGCTTTTATTTATTCATTCAATTTGTATGGCCACCCACCTCACCGTGTGACTCTAGGCAGTAAACATTTTAAAAATAAACACAATTGCAAAAATACTTCAAACTTAAGTGTTAAAAACTGAAAGTACATAGCAGCTGAGAATAATTCGCCCATAATTGCTCAATTAATTAAGAGTGCATACACTCATCAATACTTTGTTTAAATGGTGATCTAACTGAGACATGGCTCTAAGCCTTGATCTAAACACAACACCTCACAGCACCCTAAGTTTGCATGTCCAAAATGACTGATTTTTTGCAAAATGATTCTTTCCCCGTCCTTCAAGACAGAAATGGAATCCTCTGCAAAAGATTAATTTTTCCCATGTTTAGTACATAACTCTTTGCGAAGTCATGTCCGACCCATCGTGACCCCATGGACAACATTCCTCCAGGCCTTCCTGTCCTCTACCATCCTCTGGAATCCATTTAAGCTCACGCCGACTGCTTCAGTGACTCCATCCAGCCACCTCATTCTCTGTCGCCCCATTCTTCTTTTGCCCTCAATCATTCCCAGCATTAGGCTCTTCTCCAGTGAGTCCTTCCTTCTCATTAGGTGGCCAAAGTAGTTGAGTTTCATCTTCAGGATCTGGCCTTCTAAAGAGCAGTCAGGGTTGATCTCCTCTAGGACTGACTGGTTTGATCGCCTTGCAGTCCAAGGGACTCGCAGGAGTCTTCTGCAGCACCAGAGTTCAAAGGCCTCAATTCTTTGGCGCTCAGCCTTTCTTTTGGTCCAACTTTCACAGCCAGACATTGCAACTGGGAAAACCATAGCCTTGACTAGACACACTTTTTTTGGCAGGGTGATGTCTCTGCTTTTTAGTATGCTGTCTAGATTTGCCATAGCTTTACTCCCCAGGAGCAAACATCTTTTAATTTCTTGGCTGCAGTCCCCATCTGCGGTGATCTTGGAGCCCAGGAAAATAAAATCTGCCACTACTTCCATTCCTTCCCCATCCATTTGCCAGGAATTGAGAGGGCCGGATGCCATGAACTCTTTTCTCTCCAACCTCAAATATAACCTAAAATCACATGGCTAAATTTTGGCCACTTGGCTAACAAGCCATGTAATTTTAGTTTGTTCAGGATGGAAGATGCTTAAGGGTGGAAATTAAAGCTGAAATAGTCCCTTTCCTACTTTGCAAAACAGGAAAGGGAGGGAGGGAAGGAAGGAAGGAAGGAAGGAATTCCTTTGATGTCAGTCTTCGTCCAATGATGCCACTCATAACAGGGTTTGGGGAAAAAATCCCAACTTTATAACAATATCTTTATTTGAAGATACGTTCCATGTTTTCGAATAAGCTACATTTGGCAGATGTACAAACCACAATCACTGAGTCACCTGGTATGCTAAGCCAAAATCAGACAGAAGATAACTGCTTTTGTTCACATACAAAGGTTGATTACTTTTGCATGCTATATGGTACAAACTCAGCCATTTATTATTATTATTTTTTTGTAAACCCTGTCTTCCATTATGGTTTACATCTCTCTATCCAATTTTGGTTCACTCTGAAGACCTGTTGAAGAAAAACATACCGTATCTTAATACAGCCTGGGAACTCATCCAGGGAATGAATAAAGAACAAGTAAAGTAAATCAGATTACTTGGGGATGCAATGTTAGATTTTTGCAGGGGGGGTTAGGAGGGGAGAGAAAAGATTAGGGAGAAAGATGGCTTTTCAGTAGTTGTAGATGGAATAGAATTGCTGTTGGATCTTGATTCTTCACACCATGTGTTGTAACGTGCTATTGTTGCCTAACCCTACCACCAACCTTCCAGTATTTCATCACAAATTTTAACAAATGCTAAGGGTACAAAACAGTTATAGTAATGAAACACAGCCAGCCACATTTGCTTTCTGCCAAATTTATTTCACAACAGCCATTTCTTCATGCTGGATACAGATTCTCTCAACTTTATCCTCACGTGGAACAACCTATCCTAACGGTATATCTCCTTTAACAAACTAAGTATTGGGAAGTTAGAAGATGAGGACTTGTTTTCGCCTTGACATCCGTAACTGAACAGCTTCACCGATGTATTTAATCTTGGGTTTGTTGAATACATCAGAATTTACTGTAGTGTTGGAAGAAATATCCATCTGGCTGGGGGATTCTGGGAGTTGAAGTCCACCCATCTTCAAGCTACCAAAGTTGAGAAACACTGCTCTAAGGTATTGTAGACTCTGGGCTAGAATAGAATGGAATGGGAATAGGAATAGGAATAGAGCTGGAAGGGACCTTGGAGGTCTTCTAGTCCAGCCCCCTGCTCAAGCTGGAGAATCTATACAAACCTATAGAGGGAGATATACCCCTTTTCCTCTTCTTCTTCTGAATCTGCTGTTTGAATGGCGGATCATTATTTGCTTTCCAGCCACCAAAACCACCGCGAGCTTACCCAAAGCCCCCGACCCCATTTCCTAGGTCTGACGAACCACTTGAAAATTAAAACAAAAAAAAAAAACCCAAAAACTCTTCCGCCTGAAGGGGGCGCTCCTCTCGCCTTGTTTTGGGCGCGAAGTGCGCACGCGTCCGGTGGTCGGTTTCCTTTGTTTTGTTTTGGTTTTTCCCTCCTCCTTCCCTCCCTGGCTCGCGCGGGGGGGGGAGGGAGGAAGAGGGAGACTGAGCGCGCGTGCGCACTTCAAGCCTCCAAACCCGGACGGGCGCAAAGACGAGGCAAAAAGCCCGCCTTTCTCTTCCCTGTTCCCAGGGAACGGGTCCTCGCCGCGCGTGCGCATAAAAGCTCACCTTTTATTGGCCTTTCTCTCCCTCCCTCTCTGTCTCTCTCTCCTTGCTTCCGGCCGCAGGCTCCGCCCACCCAGCGAGGGAGGGGCCGCTGCGCAGTTCTCGGAGAGGCATCGACTGCAGCGGCTGGACTCGGGAGAGGCAGAAGTGGCCTCGGTGCGAAGGAGGCTTTCCCCTCATCGACAGCCCTCACAGCCGCCGCCTCTCACGCCCCTCACGCCGCCGCCATGGTGAAGATCGCGTTCCAGTCGCCCTTCGCCCACAAGGACGATCCCAAGAAGGAGGCGGCCGAGGCGCTGGTGGCCGAGCAGGTGAGGAGGAGGAGACGCCGCTGCTGCTGAGGCGACGCCGCGACGCCATTTTGTGTCGGGGGCTACCGGCAGCCCCCCGGCGCCTTGTCTCCCCCCCCCCTCCCCGCGGGGCAAAATGGCGGCGGGACCCTTCGGTGTTTCCCTCAGACGCCTCAGGGAGAGAGAGGGGGGATGTGAGGGATGGGTTTTGTAGTCCTCCGTGTGAGACGGTGGGGGAAATGGGGGACTCCCTCCCCGACGAGGGTCTCGTGGCTGGTTCGTTGACCGAAACACCACACAGAAAGCGGGAGGTGGGGAAAATAAATTGCATTTTTATTCGTTAAAATTCCCGCTTGGCCGGTGCAGACGTTGCATATAAGTGAGTGAAATAAAGTGGATAAATGGCAATAAAATAAAATAAGGCTCCTCAGCCCTTTCCTTCCACCACCACCCCCTCCGCCGGCCAATAGGGCAATGCCCCCCCGCTTTTGCTGGCTGGGGAGGCAAAGCGGGTCGTGTGTATATACGAGGGCGTGCAAGACGTGCGTGCGCGCCTTGCACCGTCACGCGTGCAGTTATGGGACGTCACGTAACGTGTGGAACCGAAGGGCCGACACGCAACAAGGAATCCGAGAGCCGGGCATGCGCGTATAAAGGGGGCTTCCCGTTCGAAAGTGAGTGAGGATAAAAGGCCTGCCGCTGTTTGCATGGCCTGCAGAATGATTCCCCCCTTGGGGATTCGTGGAGGCTCATTCATGTCTTTTTTTAAAGTGGTATTTAACCAAACCACCATGGCATCTTTCTTTGCTTGGGCATCTTCCCCCCCCCCCCCACTTCATAGTCGTCTGTGCCTATTATTGGTGGATTTGTGTTCTGCCTGCAGGATTTAGTGGGGGAAAAGGGAAGGTGGTACTTTGGTTAGATATTTATAATACACACACAAACACACACACACAAAGCAGACTTCAGTGTTAGTATGACTAATCCCCTATTGGTGTGAATAGAGTCACAGAGAAGAGCCTTATAAATACCATGTTTCCCTGAAAATAAGACCCCGTCTTACATTTTTTTTGAACCCTGAAATAAGCACTTAGCCTTATTGCCATACGCTCAAAAGATCGATTGGGCTTCTTATCAGGGGATGTCTTATTTTGGGGGAAACAGGGTAGAAGGACATAAATACATTTTCATTGGTAGGATATACTTCCTTCTGCCTAATTTGAGGATCTCCCTCCCTCCCTCTTAATTCTCCAGTGAACCTGCCCTGGTGGATGATGGGTGGTTGATCCTTCCAGGAAGAAGGCAGAGAAAGGCCTTTAGCTAAATGGGTGGCATATAAATTTAATAAATAAAATGGGGGAAGAGACGGAATTGCAGGTGGAGTTTTTGTTAATTAGTTCTGGGTTGGTTTTTTTTGTGCTGAGTGGTAGCAGTTCTGCCTTGTCTAGAGGTGGGGCCTAGAGGCATTTTGGGAGATATAAATTAGGCTTGAAAGTGGTGCATTATTTTACATCATAACAGCTTCCCATTCCTTTCTAAATTAAAGT
Organism: Arizona elegans; assembly: GCA_022577455.1. Taxonomy (NCBI): domain Eukaryota; kingdom Metazoa; phylum Chordata; class Lepidosauria; order Squamata; family Colubridae; genus Arizona; species Arizona elegans. The sequence goes on from JAKOOJ010000015.1 coordinate 10,552,118, forward strand.
TCCTTTTTAAAATGGCATGGAAAGGTAGGAAATGAGAGAGGGGGGTAACATGTTGCCTTGAAATGAAAATAAAGATAAAAATCTAAAATAATGAAACGTTATGGGGAGTCGGTATTAATTTTTTTTTCTTACAAAAAGTTTTTTAAAAAACACTTTAATCCTTTTCATGCTTATATAGAAGTAAGTTCCTGGTCTGAAAATAGAATGAGGATACTGTGGATTTCCATCTTTCTTCCTGGTTTGTAGCATTTCCTTAACAGCTTTTTAAGATCCTAACAATTTCATTAATGATCTCTTCATTGTAACAGCTTTAACCACTTCAAATGTTTCCAGATTATCCTTGTTCCTATTGTTTTCCAAAATGCTAATTATTTGCATGAAAGAGATAAAAAAACTTTTTACAATCAAATACTTTAGTTGACCCTATATGAGAATAACATGTGATCTTTACATTTGTTTCAAAAGGTATTTTAGGAACTATTTGACCTATTAAAAATCCTTTTTAAAAAACCTATTAAAAAGTTAGCGATGGCAAGGCTGGGTTAAGATATAATCTCATTGAAGATATTAATTCTCCAGGTGGGAACTACGGAAATTAGTGGTTTCTATCTTGGCCTTAGCATGTTTAAATAAATTTGAAGGCCTATTTCAAAACTTGCAATTTGCTTTGAAACCATGGTGGTGCTCCTTCAGAAATGATCCCACATGTTGAAGGATTTTGGGATGCATGCCGGTGGGGATTTTTGACCAAAATTGGAAGGAAGTTTGAAAGATTTTATAAGGCACATAACTAGCAGCACAAAGGAAGCCTAATTCTGTTCTGCTTTCTGATGGGAGAGAAGATTAGGCAAACACGCAGATTAGGCATTCTTTCTGCATGCACATGCAAAGTTCAGAACTGTCTAATCATGCATTTGGTTTTGAACAGTTTAAGGAGTCTAAGATGTGCTTATTTTCAGTAGGCATGCTAGTGTATATATATAAAATCTGCAAAATTATCTGATTTCCTGTGTCTGGCTTCAAAACAACTCTTGAGTCATTCCAGTTTATAAAAAGTAACAGTTTTTTTGTTCACAATGTACATGTTTATGACTGATTATGTTTGGAAGTTACTCAAAACATTATTTTCATGCTGCTTGTATATACAGGACAATTTTAGGCAGTTAAAAGCGCCTGATTTGTGACAAGCATTGATGGTTTGTCCCTAATGGCTGAGATCGTATACTTGACTGATATTACACACTGTTCTCTTTAAAATGCCATGTAAAATGTTTCTACTGCCAAGTGCACAGAAATTGCTCTGTGATGGGTGCTTAAATTCCTTCATCTTGTCCAAATACATGCCTAAATCCATATAAGAAGTACAAATATGAAATAGTTTTACCATTGGTCCATTTTTCAGAGTGCTGGTGTACACTAACCTCATTCCACTATCTTGTAAAGTTCTGTTTAAGCTCGGGAAATTGTAAAGGTTGTGTAACATCAGTTTTAACTTAAAGAGAAAAAGGTCTAGGACAGCAATTTAGCAGTCACAACTGGGTACCAAAATATAGGCTAGTGGGCTAGTTATATGTATTCACACTGTGTGTTTGTCTGTAGATTTTAGTGAACTGGTTTTATTTTCATTGTAATACTTCAGTTTATGCAAAGTAAAATCCCTGCACCGAAGAAACTTGGCCAATTTCATAGTGGATTACAGGATGTTTTAAATCCAACCATAATATGCATAACATTCACAATAAAGGGAAGGGTTTTTTTGAGTCTCAGTCTTCATAAGCCCCATTAGATGTAGCATGATTTTTGAAAAAGAATTCCACTATTGATGATTGCCCTGTAACAGTTTTAATGAAAAAAGAAAATCATGCTTTAATATTAGACTTATATGGGATTAGTTCTAACCTTATAGATCAGGGGTATCAAACTCTATTTCATTGGGGGCCCCATCAGGGTTGTGTTTGACCTCGGGGCCAGGATAGGCGTGGCCAGCATGACATCACTTGTTTTAGGGGGGCGCCTGTGGCAGCCGGAGTGCTCTGCCAACGAAAACAGGTTCCCAAGCTCCATTTTCAGATGGGACAGCCTCCTGCATCCCTCCGCCAGAGAAAAAAGAGCTTGGTCATGTGCAGCCTTTGCGAGCTCTGTTTTTGCTGCCTGATGCACCACATGCCGGTCCTTTGCTACTTCCAGGGTGGCGTTGCGGGCCAGATCTAAGTACCCTGCAGGCCAGATCTGGACCACGAGCCTTGCATTTGACACCCCTGTTATAGAACTTTAAATATACAATGGTGTTTCGGTGTTATAGATAGATCCATATTTTAAAATGGGGACATTCAACTTTTTTCGACTGATGGGCCTCTTGGGATTTTTTTTTTTTAATCCTTGATCAACTTGCCTATTTACAGAATCCCTGTTAAATCTCAATTTCAAAGCAGTATTGTCAAAATGCTGCAACTATTTGAACACTTTTTTTCAAGTTATTTTCTTATATTCTTTTTCTGGACAGATGTGTGCTTTCAAAACAAAACAATGATTGAATCCTCTCATCATTTTTTCCCCCCTAAATATACGGTATGTCTTGGATACAAAGATGAAACTGGAAGTTGGATCTCTGTTTTGCAATAGGCAGATTTCCCATCTTAAAGTCATAAATTACTGCATGTAAAGTGGGATGGTCCAGGCATGTTGGCAGTGCCTAGAGAGATATCTTTAAGCACAGTAATGCCTTTGGACTTTATGTTGGCCACACCAGTCTTAAGCTGTGTATCTAAGCATGTTGTATACGAAGGGCAGCTCTGTGTATACACCCAGGATTTCCCTTAGCAGAACACGATAAAGATCAAATGTTACCTAACCCAGTAGTAGTTTGATTAGACAGCCTTAGTTTCCTGTCTGGTGGCCAGACAAGAGGCAACTTGGGTTTAGGGAGCCCTGTCAAACATCAGATAGGAAAGTTGCTTTATTTGTTGTCACAGATGTTTCCTGCGCGCCTAATCTACTTTTGTATTAAGTCAAATGACAACCTGCTGAGCCAAAATGTGCACGTAGTATCTCTTCCCTCCCTCCCCACACCCAAATCTCCTCCAATAACAATCAGGAGACCTGCTTTTCCAGTATGTTGCAATTCAATCTGAAGCTTCTGCAAGCACAAAAGCATTGCTCTGGTTTATCTTAGCAATTTAGCAGTTGTGAGTTTTCATACAAATCACCAGTGGCAGCAATAGGACAGGGTTGGGTTCCAAGTAAACAGAGCTGCAGTTAAAGTATCATGGTGTTCAATAAACTTCCGTTTTTGTCACCAATGGCCAAAGTTGTTTTCTCTTGGTTGAACCTACTTCACAGCTATGTTGTTTGGGGTGGTGGTGAGAAAACACTGTCTATTGATGAGTTTCTGAATAAAGAATAAGATAAAGCTACTAAATAAATATTAGAAGACGTTTCTTTAACATTTGAGACATATGATATGGAAGTACCGATATAAAGTAGTCCTCAACATCTGACCATAATTTGGACTGGAATTTCCATCGCAAAACAATGCAATCTTAAATCAGGATATCACAGGGCATGACAATAGTAACCCCTGCACTGTCTATTAGGATAGTTAACAGAGAATTACGAGTTAAGTGGGTATGTACCCCAATCCGAACCATTCTGGGCTTGGTTGCTCCCAGTCCATAATAAGGCAAGGGTCTTGGATCTTCCAATTCCACCCTCCTATATCTCCCCCTTGAGGGACAGCAAGCACCCAGGACCATGTGGTTTTGGGATTGCTTGCTGGGGGCCGGAAAGCACAGCGCCCCAGCCAGTGCCAACAACCATTTGTCCAGCTGCTTTCTCTCCCAGTTCCCTGCCCGACCTTGTTCTGGCCTGAGGCCTTAACCACTATGCCAATCTTGTTCTGATGTTTATAATACTGGATTTTCTAACTTCATAAAAAAAAGGTCTTACAGAAAGTGAAAATTAAAAAGAAATTAATCTTCAAATGTTTATTGCGGGAATTTTGTTACAGATCTTCAAATATACTTTTTGGAGCCTTTGTTCTATTTCATAAATCATCAGAGACTTTCAGATTGAATGATCCAAGTAATAAAATACTTCTTAGGCAGGGATACTTAACTACCTTGAACGTTGAAATGCTGTATTAGCATTTGTGTCAGTTGCTGATAAAGAAGTTGTGGTTGGGAATTTCTAGTGAAGTATAAAGAATTCTATGTTTCTTGCTTACACAGATAGCTTTTATTTTGTTTCATTCTAGGTCAGCTTAATGGTTCCAGACAAGTTGCAACATGATTTTTTTAATGCCTGACTTTTGATAACAATACTTGTGTAGCCAGTATCACATTTAAAGCAGCATTTTTTTAAAAAAACCCCATTTTTTCAGAATAGTCAGTTATCTGAATAAAATCACCTTCATACTTTGTATTTTAGCCATATGGACTCTTAATGAGTTGTTGATAGTTGTGGAATACATGTACAATTGTTTTAATATGGTAAATTCAAGTGAAATCTAGGCCTTTAATTTGTTGAAGCTCAAATAATTGCAATGGTTAGCATTGTTCATTGAAACACAAATCTGCGTGAGCAGCATATATTGGGTGCTAGAGAACTGTAGCTTTTTTTGCTTCATAGAACTGTTTTTTGTTGGTTATTTGCAGTTCCTCTTTTAACCAGTTGCAAAAAAAACCCCACATAATTACAAAGAATTCTAAAAATGCTTCCTCTTCACAGCCATCATGAACTTGTGCTGTAGGATGGATAGTTAAAGATAGAGACCAGATAGTAATTGTAGGAAATGGAGTACCTGTTCTGAACTAGAAACAACTATTTCTTGCCTCAAATTGCAACGAAGTATTCTAATGAAACTTAAATTTTTTAAAAGCCTGAGTAATCCTGGAGGATGAATAGAAATTCAACAACTTTTGTGATAATAATCTAATTGTCAAAAATTCATTCTAATTCTCACTCAGTGCCATGGTGAAAAATCTATAGTCTCTTGATGGCAAAATCAGAAAAAAAGCATTTACATTACGTGACTTGGCAGCTGGATTTGTGAAGCATGAGAAATACAGTTTTTTCTTTTGTTTTATCTTGTTTGTTTTGTTTTGCTTTATCTTGTCCTCTTCGAAGAAGACCTTTCACACCAAGTGGAATGCGAGTTGAATCTTATCTTTGTATTTGGGGCAAACTCTGTAACCTTGAGCCAAAATCCTGTTGTGTCTCATATTATCTTTCACTTGGGAGGGTAATGTCACCCTATTGATTCAAGGAAAATAGTAATTTCATCTCTTAAGACAATAGAAAATTTAAAACAACTTTTTCTCTATGTTTTCAAGGACCCAGAAGTTGCAACACACAACCGTGAAGGTTCCTCTGGAAGATGTCTGCTGACTCTTTTGGGACTTGCTTTCATTTTAGCTGGAGTAGTGGTTGGGGGAGCCTGCATCTACAAATTTTTCATGCCAAAGGTATTGGAGACTTGATTATTATCCCACTTATGTCTGAGCTTATGTCCCCGATTTTTAATTGCTTTAGTCTGACTCTAGGCATCATATATTCAACAATATGCACAGTAAGGATGGGAATCTAGTCCTTGAAGATCTTCCAAAATAATCCACTTTTTACAATCTCCTGGAAGGAAATGAAGGAGCCATCATGATCAAAGGGAATAAACTACTTCTTAGGAGCGGGATACCAATAAAAATGCCTCCTTTTGGGTGGTCGTTCCTTGATAAGAGATCCTTAATGTTCATATAGTGTATATTGGAAGGCAGATTCTCCCCAAATAGGTGGGTCCAAAGGTAGCCAGTTCTCAGTCTCACAAGGCTTTATAGGTGATAACTCGTACCTTAAGTGGCAGCAAAGAACATGCTATAACAAGTGATCCATGCTGCAGTGTTATCCAGTGGTCAGCTGTATGCCACACCTGTTGAAATTTCTGGATCATCTTTAAGGATAGCTCCGTATAAAGCAAATTACAGTGTTTTGTGTGACCAGTCATTTCCTCTATTTTATGTTCTCTGCATAAGCAAATGGCTTGAGAAGGGGAAGTTTCCTTTATGTTCCTCCTTTGTGTTTGGTGAGCCAAAAAAACTTACTTGTTAACATATTCCTGTCCTTTTCCAGATAAAGGTCAATGCCCATCATGGCAGATCCCTCCTGTGGTCTTCCAGAATCCAGTAATGTTGATATGTGCAGAGGTTGTGGGAAAAATGGAATTAGTAGCACTTTCTTTGCTCATTCAGGGGAAACTGCTTCAGCAATTCCAGGACAGTTGAACTAAATTAATTCCTGCACTTTTAAATGAGTATTATAGCTGGCGATTTCTCCTTTTTTATAGAACAAAATGTTCCGTGGTCAAATGTGTTACGTGGGAGAAGACAATCAGAACCAGGCAGCGGAGCCATATTTCCTGCCCATCGCTGAAGAAGCTGATATCAGAGAAACAGATAACATTGCCATCATTGATGTACCTGTTCCAAAATTCTCTGACAGTGACCCAGCAGCGATAGTGCATGATTTTGACAGAGTGAGTCCTCCTTGTGGGTTCTTTTTATTCTTTCTTTTGGTAAAAGTTTTGATGAAGTCTTCTTAATATGTGATTGGGTTTTTATGCTCCCCCCCCTTTTTTTTTTCAGGATTAAAGTCTGGTAGTCTCTCCTCCTCTCTCCCCCCCCCCCCCCCATTTTTAAATGCCAGCAATGTGTGTGCTAAATGTAAAACAATATTTATTAGTGCTTTCTGGGAGAAATTTCAAAGTAGGAGCCCTAATTGCACAAACAAATTCGAAGAAAAAATTGTATTGCCAAATGGAGGAGAAACGATTCCTTCTTCAAAGCAGAGGATTTTCTATTTCTTAAGGGAGGTTTTCATTAAACAGATGTCCCCCAGTGAGTTTGGCCTGTAACTCCCATCATTTCTAATCATTGCTGGAACTGTGGGTGTAGGTTGGGAACATGCCAAGTTGGGATAGCTGCCTTTGCCTATAGCATTGCCCATTGATACAAAGGCAGGGAAATGACCTTGGGGAAAGAACCTAGAGGCTGCTAGGAAAAGACCAGGTGCAGAAGAAGCATGCAGTAAGGCCAGAAGGGGAGAGTCTTACAAAGAGATTCCCCTCCCCGGAGTATAAGAGGGAGAAGAGGCAAGATGCAGAGATTCTCAAAACTTATTTTATGGCCTGTCTTACTAAAACGTAGTTTTAGTCTTGTGGAATCTTGTTTCCTCATTTGGTCTACCTTAAAGGGCTGAAACCCCAGTTCTACATGCAGTTGGCTGGGAATAACAAGCGCTTATTTCTGAAAGCACAGTTGCCGTTCACAAAAATACACTGTGCACAGGCTTAGACATGCTTAGCACAGCTAATTAACTAGCAGGCCTTATATGGGACTGCTGCCTTATTATGTCTAAGCAGTAATCCTGTGAAATATTTATAGTCATTTCCAGTCAGTGTTAAGATAACTGCAAAGCAAAATTACAAGTTTGGAAACCCTAGAAAAGATATGGTTCTCTTCTTTACTTCCTTGTTTCTTGTAATTTAGTCCCTAGCATATTAGAAAGGCAGGTTAGTTTCAGTGCTTTTCATTATCTGAGAATATTGCAAGTGGAAAAGATCCAGTATTGGCCTCCATTTTACTGTCTATTTTTAACCTGATTCATTCTTGATCAGTCAATTGTCTTGGATTTTCATACTATGTAGGCTCTCATTCAACAATTGGATCTTGTGATAATCCCGTACTTAAATACACCATCCCCCACCCTTAATGCAGCTTGTCCCTCCTGGCACCTTGATATATGTTGGATCTGCAGTTCTCAGCTGGCTGTTTTACATAAAAGTGCTACTGATATAACGTAATTCTCTCCCCCTTAAACATGAATTTTAAGTCAAAGTTCATGTGATCTACAGAAAGCAAGTCTTCAACATTTCTCTCATGGGTTTTATCATTTTCTTGGCCGGTGTTGGGTTTCAAAAATGAAATGTGTTTACAGATTGCTCCTTGTGAGGATAGCTTCCTATTGAGAACTTTCTCGCATTAAAAAAGAACAATTTGGGGATGTAGCATTATACTTCAAAGTTTATTATTTCTGTTTTCAAATCAATTATTAATTTTGTGGCAGTAAAACACATATTTCTCTTTTACAAAGGGCTGGTTTGAAACAACTGGCAGGACTGAAAATCCATCCTCTCTTACTGGACTTTTTTTTCTCCTTATGTTCTTGTAGCTCCTGACAGCCTACCTTGATCTCCAGCTTGGTAATTGCTATGTGATTCCTCTGAACACCTCTATTGTTATGCCACCACGGAACCTGATAGATCTTTTCGCAAAATTAGCGGTAGGTATCACTCGGAGCATGGAAATATATGTGTATTCTTACTGCAGTGCACATCTGTATGGCGAAAGTTTAGAATAACCATGTTGCGTCATTTCCAGAATTGCTGTAATGAAAGGTCACCAACTTGTGACCTTTAAGATCTTGTGCAAGCTGATGAGTTGGCATTTTTAAATCATAAAAGTCTGAAGCATCTGAAGTTGTGGGCACTCTAAAGCATGGTTCCTTTAGAGCAGGGGTGTCAAACAAGCGTCGTCATGTGACGTATCGGGACCCTTCACTAAACCGGTGGGGGCGGGATATGAGTTTGACACCCCTGCTTTATTTGTTTGTTTGTTTGTTTATTGTTTATTTATTGATTTGATTTATATGCCACCCTTTCTCTGGAGACCTAGGGTGGCTTACAATGCGTTAAGCAATAGCCTTCATACTTTTGTATATACCTGCTTAGTAGGGCTTTCGGCCCCCCCAAGCGGTGTTCTTTTGTATACAAAGTCAGCTTATTGCCCCCACAATCCGGGTCCTCATTTTACCTACCTCAAAAGGATGGAAGGCTGAGTCAACCTTGACCCTGGTAAGATTTGAACTTGCAGTAATTGCAGGCAGCTGCTGCTATTTAACAGCACTTTAGTCTGCTGCGCCACCAAGGCTCTTTAGAGTGTCCCCAATCCCTTAATGTGTAACTGCTCTTGGTTGAATAATCACAAATGTCTGTATTAAGAATGGTATTTTTCCCACACACACACAGACGGGTTCCTACTTGCCTCAGACTTATCTTGTTCGTGAGGAAATGGTTGTGACTGAAGAGATTGATAATGTGTCGGATCTGGGTGTCTTCATTTATCAGCTCTGTGTAGGGAAGGAAACCTTCAGACTTCAGCGCAGAGAGAAGCTCATTGGTGAGTATTTTATTTTGAATTGTTACTGCATTTCAGGATATGAAAAAGAAACCAAAGGGAAAGGGAAAATTGGTGAGCATTTGAGAATCGACCTTTGTATGATTTTCTATCTTAAGGAGGAAAGCTGCCATGGGAATAATAAAAGTTCAGTAAACAAGGGAGTTTGTTAAATGGAGGGATTTTCCATCAGGAATTACCCACTAGGGCCCAGCTATTATTCCTGATGAGCCCTAAACTTTGAATTCAACTTTAGTTAACCCCAAATTCTGCTTTCTAGGCACAGTCAAGCGTTATAGAATAAAGAACCATTTCTATATCTTCAGTCAGACAGAAGAGAGCAAATGTTCTCAGGACGTGAGGCTGCTATAAGATTTAAATAGCGGTGCCAGATAGATTAGCAGTGATTTCCTGGCTGATCCTTTTTTGGGTATGGGATAGGGTGTGGTGAGAAGGAATGTAACTTGGTTTCCTTAGTATTGGCTAACGAAATGAAGGGAAGGGCATGTTACATAATACTGGAGCACCCAATTTTATACCATTCTGCACCGTCAGCTTATAAAGACTTTTAAACTAAGAGCAAAGTGTTTGGTTCTGCTTTAAATACATTGACCTAGAGTTGGTTTTTTTAATTACCTGTGTAATCCTGCTTGCTCCTATTTTAAATACTTTTATGTGGACATATGTATTCCAAACAGCTGAGGTGATTTACACAGCCATTTTACCCATGTGGGCACTCATATTCATGTCCCAGATGGCTTCCCTAAATTCTTTCAGCATCTTTGCTGAGTACTTTAATCCATCCCCTTCTGAAAATTGTCACTTGCCTCTTGAAAGCTAATGTTTGAGAGTGGACTTAGGCTCACTGCAGAGTCACTCCTGTCAGATTGAATTAGCAGATCACAGTCAAGTCACTGTGAGTACTGAATAATAGCACCATACTTTCAGCATATGAAATAATGTAGAAAAGTGATGGCCATATTTGCAAATTCATGTTCATTCTCTTACTACAAGGGTCAGCAGTAGGGGACATTTTGATACATGCTATCCTCAAGTGCCATTTAAGGATCTTTTAAATAGATGACCATTTCTTGCGAGATTTTGCTTGTGATCACCAGTGCTGTAGAAAAACAAAGTAGGGGAAATTTGCAAAGTATGATTTCTAGAATTCTTTCTACCCCTTTTACCAGCAATGAAGGGGATTACTTAATTTTTTTCCCTTCTCTGTGTTAAATTAATGTGTTTTCTGTACATTACATGAGTGTATGTGCATTGGGAAACAAAGGGCAGGCGGCATAGGATTTGCTTTCAAACACATAATGGGGGTTTATTTTGTGGATCAGCAAATTCTGAGTTACATTGGAGGGATGCTTTTCTTTGCAATTCCTGATCAGAACAGACCTCTTTTTAAACTCCACTTTTCTTTTGCTGGGCTTCTTCCTTTACCTCCAATTTGCTCCCATTCTGTTCTGTTTTGGGGGAATTAAACTACAGGCGGCATCTTGAGCCCCTTCACTGGCTTCTAACATTTCATTAAGATGGAAACAATAAAAAGCTAATGATAGCTTAAAGATGCCACTTTGCATTCCATGTTGCAATCTTAGCCCCACCAATGTCCAAAGAATGATGTTTATGGTGATGACACTTTTAACAATAACTGAACATAGTTTTCCTGGGTATTTTTTCCTTCATTGACCTATAGCTCCAGTATGCATCCCTAAGCAATTTCAGTCAGTTTTTCAAGCTTAACTTTTAAAATGTATAGACTTCAGTTTCCAGAATTCCACAGGCTGCATGTTTTGGGAAGCCATTCATCCTGGATGACTGAACTTAAAACAACATCTTGTAGTCTATGGAAAGAAAAATCTGTTCTATCTGACCTGCTCCTGTTCCCTGAATAAATTGGCATTGGGTTTTTTTCCCCCTGTCTTTCTAGGCCTTCAAAAACGTTCCGCTGAAAAGTGCCACATAATCCGACACTTTGAAAACGTGTTTATTGTTGAAACCAAGTTCTGTCAGCAATGAAAAGTACAGGGCGTAAAATGACAATCACGCATCTTCATTCAAGATCCAAGCTTTACATCTTCAGTTTCAAAATTAAATGTGCAGTGATAATCAAAAGCCTTATGTTTCCTTTCTGTGAATTGCTTAGATGAAAAGAAAAACCCTTTTAAATCCACAATAGGCTTTTTTTTTTTAAATATGTGGTGCTGCTAATTTTTTCAGCTCCTTCAATTTTGAATAGTAACATTTTAAAATGGATTATCCTCTTAAAACATCTGTATGTCTGTTTTAGACTGAAGAAAATTGAAATCCAAATACCAGTTCCTCCATAAACATGTAATCAATTCATTACTTGACTCTTTCACAAAAACTAATACATTAATCTAGTTTGCACATTGGTTTCTAGGTTCATAAAATTGTTCTGCACTTGGTTTTCCATTAGAGAAACAAAAAGTAAAAGACACATCAAAATTTTAAGGGTTTTATTTAAACTTCATTTGTGAAGCATGTAACTTTAACCTTGGTAATCATAAGCAGCTAACATTGCTTTTTTCATTTTGTGCAATTACTGTATTAAATTTGTATGTATATTTGGAGCCTATCTTGAGCTGACCTTATTACTTTTAATTCCTCCCTCCTGTTCGTTGTGATATTTAGTTGTATAGTCAAGCACATTTATTCTTAAAAGCTTTTACATTGGTATTTTGGGTTACTGGACCTACTTAACATCTTAAATACAAAGGTATGCGATTAACATTTTTATTAGGTCCAGTTTTCAGTGTTTCCATAGCTATAAAATTCCTATCTTGTGAAACTTCTAGAGCAGACCTTACGAGCAAGTTACCACTATTACTGCAGAGAATTTATCCTTGTTTGGGATTGTGGTCTGAGTTGGTAAAGGGATTTCTAGAGAGCTGCAAACTGAGTATTTTATAAGGGACTTTATATTTCACACAGATTGTGCAACCCTCTAATAAATGTTTCTCTTAAGATGATGGTGGTGGCTTCCATTTTGTTCTGACAGCGAAAAATTGGGGAAAGGGCCTATTTAACAAGGTTTGTGAACTGTTCTAGCATTGACACGGGTCTCGGATTTCTTTAGGGTGCTTTCATGTCCATTGACAACTTCGAGTTTCAACTTCAGTGTGAGTCCATGGGCTCCTGAAAGGTGCACATGGCTGTAGTGGGATATTCTGTTCATTCCAAAGTTATTGCTTAGTTCTTCAGTGACAAAGTAATGACCGAGTAAAACCTCTAATCATTAAGTATTAGATTTCCATTTCAGTGGATTTCAAAAATGAAGCTAGTGCAGCAGTCCCCAACTGTTGCTGCTTGGTGGCCCAGCTGGAGGGCGATGGGAGCCGGGTCACCATTCACGCAAGTGAAGCTGTGTGCAGGAGTGTGTGCACTGGCCCATCTCACGCAAGTGGCGCTACACACATGCGCCAGCCCACCTCTTGTGCAGCCCAGTTCCTAATAAGCCATGGCCTGGTAATGGGTTGCAGCCCAGAGGTTGGGGACCCCCTGCACTAGTGGATAGTTCAAGAAAAAAAAAAGCATGCCTTTGTGATTTGTCCAATTTATGTTGCAGAATTCAGTTTTCTGTTGGGAAGAGCTGTGATTTGTTAGCCATAAAACCTCTACAGTGGATTTGCGTCATCATCTCCTTTCTTGAATACTAATGCAAAATCCTCTAGGCCAGCTTAGTCACAACAGAGCGTGCGAGTTTCCTAAGCTGTATGCTTTCATTTGGCCCTTTAAAAAGATGTTAGTGTAATTCCAGATGGTACTTCTGTATTGGGAGTGCGTAGTCTTGGTAGTAAGGGAATTAATTAAATGTCATATTTTTTGTTGCATGGTGCCTATTGTGTAGAACCTGTAAACAATTACCGTTTATTAATCATAATTTGAGGGACGTGGTGGCTAAGATGCTGAGCTTGTCAATCGAAAGGTTGGCGGTTCAGTGGTTCGAATCCCTAGTGCCGCCTAGTGGGGTGAGTTCTAGTTACTTGTCCCAGCTTCTGCCAACCTAGCAATTCGAAAGCACATAAAAATGCAAGTAGAAAAATAGGGACCACCTCTGGTGGGATGGTAACAGCGTTCCGTGCGTCTTTGGCATTTAGTCATGCTGGCCACATGACCACAGAGATATCTTCAGACAGCGCTGGCTCTTCGGCTTTGAAACAGAGATGAGCACTGCCCCCTAGAGTTGGGAATGACTAGCACATATGTGTGAGGGGAACCTTTACCTTTACCTAATCATAATTTGAGACATCTTTTGAAGGGGTAGCAGCCAGTGCCTTTCAAGTAGTTGTGAGTTATGAACTGCTGCATATAACTTTTTTTTTTTTTTTTGCAAACAACAATTCATGTGGGATGGAATTAAATTTGGGGTTTTCCTGTAACATTCCAGGAGAATTTTCAAGGGATTTTTTTTTTTTTTTTTTTTTTTTTTTTGTCCATGGACAGAAGACAACAGTGACCTTGTGCTGCAGGTAAATGGTTTCTGGATCCATTCTGGTTACATTGTCATTTTTTTTCTTGGAGTAATAACTGCAGAGGATTATTCTTGGCAGTCCTCTTGCTGGAACCTGTCTGCTCAGCATGTCATTCACATGCTTTATAATTTATAATTTTCCTCCAGGCCCAACATTCAAGCAGGGGAAAAAAATCCTGCGTGCCCACTAGATGGCAGTGTTGGCAGTCAAAAGGAAATCAATTGTGTGTTCAATGAACGTAGTTGAGTTGTGTTCACCAACAAGAGGTCCAGTAAGTATAGAGTGGCAGGGTGTAAATGCAAAAAAACAGTTTGACTAAAGGGAAGTAATCTTGAGAAGGTAGGAGTAGATGTCCCTGTCCACATAAAACAGGTAGTCCTCAACTTACAACATTTCATTTAGTGACTGTTCGAAATTATAACAGCACTCCAAAAAGTGACAACTGTTTTTCACACATAAAACTCTAGCAAGCTGACCAAAATTCAGGTGCCTGACAAGCATGTATTTATGACGGTTGCAGTGTCCTGGGGTCATGTGATCAGTCACCTTTTGCCACTTGACAGTCAATGGGAAAGGCAGGTTCACTTTACAACCATGTTACTAACTTTAGAATTGCAACGATCTAGTTAAAGTCAAGGAAAGTTGTAAAATGGGGCCAAACTCACTTAACAGCTATCTTACTTAGCAACAGAAATTTTGAACACTAGGTCTACCCACCACCACCACTGCCAATCCTCGAGACTGTAACAACAAAATTCAATTCTTTTGAATAGAGATTGTGCACTGAGACAAAAGAGCTAGTTTGATTTAGTGATCAAGGCATCGGGCTAGAAACCAGGGGACTTTCCTAGTCTTGTTTTTGGCATGAAAGGTGGCTGGGTTGACCGTGGACCAATTCTCCCTCTGCCCAGCTCACCTCACTTGTGAAGAAAACGGGAGGTGGAAGGTGAGTTAAGTATGTTCATTGCCCTGAGTTATATATATAAAAAAAGGATAATTTAAAAAAAAAAAACCTCCTCAAATGTCCCAAATGTGCTTTTTTCAAGAAGGAACTGGACTTTCTGGTTTTTCTTTGAAGACGTTTCGCTTCTCCTCCAAGAAACTTCTTCAGCTCTTGACTGGATGGTGGGGAATAGAAGGATTTCCAAACCTTTGGGACAACCATGACTTGGATGACTGAGAATCTCCATAGACCTTCTCAAATGGTTGAAAAATCTGGGCAGACCTTTTGGTGACCTTTGTAATTTGCTGGAAGGCCTCTGGCCGCTGAAAGTTTAGGAGGCAGAATTGTAGCTCCATCAGAGGATCAATTCAAATAGTCACAATAATCAGTCTGATCTAAAAAGGAGCGAGGGGCTAAAAGAGATGTAGATCTCTGTAGCTATTTCATCAGATCCCCAGAGCAGCTAGTGCTAGAAGAGAATGAAAAAGAAACCTTTTCTTCCTCATCCTTCAGCCATTGACACGGTGCAAAAATAGCTTGTTCACCAGCTCCAAAAAATCTTTGCTTTCTTTAATCATCATCTTCTGTCTGTCTGTCTGTCTGTCTTATCTATGTATGTATGTATGTTCCAGCATAACTCTTGAACGCCTCGAGCAATTTCAACCAAACTTGGTACACAGATGACTTACTCTGGAAAAAAATACTGCAGGGGTAAGACACCCTGAACACCCTTTGCGGTGTTTGTGTGTGTGTGTGTGTGTGTCCTGGCACGCAGGTGGCACACAGAGCCCCGCTCTGCTCCACCGCACATGCGCGTGTACCTCCTGCCAGCCAGCTGATATTCAGGTCTCTGCCATGTATGTGGGGGGGGGGGCGGAGAGAGCACAGTGGGGTGCGGCGCGAGCCCCTCCCATGGCCTGTTTTGGCTGCAGAGAGGTGTACTAGGCCAAAAACGGCATGAGGGGGCACGGCCCTCACGCAGCCTGTATTGGCTCAAAGGAGGCTGTAGGGAGGCCTACTAGGCGCAAAACGGGCCCTGGGGGGGGAGTGGTTCATGTGCATATGTGCGGGAGGCGGGGGGGGATTAGGATGAAAAAATACCTGGGCACCGCCAGATCATCAGCTAGTAGGAGAATAAAAGAGAATACCTGAAGGAGCCCAAAGCCCAACCTGCCGTTGGAATTCTGATTTGCGTGTTGGTTTATTGATGCACATTGTAAGCCATGTAAAACAAAGGGATTCCTTCTGGTCTGGTTTTCCATTTTTGCAGCCGTTTAATAACTTGCCAGTTGGGACTTCCGGGTTGGCTCCGCAGCGCCATTGACGGTCTTTTTAGACCGCCGCCCCTGCGATCCCGTTGAGCCGTTCTGACAGCGCTAATCAGCTGTCAAACAGCTTGAAAATCTCCCCTTCGGGAAAAGAAGGGGAGGAGAGCAGGTGGGTGAGGGTAGAGCTCCCCGAAAACCCCTGGATTAATTCCAGGGGTTAGGAGGGCGAGAGCTCCCCGTTCAGCCCACTGAAGCTCCGGATCCGGGGGGACTCTGTTTTTTTTACAGAGCTAGGCGTTGCGTCCAATTTCTGCTGTCAAACAGAAGATTAAATGATTTCAAAAAAGCAGGCAGAACAGAAGCAGGAGGACAAGCTTTTTGCAAGTATAATACTTAACTCCGGGGATACAATGTTTCTAATTGGATTTTCTGAGCTGGAAGTAAAGATGGCGTTTCTTTGTTGCGATTTTAAAAGTGAAAGTTAGAAAGGAAAGTTTTTGCTAATAGACTCGTGCTCAGAGACTGGTTTTAAGTTGCTGGAATAGATTTTGAAGAGCTGTTTGGGAAAAGATTATTTCGTTTGGTGATTTATAAAGAAATTGCTGAAAGCTGCTCAAAAGGATGGCTCTGACTTTATGATTTTATGGTTGTGGGAAGAAAGAAAATCTTTTTAAAATAAAATGGCTTCTAAGAAAGGAGATCCTGAAAGTGCTGGAAGCTATTTGGAGGTCTCAGAAATGAAACAGTTGTCTGATTTACAGAGTTATAAGGATTTTGATGCAGAATTTACAGAATTTATAAAAGAAGCCATGAATAATCATACTGCAGCTATAAGTAATCAAATAGCAATTCTTAAAGGGATAACAACAGAAATGACTGAGGAGACAAAAACAAGTACGGAGCATGATGACAATTCAGGAGATATTCTGATTGCAGCAGAGAAGGTGGAAGAATCTTCTCAAGAATTTTCGAGCTTATTCTCTGCTCTTTTTGGAAAAATTGATAGAATCTTTCAAAATTATGACTTGGTTTGGAAAAAAGTAGTAAATGACCAGACTTTCGAAGTTTCAGAAGATGAAGGAGATTTGCCAGTGGCATTTATACATTTAATAGAAAAGAAACAACTGAACTTTTTTTCACAAACTCTTGACAAACTTTGGTCCTACAGGCGAAGGAATGAACTGATTTATATAAGCAAGAAGAGGCGATTTAGGGGCTCTAAATCAGAGGAAATTTTCTCAAAAAGGGGACAATCTTTGAAGTTACATCAACCTCAAATTAAAATGAAAAACCTCCTCAAAATAGAAGTAGGAGGGATGCAGAAAGACTGGAAAAAATATAAAAAGAAAGCAAGAATGGAAGATTAACCTTTTCTTTTGGCTTTGCAGTTGTTCTACTTATGGTTAAAAATGATTATGTTTTAGGTGTTATAACTACTGAGGGGGAAAAAGTATAAAGTTAAATATTGATTTTTAAATATGATGCATTAATGGTTGAATGTAAGATTAATCTTTTTTGTTTTTTTAGTTTATGTATTAATGGTTAATTATGTTGATGATTATCTTTTAAAATTTTAAAAGTTGGAGGGAGGAATAATGAAGGGGGGAAACTTAGAAATTTAAAAAATGTAGAAATTTAATTAGTGAATACCTAAGGTTTATTTTCTGTTATGAGATTTCAAAATATCTGAACTTTGAGAAAAGTAAGAGGGGGAAAATGTTTTTGCAAGTTAATTGAATACTTTACTGATATATTAAGAGAATTTTTAAGGTTTGAATGTTTAATATTTGTTAAAGGTTTTAAAACTCTTAGAGTTATTGGATTATACGCTATTTTGAGCTTATAAAAAGGGAGGTTGATGAAATTATAAAAGGGGAGTTAAGGGGTTTTGGGAGTTATTAAATCTTGCAGTTAGCTAGTTTATTATAGCAAATGTTTGGTGAAATCTATGCCCTGTTTTTGTTCTGGGAAGTCGGGGGTGGGGGGTGGTGAGGAGGGGTTGAAGATTGAGTTTACCAAGGATTGATTTTTTTTTCTTTTTCTTGATGATAGTTTGAATGAATGTTTATATTGTATACTCGTTTGATCAGAAAATAAAAACTTTTTATTAAAAAAAAAAAATAACTTGCCAGTTGGCAAGAACAGGAGATGTAGTCCAGCATAGCTAGAGGGAACCATTCACCTATTTTGACATGGACCATCACATTATCTTTCAAGCCGTCTTTAATAGATTTCCTTCCGGGAAAATTGCATGCTTGATTTAAGAAGTGTCAAATCCAGGGGTTAATTAAATCTTGAAATACATTGCCCAATTGATACCTTGTCCTTGACAGCTATTCCCCTAAATAGTTCCCTAAATATGTACACCAAGGGGTTAATATTTATAGTACCATTAGTTAAAAGCATTAAAAAATTATACAATTGTTTGGAGAGTCAATGAGCAATCTGAAAATTCATAAAGGGGTCTGAACTGAATCAAGAATCCCTGCCTTTTCAAGGGATTCGCAGGAGCATTTCTCCTTCAAGGGATCTCTCCCAGCATTAGGCTCTTCTCCAGTGAGTTCTTTCTCATTAGGTGGCCAAAGTAGTTGAGTTTCATCTTCAGGATCTGGCCTTCTAAAGAGCAGTCAGGGTTGATCTCCCCTAGGACTGACCGGTTTGATCGCCTTGCAGTCCAAGGGACTCGCAGGAGTCTTCTCCAGCACCAGAGTTCAAAGGCCTCAATTCTTTGGCGCTCAGCCTTCCTTATGGTCCAACTTTCACAGCCAGACATTGCAACTGGGAAAACCATAGCCTTGACTATACACACTTTAGTTGGCAGGGTGATGTCTCTGCTTTTTAGTACGCTATCTAGATTTGCCATAGCTTTCCTCCCCAGGAGCAAGCGTCTTTTAATTCCTTGGCTGCAATCCCCATCTATGGTGATCTTGGAGCCCAGGAAAATAAAATCTGTCACTACCTCCATTTCTTCCCCATCTATTTGCCAGGCATTGAGGGGGCCGGGAGCCATGATCTTAGTTTTCTTAATGTTGAGTTTCAAGCCAATTGTTGCACTCTCCTTCTTCACCCGCATTAGAAAGCTCTTTAGTTCCTCTCCACTTCCTGCCATTAGAGTGGTATCTGCATATCTGAGGTTATTGATATTTCTCCCGGCAATCTTAATTCCAACTTTTGATTCATCTAGCCCCGCCGTTCTCATGCATATAAGTTAAATAGGCAGGGCGACAAGATACAGCCTTGCCGGACTCCTTTCCAAATTTTGAACCAATCAGTGGTTCCGTGTCCAGTTCTCACTATTGCTACTTGACCCGCATATAGGTTTCTCAAGAGACAAATAAGATGGTCTGGTACTCCCATCTCTTTAAGAACATGCCACAATTTTTTTTTAAAAAAGCACTTGCCACAATTGTGGCATTGTGGCAAGTGCTTTTAAAACAAAACAAAACAAAAACTTCGATTAATGCAGTGCCTATTCTTCCCAAGTGTAACTCTTACCTTGACTATTGTAACAGTAAACAAACTCAAACAAACATTACTACAGGGCCCAATAATTCAAAATAAACACTGGGGTTTTAGATACATATCTGCCATTGATCATCAATGGTCCTTTGCATTCTACCTAGCTAAATTGACCAATGTCTTTGCATCATAAGCCTTGGTGGCGCAGCGGACTAAAGTGCTGTTAAGTAGCACTTAGCTGCCAGCTGCCTGCGATTACTGCAAGTTCAAATCTCACCAGGTTCAAGGTTGACTCAGCCTTCCATCCTTTCGAGGTAGGTAAAATGAGGACCTGGATTGTGGGGGCAATAAACTGACTTTGTATATAAAAAAAGAACACCGCTTAGGGGGGGCCGAAAGCCCTACTAAGCAGGTATATACAAAAGTATGAAGGCTATTGCTTAACGTATTGTAAGCCGCCCTGAGTCTCCGGAGAAGGGCGGCATATAAATCAAACCAATAAATAAATACATACATACATACGGTACACCATCACTTTCTGTTCTCACATGCAGCTGGTTTTTCACCAAGAAAGCTACACAAAGATCTGTGACATGTTTGCAAGAACAAAAAGGGGAAAACTCTACTAAAACTTTCAAAGGTGCATGAAAGATTCTGCAGTGGCAGTCCAGCTTCTGTGTCGCTTAAAAGCTGAAATGAAAATAACTCGTATCTTCTGGTTACAGCCAAATCTTGCATACGAACACACTTTTGTATATGATTGTCATGACATTTCTACAACTCTGCAAAAAAATTGAGACTGGAGCGAGGATGAAACATCTTGTAAAAACAGCCCAGCACAGGACCACTTTATGGTCAGTTATTTCAGTTTTGCATATTTGGTTTCAACAAGAATTTCCTAAATTAAAAAAAATAAATAATAAAGTTTCTGTTCCACTTCCTCTGAGAAGTGCGGATTGAATGTTCGCATCTTTCTTACCCACTTGAAGATGACTTTTTGACATTTTGGGGGCGTTGGGAGATATTTTTAGGGTAGATGTTGCGTTGACATTTTCTTTTTAAAGTTTTTTATTATATTTTTATTGTTAAGGAATAACAAAAAGGAAAAAAAATCAATACAAAAAATCAATAGTAAGGAAAGAAAAAAAAATTTTTTCCCCCAACGTGCTATACAAACGGAAAGGAAGTTTTAGGAATTTGAAGACTTCAATTCTTCCAGAAATCTCTTTGATAAGGTACTGGTGCCGATTCATCCAATCTCCCAAGTGCAAAGTCCACAAATGGTTGACGTTTTCTTGTTAACTTATCTCTCAGCAGGTCAATGATCGAGTTAGTGAGCATTCATCACAGGGAGAAATGCGTTGCACACGCACTTAGTCCTCCAGGTGCTTTCTATTATATTGCCAACCAGTTTGCTGGCATGACAACCTAAAATTCCTTAACAGTATTTTACAGTAGCACAGGCAGTCCTCGACTTACGATCACAATTGAGCCCAAAAATTTCCATTGCTAAGTGAGACATTTGTTAAGTGAGCTTTGTCCCATTTTACGATTTTTCTTGCCACGCTTGTTAAGTGAATCGCTTCGGTTGTTAAGTTAGTAACACGGTTGTTAAGTGAATTTGGCTTCCCTATTGAGTTTGCTCATCAGAAGGTTCCAGGACTCGAAACTGTCATAAATATGAGTCAGTTACCAAGCATCTGAATTTTGATCACGTGACCATGGGGATGCTGCAACGGTCATCAGTGTGAAAAATGGTCATAAGTCACTTTTTTCAGTGCCGTTGTAACTTCAAACGGTCACTAAATGAACCATTGTAAATCGAGAATTGCCTATACTCTCAGCTTGAACGCTTGGATTTCTCCAGCCAAGTGGCCACTTTAGTTACATTTACAAGCAGTCCTCACTTAACGACCAAAGTTCATTTGAAGATACAACAGACCCCACCGAAGTACTTAAAACCCAGTCTTGACATTATGGTGCCCCCCCCCCCACACCATTACTATGTAATCACATTTTGGGTACTTAGCAACCAGTTCACCTTAGCAATAGCATTTAGACTTATATACCACTTCACAATGTTTCACAGCCCTCTGAACGATTTACAGAGTCAACGTATGCCACCCCCCCACCCCCCCAACAATCTGGGTCTTCATTTTACCAACCTCAGAAGGATGGAAAGCTAAGTCAACCTTGAACCGGTCAGGATCGAACTGCTGGCAGTGGGCAGAATTAGCCTGCAATACTGCATTCTAACCACTGGGCCATCACAGCTCTTCTTAGGACCATTTACGTTTCCCACAATTGGGTGATCATAATTTTCAACTTTTTTTTTTTTTTTGCTGGTTTTCTACATTTTATTTTTGCTTTCTGGCAAAAAACAACAAGAAGACATGCATCGGATAAAATGGATTTACTTAACAACTGTGTTTAACAATCGACACCAACATGGTAATAAAGTCACGTGGGGACTTTTAATAACTGCAACGACTTACGGCTGTAATTCCAGGCTGAATTATGGTCATAAACACAGAACTATCTGTTCTGACCTAGGCTCCCTTAACAAGCAGGAGGCAGGAATTACTGGCAAAACCTCATTTATTTACACGACTGTGAATTTCGTTCATTCACAGTCAGCAAAGTTTGTCCAAATAGTTTTTCAAAGGAATATTTCTCAACACATCTTATCTCGTTTGGCAAGCTGCCAGGTAAATTGTTCCCAACCGCAGTACAAGGCAAAACTTGGAACAGAGTCTCTCAGAGTCATGGAATGAACAAAAGGCCACTCCCTGTTTGCTCCTCTTTTATTTCCTGTGGGAGGGGCCAATCACCTCCAAGGTGTGGCTTTACTCCCAAGTTGACCCTGCTTTCTGAGTTGTTCTTGTCTTCTGGCAGCTCTGCACATGTGCACACTGGGAACAGGCTCCAGCTATTCCTCTGCCTCCCTGCTGTCTATCTCCCCCTCTGCCTCTGACGCAGAGCTCTCGTCCGAGCTTTCCCCATTCCCCAGGACTGCCCAAGTTCCTCCCCAACCTCCTCACTCTCCGACTTGCTGGCAGCTCCGCTGGCCACCAGTTGTTGTGGCCCGCCAGCGGCCTGCATGGATTGTTGCTGATCCCGACAATGAGGAGGCTGGTGTGGTGCTGCGCCAGCAGCCTGCACAGCCAGCGCTCGAGTCAGACAGCAAGGAGGCTGAAGAAGATGTGGTGCCAGAGGCAGGGATTCAGTGAGGGCCTTCAGAACCTCCAGAGGCTCTTTTAAGTGAAGAGGATGAAGAGGAGGAGCCTCTTCTCAATGCATGGGTGTGCAGAGCTGCCAAAAGGCAGGAGTGGCTCCTCAGGAGAAGGTCTCCTCAAGAGTAAGGCTTGGGGCTAATTGGCCACTCCCTTAGCCTATTTAAGAAAGTACGCAGCTTGCAACAAGCTGCAGGAAACAACTTTAGTTTGCTAATCATCACGTTGGGATGTCTCTGCAACCTTGTTTCTGGGCTTTCTGCCAACACCAGTAAGACTCTGACTATCTTATCTGTGGAATTCTGGCAGGCTGTTAAGAATGCTTATTAACAGCCGGCATTTGCTAAAACTGCGTTATTTGAGTAAACTAAGTTTTGTTCAGAGTTTGTGTGTGTTGTGTTCTTTGGGATCTGAGTGTCTTTTAAAGACATAAACAGGAGTGTAACTTCATTGTAAGACAAAATGCTGCTACCCCCTCCCTTTAACCTTCAAACCAAGTAAAAAACATCTGCCCAATAGATGGTCCCATCGGAGGCCCAGTTGAAGCTGCAATCCCTAATCCACAAACCATAATGCCTGTCCTCTCTCAACCCAACAAGGAGAAGTCGTTTTAGTGCCTGTAATTTTGCAGATGGTGCCTGGGGCCATCGCAAGAGGATTCTCCGCCTAGCTGAATCATGAGAGCTTGTCTCCTTCCTTTGTAGAGTGAGTCACTGCGCCAACTTCACAGGCCAAGACAGTGGAAAATGTTCTGTGTTCTGAATTGAGCTGACGAACTGACAATGAATTAAAAAGATGTCTCAGCCTGCCATTGGGGTGGGTGGATAATGCACTCTAAAAAGCTGTACAGGTTAAAGCTCAGGAAATAATCATCTAGTCAATGTTGATTGATTAGGGAAGCTAAGCAAGCTTAGGCTTGATTACAGGCAGTCCTTGACTTATGATCAGATGATATGTTGGGATCAGAATTTTGATTCCATTCCACTGCAACCATCGTAAGCGCTTGATTGCCAAACTGTCCAAATTTTCATCATATAATCCTGGGATCCTGCAATCAGGGATGAAATCCAGCAGGTTCTGACAGGTTCTGGAGAACCGATAGTGGAAATTTTGAGCAGTTCGGAGAACCAGTAGCAGAAATTTTGAGCAGTCCGGAGAACCGGTAGCGGAAATTTTGAGTAGTTCGGAGAACTGGCAAATACCACCTCTGGCTGGCCCCAGACTGGGGTGGGAATGGGGATTTTGCAGTATCCTTCCCCTGGAGTGAGGTGGGAATGGAGATTTTGCAGTATCCTTCCCCTGTCACGCCCACCAAGCCACACCATGCCCACCAAGCCATGCCCACAGAACCGGTAGTAAAAAAATTTGGATTTCACCACTGCCTGCAATGGTTCTTGAGTCACATTTTTCAGTGATGTTGTAACTTGGAGCATGGCTCAACAAATGGTTATAAGTCAAGGACTACTTGTAGTAAATGAACGAGAGATATCCAGATATCCAGTGCTTTAAAGGAAACTCACCAGTACCTCAAATTGCATCTGGAAACTTACCAGTAACCAATGCAGCTCACACAGGTGGTATTAACACTTGCCATGTGTCTGGCACAATTTACAACCCACATAGGACGCAAAATATTTGCGTGCTCCTAACAAGAGGTTAAAAACCATGTTTTTAACATGGTTGTGGGTGGGCATTTAATTACGCTGGAGAATGGCTATTGAATACAACAATAGAATGGCCCTACAATGAGATAGTTTCAGAAGAGAGGATCATAGCTGAATTCACCCCTACACATTAATTCGTGCACCCGGTTAACAAAACAATGGTGGAACTATTTAACGGGGTGATGAAAGACTCCCAAATACCGGCATCTTGGTCAGAGGCCTATATATCTATTCTACCAAAAGAAGGCACTGATTTGACACTTATTAAAAACTACAGACCGATTTCATTGCTTAATTCGGACTATAAAGTATTTACGGCACTTCTAGGCACGAGACTTGGATGTTTTCTTAACCAATTTATTTACCCAGATCAGAAGGGATTCCTGCCCAACTGACAGCTACGTGATAATATGAGAATGGTGATGAACATTTTAGAGTACTATGAAAATTGTCCGGATAAACAGTTATCCTTGATTTTTGTCGTTCGACAGAGTAAGTTGAGATTTCATGATTTCCCAAATGAAATATATGGCTTTCGGTGAGAGGTTTATGGGAGCAGTGCAAGCAATCTACCTTGAACAGACAGCAAAAGTATTAATCAACGGGGAGGAAACAGAAGATTTGGATTGGTAGGGGTACACAGCAGGGTTCTCCACTCTCTCCGCTATTATTTGTGCTAACACTAGAACCATTGCTTAGGGAAGTTGTACCTGAAGATACCATTTTGGATTTCGACTCAGGAGGCCCTGGTATACCCGACGTTTATATAAAGGAAAGTAGGTCTTGACCTATGAAGACATTTTGGATACTCAAGGCAGACTGAGGACACGGGAACAACTGAGGTCGGAGGGGTGTAATATAGACTGGTGGGCCTACACCCAAATACACTCAAGGTGGAAGAAAGATCAGGAGAATGAAGGGATATATCATGGGAGACAAGAATTGGATAAAATATTATTAGGTAATGACAGGAAAGTTTTATTGAGATGCTATTCTTACCTATTATCATTGAAAGTGGGGGAGGAAGTCGTTAAAGACTCCATAATTGCCTGGGGGCGAAATATGGGTTATTCATTGGACTTTCAAAAATGGGAGGAGATTTGGCTTAAAAATTTAAAATTAACTATGGCGTCCTCTTATAAAGAGAATATTTATAAGAATGTTTATAGATGGCACCTACCTCCAGCATGATTGGCTAAAATGTTCCCCGGGACATCTCCACAGTGCTGGAAATGTGGGCATAGCAATGGAACTTACTTCCACCAATGGTGGACATGTCTGCTGGCAGCTAAATATTGGATGAAAATACAACGATGGTTACTTGAAATTACACACTGTAGAGTGGAACTGAAACCAGAAACTTTTTTGTTGGGGGTTAGACCTGTAAATATTGGATTGTCTAAATGGTATCTGATGCTGCACATAATCACTACAGGGAGACTGGCATTCGCACAAGAATGGAAGAATGAGGACTTGCCAACGGACTCAAAAATAATGGAATGTGCGGAGTCCGACAGACTTAAAAAACTGATCAAGGGTAAAAGAGATTCAGATTTTTATAGTAGTTGGAACATGTGGTATGATTGGATCCAGAAACGATGGGAGAGAGACAAAGGATAATGTTGGATTATAATTATAGATGATGGTATAATTATGGTAATCAAGTATTGGAAATGTAAATTTGTATATAAGAATCTGTAAATATTTTCTATTTTTACTTTCTGGTTATTGGTGTATATATATACATGGATATTTTAGTGATGTTACACCGTGATAGAAAAACTATTATACATTTGTCTTTGTTTCTATTTTTTTGAACTATAATAAAAATATTTATTAAAAAAAAAGAAATAGTTAGGCACGGGAAGGGTTTTGTGGCTCCCAGTGTTTTCTTTTCTGTGGGAAACGGGTCCAAATGGCTTTTTGAGTGTTAAGGTTGCAGACCCCTGATATAGGATCTCCTGCTTGTGCATGGAGTTGGCCTAGAAGACCTCCAACATCCCTTCCAACTCTGTGATTCTGTATTGTAAGGAAGCAATAGCACTTAGACTTATATACCACTTCATACTCTCTGGGCAGTTTACAATGTCAGCATATTACCTCTAACAATCTGGGTCCTCATTTTACCGACCTCGGAAGGATGGAAGGCTGAGTCAACCTTGAAGCCAGTCAGGATCGAACTCCAGGCTGTGGGCAGAGTTTGCCTGCATTACTGCATTCTAACCACTGCACCACCAGGGCTCCTAAAGAAGCTTGCCATATTGCTTGGGTAAATAATATGAGCTTCTCGCAAAGGTCTCTACTGGTTGCCTTGAGATCTTTGTTATTCTCTCTTCCTCTTGCCTAATAGCCAAGAAACACAGAAACCACAAGTAAGGACACATTGCTAGATGTCTCAGAGGGGAAACGGCCTCGTTCTCAGACACAGCATATCTCACACAACTACATTGTAGTAACATGTGCCATCTCACATTTGTTTCCTGCCTTCAGCATCAGCCTTGGCACATGTAATCTCTGTTTCCTATTGCAGTTCTTACTTGTCACTGTTCCTTTGAGTTGTGGTTTCCCATACCTGACACGATGGCAGAATAAAACAATCGGGTCCCATTAAAAATGGTGTGGAACCAGCGGAGGGGTTGCAAGGCAGACCCTGACTCTCCTGACATGGAAGGAAAATCTAGTTGCAAGTTGATTTTTTTGCTTGCTGAAAGGGATTAGGGCAGGGGTGTCAAACTCAAAGGCCCACGGCAAAGGATTGGCCCTGGTGGCTCTGCCAGCGAAAATGTAGCTCTGGGGGCCATATGCAAGGGGCTGCAGGAGGCTATTGCAGCCGAAAACGGGCCACGGCTGGGCTACATGCAGCCTCCAGGCTCCGTTTTTGCTGGCAGGGGGCTATCAAAACATACTAAAAACAAAACAAAAGAAGAAATGCCTCCCCTTTTGCATTTGAGCATGCAGGAAGGGATAGGAAAGGAGGAAGAGGAAAGACAAAGACAAAGAAGGAAAGATGGGAAGAGAGCAAGGAAGGAAAAATAAGAGGGGAAGGAAGAAGAAAGGAGAATGAAGAGGGAAGGAAAAAGAAGAGGAAGGAAGGAAGGAAAGAAGGAAGGAAGGAATGGGAAGAGGAAAGACAAAGACGAAAAGATGGGAAGAGAGCAAAGAAGGAAAAATGAGAGGGGAAGGAAGAAGAAAGGAGAATGAAGAGGGAAGGAAAAAAGAGGAAGGAAGGAAGGAAAGAAAGAAAGAAAGGAGGAAGGAGAAGAGGAAGAGGAAAGACGAAGACAAGGAAAGATGGGAAGAGAGCAAGGAAGGAAAAATAAGGGAAGGAAGGGAGGAAGGAAGGAAAGAAGGAAGGAAGGAAGGAAGGAAGGGAGATAATAATGAGAGTGAGGGAGGGTCTCAGGTATGTCCTGCGTTAGCACTTGGCCACCACTTGCCCCCGATAAGAATTCCATGTCATGCCCACCATGGCCACACACCCCAGCCATGCCACCCCGGCACCCCAGCCCTCCAAGGTCAAACACAAGCCTGATACGACCCTCAATGAAATCAAGTTTGTCATCCCTGGATTAGGGCACTCTTTAAAAAAAGAAGAAAACTGAGGCGCTTTCAACTTTTTAAAAAGTGCACCTGTTTTATGCTGCTTCCCACAAGTTAAGTTCCTTTTGTAGAAATTTGCATGAATTTCCCAGCCAGTTTTGCTGTTGGGGAGAATTGTGGGAGAATGAAGAGAGCGTGCAAATTTGGATAGTATTTTAAGTTCCCCATCCTCATTTCATACTGACATTTTAAACATTGCTAACCTGCCAGTGAAAGGAAAGGAAACCATGCATAGTGCACGCGATGATGATATATACATATATATATATATAATTCAACCACAAAGGCAAAGTGAGAAGTTTTAAGAAGCAAAAACAATCTTAAAATAGCATCCGGTTAAAAAAAAATCTGTTATCAGTAGCAATAGCACTTACATACCGCTTCACAGCCCTCTCTAAGAGGTCAGCATATTGCGCCCAACAATTTACATGGGGGGAAAAAAAGGCAAGAAAGTCCATTTGCCTTTCAGAAGAGCACTTTTGGCTCCTCATTTTACTGACCTCGGAAGGATGGAAGGCTGAGTCAACCTTGAGATGGTCAGAATCGAACTGCTGGCAGTCGGCAGAATTTAGCCTGCAATACTGCATTCCAACCACTGCGCCACCATGGCTCCACACCCACTGTCCAATTTTATTTTCAGATGGAACAAACTAAAAGAGCAAAAACCACCCACCTCTCATCAGTTCAGGTATGGGAAACCACAACTCAAAGGAACAGTGACAAGTAAGAACTACATTGTCAAGTTAATCAAACTTATGGCTTGTTTGGGCCTATCATGTGAAGCAAATAGAGCAGTTAAGTTTTGTTAACCTAGTTCAGTGTTTCTCAACCTTGGTAGCTTGAAGATGGGTGGACTTCAACTCCCAGAATCCCCCAGCCAGCACTGCTGGCTGGGGGATTCTGGGAGTTGAAGTCCACCCATCTTCAAGCTACCAAGGTTAAGAAACACTGACCTCGACTGAAGATGTGTGAAGGGACTTTCATTGTCTTAGGGCAGCCACCAGCCAAGACTTCCCCGTTTGCCAGAGCTGCACCACCATCACTGATGTCATTCCCAACAGCAGATGACAGACATTAAGAAGGTTTTTATGGAGAAAAGTTGGGAAAGCAATGGACAAGTTTAAACAGTGCTTAAATGAACCCTGATGGAAAACAGGTTGTATACCTGTTGCAAAATAAACACAATCTTCTTCAAGTGACCTACACAGGCTGTCCTTGACTTTCAACCACAATTGGAGCCAGATGTGTCTGGAGATCTTCAATCATTGAGGTCCTAGTTGTTCCTAAAGTTGCTTGTCCAAAAGGCAACTGGACTTTCTTGGGGTTTTTTTTTTCCCCTTGAAGAAGTTTTGCTTCTCATTCAGAAGCTTCCTGGATGAGAAGTGAAATGTTTTCAAGGAAAAAAAGACCAAGAAACACCCTCTTTTGGAGGTCCTCCATAATTTTGAAAAGTAGGAAGACAAAAAGGTTTAATAAATACTGGCATAGATCATCTTTTCAACCTGGAAAGTTAGACAATGAGTTTTTAAAAAAGCTGCTTGCCCCTTTTAAGGGGGATGCGGTGGCTCAGTTGCTAAGATGCTGAACTTGTCGATCAAAAAGGTCGGCAGTTCAGCGGTTCGAATCCCTAGCGCTGCGTAACGGGGTGAGCTCCCGTTGCTTGTCCCAGCTTCTGCCAACCTAGCAGTTCAAAAGCACATAAAAAGTGCAAGTAGAAAAATAGGGACCACCTTTGGTGGGAAGGTAACAGCGTTCCGTGCGCCTTTGGCGTTGTTGAGTCATGCTGGCCACATGCCCATGGAGACGTCTTCGGACAGCGCTGGCTCTTCGGCTTTGAAACGGAGATGAGCACCGTCCCCTAGAGTCAGGAACAACTAGCACATATGTGCAAGGGGAATCTTTACCTTTACCCCTTTTAAATGTGTGTGTATTTTACAAGGCAGCTTTTTTTCATTAAAATGAAAAAAAAATAAAAATCAAAGCCTACAAAGCAGGGGTGAAATGCTACCGGTTAGGACCAGTTCGGCCAAAGTGGTAGCGGCAGCAGCGTGAGGCTCCGCCCACGCACCTGGTTGTCGTTACTTTTTGGTTTTAACCAGGAAGTAACCTTTTTTTTACCCTCTGCGCATCCAAAACCACATGTTATGCATGCACTTCTGAACCGGTAGGGAAGGTAAGTAGATTTCACCCCTGCTACAAAGGTAAAATTACACTATGAAAGTCGAAATACATTAGATAGAATCCGCAACAGAGAATGTGTGTGTTTTGGATGAAGCCTTTGTTTTCCTTCGAATTATTTCATTATTCCCAAACTATATTTCACAAAGACATTAACATACGCATACAGTACCCATACACATCAAATTTATTAAGGTACAAAATGGATCTTATAAATTATTTCAGACTCATTTAAATTAACAGTTCACAGTATTGTGGGCATTTACAAAATAAAATTACAGTTCTAGAAAAACTGTGCGTTACTTCATACCTTTTTATCAAAGAGAGATCAAAAAGAAAACACACATGATCTCTCTTTTCATCTCGTGTCCTTTTTCCATCCCATAGGCAACTATCCCTCAGGAGGATTTATCCTTCCAATAATGTCTTGAGTGATTTATTGTGGTCAGTGAGGTATAAAGTATGAGAATGCTGTTAAAGGGGGAAGGAAGAACTGAGCTGTTAAGGAGGGTTTTGGACTAGAAATTACACAGGCCAGAAATAGAAGAAAGAATGAGAAAGAAACTGAAAATAAGTCCAACTTGATTTTCTTAGCATCAAATGGGAGAGAGAGAAACCTGGTCAGTCTTTCAAGATAGATCAGTGTTTCTCAACTTTGGCGGCTTGAAGATGTGTGAACTTCAATTCCCAGAATTCCCCAGCCAGTATTCTGGGGGTTGAAGCAGTGGTGAAATGTAAAATTTGTTACTACCAGTTCTGTGGGCGTGGCTTGGTGGGGGGGGTGTAATATGACTGAGTGGGTGTGGCCAACTTTTTTTTTTTTTACTTTTAAAACTATTCGGCTGAAGAGGTTGTAAAAAAAATGTTTTTAAAGCCTCTGACAATCCTAGCTGACTTGCCTGATCAGCAGAGGCTTTTTTTCCTTTTAAAAACATTTTTTCTATAACCTCTTCGGCCATCAGAGGCTTTTTTTTAAACTTTTAAAAGCATTTTTTCAGCCAAAGAGGTCGTAGAAAAAATGCTTTTAAAAATATATATAAAAAAGCCTTTGATGATTGCGCTCAGCTGGGCAATGGGGGGGGGGCAGGGATTTTTGCTACCGGTTCTCCGAACCACCCGCCTCCATCACTACTGGATTGAGCGATCTGGTCCGAACCGGGAGCATTTCACCCCCGGGTTGAAGTCCACACATCTTCAACCTGTCAAGGTTGAGAAACCCTGAGATAGATAGACTTGTGGACTTCAACTCCCAGAATTCCTCAGCCAGCTGGCTGAGGAACTCTGGGAGTTTGAAGTCCACAAGTTTTAAAGTTGCCAAGGTTGGAGACCCCTGGTCTAAGTTGAGGAACAGACATAGCAAGGATTCCCAGAATCCTACTTTATTGTAGGATATATCAGAATGTTGAAAGACTATCCAGGTTTCTCTCTATTCTGTGTTAAACTAAAGAAGACAGCATTATTTTGAGTTTTATCCCCATACTTGCTATATGGGCCAATTGTACCTGGAAGAGTACTCTAGTGAAATGTTTAAAATAAGTGGTAAATCTGCCCCCCGCCCCCCAAGTTATTATGGCATCACATATAGGTGTTATCAACCCCACTCCACCCGTAATATGAGTTTCCTCTCAATCACTCAGCTTCAACAATACTTATTTCGGATGGATCCTTTGCACGTCCACAGTGCATGTTATGAAATTGAACACTGTCCTGTAAATCTTGCCTTGAAAGCCGCCTTCGAAACTCATCGGTAGTAAAGTAATAAATTATAGGGTCGAGACATGAATTTAAACTGGCAAGACACAAGGCAATCGCGTGGAAGACCAAAATAACCTTCCGGGCATAAGAATCTTCTATCTTTTGGGACTTGACCAAGTAATTCAAAGGGAAGCTGATGTGATAAGGACCAAAGCAAATCAAAAAGACAATGGCACAAGTCAGGATCATCTTTAAGGCTTTCTGTTTCTCCCCAAGATCTTGGGAAACAGAATTCTTCTCTTGGAGAGATAAGATGGTCTTCCAGGAACAATACAGGATGATCAACAGAGGGGTTACGAAGCCAACCAGCTCACCTAGGGACATCATTGCTATTGAGATAGGTTCATCTGCAGTCTTCAAGGGCAGGTCCGCAAAGCATTTATTGTTGGCACCGGTCTTGTTGGGGGTAAGACGCAGAAGGGGGAAGGGTAAGCAGCCAACGCAAACCACAACCCATCCAATAAGGCAGATGTACATGTCGTAGATGCGCTTGCAGTCACTGAATTTCAGAGGGTGCATCAGGAACTGGAATCTCCTCACACTGATGCAAACCAAGAAGTAAATGCTTGCATACATGTTGACATACTTGAGATAGAAGCAAAACATGCAAAGTTCCTTCCCCAGGTGCCAACTTTTAGACAGATAATAAAAAATCCTTAGTGGCAGAGATAAAACTTGGGCCAAGTCTGCAATGGCGAGATTGATCATAAAAATCACGGCCCGTTTAGTTTCCTTCATGTATCCATAGAAGACCCAAAGAGCCAAAACATTCCCAATCAGCCCAGGAACCAGGATGATGGTGTACATGATGGCGTAGAAATGTTTCAAGAACTCCTCTTCATTATGGTTTGAGTCATTGGCTGCCATGATTTTCCTTGGGAAGTATGGAGTGGCTAGGTAGGAGAACGGTAAGGATATTATGTAAAATTGTTGCTATCTTGAATTCTCAGGGGAAGGATGTGAAAAGGCTATAACCTGAGCTGAAGCACTGCGTATTTGAAAACTGAATATCGCCTGGTTTTGTTGCATCATCTTTTCTTTTGCAAGCTTACAAGCTGCAAATTTTGCTGCAGTTTCTTTGTAGGAATTTTTTTTAAAAAAAAAAAACAGAATATTTAGGATCTTTTTGCTTCTCTGATTCCTGTATGCTCATCTTTGGATCCTCCTTTAGCTTTCTTCATTGTGTTGAGTTTTGTCTAAAATAAGCTTGTTTGATTATGGCATCCGGTTGATTTTGGAAGAAGCTTTATCACAGAGTCTTGAGTCCTCACTCTCAAATGAGAATTGTCTTGACAAATGAATCCCAAACGTACGTTGTAGACAAGAGGCAAGGAGAACCAGGTATCATCTGAGACATCACAGCCACCACCTGTTCCTTTTCTGTTCCTTTTCAACTGTCATACCAAAAAGGACTTTTATTGCTGTTATTCTGCAATACAGCAAAATTGGAACACCTGCAACTGAAGAAAATACAAATAAGAGTTTATATGGTCCTATTCAATGAAAAGCATCTCAAAGCTGGCTTGGTTAGAGGTTCCATCAACCGACACATCTCACCTCTCTTAGATACATCAGAGAAAGTTGTCACCTCAAGGTCCTCCTCTTCTTTGGCAGAGTTTACACCAATGACTACTTGGCCTCCCATCCCAACCTCGCCTTCCTCAGAAGACATTCTATCTGTCAGCTTCAGAAAGCAAGGTGAGAAAATAAAGCTGCTTCTATTCAGATTGGGATTGTTTGGGATGTCTCCTCTTTGAAAAGAATCTACGGTAGATGTCCTAGTGGACAACCACTTAAGTATGACCCAACAGTGGCCAACACACTCTTAAGCTGCATCAGCAGAGGGATAGCAATAGTACCAGCACTTAGATTTATATACCGCTTTACAGGGCTTCACAGCCCTCTCTAAGTGGTTTACAGAGTCAGCCTATTGCCCCCAACAATCTGGATCCTCATTTTACCCACCTCGGAAGGATGGAAGGCTGAGTCAACCTTGAGCCTGATGGGATTTGAACTGTCAAATTGCACTCAGCTGGCAGTCAGCAGAAGTAGCCTGCAGTTCTGCACTATAACCACTGCGCCACCAAGCACAGGAGTCAGCAACGTTAAACACTCAAAGAGCCACAAAGGTCCTAACTGGAAGCCCCCATTCAATTCTGGAGTCAATCGGAAGTCTGGTTCCCCATCATAGTCTCCTCCTAGCGCAGCATCCTTTTTCCTCTACCTGTCCTAACCGAAAGCCCTATCAATTGTGGAGCTGACCAGCAACAGGGAGCCACAGTAGAGAGATGAAAGAGCCACATGCAGCTCCATAGCTGCGGGTTGCTGACCCCTGCTTTAGCATCAAGATTACAAGAAATGATAGTACTGCTCCAGTGGTGAAATGTAAACTTTGTTACTACCGGTTCTGTGGGCGTGGCTTGGTAGGGGGTAATGTGACTGAGTGGGCATGGCCAATTTTTTAAAAATTTTTTAATTTACTTTAAAACCATTTTTTCTATAACCTCTTCGGCTGAAGAGGTTGTAAAAGAAATGCTGTTAAAAGCCTCTGATGATCCCAGCTGAGTTGCCTGATCGGAAGAGGCTTTTAAAAGAAAAAAAGCCTCTGCCGATTAGGCAACTCAGCTGGGATCATCAGAGCTTTTAAAAGAAAAAAAGCCTCTGCCGATCAGGCAACTCAGCTGGGATCGTCAGAGGCTTTTAAAAGTATTTTTTCTGCAACCTCTTCAGCTGAAGAGGTTGTAGAAAAAATGCTTTTAAAAGGCTCTGACGATCCCAGCTGAGCCACGCGATCATCAGAGGCTTTTTTTTTTTTACTTTTAAAAGCATTTTTTTCGGCCAAAGAGGTTGTAGAAAAAAATGCTTTTAAAAATTTTTAAAAAAAGAGCCTCTGATGATTGCGCGGTTCAGCTGGGCATGGGGGGTGGGCAGGGATTTTTGCTACTGGTTCTCTGAACCACCCGCCTCCATCACTACCGGATCGGGCAATCCGTTCCAAACCGGGAGCATTTCACCCTTGTACTGCTCCCTATTGCTCTAAGCCACATTTAGAATATTGCAGTTCTGATCACTGCCATGCAAAAAAGATGCTGAGACCCTAGAGAGAGCAATGAGAAGAACGATAAAGATGATGGCTAAATCTTATGATGAATGGCTAAGAGAACTTGGTATCTTTAGCTTCATAAAGAGAAAGCTGGGGAAGACATGATAGCAATCTTCCAAAATTTGAAGGCATACAACAGGGAAGAAGAACCCAATTTACTCTCCAAAGCACCTGAAGGTAGGTCAAGAAGAAATGGATGGAAGTTTGTTAAAGAGAGAACCAATCAGGGGTTGGCTGCTGGAGGTTCACAGGGGTTCGGGAGAACCTCTAGCTAAGATTCTGTGCAGTTCGAAGAACCCTCAAATCCCACTCCTGGCTGGCCCCGCCCACCCAGCCCTGCCCCTCCCAGGAGTCCCCACGCGGTCCGTTTTGGATGCAGGTAAGTGCAGGGTGCATGTGGAGGTTCAGGGAGGGCGAAAAACATTTCCGGCCTCCAGAGGGCTTCCAGAGCCCAGGGAGGGCAAAAAACCCCCCCACACACATACACTCGTGGTGCAGGAGGCTGACTAGTCAACACCCACCATGGCCAGGTCCACCCAGCAATCGGGCAGAAAACCCCTTGCTAAAATTTTTGAAGCCCACCTCTGTAACCAACTTGGAAAAAGAAGGAATTTCTTGACAGTGAGAACGATTAATCAATGGAAGAGTTTGCCTTCCGGAGTTCTGGCTGCTCCATCCCCTGGATGGAGGGTTTTAAGAAAAGATTGGAGAACCATTTGTCCTGGGATGGTATAAGGACTCCTGCCTTGGGCAGGAGGTTGGACTAGAAGACCTCAAGGTTCCTTCCAGCCCTATGATTCTAAAAGCATCCAATACAAACAATGATAATAGCCTGTGCATTGTGACTGGCACAGATTGTAGAATACTTGCCATTTGAATGATGACACATGAGGTCCTTGACACCCCCCCCCCCAAAAAAATAGATACTCATGTCCCCTTCTAAAACTGTCTCCTGCAGCTTCCATTCCTCTTGGTCAAAATACATCACTGCCATCGTCATCATGTAATAGTATAAAAGAATAATTAGATCCTTTTAGATTTGAGATGTAAGGGTTTTTATAGGCAAGTGGATCTTATTTCACTCTTTCAAGAATGCTAAGCCAATCCAGCTGCATTTAGAGAGTTGTCTGCTTTAAAGCAGATGATTTCTTTTCCTGATTCTATTTCTCTAAGTCCCTGATGGTACATCAACAAATTGATTTAGCAAATTTGCAAAAGATGCACTCCTCTGTTTTCATTAGGTGCCCTTATAGTAGGATTAATAGTAAAATCACCATTTCTTAATTGTTTTGTGCTGCCTGGCTAGTTGGATTGCTTTTCCTCTATTTGTTGGAAGGCTGTTGTACATCTACCTGAATAGAATAAGAATAAGAATAAGAATAAGAATAAGAATAAGAATAAGAATAAGAATAAGAATAAGAATAAGAATAAGAATAAGAATAAGAATAGAGTAGAGTAGAATTCTTTATTGGCCAAGTGTGATTGGACACACAAGGAATTTGTCTTTGGTGCATATGCTCTCAGTGTACATAAAAGAAAAGATACATTCATAAGGTACAACCCTTAATGATAGTCATAGGGTACAAATAAGCAATCAGGAAACACTATCAATATAAATCGTAAGGATACAAGCAACAAAGTTACAGTCATACTTGGAAACTAATAGATCGTAGATTTATTGAGGAGAAGTAAAGTCATTTCATTGTATTATTTGAGAATTCCTTCCCTCCCCAATGATGTTATTAGACATCATTATATTTGATTAGGGGCAGGCTGTTTCCTCTGAAAGTTGAATGACAGTACAACTTCCATAACAGAAACGTATCTTCTGGGATTGTGATGGAACTTCAGAGAAAGTCACCAAATAGCTCATCAATCAATCATGTATAGCAGGGGTGTTGAACTCAATTTCATTGAGTGCTGGATCAGGGTTGTGTTTGACCTCCAAGGGCTGGGGTGGGCGTGACCAGAGTGGGCGTGGCCAGCTCAATGTCACTCATGTCGGGGATGTCTGTGGTGGCCCAAGCGCTCTGCCAGTGAAAACAGGCTCCTGAGCACCGTTTTCGGCTGCCCTGACCTCCCGCAATCCTCTGCCAATGAAAATGGGTTGCAGGAGGCTGGGACAGCCGAAAACAGAGCTCGGGAGCCTGTTTTTGCTGGCAGAAGTACTGCGGGCCTCCGGAGCTCCATTTTTGATGGCAGAGGTTTGCAGGAGGCCGGGGTAGCCAAAAATAGAGTTCGGGAGCCCATTTTCGCTGGCAGAAGCACCACAGGCTGGTCCTTCACTGTTTTCCAGGGAGGCCCTGCAGGCCAGATCTAAGTACCCCACGGGCCAGATCTGGCCCCCAGGCCTTGAGTTTGACACTCCTGATGTACAGGCTGAACCTGGACCTTGTATTTCTTACTCTTCTTTATGGTATGAGTCAGAATACATAATCTATCAAGTCTTTAACAGCGTATTCCAGTGCCATTAGTCACAAAAAGCTTCTAAATCTCTACCTTTCAGGTGGCTTTGATTGTGATAGATGAAGACCATTACTTAATGTTCAGTGGTTTGAGGAAAAACATTAAGCCGATGGCCCTTCCAAACTTTCCGTCACAGTTAGCTGAGCCACAGTAAAGTCCTCAGTTATATAAATAGCCAAGATTTGATTCCCCCGCTGAAGGTTTTTCAATGATGAATTAAAATGCGAGATGCTGTATCTCATATTATCCTACTAAATCACTTCCTTCCATAATATGCCTTTCAAACATGCTGCTAACAGCTAGTTGACAGATCTGAAAATATGGTCTCACACAGTTGGAGCGACTCGGCATGAAGAAAGCTGGCATAAGGAGTATGTCCTAGAACTCAACTGGTAGGAACAATATAAAGCAACAGAAAGATTATACCCCACTGCATTATACTTAGCATCTATGAGTCTATAATTTAAAGTGTAAAAAAAATGGGGTGTAATCTTTCTGCTGCTTTGTCACATCACCGTCCCCAGGCGCACAATATTATACACATCAACTATATTCACATCATTTGCAAAACACTCTAAACATAGGTTAAGAGAATCTAGAGACTTGTTATTATACCATACATAATGCCAAAACAAGAACCATAAGCAGCTGCCACTGGGCTGAGGACGGAGAAGGCATTGTGAGATTGGCTGGGAAACTGTCATAGAATGTTGAAATAGCAATAACACTTAGACTTATATACCACTTTGCAGTGCTTGACATCCCTCTCTAAACAGTTTACGGAGTCAACATATGGCCCCCAACAATCTGGGTCCTCATTTTACCCACCTCGGAAGGATGGAAGGCTGAGTCAACCTTGAGCCTGGTGAGAATCAAACTGCCGAACTGCCGGCAATCGGCAGTCAGCAGAAGTAGCCTGCAATACTGCATTCTAACCATTTCACCACCATGGCTCTCTGAAATGGAGATTATATGACTGTAATGGCAACGTAGCAGTAGCCAGTAGCACTAAAGCAGCCAACTGTCATTCCTTAGAGAGTCATGGGTCCTGGATTTTGGACCCATTCTGTAAATAAGCTCATTTGAGGTACCTTGGTTCAAAAATGGTAACCCTATAATGCACTGTTTTTCCCAGTTAAAGGTGATGTCAAGGAGAGTTTTAGCAGTATATAGATCACCTGTCAACTTGCAAAGCTTTCAAGTTGCCATGAGCAGGAGGGAGAGAGAACTGAAGTGAATTCCATACATTCTTTCTGACCGCAATCTGAAGGAGGGTGTTAGGTTTCACAGCCAGCCAAAGTGGTTAATTGGAGAATATGATTTATGACATGGCCAGAGAGGAGGGGAGAGACAGGGTCATAGGGGCATCTTTTGGAAACTTGACATCACCATTATTCTGCACTCCCTTCATCATTCTATCTTCATAACAGGCCTGCTAATGACTGGATTAACATCACCAAGTGAAAAAGGAATGCAAATGGATGAGCTGATAAGGGGGAAATGACAACTTAGTCAAAAAAGGGGCCCGAGCAAAAATCACAGCCATCTAAGCCTCGATTCTATTTAGCATAGAAAATTTAGCGGGCTTCCAAGATTTTTAGGCTGCGGGAGGTTCCGCTCACTCACCCAGAAGTCATCATGTCCCGTTTGCACATGTGCAGAAGGTCCTGCGTATGCACGGAGGTGGCACATGCGAGCGAAGGGACCGCGCCCGCACGCTCCCATTTACAAACTGGTAACCACCCCTGGCTGGAAGGGAACTTGGAGGCCTTCTAGTCCAGCCTCCTGCTGAAGCAGGAGAACCTATACCATTTCAGATAAGTGACTGTCCAGTCTCTTCTTAAAAACCTCCAGTAATGGAGCGCCCACAATTTCTGGAGGCAAGCTGTTCCGCTGGTTAATTGTCCTCACTGTTAGGAAGTTTCTCCTTAATTCCAGGTTGCTTCTCTCCTTGATTAGTTTCCAACCATTGTTTCTTGTCCAGCCCTCTGGTGCTTTGGAGAATAATTTGACCCCTTCTTCTTTGTGGTAGCCCCACAAGTACTGGAATACTGCAATCATGCAAGAATTAACCCTAATTCTTCTTTTCTTTAGACTAGCCAGACCCAAAATCAGCAACCGTTATTCATATAGTTTAGTCTCCAGGCCTTTGATCATCGTAGTTACTCTTCTCTGAACTTCTTCCAAGGCCTCAACATTTTTTTTGTAATATACTGTGGTAGTATATCCTTTTTGTAGATTAGATTATTATACCCTGGACTGAAAGATGATCAAACTGGTCAGTCCAAGAGGAGATCAACCCTGACTGCTCTTTAGAAGGCCAAATCCTGAAGATGAAACTCAAATCTTTAGCCACCTAATGAGAAGGAAGGACTCACTGGAGAAGAGCCTCATGCTGGGAAAGAGTGAGGGCAAAATAAGAAGGGGACGACAGAGAATGAGGTGGCTGGATCGAGTCACTGAAGCAGTAGGTGTGAGCTTAAATGGACTCCAGAGGATGGTAGAGGAGAGGAAGGCCTGGAGGAATGTTGTCCATGAGGTCGCGATATGACTTCGCAACTAACAACAACAAACCCTAGAACAATAAGGTAACCGTCTTCTAACTTTTGTGGTTATTTCCTGACATGATCCACCTTAAAGGCTAACAACAAGTAAGCTTCATGGTTTCCCATAGATTTGAACGTGACATTTCCCAGCATGCTTAACCAGGGAAATTTCAAAGACAGCAGCTGCCTTTCCACAGCATGTTCAGTGGGGTGGCTCTGAACTTGGTTACTTGTTCATGGTTTGGTGTTTGTGTGAGGCCAGCTCATTTGATTCTTTTGGTGCCCCTAAACATAGATTAGGGATGGCCACCACCTCATCATGTTAATCCCCTTCCTCTCTAGAACACTGGAAAAGAGCTGTTGGGTATAAAGAACTTAATCTTGTGGAACATCTGATGATGTTATCTAGTCAGGGAATGAAACATCTGCCAGCCAACAATCCAATTCAATGAGCATCAAGGATTCCATAGTTCAAACTTGAACTACAAAGATTCTCATTCCGTTGGAGAATTTAACCTTCTAGCTCAGTGTTTCTCAACCTTGGAAGCTTGAAGATGGGTGGACTTCAACTCCCAGAATCCCCCAGCCAGCAGCGCTGGCTGGGGGATTCTGGGAATTGAAGTCCACCCATCTTCAAGCTTCCAAGGTTGAGAAACACTGTGACTAGCTAACATAGTTACCTAGCTGTTGACTTCATGACTCTGAGAAATATGAACAAAATGGTGTAGTTAACCTATCAAGATAGAAATCTCAGTACTGCCTCAAGTTAAAAAAAATGTTGCGTGCATTTTAGATCCAGAGCAATGGAAAATCCAGCGGCGATTACAAAAACCATCAATTTTTTTTTGTTTATTTTATATGATGCATGTTATAACAGCTTTCCTCCGATACCTAACTTACTCTTCCTATTCCACTCCCATCTTCCTCCTATTTAAAGGGCAGTGGTTAAACTTTCACTTGTTGGCTATTGGGAATTAAAGACCTTTTATTAAGAAAAGCTCTGGAATATCCTGCCACATTTTGTCTAAGCCTTTTTTGCCAAATAGATATTGATATTGTGCTCATTATAATAAAAGCAAAGAGACTGGAAGAGTTTGGCAGGAAAAGAAAAGTGTCTTTTCTTGATTGGTCCAAAAAGATTGGCAAATGTTAGGCAAAAGACTCCATAAGCTGACATTAGTTGACATTAGCGCCTGACTAGGTGGCTCAGTGGCTAAGACACACTGAGCTTGTCGATCAGAAAGGTCGGCAGTTCGGCGGTTCAAATCCCTAGTACAGGTCTCCTGTGTGAGCAGGGGGTTGGACTAGATGACCTCCAAGGTCCCTTCCAACTCTGTTACTCTTACTATTATTAGTTTGTCTTTTGGGGCTGATAGACATATTGTGAATACTGAGAACATGCTGTAGGTTGTCTTGGCTGGGATTGGATCATCTATAACAAAGTTCTAGGTTTATTTATTCATTTCATGGTGTCTGTACACCTCTGCCTTTCAGCACAACTTCCACAGGTTTCCACAAATACAACTGAAAACCAGACAATGACACTCCCCACGGGTAACTATTCCATCACTTCATCTTGTTTC
The DNA here is from genome assembly GCA_022577455.1 of Arizona elegans. Classification (NCBI taxonomy): domain Eukaryota; kingdom Metazoa; phylum Chordata; class Lepidosauria; order Squamata; family Colubridae; genus Arizona; species Arizona elegans. The sequence goes on from JAKOOJ010000015.1 coordinate 10,593,639, forward strand.
AAAGACTCTATTGAGCAAAACGATTTTGATCATTTTTCTTAAAGTCAAGAGGACAAGGACAAGTTTAACCTCTTAGGGGAAAAAATGACTCCAGAAGGAAAGAGTGATTACAAAAGAAAGATTTCTCTACCTTTCACCCATGTCTTGAGTGGAGAGGACTTTAAGTTATCTTTTCTGGGATGAAGGAACAATGAGATGGGCCAACCGTACATGGAGGAGACACATAGAGTTACCTGTGACCACTGGTGAGATTCAGCCAGTTTGCATCTATTTGGGAGAACCGGTTGTTAACTTTCTAAGTAGTTCAGAGAAGCGGTTGTTGGAAGAAATCTTATTTTGTTTTTTCCCACTTTACAGGGCTAATCCTGTAAGGAAGGCAGGAAGGAAACATTCTGGTGGTGTTTCTAGCCTAATCTTTATTGCCCTGCTTACCGAAACTGCCTCTCTGATTAACCCTTATTACATTGTAACAGCTAAGGCGAAGCGTCCATCAACGTGAGTGACGTTGAGTTGGCCATGTCCACATGGTCACATGACCACCGAGCCACACCAATCCAGCTGATCATTAGGGCAGAGAACCAGTTGGTAAATTATTTGAATTCCACCACTGCTTGTGACCCAAGTTATAAAGGCTTTCACAGGTTAAATCCAGCACTTTATGTGAGTTTTTAAGTCGTTAAATCCTCCCATCTTAAGATGACCAAGACTGAGAAATGCTGCCTTTACCTGATCTACCATACAGGTAGTCCAGAAGTTACAACCATTCATTTAGTGACCATTTGAAGTTATAATAGCACTTAAAATAGTGACTTATGACCGCTTTTCACAATTACGACATTTGCAGCATCTCCATGATCAAAATTCAGATGCTTGACCACTGGGTCATATTTATGACAGTTGCAGTGTCCCCAGGTCATGTGATCCCCTTAGTTCACTTAACAACCGTGTTACTAACTTAATAACTGCAGTGATTCACCTAGGAACGATGGCAAGAAAGGTCATAACAGATTAACAGAGTTGGAAGGGACCTTGTAGGTCATCTAGTCCAACCCCCCAACCAAGCAGGAGAGCCTACCCCCATTTTTGACAGATGGCAGTCCAGTCTCTTCTTCCAAACTTCCAGTGATGAAGTTCCCACAAGTTCTGAAGGCAAGCATCAGTTGATTGCTCTCACTGTCAGAAAAGTTCTCCTTATTTCCAGGTTGAATATCTCCTTATTCAGTTTCCATCCATTATTCCTTGTCTGGCCTTCAGGTGCTTTGGAATATAGCTTGACCCCTTCCTCTCTGTGGCAGCCCCTCATATATTGGAAGGCTGCTATCATGTCTCCCCTGGTCCTTCTCTTCACTAGACTAGACATACCCAGTTCCTGCAATCGTTCATCCTATGTTTTAGTCTCCAGGCCCCTCTCTGCACTCTTTCTAGAGTCTCAACATCTTTTTTATAGTGTGGTGACCAAAACTGGATGCCGTACTCTAGGTTTGGTCTTAAAATGGGGCAAAAGTCACTTAACAACTGTCTCGGTTAGCAATGAAAATTTTGGGCTCAATTGTGGTTGCAAGTTGAAGATTACCCTATAATTAAAGAAACATCTGCCTGGTAACTCTGGCAGTAAAGCAAAGGAAAGAAGCCCCTGGTTTTATCAATACATTATTCTGTAAACTTATTTTGGTTACTTTGATTACTGGGTCATTCAGGGTCAGATCTCAAGCTAACTTACATCACTAAGTTGTTATGAGGATAAAAGGTGGCCGGAAGTGCTAGAGAGTTATATATGAAGGTTTTTTTTTTGTTTTTTTTTTTTTTTTTGTGGAAAATGAATTATAAATGCAGTTAAGAAAGAAGATAGGGTTAAGTCATGCACTACTGTATAAGAAGCAATTTTAAACATTACAAAAGCATCTTGTTTCGCTTTTGACAATTACGTTGATTAAATGCATCTCAAATTCTTGCTTAAATTTAGAGCCTCTTCTATCTATTTCCTCAATCAAAGAATTGAGGCCTTTGAACTCTGGTGCTGGAGAAGACTCCTGCGAGTCCCTTGGACTGCAAGGTGATCGAACCAGTTGGTCCTAGAGGAGATCAACCCTGACTGCTCTTTAGAAAGCCAGATTCTGAAGATGAAACTCAAATACTTTGGCCACCTAATGAGAAGGAAGGACTCACTGGAGAAGAGCCTAATGCTGGGAAAGATTGTGGGCAAAAGAAGAAGGGGATGGCAGAGAACGAGGTGGCTGGATGGAGTCACTGAAGCAGTAGGCATGAGTTTAACTGGACTCCAGAGGATGGTAGAGGACAGGAAGGCCTGGAGGAACATTGTCCATGGGGTCACGATGGGTCGGACACGACTTCGCAACTAACAACAACAGCAACAACTATCTATTTGTTTTTCAATGTGTGGTTCCTAACCAAACTGAGATTGTGTCACTATAATATTAAAAAAAAAATTACCCAGGCAACCACTTCTTCAAAATGGAGAGATGGGGTTCTTTCCCCTTATAATTCCATGGCAAAATTGTAAATAAGTATAACAAAGCAAATCTTCCGTGAGTCAATCTTTTTCCAAGTACATGATTTCTTTTCCAAAATTAAGTTCTTTTATTAAGGAGGAAATCCTTGCGTTTAAGCCAGATTTAATCACGGCTTAGAGCAGATTCATTAATTTCATAAAATCTCAGCTGTCCTTTTGACTTAAATAGATCTCTACTATTCAGGAATGCCTGATTCTCAAAAAAACTGCCAGCTTGAGTCCTTGCAATTTTCTTTTTCAATGTTTTTCAAAAGCAGTTTGCCATTGCCTCCTTCCTAGGGCTGTGAGAGAGTGGCTGGCTCATGGTCACCAAGATGGCTTTGTGCCTAAGACTTTTCCTGGATTCTAGCCTCGTGCCCTAATTGCTACATTAAACTGACTTTTAGATTTACTCTAAGAGGGCTCAGTCTGCAGGTAGCTCTTTACAAATATTTTTTAAAGTAATATATGCATATGCATATTCAGGGTGCAAGGAAACAAATGGCAACTATTCGATAATATTACTTCAATCATTTCTTGTCCTTTGTCATAAATTTAGTTATTGATCTCTCCGGAAAGAAAGGAAGGAAGGAAGGAAGGAAGGAAGGAAGGGGGAAAGAAAGAAAGAATCCTAGTCCTTTGTCTGCAATTTCAGAAACAGAACACTGTATAGGAAAGATGCTATTATACTTGCAAATAGATTTAACTGTTTTCTTTCTTTTCCAAATGGAGGGGCACGCGTAGCTATTTGAGGTGTCTAAATGTATCACAGTTTACACATTTTTGCTGTAGTGAAATCTTAGACCTTCCCAGCATGAGTTTGTTTCCCCAAACCTTCCTGGATGAATTGTTCCTCTTGTTCATTTTATTTTAATTCCGTTCGCAAATGTAAGATGCTTTGACGGAAACCCAATGGAGGTTAAGCAAATAGCTTCCCAACTAATTACAAGAAACACCTTGCGAGATACATAACCACTACATAAAACGAAAGAGTACGAGTCCTACCTTTACCGTTTCTCGCCTGGTTTCGAGCACATTCTTTACATCCTCAGTGTGAGAAACAGTTTGCTGCTACAGTGCATGTTTCCTCCTCTGCTTATTGCAGAAAGCAAAACTGCAACTCCTCTTTTCACGTGGACCGAAAGAGGAGACGAAGAAGCGCGGAAGTTAAAGGTGTTACTCGTAAACCTCTGAAGTTGTTCTCCAGGCGATATATTTTTTCCAATGTGCACCGTGTGATTAATTCTGAGCGATGACCAATTCAGTAAGGAGCATGAAGCAGAAGGCACCCAAAATTCACAGTTCTGTTATAGTGGTGGAATCTATATATAGTCAACTGTTTTCCTCTTTACGGTTGATCTCACGGTAGGAAGAGAGCAGGGGGTCCTTGATTGACGTAGCCCGTATGCCACAAAGAACAGCAAACTCATGTAGTCTTTGACCTATGACCACAGTTGAGTGCCAAATTTCCATCACTAAGCAAGACATTTGTTAAGTGAGTTTGGCTCCATTTTATGACCTTTCTCTCCACCATAGTTCAGTGAATCACCGCAGTTAAGTTAGTAACATGGTTGTTAAGTATATCTGGCTTCCCCATTGACTTTGCTTGTCATATGGTGGCAAACGGGGATCACATGACCCCAGGGACGCTGCAACCATCATCAATATTAGGTGCAAAGTGTCTGAATTTTGATCACATGACCATAATGATACCATAAGGGTTATCAATGTGAAAAATGGTCATAAGTCCATTTTTTCAGTGCCGTTGCAGCTTTGGACAATGGAGTGGTGTGGTGGCCTAGAGGTGGAGCTCTCGCCTCAAAATTAGGAGGCTGTGGGTTCAATCCTAGATAGAAGCACATATTTCTTTCTCTGGTTACAATGAGAATATATCTGCTGTGAACTCCACATTGGTGACAGGAAGGGCATCCGGCCAATAAACACTCAGCTCCTTTCAGTTGCCCTGATCCCACCCCAATGCAAGTGATTACGGGTTCATTAAAAAAAAAGGTGTGTTGTGGCCCCGCTCTCTGAGCCTGTCCCATCGGAGGAAGAAAGCTCCGAGCATGAGGAAGAGGAGTCAGCCAGGCCTCCCTCTCCAGGCCCCTCCCCTCTGGCATTGTCTCAGGTGCCGGCCGAGGGAGAGGAGATTAGCAGGGAGACAGGTGGCTCGGATGAGAGTGACAGAGAAACATCATTCCTGGACGCACGCCTCCGAAGGCGTGATAAACGATTGCAGCAGCTCAGGAGGCGTGCTAGGGATTAGAACTGAGTCACTGGACCACACCCCAGAGACTATATAATAGAGGGTGGTGGCCAGTGATCCTTGTGACGAACAAAAGTAAACCTTGGATAGTCACTAAAGCCTCGTCCGGAAACTGCTGAGAGAAATATTATTCTGATTGGACTTTTGTACGCTAAGTATCTTATCTTTCTGTTTTGTGGAAATAAACGCACTTGGCAGACGATGTGTAAATCGCTGCCAAGTTGGAGATAAAGAACTGGGTGTGTGCCAAAGTGTTTCCTTAACCCTCGGCTGGCTGTGTTTGTGTGTGTGTGTGGACGGGGACAGATCAAGGTGCAGCTTTGAACGATCACCAAATGAGCTGTTGTAAGTCAAGGGCTACCTGTATAGGGTACCTTTTTAGAATCACCTCCGGAAAGAATCTGGGAAGTTGCTCGATGTAACTTTCTGACCAAGAGCTGGCTTGCCCTCACTTTGACTAAAATAAACAATATAGGAAGTGGTGAAATCCTATCGGTTCGCACCGGTTCAGGCATGCCGGTAGTAAAAAAAAAGCACCGGTTGGTCCGAAGTGGTATTTCTGACGATCAGCTGTGCTGAGTGATTTATATTTGCTAGAAAGTCGGAAATTCTGCTTTCTAGCGAATCTAAACAGCGCAGCACAGCTGTCCCCCCACCTTGCTGTTCTACTTACCTTAGAAAGCATCCTTCTTCCACACAAAGTGCACATTTGGCATGCACTGTGTATGCGCACGTGCATTTGCAGGCAGCGGTAGCAAACCCCAGAGGATTTCACCACTGAATATAGGGATATCTTCATCTCATCTAAATGGATTCGTAGGGTTGAAAAAAGGAACCAGGAAACCTTTACTGTGCTGGGAAACAGTTGAGCAATTAAAAATTTGTCCATAATGCCTGGATTTGCATAGAATGGTAGCAATGTTAAAATAGGATTAGATCATCTCTGACTCAGCTATATGGTTGTGGTTTTTTTGGCCTGGGCACTGCTTACAAATAGTCCTCAATTTACAACAGTTTGTTTAGTGCCCGTGCGAAGTTACAACAACACTGGAAAAAAGTGACTTACGGCCATTTTTCACACTTACGATCGTTGCACCATCCCCATGATCACGTGATCAAAATTCAGATGCTTGGCAACTGACTCGTATCTATGATGGTTGCAGCGTCCCAGATCCCATGAGGATCACAGACTGCAACCTTCGAATGAGCAAAGTCAATGGGGAAGCCAGATTCACTTAATGACAGTGTTGCTAATTTAACAACTGCATTGATACACTTAACAACGGTGATGAGTGAGGTTGTAAAGTGGGACAAAACTGACTTCACGACAGCCTTGCTTAGCAATGGAAACTTGGAGCCCAATTGTGGTCATAAGTTGAGGATTTATCATATTTTTCGGACTATAAGATGCACTTTTTTGTCTACCAAAAGAGGGTGAAAATATTGCATGTCTTATAGACTGAATATTGCCAAAGCCCCCCAAAAAATTGGCCAATTTTTTTGGGAAAAAATAGCTTGAAAAAAGCCTCAAAAACAGGCCAAAAAAAGCCTAGAAAATGGGCTGTAAAAAGCCTTGAAAATGGGCTGGAAAAAGGCTGGAAAAGGCCAAAAAAGGCTTGAAAATGGGGTGCAAGGAGGCCAAAAACTTTTTTTATTGATTTCCGCTTCTACATTTAGGTGCGTCTTATAGTCCGAAAAATACGGTATCTGCACTGCAATTCTTTCATGGCAAATTACACTTTCTAAATCTATTTTTAAAACAGCAATTTCCGGGTAAGGTCAAGACTTTTAATGCTTTGAGATGAACTCAGAAGGCTTCCAGGGCCTCATCTAACTGAGCCTGCCAGGGCTTTTCTTCATTCTTGCCAGTTGGTGCCTGGTGATCACTTTAATGCCCCTTAATGAGAATCCTGAGATGGAAAAGCAGCTTTTAACTCGTTGGCATGAAGAGATTTCTTTTAACCAGTTTGAAAATCCTGATATCTTGCAGCCATGAAACGCTCGAAGGCTGGCTTTTGTTCCTCTTCTCCAAACTGGCTCACATCAGAGCTGGACAATTCCCCATCAACAGGGACCTTGGATTGAACTCTGCTGAAATTCAGGAGCAAAGTTATGTGGCTCATTTCAACCACACTCACAATTTATAGGAGAAAAGGAGGGGGGAGGGGGAGGGGAGGGGGAGAAAGAGGAGGAGAACAGTGGGTCCTTGGTGCCCTTTGAACATATTCGTTTTTTTGCAGATGTTTCATGATCCACCAAAGTAACATCATGTTGTGGCCCGCCAGCGACCAGCACAGCTGGCAGCAGATTCAGACAGTGTGGAAGTTGGGAAGGAACGTGGGCCAGTCCTGGAGTCTGGGGAAGGCTCGGACGAGGGTTCTGAGTCGGAGACAGAGAGGGGGCCAAGGCCATCTGGTAGTTCTTTGCTGCCTCCAGAGTCTCCAGAGTCTGACATCAGCGAGGCAGAAGAACAGCGGGAGCCTATTCCCAATGTGCGCATTCGCAGAGCTGCCAAAAGATAGGAACAATTAAGGAAACAGGGTCGGTTTGGGAGTAAGGCTTGGAGATGATTGGCCCCTCCCATAAGACATAAAAGAGAAGCGAACTGGACATGAGCTTTTGCAGGAAGCAATTAGTTCATCTGGTCGGTAAAAGCTTTGGAAAAGTTCTGTTTGACTCTGTGCTAAGTTTGGCCTTGTCTTGCGTGTGGCAGCATTCCAAGGGAGATGAGTTGGGTGTTTGTAAACACTCCCCTGAAAAACTGTCTGAGAAGCCTTTCAGACTGGGAATGACAATAATTCACAGCCGTATGAATTAAAGAGGTTTGCCGGGACTGAGATTGTACTGTATACTTTCTAAGGAACACATCATCAGTTACTTTGCAATTACAATTTTTTTTAAAAAAAAACAAATCTTCTTGTCCACCCTATGCAGTATATGTGGCGATTGCTACCATCTTGGTAGTAGATTAACAGATTAACAGAGTTGGAAGGGACCTTGTGGGTCATCTACTCCAACCCCCCACCCAAGCAGACCCTGTGTTGGGGTGGCAGAATATGCCTACATGTTATGATGCAATGAATGAAGAGGAGTCTCTCGGAGGGAAAAAGATATGGGTGTATCCTGCTGTAGCACCAAAAATGTGGCAGGAAATCAACCCCAGGTTGAAGAAATGAAAGTCCTCTCATTGGCTGATGAATCTGCTCATTTTGTTCCTCTCCCACAGATTGAAATATTTTTTGCTCTCATTCCTGAAAGAACTTGTAAAGGTTGCCCAGTTTTGGGTCAAAGAGTGAGGCCAAGGACTGACTTTAACTGTGGCAATGATAGATGGCGGGGTAGAAGATTATAAAAAGGACAAACCAGGGGTAAAATGCTCCCAGTTCGGACCGGATTGCCCAATCTGGTAGCGATGGTGGTGGGTGGTTCGGAGAACTGGTGGTAAAAATCCCTGCCCCCCCCCCCATGCCCAGCTGAGCCGCCCGATCATCAGAGGCTTTTTTTTTTACTTTTAAAAGCATTTTTTCTACAACCTCTTCTGATGGAAAAAATGCTTTTAAAAATTAAAAAAAATAAAAAAGCCTCTGATGATCAGGCGGCTCAGCTGGGATCATCAGAGGCTTTTCAAAGCATTTTTTTTTCTGCAACCTCTTGGCCGAAGAGGTGGTTAAACAAATGCTTTGAAAAGTCTCTGACAATCCCAGCTGAGTTGCCTGATCTCAGAGAGGCATTTTTTAAAAAGCCTCTCTGATGATCCCAGCTGAGTTGCCTGATCAGCAGAGGCTTTTCAAAGCATTAGAAAAAATGCTTTGAAAAAATGCCCACCCAGTCACATTACCCCCCCTCCCCATACCAAGCCATGCCCACAGAACCGGTAGTAACACATTTCACATTTCACCCCTGGGACAAACACATCTTTGTTTTGCTTTACATAGTTTCTCTTAGATGGAGGCCTTTGTGGAATCTCCCAAAACAATTGCGTATGTGGTTGATCAGTGGGATCCAGTGGTGGGATTCAAATTTAACAACCAGTTCTCTGCCCTAATGACCGGCTGGGTGGGCGGGGCCATGGTCGGCATGGCCAGGGGTTGTGACAGGCAGCACTCAGCCTCCTGCACCCCCCCGGGGGCAAAAACGGGCCATGTTTTGGGCGTAGTAGGCTTCCCTGCACTTACCTGGGAGCCAAAACAGGGCGCCTGGGAACTTCTGGAAGGGGCGGGGCCAGCCAGCAATTTAACAACCAGTTTGGCTGAACCGGCTGAATCCCACCACTGGTGGGATCAATTCAAACATATCGGTGGCACAGTGGTTAGAGTGCAGTACTGCAGCCTACTTCTGCTGACTGCCGATTGCCGGCAGTTCAGCAGTTCGATGCTCACCAGGCTCACCAGGCTCAAGGTTGACTCAGCCTTCCATCCTTCCGAGGTGGGTAAAATGAGGACCCAGATTGTTGGAGGCAATAGGTTGACTCTGTAAACCGCTTAGAGAGGACTGTAAAGGCACTGTGAAGCGGTATATTGTCTAAGTGCTATTGCTATCCTGTCAGGCACAAACCTGTTGAATGGAAAGATCTACAGATCCCAAAAACACTTTCCGTGGGAATGGAGTTCAATAAAACTTTGTGGAAATCTAAGTAGCATAACAGCTCATAGTTGGCCATGCACACATACACACATACAACATCAAAATGTAATGTGTTTTGCCCTGGGCTTAATATGTTGGATAAATGCTGAGATTGTAGTTTGTAAAGCAGAAATATGATTTGGTTATATTATATAGGTCCAACGGATTGTGGTTTGTTCAATAAACTGTGACTAAGCAAGATGTGCTTAGCATGGTGTGAAAACTATCTAGGAGCGATTGATCTCCTTCAGATGAACTCTTAAAATGCATGTTATTCATAAGTCTGCAATATTATTAATCTGCTCATTGTTCCTATCACCCATCTCCTCCCACTTATGACTGTATGACTGTAACTTATTGCTGTATCCTTACGATTTATATTGATTTTTTTCTAGTATGATTCGATTGCTTATTGCACCCTATGACTATCATTAAGTGTTGTACCTTATGATTCTTGACAAATGTATCTTGTCTTTTTATGTATACTGAGAGCCCATGCACCAAAGACAAATTCCTTGTGTGTCCAATCACACTTGGCCAATAAAGAATTCTATTCTATTCTATTCTATTCTATTCTATTCTATTCTATTCTATTCTATTCTATTCTATTCTATTCTATTCTATTCTATTCTATTCTATTCTATTCTATCCAAGTCATATGAAAAAGTAACATTCATGCGAACCACTGTCAGATCATGATTTAGCAGTCAATCTCCCATTCCCTGATGCTTTCAGCTTAATTTTTCTGCTAATACTGCATACAATCTAATTTTCTCAGCATTTAACGAGGGACTTCTTTAAACAGTGATGGAATTCAGTAGAATTCAGGACCTGAAACCGTGCTTTGCAAAGAACAAAGTATGTGATTATCTCAAGACATGCGATTCTCCTCTACAGCAACAATGGGCAACCGTTGCAGGCCTCGTCCGACCACACTGAACAAATTGTGTGGCTTCAGAAGCCACATAATACAAAAATTGGCAGGGATGCTAGTGGTGGGGGATTTCCAGCATAAACTTCCTGTCAAAAGATTTTGTAAGAAGCTGCTTGGAAGCAATCTCTGATATCAAATTAAAAGCTAGTCATTCATACCTAGTCAGCTAGGTATGAATTTGAGACCTCGGGGTGAGCTTTGAATTAAGCTTATCAATATGTTGGAAGAGATTTATGCAGTGTGTAGACCAGGGGTGTCAAACTCAAGGTGCCTAGAACTGACCCACAGGGCCGCCCTGGAAACAATGAATGTCGGGGGGCCGCTGGCAGAGGGCTGCAAGAGGCCACCGCGGCCAATGATGGGGCCGAGGAGAGTTGCATGTTGCCCCCCCAGCTCCATTTTCTCTGGCAGAGCGCTCGGATTGCCACAGGTGCCCCCGAGACGAATAATGTCAAGCTAGCCAAGCCCTCCCTGCCCCCCTTAGGTCAAACACAACCCTGATGTGGCTCACAATGAAATCAAGTTTGATACTCCTGATGTAGATGATATCCTACATGAAATGAGAAACTTAACAGATTTTAGTCTGAAGAAACTGATATACTGATGAGCCTTGGTGGTGCAGCGGACTAAGTGCTGTTAAGTGCTAGCACTTAGCTGCCAGCTGCCTGCAATTAGTGTGAGTTAGGCAAAGGGACCTATTTGGATTCAGACATAGTTGAGGATTTATAGCCAAATTTTCCAGAGTTCCTCGGGTAGATGGAAGTGAATGGCGGTCCTGAAGATATAAGTTTATTACAGGTTTATTATTTTTCTTTTTATAGTTTTATTAGTTTATAATATAACATACAAAGAGAATACAAAAACAAATATTAGGGAAATTAGGGAAGGAAAAGGGGAAGTGAATAGTGGGGGAAAGAAAGGGGGAAAAAAGGCATTGACTTCCGACTCCCTTTGATGCAGTAGAATAAGGCATTAAGATCTACCCTCAACTTTTTACTTTTTTATAATAATAGAAACTAGCCATTTCGGTAATAACGAATCTATCTAATCGGTAAAACCCAAGATCAAAGTTTCTTCTTTTTCCACCTCAAGCACAGAGTCCAGAAGTGGTTTCCAAGTCAAAGTGAAAGTGTTTATGTTTTTTTCTTTAATCAGAGCAGTCAATTTATCCATTGACTGCTAACTCCACCAGTTTTTGCAGCCATTCATCCATTGTGGCGGGTCATAGTAGTCCTCGACTTATGACCACAAGGGAAGACCTGAATTTCTTTTGCTAAGCAAGGTGGTTGTTAAGGGAGCCACACCTGAGTTGACAACCTTTTGTGCCATTTTTAAGTGAACAATTGCAATTGTTAAATGAATCATGCTGTTGTTAAGCAAATCCAGGTTTCCCCGTTGACTTCGTTTGTTGGAAGCCGGCTGGGAAGGTCACAAATGTTGATCACATGATCCCAGGATGTATTTACAACTATTGTAAATACATACTGATTGCAACTTTTAAAATTGGTTTTAAATGAGAGTTTTAAATTCGGCCTATGATTTAATTATTTTAATCTGCTTTTAAATTCTATTTTGTACACTGTTTTATTATGGCTGTTCACTGCCCTGAGTCCTTCGGGAGAAGGGTGGTATATAAATTAAATAAATTTAAAAAAAAATTGATTACATGACCATGGGAATACTGCAGTGGTTGTAAGTGCAAGGAGCGGTGCTATGTCACTTTTTTCAGTGTCATTGTATCTTAAACCAGTTATTAAGCGAATTTTGTAAGTCAAGGACTACTCTTGTGGCTGTTGGCTGCTGGCCCCTCCAGCAGCCAAATCAGAGGAGGAGGAGGAGGCATGGGAGTCAGGGCCAGCATCAAGGCAACCTGAGAGCTCCGAGGGGGAAGAGAGAATGGAGCTGGCAGAGAGAGAAACAGAGACGGAGCCTGGGCCATCTGTCAGTCCTCAGATGGAGAGTTAACAGCCCCCAGGTCTGGAGGTGGCTGATGAGGAAGAGGAGGAACAGCTGGAACCAGTGCCTGACATGCGGATGCGCAGAAGGCAGAGGAGAGGAGAGCAGTGGAAATCCATGGGCTGATCCTTGGAAAGGAAGAGCCACCACTGCTACCGAAGCCCCACCTTAGCTCTGGGGATAAAAGGCAGGGGACAGAGATGAATAGATGTGGCAGACAACTATTCATCTTCTGGACGGATGGACTTATTAGCCTGCATTGAGAGAGGAACTTTTTGCTGGGGCTGCCGGCACACCTAATAAAGGAATATTTGAGTTAACTTCAGAGGGTTTGTCATGTTTGGCGAGCTGGGTCAGAACAAGTACCTTCACACTATCAGTCATAATGCATACAGACATAAACACTATGCTTATACAGTAGTCTCGGGATCTTTTCGGTGGTGCAGTGGTTAGAATGCCGTATTGCTGGCTAATTCTGCTGCCCGCCGGCTGCTTGCATTTCGGCAGTTCAATCCTGACCGACTCAAGGTTGACCCAGCCTTCCTGTCCTTCTGAGGTCAGTAAAATGAGGACCCAGATGGTTGGGGGCAATACCCTGTCATTGTAAACTGCTTAGAGAGGACTGTGTAAGTGGTAGATAAGTGCTATTGCTCTCTCTTTGATTTCTATGCCCCAAGTTTTCCCTTTTACCTCCCTTACCTTAGCCCAGAAAAACATGGTCAATCAGTGGAGATTTTTTTTTCATCTAGTGAAAGAATTTCAGTAGAGTCTTACAAATATTGCAATCCGGCAAAACGTATATGACCGTGATGGTGAACCTATGACACGCGTGCCACAGGTGGCACGCGGAGCCATATCAATGGGCACGCGAGCGTTGCCCTAGCTCAGCTCTAGCATGCATGCACACATCAGCCAGCTGATTTTTGGGCCTTGCGGGCCCACCGGAAGATGGGAGACAGGCTGTTTCCGACCTCTGGGGGGTTGGGGAAGGCCCGTTTTTTGCTCTCCCCAGGCTTCAGAGCCTTTCTAGGAGCCTGGGGAGGGTAAAAACAGCCTTCCCCACCCCACCCCGGAGGCCCTCTGGAGGCCGGAAACGACCTATTTGTTGACTTCTGGTGGGACCGGAAGGCGTGTTTTTTGCCTTCCCCAGGCTCCAAGAAAGCCTCTGGAGCCTGGGGAGGGTGAAAAACGGTACGCGTGCCATCGCGTACCAAAGGCGGGGGGAGCACGAGGGTTCGTGCATATACGGGGGGGGCAGGGCACATGTTATTATGGGTGTGGGCACGTGTGCGCTCACCCCCCTGCACTGCCCCCGCTTTTGGCATGCGACGGCAAAAAGATTAGCCATCACTGGTATATGATAATACATGTTAGTATTTTAAGGTGCATCAAGACATTTTGACTGAAAATTCTTGATTGTCTGAAATACTTTTTATTTCTCCTAGGGATGATGAACTGCAGCCTGTATTGTCAGGACAGAAGATCATCAAATCCACTTTCCATATATTTACACTACTGCCATCAAGTGGAAATGTTTATCCTCTTACCACTTCTCTTAAGACCAGAATTGCCTCTCCAATAATTGACTTACTGAAGTGGCCAACTTATTGCACAAGATGGAAAATGAAGGCTGTAGACCGCAGTTTCCTTCAGCACCAAATTTCTATTTTATTACAGGTTTTGTAAAACAGTCGTTAAAGATACATTTCCTAGTTTTTTAAAATCCAGATTCCCTTTCTTTCCCTCCTTCCCTTTAGCAGTAAAAACCATAAAAGCGATTTTGAAATGATGTAAGAAAAACCACTCGTCTAAATTTAGGTTCACTGCGCAAATGTTTCCATTGTATTTCCCCACCCCCTAAAAGACGCCTTATACATTCATATACATTTTGCAAATATATGTTTGAGTGCAGATTTGCTTAACCCATGCATATCTGTAAGTATGTTTTGAGCATCTCTCTCACTTTTTTCCTAATATACATGTTTAGATATGCACTGCATTGCCAAATTCAGAAGCGTGTTGGAAGCTATGTTGATTTGGGAACTTTGAATCTATTTCCCCCCCACCCTTCCATTCAATCATGTCCAATTCTTGGAAAAAGAACCCTGAAGCAGGGGTGAAATCAAAAAAATTTCGCTACCGGTTCTGTGGGTGTGGCTTAATTAGTGGGTGGGGCTTGGTGGTCAGGTGACTGGGTAGGTGTGGCTTGGTGGTCAGGTGGGCGTGGCCAAGTCAACGTCACTTCTTTGCCCTTTTTTAACCTACAAAACACAACACAACACAACTGGCTCACCCACAATGTAAAAGCAGCTGTGCTAGACCCAAAATGGCCCCTGCAACAAGCAGGAACCTCACACAGGCACAAAAAGTCCAAAAAACCAACTTTCACACTTTACACACACAAAATTCCACATACAGCTTTGTGAGATTTTGTGTGTTTGTGTAGTTAGAGTGAAATGCTATAGAAACACACAAAATCTCAGAAAGCTGCACAAATATTATTTTATTTTATTTTTATTTTTATATAAAAGCAGCTAAATTTAAAACTTCCTAAACTTTAAATGGCTAGGTCTAAAAAAAGAACAACTAAAAAAACCCCAATTAACTTTTTTTTTAAAGCTCTCAAAAGTGTATGGGGGAAGGCAGGCAGGCAGATAGAGCTGCTCACCGATGAGCTTGATTGCAGGCAGGGAGATTCAGTTACTTGCTGATGCAATGGATTGCAGGGATTACAGCAAGCGAAGCAAGGCAGGCGTCGCAACCAGCAGCTAAGGTAAGCAAGCTGGAGGCTGTGGGGGGGGAGTGATTTTTGCTACCTGTTCTCTGAACTGCCCGCCGCCATCGCTACCTACTTGCCCGAGCAGGTCCGAACCAGGAGCATTTCACCCCTGCCCTGAAGTTTTCTTGACAAGGTTTTTCAGAAGTGGTTGCCATTGCCTCCTTGCTAGGGTTGAAAGAAAGTGGCTGGCCTAAGGTCACCCAGCTGCCTTTGTGCCTAAGGGAGGACTAGAACTCATGGCCTCTTGGTTTCTAGCCTGTTGCCTTAACTATTACACCAGAACTGGCTCTCATTCAATTTTAACCATAAATTATGTTAAATAATCTCCCCACTACTACCAATTTTGATCTAAATCCAGGGGTGGGCTGCTGGGGGTTCGCAAGGGTTCAAATCCCATTCCTGGCTGGCCGGCCTCCAGAGGGCCTGTTTCCAGCCTTCCCGAACTTCCAGTAGGCCCACCCAACAACTGGGTAGAGAACCCCTTGCTAAAATTTCTGAAGCCCACCCCTGAATAATCTCCCCACTACTACCAATTTTGATCTAAATCCATACTTAGTGGCCACTTTTCTCCAAATTTGGGAAAAAAATGTAGCCCTAACACAGTGGTCCCCGACCTTTTTGGTGCCAGGGACTGGTTCCATGGAGGGCATTTTTTTCCGCAGACTAGAAAAGGAGGCGTGTTTTTGTACATTGCCTGCATTCTGCATGTGGGCAGATGGAATTTGCTTTTTTGCATGGCCGCCAGGTTCCTGGCAGGCTGCGGACTGGTGCTGGCCCCTGGCCCAGAGGTTGGGGGCCCCTGTCCTAAAAGATCTGTGGAGTAGCAGATTGGAATAGCTGGATTTATCCATTGGCAAGTTTGACTTAGTCCCTCCTTTTTTTTTTCCCCTGGCATCTGGTTTTCCTGTAACTCCGTTCTGGTTTTCTGATTTCTTTTTCCAAGAATGCAATCCGAACTCGCTATGACTTTCCATTCGCCTTTGTACATATGAAAAGAAAAGAAAACATCTTAATCGAAAGGATAACAGCATTTCGATAAGCGTTCTGTTTCTCACAAAAACACAATTTCCTTCCTCTCCACCCAGCATTTCCAGTTTTTTTTTTTTTACACATTAACCTTTTCAACCTCCTGGCATCTTAGAGCTAAAAGCAAAATATAGATTATTATAATCCTTCCGTTCCATATCATTACAATTTAAAGGGGTCATGAATTCCTGACTCATGAATGAACTAAACGGTTTAGTTTGGGTTCTCTCAAAGGTGCTTTTTTTTTTGCCTTCAAAAGGTAACTGGGTTGTTATTTTTTTCCTTGAGGAAGAAAACATGTTGCTTCTCATCCAAGAAGCTTCATCAGTTCTGATGGTGGTCTGTGTGGTGGGGGGGGGGCTGGGGTGGGTTCTAAATATTTTTACGACTGGTTCTGTGGGCGTGGCTTATTTTGTGGGTGTGGCTTGGAGGTCATGTGACTAGGTGGGCGTGGCTAGCTGGTCAGAGTCATTTCTGGAAGGTCCTCGCACTTACGACCAGTCCTCGCACTTACGACCTGACTCATTTGTTTGCTTTTAACACTGATCAGCTGTAGGACGGCCATTTGAAGCCTCGCGGCAAGAGTTTAAACAGTTTTTTTCCCTCTAGTCATCAGCTGGGATTCAGGAGGCAGCAATAGATTGGGGGTGGGACCAAATAAAAGGTAAGAATAACGTGGGGGGGGGTTGTGAGGGCAGGGGAGGAGAACCGGTTCGGTGATGTCATATCGTCACTGCTACCGGCTCGGCTGAACCGGACTGAACCGGGAGGAACCCACCACTGAACTGAGAGTTGAGACTGGATAGTGGGGGGATAGACAGATAACTTCTGATAGGATGGTGGAGGATGGAAGGATTGTATTTTTTTGCAGTCATCTGGTTGTTAGTACTCTCCCTGAGAGTCCGTAAGGCTACTTGAGGGTTTATCTGTGCCCTCAGGGTCACCTGAATCAAGGTGCAGTTCAGTGGTGGGATTCAGCCAGTTCTGTCTGGTTCGGGCAAACATTTAATGGCGACTGCGGGAGGCTCCGCCCACCCGCTGGGGTGTAATGCACGAGCAAAGAGCATGCGCGGAAGGCTGTGCACATGCGCAGAGGAGACGCGTGCGAATGAAGCTAGCACACGCACACACACTCACATTTGCGAACCGGTAGGGAAGGTGAGTGAATCCCACCTCTGGTGCAGTTGGTTCTGGAATCTTCTTGGAACTGCTACAAGGGTTTCGTTGTAGACTGGAGATAAGTGGTGTCTTATTCCTCCCACTCTGTTGAGGGAGGGGTGTTCAATTCTAAATAGATGGATTCTTTTCTCCTCCCTCTTTCAAATCAATGGTCCAAAATGTGGACTTTTTAAAAATTTCTTCTTTCTCAAGGAAAAAAGCAGTCTGGTTGTCCCTTTGAGACAACTACCGTGTTTTCCCGAAAATAAGACCCTGTCATATTTTTTTGAACCCCAAAATAAGCACTTGGCCTTATTTTCGGTGAGGTCTTATTATTGTGGGGTGTGTGGAGCAAGACGGGGCTCCTCTTGCCATCTTACCTGATTTCTTACCTGCGCCACCAAGGGCCTTGGTGGCACAGCAGACTAAAGTGCTGTTAAGTAACACCAGCTGCCTGCAATTACTGCAAATTCAAATCTCACCAGGCTCAAGGTTGACTCAGTCTTCCATCCTTTCGAGGTAGGTAAAATGAGGACCCGGATTGTGGGGGCAATAAGCTGACTTTGTATAAAAATGAACACCGCTTAGGGGCCCCTGAAAGCCCTACTAAGCAGGTATATACAAAAGTATGAAGGCTATTGCTTAACGCATTGTAAGCCGCCCTGAGTCTCCGGAGAAGGGCGGCATATAAATCGAACCAATAAATAAATAAATTTCCAGCTCTGTTTCCCTGATCCTAACCAGAGGAAATGGCGGGGACTGGCTGCATATGCAGTTAAATATTTTCAGAGAGGGCTTATTTTTTTGGGGGGGGCTTATTTTAGCACATGCACTCAGAAGCCCAGTTGGGCTTATTATCTGGGGAGGTCTTATTTTCAGGGAAACACTATATGATCTCGGTGACTGAGAGTCTCTGTAGACATTTAGTTTAGGTTCTGTATTTCTTTCTGTATTGATTCTCCAGAACATTATAGTGGCAAATGCTCCAACACTGGAAGTTTTAAAGAAGAGATTGGATAACCATTTGTCTGAAGTGGTGTAGGCCTAAGCAGGAGGATGGACTGGAAGACCTCCAAGGTCCCTTCCAACTCCTGTTATTCTATTCTCTAGTGAGATTTTTGCCTTTTTGCTGGCCATGGTGGTAAAAAGCAGAGTGGCCCATTTCATGTTCCGTAAATCCCTCATCGCAGTGACCAATTACAGATCTTCAGAAAAAGTTTGCACTCCTGCTTTATGCATTCTGTGTATCTTTTTCTGAAGATATATAACTCTGTATGCTTGAATACCTCTGGTGGGTGGGGATACGTTTTTCTGCTTCATAAACTTCCCCCTCCCCCTTATCTTGGCACATCTGTATGCATTTCCCCAGATTATGTTTTTTTTCAAGTTACAAACTAGCCACAAATTTTGACAAGTGATGCAAATAAGCACCCTTTTACTTTCTTGATCTCTCTTATCTCTCTGATGGATCTGAAACCATGAAATTCACGTAAACAATTTGGCAGAGCCTATTTCTTAAACTCTGCCTCTATTTTCCGTTCTTAATGCAGTTGCTCAGTAAAACACAACCACCCACAAAACCACACCTAATCTGATAATCTTTTCTTGAGGTTCAAAGAAATTAACAATGTTCTTGGGATATCTGTGGGCCCAGAGGTGGGTTTCAGCAGGTTCTGACCAGTTCTGGAGAACCTGTAGCATAAATTTTGAGTAGTTTGGAGAACAGGTAAATACCACCTCTGACTGGTCCCGCCCCCATCTATTCTCTGCCTCCCGAGTCCCAGCTGATCGGGAGGAAATGGGGATTTTGCAGTAACCTTCCCCTGGAGTGGGGTGGAAATGAAGATTTTACAGTATCCTTTCCCTGCCACATCCACCAAGCCACGCCCACCAAGCCATGCCATGCCACGCCCACCAAGCTACACCCACAGAACTGGTAGTAAAAATTTTTGAAACCCACCACTGAGACATGATGATAAATGCTCCACCAACATCTTGGAGCGGGTGGGGTTGGGATTTTCAGCTGGTTTATTGGGAGGGGCGAAGGAAAAGGATTGCACAAAAATCGCTGTCTAGTTTTAGTGAATAATTCATTGAAAAAATCAACCGGAAATCGTAACCTCGCAATCATTTCAGATTATAAAATAGTCCCATGTTTATTCATCAACTCTTTGGTCTCCAAAGTTCTCTTACTCCTAGTAAGTCTATATAGGTGGTCCTCGACTTAGAACAGTTTATTTAGTGACTGTTCAAAACTACAACTGCACTGAAAAAATAACTTATTATTGTTTTTTACGCTTACGACCGTGGCAGGATCCCCATGGTCATGTGATCAGAATTCAGACAGTTGGCAACAGACTCATATTTGTGACGGCTGCAGTGTCCCAGAGTCATGTGATCACCTTTTGCGACTTTTTCACAAGCAAAGTCAATGGGGAAGGCAGATTTACTTAACAACTGTGTTACTAACTTAACAACAGCAATGATTCACTTCAAAAAAGTGGCAAAAAAGGTCGTAAAATGGGGCAAAACTCACCAAACAATTCTCTCACATAGAAAGAGGAATTTGGGGTTCAATTCTGGTTGTAACTCAAAGACTACTTGTGCAGTTTTTCTCAACCTTGGGAACTTGAAGATGTGTGAATGTCAACTCCCAGAATTCCCCAGACAAAATGGCTGGCTGTGGAATTCAGGGAGTTGAAATCCACAGATCTTCAAGTTCCCAAGCCCGAGGAAAAGTGATGTAGTATATTATAAATACCACCTCTGGCTGGCCCCGTCCCTATCTATTCTCGGTCTCCCGAGTCCCAGCTGATTGGAAGGAAATGGGGATTTTGCAGTAACCTTCCCCTGGAGTGGGGAGGGAATGGAGATTTTACAGTATTCTTCCCCTGCCATGCCCACCAAGCCATGCCCACCAAGCCATTCCACACAGAAATGGTAGTAAATCAGTTTGAATCCCACCACTGTATGCTTATGCCCCAATGTGCTTATGGCTTCTCCTGGAGGACTCACAGCTTCTCTGCCCCACGGGATTCATTTTTAAGATTTGTTGCAAAGCCAAGCCCTGAGGTCTCATGTAGTCTGTGGCTGAAGCACTCACATCATAAATTAGGTTCCTACTTCAAGAAACAGAGGCTGGCTCCAAAACTTAATTTATTGGTTGTTCCATCAAGCAATGGCCACATGATGGAACCATCTGCTGTCAATCATCCTGAGTAGAACTTACATCTCACCCATCAACAAAACCAAATACAATCATTTTCAGCAGATCCAAGTCCGTAGATCCAGCTGAGAATCATCAAGGAATCAAATGATGGGAGCTCATCTGATATGGACTTCACTCTATGCATTGTTTATTAGCTACTAAGGAGACAGAGGGGGCTCCATGCTATCATTTTCAAGTCTTTGAGGCCGAAAGGGTCGAAAATAGGCCATTAAAATATTCTCGCTTCGCTTCCCGCCCTTCTCCTCCTCCTCCTCCTCTTCCTCCTTGGCAGCGGAAACTGCAGTCCTGCTGTTGTCTAAATGGATGAACCGTTGCAGGAAGGCTGCCCTGCTGTGGCGGAACAGCCTTTGTTGAAATTCTGACGTCATGAAATAGTAGAGAACTGGATCCAAGCAGCAATTCAGGCTCGCAAGGCACAAAGAAAAAGTGTGGAAATTCAGGACTTGCTGACGGACCGAGCAGCTTCCAAAGACACCTTGTTTGACCATCATAAAGATCGGGAGGTTGATGTGGTAGGGGGTGAAGCAGATGAAGAAGACAGCCGCGCAGCCCAAGATCAGACGCCAAGCTTTCCGCCTCTCGTCGGCCTGTTGTAACGGAGCGTGAGAATCCTGCAGGGATTGTCGCATCTTCCAGGTGCAGTAAATGATGATTGCAAGAGGGAGCAGAAATCCAGAGAGCTCAGCTACCACCATCAGCATTATGGAGGCTCCCCGTGTTAGCTGTTTCACTCCAAGATCAGCAAAGCAGGTATTGTTATTGTTGGTTAAGCTAGGACTTCTCAGGATTGGGAGGGACAAGCAAGCAGCCCCCACCACGATCCAGATGATGGCACTGACGGCAACATCGTGTCTGTAATTCCAACTTTTGGTTCGGAAGGGATGAAGGAGAAAGAGGTACCTCTGGATGCTGATGCAGGTGAGGAAGCAGATGCTGGCGTACATGTTGAGGTACTTCAGGTAGAAGCAGAATTGACAGAGGAAGCTCCCAAAGGGCCACCGGTGGTTGATATAGTAGTACATCCTCAAAGGCAAGGAGAGGACGTGAGCCAGATCAGCCCCGGCCAAATTCATCATGAAAATGACCGCTTTGCTTTCCCGCTTGATAAAGCAACACAAAACCCACAATGCAAGGCTGTTGCCCACCAGGCCAGGGATGAATATAATCACATAAGTTGCTGCATATAAGGAGGCCTGGAAACCCATGGAAAGATCAGAACAATTTTCAGAAGAATTGTCAGCCGGCATCTTGGTCCGGTCAGTGGACTTCTTGAACACAGTGGGTGGAAGAGAAGATCCCTGTGGAGGGCAGGAAAAAGAGGAGCAAACATTTTATTTCCTTCTACAGAAAGATGGGTGAGAAGGGAAGGCTGTAGCCTTGAACACACATGCCAAGTTTATTGGTCAAATCGTATTGTAACCTAAAAGAAACATAGAATCCTAGGACTGGAAGGGACTTTGGAGGTCTTCTAGTCTAACCCCCTGTCAAAGGCAGGAATCTGTCAGACCTGTCACAACTTAAACTTCTGAAATTTGTTGAAAAAGATATGGTTTCAGGGGTGGGCTTCAGATCCTTTAGCAATGGGTTCGCTGCCCCGTTGCTAGGTGGGCGTGGCCATAGTGGGCATGGCCTAGTCAGCTGCCTGAACCACGGTGGGGGAGGGCATTTTTCACCCTCCCCAGGCTCCGGAGGCTTTTCTTGAGCCTCCGGGAGGGCAAAAATAGCTTCCCTCAGGCTTCGGAGGACAGAAACAATCCCATTTCTAGACTTTCAGAACTTCCGGGAGGCCCGTTTTTCACCCTCCCCAGGCTCCGGAGGCTTTCCTTGAGCCTCTGGGAGGGCGAAAACAGCTTCCCCCAGATCCAGAGACCATAAACAGTCCCATTTCTGGACTTCCAGAACCTCCAGTAGGCTCATTTTTTGCCCTCCCAGATCCTCCGCGCGGCCCCTGCATTTACATGGAATGATGAATGGGCCATGTGGAGACTCCCGGGAGGGGAGGGGCAGGTTGGGAGGGGCGGAGTGAGGTGGGAGAGGTGGGGCGGGGTGGGCGTGGTGGGGCAGGAGGGGCTAGCCAGGGGTGGCATTTGGGGGTTCACTGAACCCCGGAGATCCTTGGCTAGAGGATCGCCCGAACCCTGCCGAACCCCCACGAGCCCAACCCCTGTATGTTTTATTAGAGGTCCAGTGTATTACAGTATTGCAAAGCCAGAAATGAGAATGGCATGCAAAAATTCACAAGTTCTACTTTCCCTCCCTTTACTATCTATCATTGTCCACCCCATTGTAACCAATCAGATTCAGGCAAGATGTTTTCATAACGGACAGTCCAAGTGTGGTTTGGTATGTGGCTCCCTCCTTCTTCCAGCTGGGTGACCTTGAGGCAGCGTCTCAAGGAGATACAGCATTTACTTTCATTTTCCCCAAGCCTTCCCTCCTTCATTCCTCCTCCCTACAGTTGATGACAGTCTGTTACTGCACAGCAGTGAAGCACAAGGAAGCATAAGGTGGCAGCTGACATTGCCCTTACACCGTCAGCAAGACGTACCTTACTGCAACTTCCCAAACTAACTGGGATCCCCATATTAGATTGCAACTTTGAAATCCAAGATATCTGGAAATCGAGAAAGCTATAATGCTTACCCAATTTTGTTTGGAAGGCGCAGTTTTCTGGCTTCTTTGCTTCTGCGAGCTCCATGGATTAAATCACACAGAGGAAGGGAAAGAATGACCAACGTAGGAAAAGGAACCTAAGTTATAATTATTTTTAACCAGGGAGTTAAAATCCTGCTCTATGTCAAGGGGTGGGTTGAGCTGAATGGGAGGCATGGCCATTCATTTCCAGATGAGCCAGCTTTAAATGAATTTTCTTCCTTCCTGTCTGCTGATTCTAAGCTGCTGTAATGATATTTCTTCCTGCGGATACTTTGCTGTGAGTAATGAAGTAGAAGTCTCAAGCTCTCGTCAGAAGCCAGCAGTAATTTCTCAAACCTTCATTTGCCTCTGAGAAGCTCCAATTTCTTCCTGCTTTCCTGCTTAAATGAGATTATTATTATATATCGTATGACTAAGATGTTGAGCTTGTCGATCGAAAGGTCGGCAGTTCAGTGGTTCAAATCCCTAGTGCTGCATAACGGGGTGAGCTCCCGTTACTTTTCCCAGCTTCTGCCAACCTAGCAGTTCGAAAGCACATAAAAAATGCAAGCAGAAAAATAGGGACCACCTTTGGTGGGAAGGTGACAGCGTTCCGTGCGCCTTTGGCGTTGAATCATGCCGGCCACATGACCACGGAGACTTCTTCGGACAGCGCTGGCTCTTCGGCTCTGAAATAGAGATGAGCACCACTCTATTTCACGACTAGCACATATGTGCGAGGGGAACCTTTACCTTTACCTATGGCATATTCACATCATATTTCAATAAAAACACGAGATAAAAATACAAAATATAAAATATCAATGTATGCCTAGATTTACCTGTTTCATTCCAGGCAGGCTGCATTGCTCAATATTGGCAGCTGGGAATTATCAATCATCTTCAGGTCATGAAATGAATGGTTATAAGTCAAGGACTGCCTGTATTTCAGTGCTTGCCTCTAGAATACAGGATAACAGATTTGGAAGGGACCTTGGAGGTCTTCTAGTCCAACCCCCTGCTCAGAATACAGGATAACAGAGTTAAAGGGACCCCGGAGGTCTTCTAGGCTTCTCCCCAATGACATTTTGCCCTTCCTATCAGGCCTGGCTGAAGGGCAAGTTGTAGTTCCCATTGGTCAAGGAACTTCATTTGGCATGATTCGGAAAGAGAAACTTTTCTGGCATGGCCTCTGCTCTCTGGCACATTATTCCCCCCAGAGGATGAGTGGTGGTCTCTACCCTGCCAACACATGGACAGCATCTGGCCATGATGAAAACTGGGAAATTTGGAAATTGCTAAATAGATTGTGCACAGGCACAGCAAGATCAAGATAGTCCTTGAATAAATGGGGAACATTTGGTGACTTCTGCCTACTGTAAATATGGAGATCATACACACACATATACTTGTCCTCTGTGCCCTGCTCAATGGACTTCTCCAAAGCCTCTGAGGGCAGGACAAGAAGCAATGGATAGAAACTAATCAAGGAGAAAAGCAACTTAGAACTAAGGAGAAATTTCCTGACACTTAGAACAATTAATCAGCGGAACAACTTGCCTCCAGAAGTTGTGAATGCTCCAACACTGGAAGTTTTTAAGAAGTTATTGGATAACCACTTGTCTGAACTGGTGTAGGGTTTCCTGCCTAGGCAGGGGGTTGGACTAGAAGACCTCCAAGGTCCCTTCCAACTCTGTTATTCTGTTATTCTCTTACTCTTGAGAACCTCATGACAACACAACAGAATGCAATCAATGTTGCACGTTTCTGAGGGGAAAAGTCTAAATTAGGCTTTTACACATTTTAAATTGTATGTTCTTATTATTTGTATTTATAAAGGTAAAGGTTTCACCTGTCCTGTCATGTCCACCTTTAGAGGGTAGTGCTCATCTCTATTTCCTAGCTAAGGGAGTCAGCATTGTCCGAACATACTTTCTGTGGTCATGCATCCAGCACAACTGTATTCCCAAGTGCACAGGACACTGTTCCCTTCCCACTGAAATGGTACCTATTTATCTACTCACATTTGCATGCTTTCAAACTGCTAGGTGGGCAGGAGCTGGAGCAAGGAACGGGAGCTCACCCCGTCACGCAACACTCGGGTCTCAAACTTTTCCAGCTAACAAGCTCAGCGTTGTTAATTACTGAGCCAACACTCCCTTCTGTTTATTTTTATATGCATAAAATTTTAATAATGATGCTTCTGACATAAGCAAACAAATAAAAAACCCTGCCAGCCCTTCAGAAGACCTTCAAAACTCATCAGATCTGGGAATACGAAGGAAGTATGGAGACTATGAAATGTTTACATTATATATAGTTAGAGTGCACCTTCCTCTGTCTTTTCATTATTGCGATTTTAAATGCAGCTTTTGATATATATTTTTTTGAAACTTGCTTTTTAATGGTCAAAAACTTGGGTTTTATTTGTGTTTTAACAATGCATGCCACCCAGAGTCCCAGGCAAGTGAGATGGGTGGCCATATAAATTCAATAAATAAAATAAAATAAAATACAACTATAAACAGAGGTACTTCATATTATAGTATTTGCTGAAATCATCTAAGTCAACCCATTTCTATTTTGGGTCTGTTTGTTTGCAGACTATTTTTATACCTTCATGTCTCAGTTGCTGTGTGTGAAAATGGGGAGAGGGGAAAATCTAATGGTTCAGTATTGCTTGAAACTTTCTACCCTGTTCCTTTTCTTCCTCTGGCTGCTGATTCATCCAAACCCTTCTAGAGCAAAATAGCCACAGTTGGGTGTTGGCTTAATGATTATTTAACTTCAAAGGGTCATCCACCCCTTGCCTGGTTGATTATCCAACATTCTGATATTCCCAAGCTGCTGTTTTAGAGTTCTATGGATGGTTTTCATTTGTTTATATTTTTAGCAGTGGGATGTTTTCCATTGTACCATTTGTAGAGACTTTTCCCCTACAGGCCTGCTCTGGGAGAGAACTTCTCTTCTGCAATGTGGGGTTATGATCTTTTCCCAAAATGTGTAAATAAACAGTCACGTACCCCTTCCTCCCCCTCCAAAAAAAAAATTACGACTCTCTATCCAGGAAACCGATGGGAAGTTGGTGGACCTTGACCTAAACTCAGAACTTATGAAACAGTACAATTTCAAACCGAAGTAAGCACGCAGGGAAAGATTCTTGAGTCTAAAACTACATTTATCAGAACAAATGTTGATGGGGATTTTCAATCATCTGGTTCATGGTTGTCCCAAAGGTGATTTTCCAAAAGGCCACTGAATTTTCTTGGGGTTTTTTTTCCCCCTCCTTAAAAACATTTCACTTCTCCTCCAAGAATATTCTTCAGTTTCAGAATGGATGAGAAATGTAAGGTTTTCAAGGAAAAAACCCAAGAAAGTTCAGTTGCCTTTTAGAAAAGCACCTTTGGGTTTGGGGTTTATCAGAATAACTATAGTAACAACATCTTGTAGGTCTGAATGTGCCTTCCTTCCTCTTTCTTTCATCTAGATGAGAATTAAGAGGAATGGAAAGCACCCACCACTTTCTTGGTCTGCAGCCAAGCCACATTTATCTGATGATTGCCTTGGAAATAGATCTTGCCTCTGTCGTTCTTCACACTCTATTTATTTATTTGTTTGTTTGTTTGTTCAATTTATATGCCGCCCTTCTCCAGAGACTCAGGGCGGTTTACAATGCATTAAGCAATAGCCTTCATACTTTTTGTAGAGCTTTCGCCCCCCGCCCCCAAGCGGTGTTCTTTTTTATACAAAGTCAGCTTATTGCCCCCACAATCCGGGTCCTCATTTTACCTACCTCGAAAGGATGGAAGGCTGAGTCAACCTTGAGCCTGGTGAGATTCGAACTTGCAGTAATTGCAGGCAGCTGGTGCTACTTAACAGCACTTTAATCTGCTGCGCCACCAAGGCTCTACAGCTTATTACGGTGGCAAAATGAGGAACAGCAGTGAAGGTGCCCCAAATTATACCACAGAATTTTTTGCTGGTCCACAGGAGAAAAGTCCTAACTCTGTAGGATCTCTGGGTACTTTTAGACTCCTTGATCACCCCAGAGCAAAAGAAACTCAGAAGAAGAAAAAAAATAAGCATACTCAGAAATGTCATTTTGCACACTTGAGGAAGAAGCAAGCTGTGGGAGATATTCCAATGATACAGTAGTTCCTGGAGCATTTGAATTTAGGAGACCAAAGTATGGATTGTGGTAGCTTTTCCTTAAAGCTGTTATCCTCAGGGATCAACCCTGCAAGAATCAGATGTCTTAAGGCAGACACCACAGCTGGATTACAAAAATTCAGACAGCCACTAAAGAAGAAGGGGAGAAGAGAATTCTTATTATCTGTTTCTTTTTAGAGCTGTCTAATAATTTCTTCTGCATTTTTGCATCCCAAATCTGGTAGACCTTAGATGCTCAGAGACACACATGCCCACAGGTTAAATTAACACTGACTGCCAAGAAAAGAATAAACCGTAATTTGACCCTAATTGTTTCTAGAATAGATGTCATTTTTCCTTTGTCATTTTCCTTTCAGAAGTCACAATTAGCTATTCAGTCCAACAAGGAAAGGACGGAAATCTTTCTAAAGATTTGGTAAAGGTTCCTCTTTTAACACATTGTAAGCTGCCCTGAGTCTCTGGAGAAGGGCGGCATATAAATCAAGTTAAAAAAAAAATTGGTTAAATGCTGTTTTTCCACCAGATTTAAAAAAAAAAAACCTGAAAGAGATCTTAATGATTATAGCAATATAAAGCAGGACATTGTAAAGTTAAAGAGTGAAATGTGGCCGTTACTAAAACAGGCAGTCTTTCTGAAGAAAAGAACAGAGCCTTGCTGCTGAATTGATTTCCTTGGCAGGAAAACCTTGTTTTTCACTTTTAAATCTATGATATGGGTGTAGTTATTTAAGGGTGGGGCTTTACTGCTGATTCGCAAAGCATTCAGAAGCGCTGAAACCCATTTCTGTAGATCCAATAACGGAATTTCTTTCCTGCAAATTCACTTTGAAATCTGGATATAAGGATGCCCCAGTGTGAAGCTTTTTATCCCTGCTTCAGATTTTAGGAGAACAGCCTTACCTCATAGCAGTTTGCGTTCCTTCAATAGATGCTGACCGCAGAAAGGGATAAGCCATGAAAAGCAACAGAGGCTTCCTTTGAACGTTGATGTTTTCCTCATTTCGGTCACAAGGTTTCCCATGCAGTTTCAACCTCTTCGTGGTAATCTCGAAGGCTGAGGAGGGTCTCGAAAAGTTTTTCAGAAAGACGAGTGAAGGTCCAGCGCTGTGGGCTGTACGGAAGGAAATCCTGGCTCTCCGTTTCTCTGTCCCACTTAAAATACAGCCACAGCTTTCTGGAGAGATGCCAAAACAACAGATGACATCACAATGATAGCGTGGCCTTGAAAAATTGCCCACTTCGTCACAACCCCATGTCCAAATTTGCTGTATCTGCCTGTTTGCTTTATTTTTTTTTAACTTTTTAGACATGAATTGTATTAAAAGGGAACATTAAAATGAACAGAATTATTTAATGCAAAATAACAGAAGTGCAGAAAGAAACCATAACAAGAAATAGTTTATTGATTGATTAGCGTTATGACCATGTCAAAAATATAACACAAAAGTAAAATACAGATATTTCTTAACCTGTGATCACCACTGAGCCCAAAACTTCTGTCGCTAAGCGAGACAGTTGTTAAGTGAATTTTGCCCCATTTTACACTCTTCCTTGCCACGGCTGTTAAGGGAAGCACTGCAGGTGTTAAGTTAGTGACACGGTTGTTAAGTGAATCTGGCTTCCCCATTGACTTTGCTTGTCAGACGGTCACAAAAGGGGATTACAAGACCTCCCCTCAGGACACAGCAACCGTCATAAATATGAATCAGTTGCCAAGCATCTGAAATTTTGATCATGTGACTATGGGGATGCTGCAACAGACATAAGTGTGAAAAATGGTCAGAAATCAGTTTTTTCAACTCTGTTGTAACTTTGAACTGTTGTAAATCGAGGACTACCTGTACAGGATGTAAGTCCAGAATAAAATAGATAAAAGAAAAACACAGTGACAAAAGACATTGGTGTTAAGTACGAAGAATCAGCACGCTGTCTTTACAGAATACCTCATTCTCTTCGCTACAATGGGCCCTTTGGTGATTAATGTAATTAATCTCAAAGCTCCAGGATAAAAAATACAAAAGAAATTGTCTTCCACGTGGACAGCACTTTTTCGACAACATAAGGGTCTATCACTGAAACCATTTTATTAATATTGCTTTATTTATATATAGAATAATAGCAGAAACTATAGGAACAAGGGATGCGGTGGCTCAGTGGCTAAGATGCTGAGCTTGTCGATCGAAAGGTTGGCAGTTCAGTGGTTCGAATCCCTAGTGCCACATAACAGGGTGAGCTCCCGTTATTTGTCCCAGCTTCTGCCAACCTAGCAGTTCGAAAGCAGGTAAAAAATGCAAGTAGAAAAATAGAGACCACCTTTGGTGGGAAGGTAACAGCATTCCATGCGCCTTTGGTGTTGAGTCATGCCGGCCACATGACCATGGAGACGTCTTTGGACAGCGCTGGCTCTTCGGCTTTGAAATGGAGATGAGCACCGCTCTCTAGAGTCAGGAACGACTAGCGCATATGTGCAAGGGGAACTTTTACCTTTATAGGAACAAAAAAATGTAACCTGACATAAGACTAAATACAGAAGGCATCTCAAATATTTTCTGGAATATTCCAGATAGTCAATATTACATATCTGGTTAGAGTCTAGAAACCGAGAGAAGGAAAAGTAAAATAAGAGATTATTTTGAAAGCTGAAATGTTTCTCAGTCCGTTGAAATGACTATTTTAATCAGAATGTCAAAACAGAAACTGAACAAGGAGAGATTCAACCTGGAAAGAAGGAGAAATTTTCTGACATTGAGAACAATCAACCCATGGAACAGAAGTTGCCTTTGGAAGTTGTGGGAGCTTCATCACTGGAGGCTTTCAAGAAGAGACTGGACTGCCATTGTCAGCAATGGAGTAGGGTCTCCTGCTTGGGCAGGGGGTTGGACTAGATGACCTCAAAGGTCCCTTCCAACTCTGCTAATCTTTAATTTTTTTAAAAAAATGAAATCTTAACGTTCTGTAAAATGTGTTTTGATCCCGGGCTTGCTGTAAGTTGTTAGATTTAAAGAGGGACAGAGAAAGATGCTTCTGACTTTTTGCTTTTGCGCATATTGTCATATTAGGATTAATTGATTGCTGGAGAAAATTTATCTTTGCTAAGGATCAACGCTGACCGGATGGCACATAATCAACAAACCAGTCCATGCTTAATTTATATCTATAAGTTTGATTTATACGTTTCTTGTAACTGTGGAATAATAAGAAGGTTATCATCAGTATTTTTGAAACTTTCCCAAACTTCTTTGGGAAAGAATTTTGTGGTGGATATGCCCCAAAGCCAAAAAATACTGGAAAAAAATACACACATGGCTGGAAAATATGACAGGACAACAAGTAGATCTGAAACCTGAAACATTTTTGTTGGGCATGCTTCCAGGAAATTATAATAAGGGGAACACATATTTGGTTCTACACATCCTAACAGCAACTAGGATTGCATATGCACAATGTTGGAAAAACCCAGAAACCCCTGCAGACAATATTATAATTAAAAAAATTCTGGAATTTGCAGAGATGGATAGGTTAACCCTAAAAATTAAAGGAAAAGAAGATTCGGACTATTTCATAACATGGGAACTATTCTATAAATGGTTAAATGAAAAATGCCTGGATAGCTCTGCAGACAAGGCACTGTAATTTAACACCAACTGTCTGCAATTAAAGTAAGTTCGAATCTTGCCAGGCTCAAGGTTGACTCAGCCTTCCATCCTTTCTAAGGTAGGTAAATTGAGGACCCAGTTTGTGGGGGCAATAAGCTGACTTTGTATAAAATATATACAAAAGTATGAAGGCTATTGCTTAACGCACTGTAAGCCGCCCTGAGTCTCCGGAGAAGGGTGGCATATAAATCAATTTTTTTTTAAAAAAATATTGAGGTTAGAGGATAAGATAAGGCCAATATTCTGTTCAAAAAAAAGATGTAGGTGAATGTGGGGGCGGGAATCAATAAAACTTGTTTTTTTTAAAAAAAAATATTGAGGTTAGAGGAGTGGAATTGGGTGAAATATGGTTTATAGGAGAAAGAAAAACAGGTGAGTAAATATTTATGATGGTTATATAATCAATACTATAATGGAAGATAATATATTTTATAATATGATTGATGTTATCACATACAGTATTTGTTTATATATTACCAGATATTAGTATGTATGTATGTATGTATGTATCTATATCTATATCTGATCATAATGACGATGATAATTGTATACTTGTATGTTAACACCTTGGACACCTGGAGAGCACACTGCTCAGCATAGAAAGTTAATGTATGATATAAAACAATTAAAAATATTTTTTTAAAAAACAATTGGTGTATATTAATAATATTAAACCATTGTCACTCGTTAGATTTGCTTGCTTTTTAAATATGTTTTGGCTACAGATAGGCAGCAGGAGGCATAAAATGTGCCTCCTTCCCTTTGTAAAAGTAAAATGGCAAGTATTTCCTGTCGATGGCTGGCTGTAAAAAAAAAGATAAAAATAACCCACAGGATGCACCTGACTGAAAAAGAAAAAAAGAAATAACAAAGGGAAAGAACCAAACACCCCCACATAAACCTATGGAAACCAGAACGTAGCTATATATTTGGAAGTGCATAGTTACCCAGATCACACAATTAAGATAGGGATGAGTTGATGCAGTGTGGACTGTTCTCTTTGAATAGCAGTGAACATAACTGACAGAGAGAAGCCTTGTTTTCTTTCTCTTTCAGAGCAGTTCTTTTATTTACTTTACTATTCAGAGCAATTATTTTGTTTACTCGCAGAGTATGTACATATTTACAAAGATGTACGCAGTCAACTCACTAATGAAATTATACTTTTGAACAGGACTAAACAATCAGTTAATTTTTATGACCAATAAACTGAAAGTTGTTAATCAAGAGAAGCCTGGAGAATTTCTGTTCCTATCTATGGAATGTATTTCAATGTATTCCAATTGTTATTTTTTTGCAAATGTTTAGTATGCTAAAACTATCTGAAGGCTTAATGCAAGTTATACCTTTGATTCTCGCTTGAAATCAGTCAGGAATTGCATTCCCAAAGTAATTTCTCATTGCACATTAATGAGATCAAGATGTCACCAGGTCAAAGATGTCTAAAGGTTGAAACATGGTAACTGGATCAAACTTTGTTAATCTGAGATGTTTTGTTGCTCATCCAAGCAACTACATCAGTCAGAGCCAAATTATTTAGGCAGAGAATTTTGCTCTGATTGATGAAGCTTGGATAAGCAACGAAACGTCTCAGTTTAACAACGTTTGATCCAGTTACCATGATTCAACCTTTAGACACATTAGTGCAGTGATGGCAAACTTTTTTGGCACCAAGTGCCGAAAAGGTCACGCGGAAACATTGCGTGCACGCGCTCGGCTGGGCTGCATTCCAGAAAAGTCAAACTTACGGGTTTTGGCACTCTTGCACACCTGACCATCAGCTGGCTGGCGCACATGCGCACACTGGTTTTTGGCTTTACCACACATGTGAAGAACAGCTGATCATCAAGTGCGTATGTGCGCCAGAAACCCAGAAGACAAACAGGCAAGGCCGTGCGTGCCGGGTGACATGGCTTCGTGTGCCACTTTGGGCACATGTGCCATAAATTTGCCATCATGGCATTAGTGGGATCAGCAAAAAGCGTGAGTACTTCCAAAACTATCAAAGGATGTGATAAAGCAAAACAAAGCAGGTTCAGCCATTTGCCTTTCTTAGGCAGGTCTGGGAGAAAGAAATTCATGTCTCTGAAGAGCTGTTTTGGGTTTGTGTAGCTTAACATTTGGTCATCCCCACCCAGTTTGAAATTCTTGATTGGGAATTATGAGCATCAGGCTAAGGTCATAGAAAAAAATAAATAAAACAAAACAGATCATCCGATGGTTTAGCTATGTGAATCCCATCCTTGAGATTTGTAAACCACGGTGCTACAGATCCCAACTTTTCTCTTCATGAGGACTTCTAGATTGTCATTGAACATTTTTGAAGACCACAATGTTAACTTAGAGCCAGCAATGTATCATCTACAGCTGCTTTGACTCCTGCAACTTCCCGTTAAATGGTTTCCGTAAAACAGATTAGGAACCACTGATCTATCATGTTGTATGAACCAGGGGTGAAATGTAAAATTTGTTACTACCAGTTCTGTGGGCGTGGCTTGGTGGTGGTGGTGGTGGGGGTAATGTGACTGGGTGGGAGTGGCTAACTTTTTTTAAAAAAAACTTTTCAAAGCATTTTTTTGTAATGCTTTGAAAAGCCTCTGCCGATCAGGCAACTCAGCTGGGATCGTCAGAGACTTTTCAAAGCATTTTTTTTACCACCTCTTCGGCCAAGACATTGCAAAAAAAATGCTTTGAAAAGCCTCTGATGATCCCAACTGAGCTGCGCAATCATAAGAGGATTTTTTTTTTTTTTACTTTTAAAAGCATTTTTTCGTTGGAAGAGGTTGTAGAAAAAAATGCTTTTAAAAGTTTTTTTAAAAAAGCCTCTGATGATCGTGCGGCTCAGCTGGGCATCGGGGTGGGGGGCGCAGGGATTTTTGCTACCAGTTCTCTGAACCACCCGCCACCATCGCTACCAGATTGGGAAATCCAGTCCAAACTGGGAGCATTTCACCCCTGGTCTGAACCCAACCAAGTATTCAGGGGTGAAATCCAGCAGGTTCTGACAGGTTCTGGAGAACCAGTAGCGGAAATTTTGAGCAGTTCAGGGAACCGGCAAATACCACCTCTGGCTGACCCCAGAATGGGGTGGGAATGGAGATTTTGCAATATCCTTCCCCCAGGAGTGTGGAGGAAATGGGGATTTTGCCGTATCCTTCCCCTGCCACGCCACCAAGCCAGAGCACGCCCACAGAACAGATAGTAAAAAAATTTGGCGTTTCACCACTGCAACTATTGCTCCATCATCCAACCATAACTAAGCAAACTTTTCTCTGACGTGGTATGTGAGTGCATTCTTATGCTACAGGATATCTGGAGGTGCAGTCTGAACTAGGGCACCTCCTGTAGACCCTCCAATCCTCTGTCCAACTTGAAGTCCAGCTAATTTATTCCTTCATCGAAGAAGCGCTTTCCTTGCTTAACAAACGATTTCTGAAGGACAAGCTCCTGTAGGTTGGTATCCGATCATTGAATTCCCTTGTCACAAAAAAGTACAAGAATGGATCCAAGCAGCAGTTGAAGCTGGCAAGGCTTAAGAAAAAAGGGTGCAGATACAAGACACTTTGTTTTACAGCACAGCCCTTCACCACATCTTCTTTGACCAACATGAAGAAGAAAAACATGAGGTGATAGGGGGCGAAGCACACAAAAAACACGACGGCACACATGGACACCATCCGTAATGCCTTCTGTTTTTCGGCGGTGTTTTGTAAAGGCATTTGATATTCCTGGAGGGAAGCTCTGGTCTTGGCAGTGCAGTAGACGATGATGGCCAGAGGGAACAAAAACCCAACCAGTTCGGCCACGATCAGCATCCCGATCAAAGCTGCCGTGTTCTGGATCTTTTCAATGCTGAGATCGGAGAAGCAAGCTTCCGAACTCAGGGTCTTTCTCAGCAATGGGAAGGTCAGACAAGCGACGCCAACCACCAACCAGACGGTAGCCGAGATGGCAACATCGTAGCCCTTCTTCCAGTTTTTGGCCATGAAAGGATGGAGCAGGAAGAGGTATCTTTGCACGCTGATACAGGTGAGGAAACAAATGCTAGCGTACATGTTCAGGTACTTCAAGTAGAAGCAAAGCTGGCAGAGGAAGAGTCCAAAGGGCCACTTGTAGTTGACATAATAATAAATCCGCAGAGGTAAGGAGAGGACGTGAATGAAGTCCGCGGTGGCCAGATTCAGCAGGAAGATGATGGCTTTGTTTTGCTTTCGGATAAAGAGGCATAGCATCCAGAGAGCGATGCTGTTGGTGAGGAGGCCTGGGATGAAAATGATGGAGTAAGTGGCAGCATAAAAGGTGTGTTGGAAATCTCGTCCAGGTTCCGAGCAATTCATCCCTGGGCTTCCCAGCATCTCAGTTCCATTGCCGGTGAAAGGACTTGGAGAAGTCCCACCTATGGAGAGATTCTGGTCCCTGTAAGGAAAAGATGGCACATTTATAAAGCAATGGGAGTAGCACTTAGACTTATATACCACCCTATAGTGCTTTACAGCACTCTCTCAGTGGTTTACAATGTCAGCATCTTGCCCCCCCCAAAAAAATCTGGGTCCTCATTTTACCGACCTCGGAAGGATGGAAGGCTGAGTCAACCTTGAGCCCCATCAGGATCGAACTCCAGACTGTGGGCAGAGTTTGCCTGCAATACTGCACTTTAACCACTGTACCACCAGGGCTCCCAATAGCACTAGTAATAGCAGTTAGACTTATATACCGCTTCATAATGCCTTACAGCACTCGCTAAGCGGTTTACAGAGGCAGCAATTTCCCCCAACAATCTGGGTTCTCATTTTACTGACCTCAGAAGGATGGAAGGCTGAGTCAATCTTGAGCCGGTTAGGATTGAACTCCTGGCTGTGGGCAGAGTTAGCCTACAATCCTGCACCACCAGGGCTCATAATGCTAATAAAGGAGAATATTTGTAGTTCAGGGTTGAAATGAGGGGTCCTTGGTGCTCTCTGAGCTTGTTCTGAGTAGCACCGATGATATTACCTGATTTGGGTTATCTATCTATCTATCTATCTATCTATCTATCTATCTATCTATCTATATCTTTATTTATTGATTAGCCCTTGGGCCATATCAAAGTTCAGAGTTCCAGAAAAATAATTATGAAAAAATTTGGTAAAACAATTTAAATGAAATTGGAATAACGCACAATTTAAAATGAAATTAGAATAAAATACGATCTAAAATGAAATGGGAATAAAGTACAATAATTTGAGATACAAATTAAATATGATTAGAATTATATTATAATGTCACCCCTGCATCTACCCAATCAGTCTTAAAACTACTTTTGAAATTACATTATTAAATCAAATGATCTTTCCTACAATCTACCACATTCTGCTGCACCAATTTTGTCCTTTTTCCCATCAACTTTACCACAAATTTGGCAATCCATTTCACCAGCTGCAAGTTAGAACCTAACAGACAATGTTGCAAGAAGCGCTCTTTAGACTTAGGGGTGCTGGGTATACAAGATCCTGCCCAGCTGATGTTCCCTCAAATCTGAGTACAGGGGGCAATCAAAAATTACGTGGGATATTGTTTCAACTTCCCCCGTCCCACATAAACAGACTCTTTCACTTACAGGGATACCCTTATACCCACCCCAAAGCATGTTTGTTTGAAGTTGGTCTAATCTCAATTTGGTAAAAAATCTCCTTATGACAGGAAATAAAGGCACAGTTAAATATATTTCTTTCAAATTTAGAAAGAAGTTGGATTAGATGATCTCCAAGGTCTCTTCCTGTTCTGTCCCCAACCACACGCACACACACCAACAGACGTTCAGGAGTTAAAGACCAAACCAGCTGGCAAAATCCTTTTCCTTAAGATAACGGAACTTGGCAACAACCTAGTGGCTGCCTGCCAAGAGTTTATTATTTACAAAGAGGAGAGATAACTTCTCCCCACTTCTGATACATCAAAAGAAACAGCTCTATAATGACGGAGTTAATCAAGTCCAGAGATAGTCCAGCTAAGTCTTATAGCAAAAGTCCGGCAATGCAGAATGGCGTGGAAGCTTTCAGCTTTGTTCGTCACAAGCTTTGACTGGCCACCACACTCCCTTTTATATCCTGTGGGGTGTGGTCCAGTGACTCAGCCTAATCTTGGGCACCCTTTTCTTCTGTTGCGTGCGCTTATCTCTGCGACGCTGGCGTGGATCCAGCCAAAACTCATTACCCTCATCACTGTCCATCTGTGGCTGCATGGACGTGCTTGGCCCCGGCCCTATCTCTTGCCCTTCGGCGGACACCGAAGGCATTGCCAGAGAGGACGGTCCTGGAGAGGGAGGCCTTGCCAACTCCTCTTCTTCACTCTCAAGAGTCCTCTCCTGCCGATGACACAGGCTCAGGTAACAGAGCCACAACACTTCCACCCCTGTTACTGTTACTGAAAGGTGAGAGGAAAATGGGGACGGGAAAGAAAGAGGGAAGAGAGGTGTACGTATAGAGCAGGGGTGTCAAACTCGATTTCATTGAGGGCCGCATCAGGATTGTGTTTGACCTTGGGGGACCGGGTGGGCATGGCCAGGGTAGGTATGGCCAGCTCAACATCACTTGTGTTGAAGGCGCTAATGGCGGCCATTTTGCTCTGCCAGCAAAAATGGGCTCCCGAGCTCCGTTTTCAGCTGTGATGGCTTCCTGCAACCCTCTGCCAATAAAAACAGAGCTTGGAAGGGCCACCTGTGGCCCTCGCGAGCTCCGTTTTTGCCAGCAGAGGCACCGTGGGACAGTCCTTCATTGTTTCCAGGGCAGCCCCACAGGCCAGATCTAAGCACCCCATGGGCAGGATCCCATGGCACAGGTGGCACGCGTGCCATAGGTTCACCATCACGGATCTACCCTATTAGCCTAACCTATGGGAAACACATTTCCTTGAAAAACGTTGTTAATTTTAATAAATTTCTTTCCAAAAAAGAAAAGGAAACCTCTTTTGCTGCTTGAGAATGGTGGAGCCATTTTGCCCAGCCTGTAAATTGTTGTAACTCTCCTTCCACCTACCTGTTCGTTCATGCATTTGCTATTTGCTAAATTGCTCATGCATACTATTCAAGAGTTTCCTGTTTAGCATCTTTGCCAATTAATTCTTATTAAGTCGGCAGCTTCAACTCCATCATGCAGGCGGGAAGTCAATAAAAATCAAATTTCCAGCTTCTGCTTTCCATAATGACACCTCTGGGGGAAAGCTATTCGTATTGCATGTTGGTAAAAGGGCTTCTGTGATTTCTCTCTCCCCAGAGCATTAAATTATAATGAATACACTCAAGATTGTCACTGACCACAAATGTATTCTGCTTGAGTTACTTTTTAAGCTGGCTCTACTGACAGCTGGCTGAATGCAAGCTCTATTATATAGCTAAGAGCTTAATAGAAGAGAATATTTGTATCTCAGGATACTTGATGCTCTCTGAGCTTGGTTGTTTGCTTGCAGACATCTCATTACTCAACTAGGTAATAGCATAAATGCTGGAAGGGAGTGAGGTTTGCCAGGAAGAGGAGGAGGAGGACTGTGGGGTGAGGTCAGAAGCTGGGGAGACTGACTTGGAAGATGGCCAATGAGAAGATGAGAATTGGGGAACGGAAAGGGAAGGGTTTGGGGGTCAGAGGGTTAGTATCGGCTACGACAAAGTCGGGGCCAGATCTGTCGTACTCAATAAATGGAATATTTCAGCAAAGATTAATTGTTTGGGAGTGCAATTTATTTGAGATGACATCGAAACCTGACATCTGGGAAATCCCGAATCTGAAAAACCCAGGCTTTCCTTCAGTAATTCAAAGCTCCCCAAACCACCCCCTTACTCCTCAATCAATCACATGCTCCAATCATCGTCCGTTCCACCTCAAGCCAGCCCCTGACCACTCCTCCTCCAGATGCTGGCTCACCCTGATCTTGACAAGATCACTATTATGTCTACTAACTCCCCTCTCCTAAATCCCCCCTCCTACTATCCGACACATGAAGAGGTGGCAGCATTGAAGCTTCCGGCCTAATATGGCTTCCAAGGCTGACAGATGTTTCATTACCCAACTAGGTAACATCAGTGCTAGGAGTGGGTTTGCTTTCTCTTCATATACTAGTGCAGGGGTGTGAAACTCAAGGCCCGGAGCTGGATCCGGCCCACGGGATGCTTACATCTGACCTGCAGGGCCACCCTGCAAACAGTGAAGGACCGGCCCGCGGTGCCTCTGCCAGG
The DNA here is from genome assembly GCA_022577455.1 of Arizona elegans. Lineage (NCBI taxonomy): Eukaryota > Metazoa > Chordata > Lepidosauria > Squamata > Colubridae > Arizona > Arizona elegans. The sequence goes on from JAKOOJ010000015.1 coordinate 10,632,785, forward strand.
GAAAACGGAGCTTGGGAGGGCCACGGGAAGCCCTCCCGAGCTCCATTTTCACTGGCAAAGGGTTGCAGGAAGCTGTCGCAGTCAAAAACGGAGCTCGAGAGCCCGTCTTCACTTGCAGAGTGCTCGGCCCACCACAGGCGCCCCCGACACGAGTGATGTCGAGCTGGCCACGCCTCCTGCCCCCCCCATAGGTCAAACACAACTCTGATGCGGCCCTCAATGAAATTGAGTTTGACACTCCTGTACCAGAGGTTAAATCCAGCAGGTTCTGACAGGTTCTGGAGAACCGGTAGTGGAAATTTTGAGCAGTTCGGAGAACCGGCAAATACCACCTCTGGCTGGCTGGCTGCCTGGCTGCCTGGCTGGGGATTTTGCAGTATCCTTCCCCTGCCATGCCCACCAAGCCACGCCCACTTTCCCTGTTGTTGGCAGCGGTATTTTTGGTGGTTCCTTGTTTCGGCTGTTCTTTAATGTTCTCTTGTTTGTCTGAGATGGTAGTTCCTTGATTGGGGGTATTGTTTGCTGCTTGATCATTGGTCTTGTGTTAATCTGGGACGATACCTTTCTTTAATAGCATGCAGGCAGCGATGGCCTATCCTCACAAAAACAACCCACAGAGATTTTTTCATAAAATGTGACTTACAGGCAGGACATGTACCCAGGAGATGCTTGGATTTCAAAACAGGAACAAACAAGAAACTGAAGCTGCACCTTAATTTCAAAAACTCTCTTTAGAGCAGTTCATGCCTTAAAAGGAGGGGCAGTAGAGCAACGAAGCTATCTCTGTGTGTAACTTTTTTAGTTTTATTTCACACATTGTCAGGAAATTACATTAACATGAATCCAAAATACATATAATGAGGAAAAATAAAAAAAATATAAAAAGTCTATATTAAACCCTGAATAAAGAGAGGGGTACTATACATGTAAATTTTATCATATTTAAAGAGTGTGCCAAATTATAAACTATTGCTATTAGATTAAAAAGCCAGTTTGCGTAGTGATGAAGGCCTCTGGCTGGAAACTGGGAGAAGATGAGTTCCAGTCCCGCCTTAGAAACAAAGCTAGCTGAGTGACTTTGAGCCAGTCACTTTCTCTCAGCCCCAAGAAGGAGAGAATGGCAAACCACCGCTGAAAAACCTCACTAAGAAAACTTTCAGGACTTTGCCAGGCAGTTTTTAAAAATCAGACACGGTTGAACAGAAGAAGAAAAAAATTAAACCATAATATCCAACCAAGTTTGATAAAATTGTGGTTCCTGCTTCTGACATTAATTTCCTTAACTCGATTTTTTGTAATTTTTTTCCCCCCAATGTGGCAATCAAAGAGGCCTTGCTAATCGCAACTGAATTGTTATATTACCTAGAGTTCGCCAATGTTACACAATTATTGTTTGGGTTGCTAAAGTTAAATAGATAAATCAATTCTTTATTTTTAACCTCATGGTTTAGTCTTGTAAATAACCTTAACTCTGGAGGACATTCTATATTTTGTTTAATGATGTTACGTCTTCAAAAAAATTTCACCACAAGGGTATATACCTTTATGAGGTGACCACCACAAATGAAAAAACAAACAAAAAAATAAACCTTTATGTTCTTTAGGCAACCTCTCCAGCATTTGGGAAAATAATTTTAATATATATGAGCCAGCCTAACCGGAGTCAACAACAATGTTTAATTTTCCACTTCACTTTTTCACTTCACTTCACTTCACTGAAACTGAAGTGAAGTGAAACTGGTTTCCATAAGTGCTGCCAATTTGTCTCCTGTGTGGGATTACCAAGATCAGTCACCCGAGCTTCCATCCGATAGCTTTCCCTTTTTAAATTACAACAATAAACTATAATCTTTTGAAATTCCTTTTGGATGTTCTGAAAAATGAAGTATTCTCAAAATTTGTATAAGGCTGTATTGCCAAAAGTGCTAATATTTCTATTGCCCAGAATTCAATTCAATTTATTACAGACATGGACCAGAGACCAGAACATATAAAAAACACTCAATAAACACACAGTTAGAAATTCTTAGAATAAAATAATAAATAACAACTAAAATCTATGATAAAATCCAGTCTGTCAATTGGACTTGGTCTAACTATACTAAAATTGCAATCCATAAACTGTGAGGCCAGTAGTTGGTTTAATACTAAAAAGGAAAGGATTAAGCAGTGCAAAGGGTTTGCCACATTTGTTCTATAAAATAGCTATGGTGGGTTTGACATGTGTTTCCGACGAATCCCCAGTGCTGCTATGCAGAATCTAACCACCTGCACTGTAGTTTCAGACTGTTCGTCCTTAAGCTGCCACTGGAGATAAGCATTGTCAGAATGGACAAGACATCTAGCAATTATTGGCAGAGTATATTTTTCCCCCGAATCCCACTGTAAAAGGAACATTTAAGGAGTATGTGACCCACAGTTTCAACCTCGGCCTAGAATTCTATTATCTATTTTACCCTGGAATTAGATGCTGTATTTTGTTTTATATTTTTGATATAATCATAAGACTAATCGGTTAATAAACTATCTAGCTAGCTATTACCTGGAAGAGGTTTGAACTAATACTGAAAAGGCTTCACCTCTTTGTTGTGATATCTGATCTTTATTGAGGGGCTCACCCTGGCTATAAAAATCTTTTAATCTGTAAAGATTATGTGCTCTCAAAGAGTTCATGTTAGTCAAAGATGCATGTAACTTTTGCAGATCTCTGGTTGGGAATACAGGAAGGTCTGCATGCAGCTTTTGGAGAAAACCGATTTTGTGCCACATGTGACGCGCCTTCCTTCTGTGGTCTGATAAATAGGTTTTTCCTAATTTATGCCGCTGAAATGCAAAGCACAATCCTGGTGAGCATCTATTCCAAAAAAAACCCTAGATTTCTCGATTCACCGCTTCTGCTCAAGGAACAAATTGGAACAAATTTTAAATTGGGAGGCCGATTAATTTAATTTATTTTTAATTATCTTAACTTTTATATTGTATGTTATTTTAATTCTCGGCTGTTCACCACCCTGAGTCTCTTCGGGGAGAAGGGCGGGATATAAATTCAATAAATAATAATAATAATAATAATAATAATAATAATAATAATAATAATGATGATGATGATGTATGAAGGCAAAAATTCAACATGTTACCACCAACAGCAAATGCCGCCTCTGCAATGAGAAAGATGAGACAGTCGACCACCTGATCAGTGGGTGCAGCAAAATTTCACAAACTGACTACCTACAACGTCATGACCGTGTTGCTAAAATCATTCACTGGAAATTGTGCCAGAAGTTTGGATTTGAGTACAGCAAAAGCCACTGGGAACATCAGGTTGAGAAAGTTTTAGAGAATGAGAAACTCAAGATCTTGTGGGACTTTAGGATTCAGACTGACAGGCACTTGGTCCACAACACACCTGATATAACAATAGTTGAAAAGAAAAAAGTATGGTTCATTGACATTGCAATACCTGGTGATGCACGAATTGAAGATAAGCAGCAAGAAAAAATCACAAAGTACCGGGACTTACAAATTGAAGTTGAGCGACTGTGGAAAAAGAAATTGTGTGTTATCCCAATTGTAATTGGAGCCCTCGGAGCAATACCCAAAGGGCTACCCCGCTATTTAGAAATTCTAAATTTGCCAGACTTGAACATTTTGACTCTACAAAAAACCACCTTACTCGGAACAGCTTACATCCTCCGACGATACCTTAACAGTTCCTAGGTCCTTGGTTAGGACTTGAGCTGCTGAGCTATTAACCAGCCTCAAAGGCTGTGAATCTCACTAAAGATTAACCAATAAATAATAATAATAAGTATAGCTGTGGGTGACGGCCGTATCTTTGCCCAGGTGTATCTTGTGTGCCAATGGCACCCATTCCTGAACTGGCAGCCCCTGTTCACAGTCAATCCTTGCTCATTTCTTAGTGGGATTATTGCAATGTACACTATGTGGGGCTAGAAGTTACAAGTGGTCCAGAAATGCGGTAACTCATGCAGCGATGAGTGCCCCTTGGTTTGTCCATATCACACCATTGTTGTATGAATGGCTCCTAATTTATTTCTGGGTGCAATTCAAGTCACCAGTTATCATCTTTAAAGACCTATATCAGTGTTCCTCAGCTTTGGCAGTTTGAAGATGTGTGGGCTTCAACTCCCAGAATTCCCCAGCCAACTATTCTGAGAGATGGTCCACATATCTGCTGCCAAGATTGAGAAATACTGCCTTACATGGTTCAGGATTATGTTATTTGCGGAACTGCCTCTCCCAAGTAGGATGGACATTCTCCAGGTCTCTTTCCTTAAAATGTTATCAGTGGGACTTCAGAAACAGGCCTTTTCTACCCTGTTTCCCCAAAAATAAGACCCAATCGGAAAATAAGTCTTAGCATGATTTTTCAGGATGCTCCTATGGTAGGTTGCCCCCGGTTCTCACCGGTTCTATAGAACTGGTAGTAAAACCAGCGGGAGATCCCGCCCACCGACCCTGATGTCACCAAAACGCTTCTGTGCATGCGCAGAAGAGCACACGCGTGCACACGTGAAGCAAGCATGTGTGCCCGGCCCCGCTGCGAACCGGTAGTAAAGGTAAGTAGAACCCACCTCTGAGATGCTCGTAACATAAGCCCTACCCCCAAAATAAGCCCCAGTTACTGTAAGATTGTCAGCCAAATGGGTGCATTTAGTACCATATTTCCCCCAAAATAAGACCTAATCAGAAAATAAGACCTAATGCATCTTTTGGAGCAAAAATTAATATAAGACCCACTCTTATTTTCAGGGAAACACAGTATAAAATAACCCCTCCCCTGTTCCACCAGACCTATGAAATCAGATTCTCTCTTCCATATTTTTATCTTTTTGTTACTACCTCAGTCAAACAGCAGTTTCACTCATTGTGTTTATCTGGCGACAGTCTCCCCAAATTTTCAGGAGGCATAAATCGATATATCTGCTCATTCCAACTTTCACAAGTGCAGTCATCTGGTAGAGACTAACTAGATCGTAGGAAAACAAGATCTTTATTGCAATTTTTTTAATGCTAACTAAAGAGGACCATTCTTCCAAAACTGCAGAAGGGGTGGGGGGAAATAAAATCTACCTTGTCTAGAATTCCACACTTCAAATTCAAATTCTGAAAATCTTACCCCATCTGGAGCATCAGGAAAAGCGAGGAGTGTAGAAAAGGCAACCTTTGGATAGCAAATTCTTCCCCGGTTCTCTTTTTGGAGAGTGACTCAAAGAGGAAAGAAAGACCGTTGACTGAATCTTGTTATTGCAACTGTCTGAACAAGGTTCTCTTCGCAGGAAGTTATGAAGAAGAGAAGTTTGCATTTTACTAACCACAAAAATAAGAATTCTTGCTTATAGCAAGAATTCCATCAAACGATGAAGTGTTCTGATGCCTGAGAAGATACAAAGCCTGAATGGACACCTGGTTATAGACATTTTTGTAACTGCAAGACACAGCAATCTGAATTGAGAAGGCTTATCCAAACAATAGAGTTTCTGCTGGCGGCAGAAGTTCACTCAGGAAATCAGGCAATGTAATACTTAACGTGTAGATAGAACTCTTTTTATTTTCAAATAACCTTCAGGAAGAAAAGGCATTAAAGTGTTTGGGGCAAATGAATCAAGTCCTCTTTGAACTTTAGGACTGTTTTGGAAAACTAGATTTGGATGTCTGAATCAGTTTGAACTGATGCTTCAAATTCCTTCAATTTAGAGAGATTTGAGATATGAAGCCATCTCAATAAATTTGGACGTGTTCAGTTCAAAGTGATACTTCCACAAGATTGTAACACACAAACGATTACCACCAGTACAAAAAAATAATTCTTGATACCAGCTATTAAGGAAGATGGGTCTGCCTAAATCTAAGGAATCTCAACAGATTTTGTTCAGAATCTATTTGGTTCAGATTTCTTCAGGTCTGCATCTGGAGAATGTCCCCAACTTTTGTTTAGGTCTGTCTAGAATTTTCCATCCAGTCATATCAGCCCTTTCAGGTTGTCCAGAGCAGGAAACTGACTCCACAAGAAGACTAACAGAATAACAGAGGTGGAAGGGAAGTCTTGGAAGTCTTCTAGTCCAACCCCCTGTTCAACAGGAGACCCTATAACATTTTAGACAAATGGTTGTCCAATCTCTTTTTAAAAACTCCCATTGATGGAGCACCCATAACTTCTGAAGGCAAGCTGTTCCACTGATTAATTATTTTCACTGTCAGGAAATTTCTCCTTTTTTTTTCTAGGTTGCTTCTCTCCTTGATGAGTTTCCATCCATTGCTTCTAGTTCTGCCTTCAAGTGTTTTGGAGAATAGCTTGATTCCCTCTTCTTTGTGGCAGCCCCTGAGATATTAGAACACTGCTATCACGTCCTTCTTTTCATTAAACTAGAATACCCAATTGCTGCAACCCTCCTTCATATGTTTTAGCTTCCAGACTAGAGCAAAGCTTGATTAAGATCTGTTGTATTAACAGGTTCCTAGAAATTTGATTGTACTGTTGCTCCTTCCCACTTATACTTCATTGAGTCAGGGAAGAGTCACTTTGAGTGTCTTTCTAACACTATCTCCTTTCTAGAGGTGGGATTCACTTCCCTTCCCTAAAGGTAAAGGTAAATGTTCCCCTCGCACATATGTGCTAGTTGTTCCCGTCTCTAGGGGGCAGTGCTCATCTCCGTTTTAAAGCCGAAGAGCCAACGCTGTCTGAAGACGTCTCCGGGGTCATGTGGCCAGAATGACTAAACGCCAAAGGTGCATGGAACGCTGTTACCTTCCCACCAAAGGTGGTCCCTATTTTTCTACTTGAATTTTTTACGTGCTTTCGAACTGCTAGGTTGGCAGAGCTGGGACAAATAACAGGAGCTCACCCCATTACGCGGCACTAGGGATTCGAACCGCTGAACTGCCGACCTTACGATTGACAAGCTCAGCGTCTTAGCCTCTGAGTCACAAATGTGAGCGTGCACGCCTCCTCTGCACATTTGCACGGCCTTCCGCGCATGCTCTTTGCTTGCACATTACGTCTGGGTGGGTGGACGGAGCCTCCCTCAGTCGCCATTATCAGTTCCCCAAACCGGACAGAACCGATTGAATCCCACCACTGCCTCCTTTCCCAGGTCTCAAGCAATGTCTCTGTCCCCGCGTTTGTGTGTATGGGGTGAGAGGAGTAATGGCTTCTGATCATTTCTCATCTCATGCCCTCTACAGGTAAATCTGAGAATATAAGTGTCAGATCCCTAAAAGTGATACTGCCATTCAATTGGGAGAAGGGGGAGACTTAGATTTGATTTACTAGCATTGCCTGTGTCAACAGATATTTTACAATCTATATCCTGGCGCCAAAGAGCCCTGAGATCCTCTTAACATGGAGGAATGTTTATGATAGCCATGAGGGTTGTTTGAATAACGGTGTGAATGCATGTTTGTTGGGGTTCTCAGGGAAACTAGTAAAGAAAACATCTTCACACCTTTGTATTGGCTAAAATCTGCATTCTGACTTAAAGGGAGGGCTCTCTACTGCTTTAATCCTACTTGTCTTACCTAAGGATATTCAGATCTTGCTTTAACTGGGTTGTTATCACTTCTGCTTAATAAAAGGTTCCTTTTGAACAACCACGTTTCAAGAGTTTTTACTTTCTTAAGTTGGAAGGAGAGGCAATCATTACATTGCATTGTGAATATTTCTGGTAAGACGTCTGCAACAACAGGAAGTTTTGACCAAGAGTTACATAAGGCGTATGTGATTGTCTCTTCATTAATTCAAAACAGCATATTAAACAAAACTACAGTATGGTTGTTTTTGTATGAAATTCCTGGAATGAATCCAATATGAATAAACACCAAATTCAATTCCATTTTTGATCTGAAAATCAGGTTAGCAAGCAAATTGTAGGTTGACGAGATACTGCTGAAACAAACAACAACTACTGGTTTTATTGTTATTCATAGCAATAACAACTATTCAGTTTCATATTGTTTCAAAGATTGATATGTGGAGATATCCTGTGATGTGCGCTGGAACGGTCTTTTGGGAAAGTGAGCTTCATCCTCCAAGTCCCTTGTGTGAAAAAGTTATTTTGGTAGTGTAGAAAGTTAGCACCCACCCGTCTCCTAGAAGAATGAGATATTGTGAGAAATATTAAAAAGGCAGAATATTACATTTCCCTAAAGGAGAAACATGCTCTTGGAAAGCAATCCCCACTTTTCTTAATAGCCCCAGCAGGACTGGGCCAGCTTATCTGCAAGACAAAAGACCTTCAGCTTCAGGGTGATGGGATTAACCCTCATTCATGATCCAAACCAGGAGAAAGCTATTAAGACACAATAGGAATCGCCCAACACCCTTTCAGAACACAAGCCTCTTCATTACATTATCACCCTCCAAGTTTCAACCGAACCTGGGAGCTGAGACAACCTCAGCTATGACCCCTGCATAGCCCCTTGGGAGTCTGACAGCAACCAATAGAATATATTTCTTGCACAGAAACAGGAAGCTCAAGGGCAAGGCCCAAGAGAGGGTATAAGTAACCCTCACTCTCCACTCCATGTGGTCAGCTGTACCAGGACCTCAAACCCATGTGGTCCTGTCCATCAATAAACCATCTTTCCAATCAGCCTCCATGTTTCCAGGGTATTTCTCCCCGCTTGGAACTGAACCAGATGGATATTTCTTCCAACAGTAGATTAAATGCAGGAATTACCAAATGTTTGGTACATCACATTCCCCTTTTAAAACTTCTTTAAAAGAAACCTGCACTTCTAAACATACATCCAGTGGTGGGTTTCAAATTTTTTTACTACTGGTTCTGTGGGCGTGGCTTGGTGGGCGTGGCAGGGGAAGGATACTGTAAAATCTCCATTCCCACCCCACTCCAGGGGAAGGATACTGCAAAATCTCCATTCCCACTCCACTCCAGGGGAAGGATACTGCAAATTTCCCATTCCCTCCCCATTCCAGGGGAAAGTTACTGCAAAATCTCCATTCCCACCCCACTCCAGGGGAAGGATACTGTAAAAATCTCCATTTCCTCCTGATCAGCTGGGACTTGGGAGGCAGAGAATAGATGGGGGCGGGGCCAGTCAGAATTTTTACTACCGGTTCCCCGAACTACTCAAAATTTCCGCTACCAGTTCTCCAGAACTGGTCAGAACCTGCTAAAACCCACCTCTGCATACATCCACTATTTTGTACACACTGGGTATTCGCACGCAAACCAGTCTCCCCCATCAGCCCATTTCCAACCAAATAACCACACACAAACTTCCCAGATGCAGAGAAACGCTGAGGGAAATTTTCTCCCATTTACTCCACCAGCTCACTTTCCCACCCACCCAGACATCCAGACAGCTCCCCCCTCCCCCCTGTTAAAATGGCAGCCAAGCAAGCAAGCAATATAAAGGAGGAGGCTGACACAAAGACACACACACACACCATTACTTTGTGAGTAAGCCCTTCATAACACATGGGCAGTTGCTTAACCCTGGCTGTTGGCAGGAAATTACTTTACCAAACTCGCCTAAATTCTTGGTGTCCTCCTCTGATGATGTTACCCAGTTTGGTAATGAAAGGTCTGTAAGAAAACCATCAAGCTCAGAGAGCATCAAGGACCCCATTGTCTGTGGAGATTCTCAGTCATGCAGGTTCATGGTTGACCCAAAGAAGCTTTTTCAAAGGGCAACTGAACTTTGTTTTTCTCTCTGTATTTCCTATTTTCAGCCACAAGATGGTGACCTATACCTTTAACAATTGTCGTCTTTTTTTTTTTTTTTTGCTCTCACCAAAAAACAAAATCAGATGTCAATCAAGGGGAAAGATCCCTGTAGAACTAGTTGTAGAACTTTCAGCTTCAGAAAATTGTTCTTCCTTTACTCTATTTTTTTGGGAAATGGTTTTCAGAGCGAAGCAATTATTTACAGTACTGTGATATATTTAAAACATTTATACCCTCTATCTACTCCACCCTGGAAAGTTTCCGCCCTTGATTCCAGAGTAATTAAAAACAAGAAAGCCCTTGAATTTTGAAAACTAACAGTCTCTTTCTTTCTTTCTTTCTTTCTTTCTTTTTTTCTTTCTTTCTTTCTTTCTTTCTTTCTTTCTTTCTTTCTTTCTTTCTTTCTTTCTTTCTTTCTCTGTATGATCTCCACCATCTCTTTATTCTTTTTTATGTAGTTCATTAATTTTCTACAGAAAATAAATATAAACAAAGAATGATTAAAGTAGAAAAAATAGGGGAAGGGAAAGTGCAAAAAAAGAAAGAAAAACAAAAAGATAAGATAACTTTATTGTCATTTTTTTTTACTGCGAGCATACTGGCCCACATTAAAAATGAAATTCTGTTGCCTGCTGTCAAGAGAAAGTGTATATCTACCGAAACACATACATAACACACATATACACATGCTATATACCAGTGGTGGGTTTCAAAAATTTTTACTACTGGTTCTGGGGGTATGGCTTGGTGGGCGTGGCATGCCTTGGTGGGCGTGGCTTGGTGGGCATGGCAGGGGAAGGATTCTGTAAAATCTCCATTCCCATCCCGCTCCAGGGGAAGGATACTGTAAAATCTCCATTTCTTCCCAATAAACTGGGACTTGAGAGACAGAGAATAGATGGGGGCGGGGCCAGTCAGAATGTTTACTACCAGTTCTCCGAACTACTCAAAATTTCCACTACCGGTTCTCCAGAACTGGTCAGAACCTGCTGAAACCCACCTCTGCTATATACATACATAAATATGTATTTGTTTATGTAAGTTTTCACGGGTATATATGTGTGTACAGTTAATATCTGTAATTGTAAACATATCCTTAAAAGGGTAGTAGCGACGTTTTGACAAAATCACATTCGTCATCTTCTGGCTGAAGTTCTCGGTTTGGTTCTTATGGGCAAACTATGTGATCGTAACTGACGTTTTTCTATGAAAAGAGGCAAAGGTGTATTCTGATTGGTTGACAGTGTTGTTGTATTCTGATTTGTGTTATAATAACACAAAAACAGTTGCAAAAATAGAACATCTCAATGGCAGAATAATCAGAGAGGCCATTGAAATAGAGAAAAGACCATATTGTATGAATAAACGTGATGACACTTCCCGTCTGCCTACTATTTGGAAACCTGCTCTCATAGACAGACGAATCTTAACACAAAATATAAACTATAGATCAAAGATTCATCATAATGCCACCATTTCCAGCATAACTTACCCATTAACCCACAACCAAGCAACAGTGCTTCCACCCAATCAAAATACAGCTACGTCATCAGCCAATCAGAATACAACAACACTGTCAACCAATCAGAATACACCTTTGCCTCTTTTCATAGAAAAACGTCAGTTACGATCACACAGTTTGCCCATAAGAACCAAACCGAGAATTTCAGCCAGAAGATGACGAATGTGATTTCGTTGAAACGTCGCTACTACACTTTTAAGAATATGTTTACAATTACACGGGAAGAAACCCGAGATATTAACTGTACACATAAATATGTATGTACATATGTATCACGCAGGTATAAATATATACCTGCAACATACATATAAATATATATGTGTACCATACATATATCATCATCATCCTCTTTTAACACCCCCATAATCTCTTGCAGGGTGGAGTCTGGGCAACTGAATGGAGTGAGTGTTTACTGGCAGGATGCCCTTCCTGTCGCCAATGTGGAGTTTTTTAGCAGTTTGCCCTGAGAGAGAGAAATATCTGCCTTTACCTAGGATCGAACCAACAGCCTTTATCACGGGAAGCTTTCAAGAAGAGACTGGACTGCCATTTGTCAGAAATGGTATAGGGTCTCCTGCTTGGGTGGCGGGTTGGACTAGAAGACCTACAAGGTCCCTTCCAACTCTGTTAATCTGTTAAAGCAATTATAGAAATAAAATACATTCACCCAGTGGTGAAATGCACTTATCTTTGGTACCAGTTCAGGAATGTGAGTGTGTGCGCCTCTTTTGTGCATGCACAGAGGGTAAGAAATAGGACATAATGACGTCCCGGTGGGTGGGCAGAGCCTCTCACCACCGGTGCTACCGGTTTGCACGACCCGGATAGATCTGGCCGGATTTCACCACTCCATTAACCTTCTGATTTCAAAAGGAGCTCTGGTGGCTCAGCAGACTAAAGCACTGTTGTTAACATCCACTTACATCTGCTGCCTGCAATTTCTGCAGGTTCGAATCTTACCAGGCTCAAGGTTGACTCAGCCTTCCATCCTTTCTAAGGTAGGTAAAATGAGGACCCAGATTATGGGGGCAATAAACTGACTTTGTATAAATATACAAAAGTATGAAGGCTATTGCTTAATGCATTGTAAGCCGCCCTGAGTCTCCGGAGAAGGGCGGCATATAAATCAAATTAAAAAAAAATCAATAATACCCAGTATTTCTGAACTCATGAACATTTCTTAATTGTCACATTCCAAAATTAGTGTTAGTCTTTCTGCCAGCTTCTAGGGAAAAAAAGCCAAAAGTGGTGTTCATGTAGAAAGAAACTTAGACAAAGTCTTTTCTTTAGTCAAGGTAGAATGGATGAGAATCAATTAGACAATCAGCTAATTAAAATCAGGCACAAGCTGGGAAAAATGCAAATCTTCACTTTGTGGCTTGGAATGCAGACTTCAAGCTAAATGTCTCTCAAGTGGTTAAGAATTCCATGGAAGGGAACAGACTATCTTGGTGCCAAACCTTTAATTTGTACCAAACTGTATCTATTGAAGGTTAGATATAGTAAAAGGAGAATTTTGTTTAAGTGCTGCTGAAGAGAGTTCAGGAGAGGAAGACGCCTATTTCATAGATTTTAAAAGCGACTGTTGGAAGAAATATCCATCTGGTTCAGTTCCAAGCTGGGAGAAAGGAACTGGAGACAAAATGGAGGCTTAGAAAGATGGTTTAATGATAAAGCAGAACCACATGGGTGGTTCTGGGCAGCTGACTACATGGAATTGAGAGTGAGGGTTTTTTTAATACCTTCCTCTTGGGCTTTGCAATTGAGCTTCCTGTTCCTGTGCAAGAACATGTATTCTATTGGTTGTTGTCAGACTCCCATGGGGCCATGTAGGGGTCATGTTTGTCTGAGCTACGTTTGGTTGAAGTTTGGACTGCTGATGCAATGAAGGAGTTTGTTGGGCAATTCCTATTGTGGTCGAGGGCTAATCCTACCTTTGTTCAGACCTTGCTGCAGGGAATTTTTGCCTATAAATAGAGCTACCGAGATACTTGGCTTCTTTTCAATAAATTTTTTATCTCTTAAGTGCTGACATCTGCTGTGGGCTACTAAGAAAGGTGGGAGCTGCTTTCTCCCTCTTAAAAACATGTTTCTCCATTTCTCTCTTTGGGAAATATAATATTCTGCCTTTTTTAAATATTTCTCAAAATATTTCATTCTTCCAAGAGATGGGTAGCTGCTAACTTTCTACACTACGGGGATGTAGAAGGAGATGGAAAGGCAGAAATATGTCCATCTGGTTTCTTAATGAGCATCAGATCAAATTCTCCATCCTCTTTCTCTCGCTCCAACAGGAAAATCCCAGGAAACAAATCTTCAAACGAAACTCCCCAAAAGACCTATTATTTGTTCTGGACCTGAGATTCTAGAAATAAAATGACCCAGTCTTGAACTTAGACCCCAAGCAAGTCCAGCATTGCTGACATTGGTTTCTCTATCCAATGATTCAATCGCTTCATAGAAGCTTGTATTTCCCTTCATTGGACTAATTTTTGCATTTCCAGCAGACTGAAAAACAAACAGGAGCAAAGCAAAGGAAGGAAGGAGGTGGCAATTAAGACACGTCTACCCTGAAGTGACTCCACCGGGGCAGGAAAAGTCTGTCTCTTGTCCCCCTATTCACCCATTTTGTTCGAGAGATGTTTCTTTCCCAAACAGGATTTTCTGGCTTCCTTAGCTACGAAGATTTCTGCATCAAGCCCAAATTCAAGACAAATTAGAAAAACACAAATCGTTAGGATCACCGTTGTATCTCCAGGCAAAGGTTGCAAAGATTTTCCAGACAATCCTCAACTTAGGACCACAACTGAGCCCAAAATTTATGTTGCTACATGACAAAATTTGTTATGTGAACTTGGCCCTATTTTGCCAATTTTCTTGCCATATTTATTAAGTGTATCACTTGTTGTTGTTAGTTGCGAAGTTGTGTCCGACCCATTGTTAATCTATGGTGATCTGGGTGCTGCCCAAACAGGGAACCAATAGACACAAGCACCTCTCCACCATCAATCAGTACCCAGGTCACCATAGATGAACTCCAAGGTTAACATCAAACCAACAATCAAATAAACAAAACCTCAATCAAGAAACTGCCAAAGAAACCAGCAGCAAACAGCCCAACCAAAGAACCTTGAAAGAGCCTGGTTTAGCTCTGCAGACTAAAGCACTGTAATTAACATCCAGCTGTCTGCAATTACACCAGTTCGAATCTCCCCAGGCTCAAGGTTGACTCAGCCTTCCATCCTTTCTAAGGTAGGTAAATTGAGGACTCAATTTGTGGGGGCAATAAGCTGACTTTGTATAAATATACAAAAGTATGAAGACTATTGCTTAACACATTGTAAGCCACCCTGAGTCTCCGGAGAAGGGTGGCATATAAATCAAATTTTAAAAACAACAACAACAAAAAAAAACTTTAAGACACCCCACCGACACGGATAGGCAAGTCACCAGAATACAAACCCACAGCAAACAGCACTCCTTACTAGCACAGATGGTATTACCTACTTTGGTAATGAAATGTTTGCAAGAAGACAAGCAAGCTCAAGGACCTCTGAGAAAGTTCAGCTTATTATAAAAGCGTAGTTTTAAAATGTGACCTTGTTACACTTTTAAAAGAGATTAAGTTTAATCCACGGTTATGGCAGTTTCTTGACTGGGATATTACAAGCAGTTAAATCCTTTCATCTGGGATGCTAGATGGCTGATCGCTCAGTTAATCTTGCAATCTTCAAGGAATGGCTGGAAATAAGGGGTGAAATGCTCCCGGTTTGGACAAGATCGCCCGATCCGGTAGCAATGGAGGCAGGTGGTTCAGAGAACCGATAGCAAAAATCCCTGCCCCCCCCCCCACACACACATGCCCAGCTGAGCCACACAATCATCAGAGGCTTTTTTTTTACTTTTAAAAGCATTTTTTCTACAACCTCTTCGGCCAAAAAATGCTGTTTTTTTAAAAGTAAAAAAAAAAAAGCTGATGATCGTGCGGCTCAGCTGGGATCGTCAAAGGCTTTTAAAAGAAAAAAAAAACCTTTTTTTCTTTGAAATGCCTCTGACGATCCAAGCTGAGTTGCCTGATCGGCAGGGGCTTTTTAAAAAACCACTGCCGATCAGGCAACTCAGCTGGGATCGTCAGAGCCTTTTGAAAGCATTTTTTTACCACCTCTTCGCTGAAGAGGTTGTAGAAAAAATGGTTTTAAAAGTAAAAAAAAAAAAATGGCCACGTCTACCCAGTCACATTACCCACCCACCCACCAAGCCACGCTCACAGAACCGGTAGTCACAAATTTTAGATTTCACCACTGTTGGAAATGACCTTCTTAATCTTAGAAGCATCTTCATGAACAATTAAGATTTCTTCTCTTCCATTGCAAAAGCTCTCTTTTAGTGTGTGTGTGTGTGTGTGTATAACTTTGTGTGTCAACAGATGGCAGCACCAGACAATTTTGTCACAACCTAAGTAGGATTGGAACTGGTTAGTAAATGAATAAGGAAGTTCAGAAGTTGGAAAGTTGAGAAACCATCATCATAGAAGGCAATGGGAAAGCACTTCCAAATTTTTGCCAGGAAAATGACATCTCTCTGTCAGTAGTGAGCTCCACTTACCTTTGCTACTGGTTCAGAACTGTGAGTGCACTCACTGTGCTTATGCACATGTGCAGAACTTTCTGCGTATGCGCAGAGTATCCGTGATGACATCCGGGTGGGTGGGCGGAGCCTCCTGCGGCCGCCACTACCAATTTGCCCAAACCGGGGTGAACCGGTTGAAACCCGCCACTGGTCTCTGTGCAGTCACCCAGAGAGGAAAATGTTGGAAAAACTCAATGGCATTACCATTTTTCTACTCTTATGGATGCCAGAATTGCAAATGTGAAGAAAGTTATGGTCTCCATTGACACTTTGGAGTTGAGATACATCTTTCAGCGCATTTCCCTAATATTATTCCCTTCCAACTGTGTTGGGATCATAATTTCTGGAGGACATCAAGCTGGAGAAGATTGGTTTAGAGCAGAGGTCTTCAAACCTGGCAGCTTTAAGACTTGTGGACGTCAACTCCCAGAATTCATAGCTGGCTGGAGAATTCTGGGAGTTGACGTCCACAAGTCTTAAAGCTGACAAGTTTGAAGACCCCTGGTTTAGAGCAAGGGTGTCAAACTCAAGGCCTGGGGGCCAGATCCGGCCCGTGGAGTGCTTATATCTGGCCTGAAAACAGCAAAGGGCCGGCCTGCGATGCCTCTGCCAGCGAAAACGCACACGCCTCCCCCCCCCCGACCCGAACTCCATTTTTGCTGGCAGAGAGCTATCAAAACAAACTAAAGACCAAACAAAAGGAGAAATGTTTCCCTTTTTGCATCTGAGCATGGAAGAAGGGACAGGAAAGGAGAAAGGGAAAGAGGAAAGACAAAGAAAAAGATGGGAAGATGGGGAAGAGAGCAAGGAAGGAAAAATAAGGAAAGGGGAAGGAAGAAGAAAGGAGAATGAAGAGGGAAGGAAAAAGAAGAAAAGGGAGGGAGGGAGGGAGGGAGGGAGGGAGGGAGGAAGGAAGGAAGGAAGGAAGGAAGGAAGGAAGGAAGGAAGGAAGGAAGGAAGGAAGGAAGGAAAGAGATACTTGCGGGACTGCCTACTACCACCAATAGCATCCCACCGGCCAGTACGCTCCCATAGAGAGGGGCTCCTCCAGGTGCCGTCGGCCAAACAATGCCAACGGGCGGCCCCCAGGGGGAGAGCCTTCTTTGTGGGGGCACCTACTATCTGGAACAAGCTCACCCCGGAGATACGGAGGATCCCGGATCTGTGCACCTTCCGCCGCGCTCTAAAGACCTTTTATTTCACCAGGTGGGCCTGGCCTAATTTTCTCCCTCTTTTATAAAAGAATTTTTAATTTTTAATATTTTTTAGTATTTTATATATTCAAATTTTAAAATTGGTTTTAAATTGATTGGGGTTTTAATTTCTCTGGGCCAAAACTGTTTAATTTGATTTTAATTCTGCTTTTAAATTTTGTATGTATGGATTTCATTGTTGGCTGTTCACCGCCCTGAGTCCTTCGGGAGTAGGGTGGTATATAAATCAGATAAATAAATAAATAAATAAACAAATAAACATAAATAAATAAATAAATAAATAATAATGAGAGAAAGGGAAGGTCTCAGGGAAGTTCTGCCTTAGCACTTGGCCACCATGGGTGTCCCTGACATGAATCCCATTTCACTCCCACCATGGCTACGCCCCTGGCCATGCCCCCCCCCGACAGCCCTCCAAGGTCAAACACAACTCTGATGTGGTCCTCAATGAAATTGAGTTTGATACCCTTTGTTTAGAGGATCCAAAGTTTGCAGGATATGATGTTGTGACAAGCAGTAGCTAGCCCGGATCCATAAGTATAGGCAACACTAATCAGAGAATGAGCAACCCTGAAGAACGTGGGCCAACTTGGGGTTAAATATTGTTTTTAAAAAAACTAGATGCGGTGGCTCAGTGGCTAAGACACTGAGCTTGTTGATCGAAAGGTCGGCAGTTCAGCAGTTCGAATCCCTAGTGCCGCGTAACGGGGTGAGCTCCCGTTACTTGTCCCAGCTTCTGCCAACCTAGCAGTTCAAAAGCATGTAAAAAATGCAAGTAGAAAAATAGGGACCACCTTTGGTGGGAAGGTAACAGCGTTCCGTGCGTCTTTGGCATTTAGTCCTGCCGGCCCCATGACCACAGAGACGTCTTCGGACAGCGCTGGCTCTTCGGCTTTGAAACAGAGATCAGCACCGCCCCCTAGAGTCAGGAACGACTAGCATATATGTACGAGGAGAACCTTTACCTTTAGGCTTATTTATTTTGGGTTAATGCTCCTATGCAAAACAATATATATATATATATATATATTCTCTCCTTTACAAAGCAATAAAAAAAAAACCCCACACCTTGAAGACGGATGAGAACTTCTAGTACTGTTCTTTTCAATAACCCTGAAACTTGGGATACATTAAAAAAAAAAAAAACTTCAGCGGAAATGCTGCTGAAAACCACACTGGGGAGTGAAAGAAGCAGCCGCCAATATGAACTACATTTCCAGATGGCTTGCTGGATGAAGATCAAAGCTACCATCTGACGGTTACAGTCTCATGATTAATCCTAGAGATTAATTAGAAATCGCTACAATGCTGAGAACAACTTCAAATAAAAGTAATGGAGGATCCTGGGATCCTCTGGTGTGAGATTGATGATCGTTTTGCAAAAGAAAAAAAAAAAGAAATTTGTGCAGGGAAGGGTAGAAGGAAGCTAAGAACTGCCGGATAAAACAAATTCTGGATTTTCAGAAAATGTTACATCACACAAAGCCAGGAAGATGTTCTTCAACTCCATTTATGAATGTGTGAAGCTGTTGTTTTTGGAAACAATAAAAAGAACGATTTCAGTCTTTTTCTAAAAAGGTGCTGATCCACATCTTCACTTTTCGTTTTTCCAAGGACGTTTCTGGACTTGAAGTATTCACTTGTTTAACATCCGAGTAACTAAAGATAGAATGCTATGGCAATGGCAATAGCACTCAAGACTTATGTACCACTTCATACAGGGGTGGGCTGCTGGGGGTTCGCAGGGGTTCGGGAGAACCTCTAGCTAAGATTCTGTGCAGTTTGGAGAACCCCCAAATCCCACTCCTGGCTGGCCCTGCCCACTCTGCCCTGCCCCTCCCAGGAGTTCCCACGCGGCCCGTTTTGGATGCAGGTAAGTGCAGGGTGTGCACGGAGATCGGGAAGGGTGAAAAACGGGCCTACCAGAAGTTCAGGAAGGCTGGAAATGGGCCTATTTCCAGCCTCCAGAGGGCCTCTGGAGCCTGGGGAGGCCATTTTCACCCTCCCGGAGGCTCGAGGAAAGCCTCAGGAGCCCGGGGAGGGAAACCCTCTTCCACACACCCTGTTGCAGGAGACTGACTAGGCCAGACCCACCATGGCCACACCCACCCAGCAACCGGGCAAAGAACCCCTTGCTAAAATTTTTGAAGCCCACACCTGGTTTCATAGTGCTTTAGAGCCCTCTCTGAGCAGTTTACAGTTTGCCCTCTGGGTCCTCATTTTACCGACCTTGCAAGGATGTAAGGCTGAGTCAACCTTGAGCAAGTCAGGATGGAAGTTCTGGCAGCGGGAATGCAGAGCTAGCCTTCAATTCTGTACTCTAACCACTGAGCCCACCACGGCTCTTTGCTCTGTGGCCCTTAGAAAATTGTCTTATGATGTTTCAGATCTTCTCCAAGATCAGAGGGAGAATTCCGGAGAGAAAATTCCAACCTCAAAAATCCTCTTTCTCTGCAGTGTCTCCAGAGACGACTGTAGGAGTTCCAAAAAGTTAAGATGGTAGCCAAGACCATGCATTTGAAGTCCTGCCCTTTTTTACATGCACATGGCCTAGTACTGATGAAGTTACCTAGTTGGGTAATGAAATGTCTTCAAGAAAATAGCCAAGTACAGCAAGGACCCCCAGTTCAACAAAAAATATATTCTGTTGGGATACAGCTTCTGTCATGTAATTGGAATTGCCATCTAGACCAGTGATGGTTAACCTTTTTGGTGCCAAATGCCCAAAGCACGCGCTTGCACAAATACACGTGCGTATACCCAAACCGCCAAAATGCAATGCATGTGCCCCACCCCTGTGCATGCGCACGTTCCCCGTGCATGCATGTACATCCCTGCAAATGCACCCCGGCCCCCCGTGCCCTGTTTTGGCTTCCAGGTTGGTGCAGGAGGCTTTCCATGCCCAAAATGGGGCATGGGGGTCTGCCCAGCTCCATTTTTGGCCTGGAAAGCCTCCTGCACCAACCTGGAAGCCAAAATGGGGTGCAAGGGTGCCACGCGAGGCCCCCCCATGCCCTGTTTTGAGCCTGGAAAGTCTCCTGCACCAACCTGGAAGCCAAAACAGGGCACGGGGTGCAGTGTGAGCCCTCCCCGCACCTAATTTTGGGCCTGGAAAGCTTCCTGCAGCAACCTGCAGCCCCCCGCACATGTGCCCTGCCCCTCATGTTGTTCTGCCCCAGCTCCGGATTCCCGAGGATATTGACACACACCAATGGTCCTTATCAAATTTATTAAGTAGCAAGAATAAACCAAAGTCCGGCAAAGGTTGGCAACCAGCCCAGAAAACAAGATACAATAAGACTTTTCCAAACATGCTCTGATGATAATTACAAGTTGTTTCCAGCAAGAAACTTACTAATGGTGTGTAACTTAAATAGGCTAAGGGAGTGGCCAATTATCTTCAAGACTTACTCTCGAGTAGACCTCCTCCTCCTGAGTAGCCACTCCTGCCTTTTGGCAGCCCTGCGTGCTTGAGCATTGAGGAGAGGCTCCTCCACTTCGCTCTCTCCACTGGAAGGAGCCTCTGGAGGTTCTGAAGGCCCTGGCTGAGTCTCTGCCTCTGGCACCACATCCTCTTCAGCCTCCTCGCTGTCTGACGTGAACGCCGGCTGCGCAGGCTGCTGGTGCAACACCACACCAGCCTCCTCGTCGTCGGGATCAGCCATGATCCACGCAGGCCGCTGGCGGGCCACAACACATACATGCGCGAGAGACCCAAAGCCCAGTTGGCCAGTGAGAGGCGCGCGGGCATAAGTGGTAGAGCTGAGTTGGGGCGATGGCTGGTGTGCCTGCAGAGAGAGCTGTGCATGCCACCTGTAGCACACATGCCATAGATTCGCCATCACGGATCTAGACTTTATTTTTAGACAGACAGTCACACACACACACACACACACACACGCTTATCTCCCTTAGCTTCTGAGGCTAGCACTTTTTCTGACCTGGAGAAAATGAGTTTGCTAGGAAATGTGTCTCCATCACAACCAACTTCACCCAAGAAGCTTGAAGTCAGCTTTTATGTGATGGTGCTCTTTCAAAACCCTTGTAAGGAGATTATGAGACTGGATTCCAAAAGGAGTTTATTGCTGAACAGAATTCTCAGCTGTTCTGCTTAAATCCACTTTCCCCCCCCCACTTCTGAGCAAAGTTCTATTCGAACAATGATTGCAGCATCTGAAAGGAACAAGAGCTTCCTTGCCATGAATGCTAATTAGTTGTGTGCATGCCCCTAAAACACACATTTATGCAGGCATTTCGTCTTTATTTTCATTAATAAGGGGGGAAAAAGCCACTCTGTCTTGCTATTTGCAATCCTCAGCAACCCCCAGTCGGATCTCTGGATAAATTTATTGAAGGCCTTTAAATGACAAAATAATGAATCTTTTCAGCGAACGCTTTTGGCAAATGAAAAGAATTTGGGATTATACGTGAGAAAACTGACCACAACTCTTGGCTTGTAAAACTGAAAAAAGAAAGGAAGAAAAAAAAGGGGGGGAACCTTGTAAGCTTTGGCAGGACCTTGAATTTAAAATAGAAAGCAAAATAAATAAATAAAAAAAGAGCTGGCATTATGCTAGGATTAGAGTCCCTTTATGTTTGGGTTAACCTGGAGTCTGTCCAGTCCCAGCTGATTTTTTTTCCTTTTGCTAGCTTTCAAGTTTCCAGTTAGGGAGGTTAGACGGTGGTGTGTTCCAAGTCTTTAAAGAAGCAGCTTCTCATTCCTCCCCCCCAATTAAAAATTAAATAAACTTGTCAGAAGTTCTGCTCAGAACAATGTTAAAAGCTCTCCAGAGATTGTGTGAGAGGCACTGGCTCCCTCCTCCTTCCCTGCTTTCAACTTTGGCCCACTAAACACTCTTCCTCTTTTTAACATCCAAAGAGAGGCTTCTACTGTTTTCGTTTCAACTCAGAATGAGGTTCTGGCACCAGACATGGTGACCACAGAAGCTCAAATCTTCTAAATCCCATCTGTGTGAAAGAGAAAGTGGGGGGGAAGCCACTTTCCCAGCCATAGGGGAGTAATGATGAGATGTTACCGGGGAGGGGGTGTTATTCTTATTTACTCCTTGTTTCTTTGAGTCCTGACATCCTCCCCACTCCGGGTAGAAACTGGAGGGTGTATTAAATAATCCCACCTTGGGCTTCTGCAGGGAAATTAGGATGAATATCTAAGAAACAGGTTGGAAGTTAATTTGAAGAATTTGCGAATTCAAGGATTATTATTCAATGCTTGATCCTTACCAAGAACCATTTTGTGCCCACTTGCAACCCCCTAAACTCACTAGATGATGTTTTGCCAGGCTTCTTTCTGTAGGGAAAGAGTAGACAGAGCTGAGAGGGGGATGGTGGTTAAGCATGTCATCAGCTTAGTCATTTGTTGTTGTTGTTAGTTGCGAACTCGTGTCCGACTCATCGCGACCCCATGGACAATGTTCCTCCAGGTTTCCTGTCCTCTACCATCCTCTGGAGTCCATTTAAGCTCACGCCTACTGCTTCAGTGACTCCATCCAGCCACCTTATTCTCTACTGTCCACTTCTTCTCATTAGGTGGCCAAAGTATTTTGAGTTTTAGAGTCATTACGTTCCCAGAAATGGCCCAAGCACAACCCCTCCTGAATTCTACCTGGCACCAATTTAGGACTGAACTTAACTAGGTTCTTGTACCAATAATGAGAATATTTGTAGCTCAGGATTGAAATGAGGAGGTCCTTGGTCTTCTCTGAGCTTGGTTGCACTCTTCATATTGGAGAAAACATCCTCCCCTCAATGTAACTGTGGGATCCCATGTCAAACTATAGATCACATTGTAAACAGCTGGAAGCTGAGAGCATATACCGATCCGGTATCCGATTCTTTGAACATAAACGACGCTGTGCTTTAATGGTTAGATGGCCTAGACAGTGGTACTTGAACATAGATCTTTTTATCATTTATATTTTATTGGATTCTACTAGTCTAGCTGAAATATCTATATATACAGCCTATGTTAACATTTCATCTACTAGCCTAGATGAAATGTTAATATATATGCCATTCGCTAAATAAATAATCCTCCTAGATTCTTGCATATAGGGTTGAATAAATCTTACGTGTTGGCAAACTTAAATGGATGGCTCTGATTCTTTCACCTGACATTTTCATGGTTATCACCAATCTTGGGCTAAAATAATAATGACCTATATAACAGTAACCTTATCTAACTAACCCTGGCACACATACTATATAAATACTATTGCATTGTCCCCATGACTGAAAGTCTTAGTGTAGATTTTTCATCGTGATGAACGATGGTGTATTTTGATTCCATCAACTGCAGTCTTCAGGACAACATTGCTGCGTTCTGAACCAACCCTTCCTCTTGTTTTTCTTAACTAATCCCTTGAATGTCTTTCCCCCATCTTTTAAATTCCTCTGCAAACATTGCAAAAAAAAAAAAAAAACCAAAAAAAACCCAACCAATTCCTTATATGAAACTGTCAATCTTGATGTTCCTGAGCAAAGACGAACGGAAATTTATCCTGCCAGCATTTGCAATGGAAATATCTACCCATTGTTGTTGGATGCAATTGTCCTCTTTGCAATTCAGAACCAGAAATAGAGGTAAGTGGAAGAAGGATGACTACATATTAAGCAAAAATGATAGCATATCCTGCTTCTTAAGATCTTTCTAAATGCATGCTAGCTTGACAAGTGCCTCCAATATGACAAACATTCCACTCCTCATTTGGATATTTATACATTCATATTCTACTCAAAAAGGAAGTTCTATGTTGGGTTACTTTCATTGTTCATTTCAGAAGGGAAACTGGAGGGTAAGTTTACTTACACGAGCAGGAGCCACTCTCTCCATATTGGAGGAAGAGAACTGGGAGAACAAACTTACTTCTACCCCATCAGATTTGGAGGGAAAGGCCACTGCTCCATAATTACACAATAGCCTAGAAGTTAAGATCTTGGGCTTGTTGACCGAAAGATTGGTAGTTTGAGCTCCAAGCATTACATGATGGGGTGAATTCCCATTCTTGGCCCAGTTCCTGCCAATTTAGCAGTTTGAAAGCATGCAAATGCAAGTAGACTAATAGGTACCACTTTGCTGGGAAGGCAACAGCGTTCTGTGGGTCTCAGTGTATGGTCATGCCAGCCACATGTCCACAGAAGTGTCTTCAAACAACGCTGGCTCCCTCAGCTAGGAAATGGGGATGAAAATAGAGCTGGTCATGACTAGAGAGAGGAAACCAGGGGTGAAATTCAGCAGGTTCTGACAGGTTCTGCAGAATCGGTAGCGGAAATTTTGAGTAGTTCGGAGAACCGGCAAATACCACCTCTGGCTGGCCCCAGAGTGTAATGGGAATGGAGATTTTGCAGTACCCTTCCCCTGGAGTGGGATGGGAATGGAAATTTTGCAGTATCCTCTCCCTGCCACACCCACCAAGCCACGCCCACAGAACCGGTAGTAAAAAAAAATTGAATTCCACCACTGGGGGAAACCTTTACCTTTTTAACAGTAATCAGCAGAGGAAGGAAGGAATAAGGACAAGATGAAATGTTTTATTATTCTGATGCTTCAAAAGCCAAATGTGCATACGTTACTGGAGTTAAAACACGAGGATATGTTTTCAGAAGGAAGAGCATCTGCTTGACTTTTCATACATACTTGTTCTACCTAATTCCCACCTACTGGGTTAATACCAAGTTCTCTGCAGTTCAATGCCTATCCTACCGTTAGTGCAGAAAGCTTCAGGGTTAAAAATTGGATTCACAGGTCAGGTCTCCCCCATTCGTAATCATCTGGTCACTCATCTCCTCCTGTATTGGTGGCAGGGGAACTTTCGTTAGAGGAGTTTCGGTTTTGAAAAGGGAATCTGTTTTGAGATGAGGAATGACGTAGAACGATTTCTGGAAGGATTCCGAAGTGAAGTAGTAGACGAAAGGATCAAAGCAACAGTTGAGAGTGGCAATGCACAGGGTGATTGGGTAGAAGGTTTTGGCGAAGGTCTCCAGAGAACAGTTGGCTACAGCTTGAGAACGTACAAGGGCATAAAGGAAAAGGATGGAATTGTAGGGGACAAAGCACACCACGAAGATGGTGACGTGCACGATTATCATCTTGAGCACCTTTTCTTTGTTCGTGCCAATCTGGGAGAGGGTGGCTGGCTTCCTGAGGGTCCTCAGAAGCAGCGATGAACATGTAAGATTGAGCAGAAGGGGAATGATAAAGCCAACCACTTCAATAAATATTGTAATCTTGGACAGGTAGGTCTTCCATACGTCTTTGGGAAACCCTTCGAAACATGTTGTTATGCCATTGGTGGTATTCGTTGTGGAAAACAAGGATGCCAGGATCCCTCCGCTGAGTACCAAAACCCATACCCCTGCACACACAATTGCTGAATTACGTCTTGTCCTAACCAAACGAGACCGGAAGGGGTAGACAATAGCGAGGAAGCGGTCTACACTGATGCAGGTGAGGAATAGCATACTTCCGTAGATGTTGGTCAAGAAGGCTGTTCCTGAGATCTTGCACAGAGGGTCTCCAAAGGGCCAGTTCCTGTTGAAATTGTAGAAGATCTTGAATGGGAGAGTGAAGACGAAGAGCAAGTCTGAGACTGCCAGGTTGGTCATGAAAATGGTTGTCTCACTCCGCATTTTGATGCGGAACCAGAAGACAAACAAAGAGGCACAGTTGGTGATTAAGCCAAGGATGAAGACCACACTGTAGACAGCTCCATAGAGGTTGTACTTGAAGGAATCATCGATCACGCAGGTATGGTTGTTGCTGTGATTTCCCATTCCAGCGCTGCGCTTGGTGAAGCAAAATTAAGTAGCATCCATGTACTGAAGTTCAGGAATCCCCCACTGCTTCAAGAAGCACCTTCTGTTGGTTGAAAGCTTGCGGCCACAGAATCATGATGTAAACCTTTCTCCTGAAGAACACAAAAAGGTTGGGAAAGAAATGAGATCTCAGAGACTTTAGTCCTACACAACTTAAAAAAAAAACACCGATAGAAGAGAACATCTGTATCTTAAGGTTAAACAGTGGGGTCTCTTGGTGCTTTCTGAACATGGTTGCTTCCTTGAAGATGTTTCATTATCAACCTAGGTAACATCATTAGCACTGAGGACATTACCTGGCTTGACAATGAAACCTCTGCAAGAAGTCAACGAAGTTCAAAGACCACCAAGGATCTCACAGAAAACACATTCTATGATGTCCGGTTACAACGTTCAGATTAAGTGAAAATTATTTTTTCCTCCTATCTCTTTCTGCATCTAAGGAACAGAGTTGATGTTGAGTTGATGTACTAGAGCAGTGATGGCTAACCTTTTTTCCCGCGGGTGATGAAAGCGTGTTTCGTGCATGCCCACACCTACAATTCAATGCTCCCCTGCACGCCCTGCCCCTGTGCATCCACGCGTGACCCCCCCAGCGCTGCCCCCCGCACCCCATTTTGGGCCTAGCAGGCCTCCCCGAAGCCTCCAGAGGCCGGAAACAGCCCGTTTCTGGACTTCCGGTAGGCCCCTTTTTCGCCCTCCCCATGCTCCGGAGGCTTTCCTGGAGCCTGAGGAGGGTGAAAACGGCCTCCCCCAGCCCTCCGGAGGCTGGAAACGACCCATTTCTGGACTTCCGGGAGGCCTTTTTTCACCCTCCCAGAGCCTCCATGCGAGCCCTGTACTTACCTGGCATCCAAAACAGGCCATGTGAAGACTCTTGGGAGGGGAGGGGTGGCATGGGGTGGGGCCAGCCCAAAATCAACTGGCCGGTGCACGCCAGTGTGCCACCTGTGGCACTCGTGCCAGAGGTTCGCCATCATACTAGAGGAATTCAAACCCTCATTCACATTTTATGTCTGCTAAGAGAGTAACTCTTGAGTTAGTACTTCTTTTAGACATAATTTGGTTTACTTTTTGTAAGTTTTTAAAGCTTTTTTTTTTACTTGTAAATGGCTCAGAGTCACTTAGACTGTGTATAAATTTGATATAAATATATATAAAGCTAAGCTCACGTAACTAACCAAGTTAGGTTAAAATGTAGTTGATTAAAATATGTTGGTTCAATCGATATGGGAACCCAGCTGTGGGCTTAACCTGCTGTGTATATCAAACCATCACATTAACCCATTGTACCTGTTTGCTAGTTATGCAAACAGAGTGACTGCGTTTTATTAACAGGTATCTAGTTTGTAGTATGAACTCAACCAGACCATCAAGGCAGGTAAATCCCTCAATTGCAGCCAGACTTCAGCCTGTTCGTGTTTGCTATACAAAATGTACATGCATTATTTTGAAAGTATTTGAATAGAATCATTCTAAACTTTTGCCCAGTGCTGTTTTGGCTGCAATGTTATTTGCTATAGAGCAGGGGTGTCAAACTTAATTTCGTTAAGGGCCACACGAGGGTTGTGTTTGACCTGGGGGGCGGAAGGGGGGGCAGGTAGATGTCACTTGTGTCGGGGGCACCTGTGGTGGCTAAGTGCTAAGGCTCAGACCTTCCCTCCCTCTCATTATAATCTCCTTCCTTCCCTTCTTTTTCCTTTCCTCTTCCTTCTCCTTTTTTCTTCCTTCCCCTTTCCTTATTTTTTTCTTCCTTGCTGTCTTCCCATCTTCCCTTCTTTTTCTTTGTCTTTCCTCTTTCCCTTTCTCCTTTCCTGTCCCTTCTTGGATGCTCCAATGCAAAAGGGGAAACATTCATTCATTCATTCATTCATTCATTCATTCATTCATTCATTGGTTCGATTTATATGCCGCCCTTCTCCGGAGACTCAGGGCGGCTTACAATGCATTAAGCAATAGCCTTCATCCTTTTGTATATACCTGCTTAGTAGGGCTTTCGCCCCCACCCCCAAGCGGTGTTCTTTTTTATACAAAGTCATCTTATTGCCCCCACAATCTGGGTCCTCATTTTACCTACCTCGAAAGGATGGAAGGCTGAGTCAACCTTGAGCCTGGTGAGATTCGAACTTCCAGTAATTGCAGGCAGCTGGTGCTAATTAACAGCACTTTAGTCTGCTGCGCCACCAAGGCTCTTATCCTTTTGTTTTGTTTTTAGTTAGTTTTGCTAGCCCTCTGCCAGCGAAAACAGGCTCCGTTCGGATGCGCACAGCCCTCCTGAACTCTGTTTTCACTGGTAGAGGTACCACGGGCGGGTCCTTTGCCATTTCCAGGGCGGTCCTGTGGGCCAGATCTAAGCACCATCTAGTCCAGATTTGGCCCGCGGGCCTTGAGTTTGACTCCTCTGCTATAGAGCCTGAGATTGAACAATCTCAATTAGGATATCTGAAGAACCGAAGAAGCTTCTTTGGATGAGAAGCAAAGAAGAAGAAAAAAGTCCAATTGGCTTTTGAAAAACACCTTTGAGTTTCTTAACTGTTAGGATAAGAAAACTTCTCATCTTTTTATCCTATTGCTAGATAATCATCTGGATCGTAACTGAAGGAAGCAGCCTTTTCTTCTGGGGAAACAGACCCTCTTTCCACCAAGAATGCAGAATTTATTCTTGTAGTAGGCAGATAACCCCCTCCGTGTAATTCCCTTCCCCGTGTCAATGACAAAAATGCATAAAGCATCTGAAGACAATGCTAGCAAGAGTTGGGTGACTGGCAGAAGGGAAACAAACATCTGGCGCACAACAGCAGAACAGACATTCCAGCTGCTTGTTTCCTGTTGTAAGACAGGCTCTAACATCTGACCCAGTGTGTAAAGCAGCAGAAGGGGGGGGGGGAAGAACCACGTCCGTTGCCATCTGTAGGGATTTGAGGAGCAAACATTAAGAGTCAGACAATGCAGGGCACACAACTTCTCCAAAAGAATTTGAACCATGAAGGGTTTGTTTGTAGGACTTAAGCCCAGGAAGAAGCAAAAAAAGACCACAACGGAGATGTATTCAGTTAAATCTGACGGACGGAGCATAATTTTATTTAAAAGTGGTGTTAGAATAAGTGAGTCCCGAAGACAAGATTATTATTTTTTTTAAATCACCTTCTTTTTAATACTTCTATGATCTTCTTAAAGATTGTGGCATTTTGATAATTGTGGGTATTGCTTTTTAAAAATATGCCAGTTTAGTTTGCAAGATGATAGATAGATGATGATGACAGACAGACAGACAGACAGACGATAGATAATAGGTAGGCAGGCAGGCAGACAGATAGACAGATACCCGAAAATAAGACCCAATCGGAAAATAAATCCTAGCATGATTTTTCAGGATGCGCCCCAGTTAAGATTGTCAGCCAGATGGATGCATTTAGTACCGTATTCCCCGCAAATAAGACCTAATCAGAAAATAAGCCCTAATGCATCTTTTGGAGCAAAAATTAATATAAGACCCGATCTTATTTTTGTGGAAACATGATAGATAGATAGATAGATAGATAGATAGATAGATAGATAGATAGATGGATGGATGGATGGATGGATGGATGATAGATAGATAGATAATCTTGTATTTATAACTTTCACAAATATTCATAACTTTCACAAAAAAGGAAAGATTCTGGAGCAAGGGTGAGTCATTTCTATCCCAAACCACATGAGGATCCAGAACTCTTGTTTTGTAAACCAAATGACCTCTGGCTGCAGTGACAGCACTGAATCTCTAGAGAAACATTAAAAAAATACATACTGTATGCTGAAAATAGGTTTAATGTAAAATAGGTTTAATGTAATTCCTGCCCAGGCAAAAGTCAAGGAGAAAGGTTCTTTTCCTCTGAAGTACATCTCACCCCACTCTTGAGCTCTGAGCAAGAGACAAATGTTTCTGTGTACTATTGTATATTTTTAAAAAAAATACACCTGAATGAGCCATAAAACATTAACAAATGATAATAAACTCAAAAGCTTTCTTATGCTTTTGTAATCTTTTGTTGTTGTGAATAGAATAGAATAGAATAGAATAGAATAGAATAGAATAGAATAGAATAGAATAGAATAGAATAGAATAACAGAGTTTGAAGGGACCTTGGAGGTCTTCTCGTCCAACCCCCTGCCCAGGCAGGAAACCCTACACCACTTCAGACAAATGGTTATCCAACGTCTTCTTAAAAACTTCCAGTGTTGGAGCATTCACAATTTCTGCAGGCAAGTTGTTCCACTTATTAATTGTTATAACTGTCAGGAAATTTCTCTTTAGTTCTAGGTTGCTTCTCTCCTTGGTTAGTTTCCATCCATTGCTTCTTGTTCTACCCTCAGGTGCTTTGAAGAATAGCTTGGCTCCCACTTCTTTGTGGCAGCCCCTGAGATATTGGAACACTGCAATCACGTCTCCCCTAGTCCTTCTCTTAATCAAACTAGACATACCCAGTTCCTGCAACCGTTCTTCATATGTTTTAGCCTCCAGTCCTCTGTATCCCAGAGGTGCTTTTTCAGGAAGCAACTGGACTTTCTTGTTTTTTCTTTGAGGACATTCCTTTGAGACAACCATGGCCTGGATGCAGTGGTGAAATCCTCCGCAGATTGCCACTGGTTTGCTGCCTGCGCATGTGTGATGCGCACCAAAAGATGAGGCTTAACAAGGCAATTAGAACAGCAAGGATGGATTTCCTGCTTTTTAGCGAATATAAATCTCACGGCACAGATGAGCTTTTTTTTACTACCAGTTCGCCTGAACTGGTAGCTTTCATCACTACCGGTTCACTAGAACCGGTGCGAACCGGTAGCATTTCACCCCTGCCTGGATGACTGAGAATCTCTACAGACTATTAAATTTATATATCCCACCTTTGTGCATGTACAAGTCTTCAGAGGCTCACAAAAGCAAAAAATAACAACAATGATAAAATGCAACTAAAATTACTTTTAAATAGTTATCGTTTAAATAGTTTTATATTTAAAATTACTTTTAAATATAAAAGCAGAGATTTTTTCAATGGGCGAATAAGCCTCCCTGCTATTTATGTTAAGTCAGGTTTTTAAAATGCTTTTCAACTTGGCTGCCTATATATCTAAATCTGGTGCCTCTTGAGAATGCTGGAATCAACATCATTCTACTTTTTCATTACATTGTTGTAAATTTTGATACATCGCATTGTTTTAATGCAGTGTTTATACTGAAATTTGAAATTTCAATTGTTGAAATGTGTTGAACTTGTTAACATTCTATTACTGAATGTTATTCAAATGATTGAAAATGGAGAAAGAAAAGTAAAAATTCTATCAATATTAATTACAGTTTAGGATGTCAATATTCCAAGCCCAAAAATACTTGGCCTTTTCATCCAAAATTAAAAACAGCATTAAAAAAAAAACTGCTATAATTCACAACAAATATTAGTTATATGATAATGATTTTGATCTTAAGCTAATTACTTAATATTAAATTCTCCAACGTGTTATTGATTAATTGATTGATTATTCGATCGATTGATATATAGACAGATAAACAAGATAGATGGAACTAAATGTATTTGAACAAGGAAAAGAAGAACATTGAAAAAAAGAGAATTTTTTACTTCCCTTTTTATACATTTGCTAATCTGAAATATTGATGACCATATATGACTCCTTAAAAGTTGGACTATAAGTGATCGTATGTATATTTCTGCATGATGTGTTGCAAGTCTGGGAACAGTTCTTGCTTAAATTTAGTTAAATTTGTACTGTTAATTTTGCCATTGCTGCAAATTCTCTTAGGTTTAAGTTCCCAATCAATTATTGTCAGTTTTGTGACTTTCTTCTGCTATTATTTTTTTTTTAGTTTTTCTTAAAGAACTTAAAGATAAAAACCAACAAGCATAACTAGCAAGAGGGATAGATAGAAAGAATAAAGAGAAAGAGAGAGGATAGCAGGAAACAAAAATTATAGAAAATAACAGTAATGTAAAAAGAAATTGACTTTCAACTCTTTTACAAAAGATATAAATAAAGCTTGAATTCAACCCTTAGTTACAGAAACCAGAAATCTATATTTCTATAATGTTCACTTTTCAAAGGGGCAATAGTTTTTATCAATCATTGGATCCTTCTGTTATGATTTGATTTTTCTTCCCATTTCTTGCAAAATGTCCACTAAAAGCTTCCATTTAAAGTTCGGTTTTGCCGGCACTTTTACTCTAATGAGAACTGTTACTTTTGCCATCTCAAGCAGTTGCCTCATTTCTGCCTTTCTTCCAAAATTTATTCTCGCTGCTGTAAGTACAGATCTCATTAAATTATGATGTTAACTTAACCCAGACAAGACCGAATGGCTGTGCATATTGCCTCCTAAAGACTATGTCGATTGTCCATCCTTGGTTCTGGGGGGGTGGGGGGGAGAAATTGTCCCCCTCAGAATGGGCTCGCAGAATGGGTGTCCTCCTAGACTCACAGCTAAGATTAGAGCAACATCTGACAGCTGTGGCTAGGGGGACCTTTGCACAGGTTCGCCTGGTGCACCAATTGCGACCCTACTTGGATCAGGAGGCTCTCCTCACAGCCACTCATGCCCTTGTCACCTCACGGTTAGATTACTGCAACGCGCTCTACATGGGGCTACCCTTGAAAAGCATTCGGAGACTACAGTTGGTCCAGAATGCAGCCGCGCGAGCTGTCGTGGGTGCACCTAGGTACACCCACATTACACCAATTCTCCGCGAGCTGCACTGACTCCCTATTGGTCTCCGGTCACAATTCAAGGTGTTGGTTATTACCTTTAAAGCCCTACATGGCTCAGGGCCAGGTTATCTTCGAGACCGCCTTCTACCGCATAGCTCCCAGCGACCGGTAAGATCCCACAGAGTTGGTCTCCTCCGGGTCCCGTCAGCTAAACAATGCCGGCTGGCAGGCCTGCAGGGGAGGGCCTTCTCTGTGGCTGCCCCAGCTCTCTGGAACCAGTTACCTCCTGAGGTCCGGACCATCCCCACCCTATTGGTCTTCCAAAAAGCGGTGAAGACCTGACTTTTCCGGCAGGCCTGGGGCCGTTGATCTCGCTTTGCGATCTGACGAGATCCGGCCATGAATGGTGTGAATGGGTTTTAATGTTTTTAATTTTTAAGTGTTTTTATAGTGATTTTTTTAGTGTATTGTGAGTCGCCCTGGGTCTTCGGAGAGGGGCAGCATATAAATTGAATGAATGAATGAATGAATGAATGAATGAATGAATGAATGAATGAATAAATAAATAAATAGTTTCTTGTTGTGCATGAACAAACTTTCAAATCAACTTCACATGCATCACTATTAATAAAGATGTCCTTTAATTCCATATAACATTCTAAGTTGACTCCGCGGGGGCTGATATTTCTGTTTTCTATATATTCAAAGCCAGACAGATGCAAATAGAAATGTTGGTTAGCAAGCAAGTCTGCCATTCTGTTTACAAACCGCTTTATATTTGCTACCTACAGACATACAAAAGCCTATTCTTTCATTTTTAGTTCCTTTTGTGAGGGAGCTAGCACAATAGCTATCCCTTGTCTGTATGCATATGTCCCTTTTTTTCCTGTTGCCCCAGCAACTGAAAACATTCACAAAGAAATTCACTGGCTATGGTAAAGCACAATTAGAACTCAATTCATCTACTCCATATAGAAGTTCAGTCTGGTAGTTTTCAGGTACTTTGTATTTAAACTCACGAAAAGAACATATTTATGCAATATTTTTGGTTTGCTAGTTGGGCATCTACAATTCTATTTTTTTTAAGCATGAAAGTGGAATTATCACCCAAGCCTCTTCTGATTGCCATGGACACATGCATGAAGCTTCCAAGAGTTGAGTTGACTTGACTTGAAGACTTTTCCTTTCCCTTCCAATTGCCTGTGTCTTATGGGTGGGGGGGGGGTAGACCAAAGGAAGTATTATTATTTTTACAAATAATTCAAGGCGGTGAACATATCCAAATGCATATCCAAATAAATGTTTCAAAGATGCATATGTCTTTTATGGGCTCCTCAAAAGCCTTGGGAATGGAGACCAGACACTCAGAAAATCTAATTATTCACGCAACCAAATGGGGAAGTCATTAACTGTATGACTTGGAGAACAATAGTATTAACAATGTTTAATTTTAATTTGGCAAGAACAGCTCAAATCCACTTGAAAAGTATTGAAGTCCAGGGCAAAATGTCTATTGAAACTGGGAAGGAGAAGAAGCAAATCAGCTCTTAGATATGGCTTGAGTTTAGTTTGGAACTGAAGTGTGTCCAGTTATGCTGTATTTAGTGTTTAAGAAATTTCAGCTGTTGTCAGAGCCAGCTGGTCTACTGGTTAAGGCACCAGGTTAGAAAGGCTGTGAGTTCTAGTTCTGCCATAGCCATGAAAGCCAGCTGGGTGACTTTGGGCCAGTCCATCTCTCTCAGCTCAATCCACCTCACAGGATTGTTGTTGTGGGGAAAATAGGAGGAGGAGGGTGTATTGGGTATGTTCGCCACCTTATTTGTAAAAATAAGAAAGACGGGAGATAGCACTTAGCAATAACACTTAGACTTATATACCGTTTTACGGTGCTTTAAAGCTCTCTCTAAGCAGTTTTACAGAGTCAAGTCAGCCTCTTGCTCCCAACAATCTGGGTCCTCATTTTACCGAACTTGGAAGGCTGGAAGGCTGAGTCAACCTTGAGCTTGGTGAGATTTAAACTGCCAAATTGCAGGCAGCCGGCAGTCAGCAGAAGTAGCCTGCAGTACTGCACTCCAACCACTGCGCCAACAATGCATTTGGATTGAGACAAGACAAGACAAGACAAGACAAGACAAGACAAGACAAGACAAGACAAGACAAGACAAGACAAGACAAGACAAGACAAGACAAGACAAGACAAACAGCTAGATAGTCAGGGTATCAGGAGCGGGTTTCAAAATCTGTCATTACCGGTTTGTTCGTGGCCGCGCACGCACAACCCTTCTGCGCATGCGCAGAAGCATCCAGGTGGGTGGATAGAGCCTCCCACCACTGCCACCGGTTTTCCCGAACCGGGGCAAACTGATAGCAACCCACCACTGCAGGGTATGTCATATATGGGTATGTTTACTGCCTTGAGTTATTTGTAAGAATAATAAAGAAGGGGTATGATAGATGATTGATAGAAAGACAGACAGACAGGATAATATATGATAAACAGACAACTAAATAGCCAGAGTGTGAACCAGAGAATCTTGATCTGAAATATGAAATGTTTTGGGATGGGGAAATAGTTGCTTTCCATGTTGGATGGGTTCACCTAATCGTGCTAGTCCAGGGTTCTGCAACCTTAAACACTCAAAGAGCCGTTTGGACCCGTTTCCCACAGAAAAGAAAACACCGGGAGCCACAAAACCCTTCCCGTACCTGACTATTTTTTGAGCGGCCACAAAACTAGCATATGTAGTCGAATTAAACGTTCTGTTTTCTTCTGAAACTTTTCTTTTCTTGGATTTATCCATAGTTGGCCTATGAGGCGTTGAAAAGTTCAATAAATCGCGTCCCGGTGGGTGTTGCACACTGGCGGTTGTGATGCATATTTTGAGTGACAGGGAGCCGCAGCGGAGGGGTGAAAGAGCCACATGCAGCTCCAGAGCCACAGGTTGCTGATCCCTGTGCTGGGGCATAGTTTGTTTAAAAAATTAGAACTGGCTGAGTCACCTAGATCATGAATCATGGCTTAAGTACCCCAATAGCTTCATGCGCTGTGCAACTGGACCAGCTCTAATTTGTTTGCAAAGCACTAAATCGAAAGCAAACAGAAACAACATTATTGCCCAGGATAACAAGCATATCCAATGGCCGTATTTTTCCTGAACAGAAGGGATTTATTTGCAAGAGGTATCTTTGCAAACTGTTCTGGAAAAGGAACTTTGATCCAGTTCTATTCTAATATCAGATTCATCTTCGTGTCCCACCGAAATCAACACTATTATGAAACCAAGTAGAAAAAAAAATTGCTTTTTGCCACAGCCAATTTCAAATGTTAAAACTATTTAAAAAACCAATTGACTAGTTCTTAAACAACTCGCATGTGTAAACATTTGATTTTCTGCTTCCCATTCTGTTTATTAAATGATTATGTACCATCAAGCATTTTCAACTTCTAGAGACCACATAAATAGATAGATTATGCATTAAACATGGTATTAAAACCCTTGATGTGGGCATTACACCATGATTCCATAACTATACAATACAACAATATTATAAAGACTGTATTCATTTTAATCTCTTTAGATGCATTGTATTAATAATATAATATGGGTTGGGTTTAAATAATCTATTGTCCTATTTAAAGAAGGAAGAGACAGAAAGGGAGACAAATACAATACGTTTATGAAACCATACAGGGTGATTAACAATTCTCTTCTTTATTAAAAACTCTGAGGGTAAACCACCAATTGCAAAGGATTATTTTTTGCTTAAAGGGAACAGTTAAAAATTAAAATGCATGGTTTGTTTTGAGTTAAACCTGATTACGGTCATAGGCTGGGAACTATTTTCTTTTGAGGAAACAGGAACAACAAGGAAGACGCAGAAGAAAATTGGTAGGCTTACAACAAATATCAGATTCTGCAAGCAGATTTTCAAAAATTCATTCCTTGGTTTTGTGAGATGGATGACAAACCCAGGTCATGAAACTCTTGAACTCCACTATAGTTAGTCCTCAACTTACAACCATTTCTTTCACCGCCATTCAAAATGATGACCAAGCTGAAAAAAGTGACTTACGATTGTTCCTCACCAGCCCGTCTTTGGAACACAACTCCGGACAGCTCGCAACACACAGGCAGAGAGACAAAACTTTATTTCGGTCATGGACCAAAAATAATACACTCAATAAAACAAAAAACACGAAACGAATGATCCCCTAACAACAGGAACTATAGCAACAGTTTGTGGGTGATGCTGAAATATAAGGTAGCCGCATTTTTGCCATTTCGAGAGAAATAAATTTATCTCGATTAACTTTCTCATCTAAAAGTTAATCGGAAACTTAAAAAAAAAAAGGAGTAATGAATTCTCACTGAACGTTCCTGGCTATGCAGATGAGCCTATGGTTTCTATGGCAGCTGTATCACAACTCACAACAACAGCAAAAGCCAAAAAAACAGTTAAAAGTATCAAACCCAAAAAATCAACCCCAACCACCCTGTGACACAGTCATCTTCTTGGATGCATCCAATAGAACCATCCACAGATATCCATTTGCTCTAACCCACCAACTGGGAGAAGAATTAACTCTTTATGAAGGGCCAATGGGTCGGAGAGCTGCTGGATTCTAGGGAAAGCTGTTCCACAGGGCAGGGACTGTTACAGGAAAAGTACACACTGTCTCTTCTACATTTCCTCCAAACACCAAATGTGGTAGGCACTGTAGACTTTTTAGGATAACCCTCCCACGTAGTAGTAGATCAAGTGATACCACAGCCAAATAGCTTGGGAATAGGTTTATTTGTCGAAATAAAGGTGATCTCAATCCAAAATTTGCTCCAACCAGCAAATTTTATGTTCTTAAATTTGTCTTTTATATATATAATTTTTTAAATATAATTTTACTACAAACAATCCATCTTCCATTAAACAGTGTGTCGCCTGGGTGCAAATGTTTTGTGCAACAACAATTAAAATTTACATCCGTATTCATTGTTTATCTTGTATATCTTGTATATAACAATGTATATTACATTGCATGTCTAATACTGTAAATATTCTCTTCTTAACTTATTTCTATATTTCACTAAACTACTTTTATTTCTAACTTTCATATTTATTCTCTAGCCATCGGTAAAATAGTTCCCATATATTAGAATATTCAGTTTGTTCCTTCTCTTTAATTGCAAGTGTTAACCTATTCATTTCTGCACATTCTAATATTTTCCTAATCACGTTCTCATCTGTAGGAATCTCTTCACTTTTCCAGTTTTGTGCAAATACAATCCTAGCTGCAGTTATTATATGAATAATCAAGTATACATTCTCTTTACTATAAAGTCCTCAAATTTGTCTGAATAAATGGCTCTAAGAGGGCAAAATTATCTTATTTTCCAGCTAGAAAATAAGATTACTGAGCTGGCCCTTCTCGTGAATGTACTTCCTCTCATAAAGTCTAGCAAAAAGAAAAGTGGAGACTCGCAAAATAATATAGTATTTTGCCACTTGGTTAAGACTTCTCGTCTTTTTTTTCTTACCCATGACAGCTTCCAATTACTCACTTGAAAAGCAGCTGCAGGTAAATTGATCATATGACCTAGAGCTCGAATGGCAGCTCTGCTTTTGCAGTTGAAACAAGAATACAAATAGTCCTTGACTTATAACAGTTCATTTAGTAACTGTTTGAAGTTACAACACGTCTGAGAAAAGCGACTTAGGGCCGTTTTTCACGCTTGTGACTTTTGTAGCATCCCCAAAAGTCATGTGAACAAAATTCAGAAAATTGGCAATCGTAACTATGATGGTTACATTGTCCCCGGATCCTGTGATTCTCTTTGGCGACCGTCTGACAAGCAGATTCAATGGGGAAGCCGGATTCATTTAACAACCGAGTTACCAATTGAACAAGTGCAGTGATTCACTTAACAACGGTGATGAGAAAGGTCGTAAAATGGGGCAAAACTCACTTAAGAAATGTCTCACTTAACAACAAAAATGTGGGACTCCATTGTGGTCGTAAGTCAAGGACTACCTGTATTCTTTATCCTTTCAGTCCCTTTGGCCATCACCAACATTTTCAGAGCTCTTCATTCCCCCTCTTAATTCCCTGCAATGAGCAATTAATTCAGTGCAATGAGCAAAAATGTTATTTAGGCTACCAAGGTCTAGTAAGATCCTGAACGGATGTGGCATTCTGGATTGCCCCATCCTATATTTCTGTAAAGACA
This sequence comes from Arizona elegans, assembly GCA_022577455.1. Lineage (NCBI taxonomy): Eukaryota > Metazoa > Chordata > Lepidosauria > Squamata > Colubridae > Arizona > Arizona elegans. Next base: position 10,671,612 of record JAKOOJ010000015.1, read on the forward strand.
TAAAACTGCCAGTTGTCTTCTATTAAAAATGTAACAAAAATATATAGTTGTTATTATTTATATATAATAAAAATATATGAGCTATTGTGGAATCTATCTATTGTCCACAATACAAAATGCTTCACTATAGATCTCCTTTGAGTTTAATAAACAATACAAAGGCGTTTGTTTTTTCAAAAGATTACCTATAGTTCTCTCTTGGGAGCTAAGACGCAATAAAATAAACTTATTTTTAAAAGGGCAGATAAAAATCCTTTAGTTACACAGGAGCGTAGAACATTAAGGAGTACTATTTTTGGATGTCAAAGCAGTTTAGTATAATAATTAATAACAACATGAATTCCTCCGTAGACTTTAGTTCCCCTTTTATTCTCAAATTTATCCAGGGTGTTATTTTATTGTCTAAATCCCCTTCTTCCTAATGGTTTTAAGTTGTAAGTACAAGGACTTTCTAGAAGAGGTAGAGAAATAGGAATTTACACATCCATTATGTGTATTCATTAAATTTAAAGAGTGTCTTTCCAGCTGCCCCAATTACTATGACTAAACCCGAAGGATGGAAGTTGTAATGCGGTAACGTCTGGAAAGTACAGATGTTGTACTCCTGAATGATAACACTATTGAGTACATTAATGGTACTCAATAGATTCTTAAATATGATCAACAGCTGTGATCATCGCTACTCTTAAGAAGAAACAGAAAATCATGGGGCATTTGTAGTTATAGCAGAAACAAGCCACAGGAATATTGAATCAGCTGCAGAAGTTGGAGAGGATACAAGGTGGTTCTAGTTTTTTCCTTAAATTCTATGGGTAATCCTCAATTTACAACAGTTCATTTAGTGACCATTCGCAGTTACAACAGCACTGGAAAAAGTGACTTATGCCCATTTTTCACACTTATGACCGTTACAGCACACACACCCCATGGTCATGTGATTTGCATTCCGATTTTATTTTATTTTATTTTATTTAATGCTTGTCAACTGACTCACATTTATGACGGTTGCGTTGTCCTGGGGGTCACATGATCCCTTTTGTGACCTGACAAGCAAAGTCCACGGGAAAACCAGATTCGCTTAACAAACGTGTTATTAATAGGACAACTGCAGCGATTCCCTTAACAAATGTGGCAAAAAAAAAAAGGTCGTAAAATGGGGCAAAACTCACTTAACCAATTTCTCTCTTAACAACATAAATTTTGGGGCTCAATTATGATTGTAAGTTGCGGGCTACCTGTATTAAGGGTCAGGCCACCTGAATATCTGGTTTAAATCAGAGAGATTGCAATTATTCTTAGTTGGTATGGTTTACATGAGAAAACTTGGCTCTGCTACACCGGCAGTCCTCGACTTACCACAACTGAGGCCAGAATTTATATTGTTAAGCGAGACAGCTGTCAAGTTCTTTCCTTCAGACAGGGATGGTCCATGCCAAATTTGAATGGAATCTGATACAGGTAGTCTTCAACAGAGCAGTAACTGTGAGTGGGACCTTGGAGTCTTAGTGGACAACCAGCTAAATATGAGCCAAAGTGTGAGGAGGCAGCCAAAAAAGCCAACACAATCCTAAATTGCATTAACAGAGGGATACAATCAAGATCAAGGGAGGTACTAATACCACTCTATAAAGCCTTAGTAAGACCACACCTAGAATACTGCATCCAGCTTTGGTCACCACATTATAAAAAAGATGTTGAGACTCTAGGAAGAGTGCAGAGGAGAGCAACCAAGAGGATTAGGGGACCGGAGACTAAAACATACGATGAACAGTTGCAGGAACTGGGCATGGCTAGTCTAGTGAAGAGAAGGACCAGGGGAGACACGATTCCAATATTTGAGAGGCTGCCACAGAGAGGAGGGGGTCAAGCTATTTTCCAAAGCACCCGAAGGCCAAACAAGGAATAATGGATGGAAACTGATCAAGGAGAGATTCAACCTGGAAATAAGGAGAAATTTTCTGACAGTGAGAACCATCAACCCATGGAACAGAAGTTGCCTTCGGAAGTGGTGGGAGTTTCATCACTGGAGGCTTTCAAGAAGAGACTGGACTGCCATTTGTCAGAAATGGCGTAGGGTTTCCTACTTGGGCAGAGGGTTAGACTAGATGACCTACAAGGTCCCTTCCAACTGTTAATCTGTCAAAACACATGAACGATTCATTTAGTGACCGTTCAAAGTTACAATGACATTGGAAAAAGTGACTTACGACCGTTTTCCACTTAACAGCCGTTGCAGCAATCTCTATGGTCACATGATCAGAATTCAGATGGTTGGCAACTGACTCACATTTATGACGGTTATAGTGTCCGGGGACCTTCTGACAAGCAAAGTCAACAGGGAAACCAGATTCACTTAACAGCTCTTATTGACTTGACAACTATAGTGATTCACTTAACAACTGTTGGCAAGAGAGTCATAAAACGAGGCACTTAACAACCATCTCATTTAGCAACAGAAATGTTGGGCTCAATTGTAGTCGTAAGCTGAGGACTACCTGTAGATACCTGAATTCATTATCACTCGTTTAACTTGAGAACCCCACTCTCCTGTGATCAGACCCATTGCTAGCAGATATAACCTTAACTTGACTCCAGTAGTACATCAATTCTCCTTTACTACTTATTATTCTGCTTTGTCCTAACTCTCATTATAATGAGACATGAGATGCTTCTTTATGCCCTTTTTCACGCATTCATTACCACACTGAAAAATCCACTAGATTCCAAATCCTAGAGCACCCCTCTAAAATTTTATTCCCAGTAAGTTGAATGCTCCCATAAACCTTTGATAAACTCTACACCTGGAAAAGTTCAGAAAAGTTTAGACCCTTAGTGATTTGCCAACTCTGGTCCTTGGCAGGCTAAGGACAGTAATATCAATAGCAATAGAAAATGAGTGTGGTCTCTTAAAAACATTTGAATATAAAGAATTTTCTTGAAAGACAAATACCAAAAATCAGAATAGTCAGGATCTGGCAAAGCTGAAGCATTTAAGCTTGTAATTGTAAACACAGGCATTAGGAACAGAATCCCTTGGATGAATGGGAATTAATTGTGAATAAACCTTTAATAAATATTCAGCTTTCTCCAGCCGGAATGAAAAAAAGCTTAAGATCCATGCATAATCTTCTATATTTCAATGGGAAAAGCGACTGAAATGAACAGTGCCTTGTTTGAAGTACTAAACTGTGGCCCAGTATTAGATTTCAAAACATCTGGAACCTGGATCCAATTTTAGCCTCCGCTCGTTTTATTTGACCTTTAGAAAATGGCAGAAGATCAGTAGCTTTTACCTATACAACAGCTCCTACAGAAAAATAATAACAGCAAACTGAAACCTTGACTCAGGAATACACACAGAAAAAAAAAGCTACTTCAGAAAAACAAAAGTAAGTTTCACACAATGTTGTTTCTTCTTCCCAGGTTGTTGTTTTTTTAAAAAAACTTTGTTCTAGTATCATAAAAGAGAAATAGAACATTTCATGGCTCTGGGTGATTTCTGTGGTGTGAAAAAAACTTCACTGTTCTTATGGGGCTAGGAACTTAAAATTTAGCCTTTAAAGATATTGGGAGGGGGCGTTTCAGCAGGGGTGGGGGAGAGAGAGAGAGGCTAACTAGCCCAAAGGCCTTCTGCAAATATGGGACCATGCCACTATTTGGATTTTGCAGTGGGGAAATGGGAAAAGTAGCCACTTAGATCACTTCAGGTTCCAATTTCTGCGAACTTTCCTCAAAGGGAGCCTTCAATAAGTTATCTCCGATGAATATTTTGGAGGGCTGCTCCAGGCTCTGGAATCTAGTGGCTTCCTCAGTTCTTGATCGAAACGGATTTCAAGAGTAAGTTACTTTGAGACCAGACGGCCAGGATTCTGATCTCTCTAAGCTAAGCAGCTTCAGAAACGCATGATTAGAATATACAGTATTTTCTTGGGGAGGGGGAAAAAAAGCGATTTTACAAATACTTTGGAAAGCACGAGAGAGAGAGAGAGAGAGAGAGAGAGAGAGAGAGAGAGAGAGAGAAAGAAAGAAAGAAAAGCGTTCGGCTCGGCTGGTTAGTTTTTGCCAACTTCCCAGCAAACACGAACCTTTTTTTTTTTCCTTCCTACTCCCCCTCCTCCTCGCTCGGATCCCGACCCTTCACCCTTCTGTACAGGGACCCCCGCAGTCGATCCCCGCAGTCGATCGAAGGGCGCGGGCGGGGCTAGGCAAAGCGCAGCTGAGACTTTTTAGAAGGAATCTCGTGGGGGAGGGGGGGAAAGGCAGAAGGATCCCCCACCCACCCTCCTCCACGCGGACTTCTCCAAGAAAGCCCCCGCCGCTTTTCCAAAGGGTCTCTCCCCGAGGATCGGGCTTGCAGAGGCTCTCCACGCGCGCCAGCCAGCCAGCCAGGCAGGCCGCCCCCTCCACTCCACAGTAGATCGCTGGATCGCCTTACCCAACAAAGGGAAGCCGCTCAAGACGGGATCCCCGGACCCTGGAGATTCCCCCTCGCTCCGGATCGGCTGCAAAGAAGCTTCATGCCAGGCAGCGCCATCCATCGATCTGCTCCCGGATGATCCCCTGCTCGGATCTCCGTCCAGGCTCTCTCTCTCTCTCTCTGCGCTCCGTCCAGTCCCGGGTTTAGGAAGGGGAGCCTTTCATCCCGCTCTCCGACCGGGACGCAACCATCAGCCCGAGCTCGACTTCCTTTGTTCCTAACCAGGGCTGGAAGGAGCCGCCGGCGGAGCCTCGGAGAGCGCGCCCCCCGACCCAATTCCGTGCACGGGAAGGCGAGGCGGCGGAGGACGAGGGGCTGCAGCCGGGATCGCAGGGCTGGGTGGGAGGGAAAAAACGGGGTCTTCGAAGGGAATTGGATGGCGAGCGGATCGTGGCAGGATCCGGGGGGACCGGCCCTCCTTTCGATTTTGCCTCCTTGTCCCCGCCCCCATTCAGGGCTGAGATGAGAGGGGGGAGCTCACGGAGGAGGAGGAGGAGGAAGAGGAGGAGGAGGATCGGATTTCTCTCAACCCCCCCCCCTCCGCCGGGTAACTTACTCCGAGGTTCCGTTGAGTTGCCTGTTGAGTGGGGAACTGAAATTGGGGGGGGGGGGGATCCTTGGCCAGATCGATGGCAAAGGAAAGGGAAACGGGACTGGGGGCGCGCGCTCCGGACTGATGGCTCTCCGTTTGTTGCTTGATTTTTTTTTTTAAATTTGATTTATATGCCGCCCTTCTCCGGAGACTCAGGGCGGCTTACAATGCGTTAAGCAATAGCCTTCATCCTTTTGTATATTTATACAAAGTCAGCTTATTGCCCCCACAAACTGGGTCCTCAATTTACCTACCTTAGAAAGGATGGAAGGCTGAGTCAGCCTTGAGCCTGGTGAGATTCGAACTTACCTTAATTGCAAAGAAGCTGGTGCTAAATTACAGTGCTTAGTCTGCAGAGCTATCCAGGCTCCTGAATTGAAGATAGATTGGTTCAGTGGTGGGATTCAAGTAATTTAACAACCGGTTCTGTGCCCTAATAATTTCTTCCAACAACCAGTGAAGTGGTTCGGGAATAACGAGAGGTACAAGCAAGCAAGTGACAACAGCTCTTTAATATACAGTGAGACTTCAGCAAAAACTCAGGGGCTGCAGTCCTCCTTATATACAATCCAGGAGGGACTGTCAGCCAATCAGAAACGTAGGCAAGTTTGAAACTCCCGCTTAAAAGTATCAATACATAACACCCCTCCCTTCCCAGAAGGCACTAATACTCAAAAATTAACATATGTACAAACAAAATCTCGCAGGTGCTTAGGACGAGTTCTAAGTTGACCTGCGCAGTTCAGAGTCTGGTGGGGCGTCGAGCTGGTCGGAGGGACTCTTTGTCTCTCCCGGCTCCGCCAATGGAACCTCCTGGATTTTGTCCGGGGCGTGGTTATCCCCAGCTGGGAGTGGCGACTCGCTGGGGCGGCACTGGAACCAGGGCTTGTCAGCTAAGTATTCGTGCGACCCCGGGCTTGAGTTAGCTGTTTTGGAGAAGTGGTCATAGTTAGGCTCGGAAATGTCTAAGTTGATGTTCGCCTCGCCAACCACCCGTTTCCTAAGTTGGTCTATGTGGCGCTTCCAGAGTCTATCTACCCCAACGTCCACCGTGTACGATTTTGGGCCTGTTATCCCCACTATGGTTCCTGCAACCCATAGAGGACCGCTGGCATAATTGCGAGCGAACACCGGGGACCCGACCTGAAACTGCCTTAAGCCACAGGTTTCTCCCTTAAAGTTTTCGTGCGAGTAGTTAGGGTGAAGCCTGTCTAACACGCACCGGAGCTTCCTCCCCATGAGGAGCTCTGCTGGGCTTCTCCCTGTTGCTGTGCATGGTGATGCATGCTGAACTGCTAGGAATTGATCTATCCTGGCCTGCCAGTCCCCATTGTCTAATCTGGACAGTGCTTCCTTGGCTGTCCTGACAAATCGTTCAGCCAATCCGTTGGAAGCCGGGTGAAATGGGGCTGATAGGGCATGGCGGATTCCCAGGCCGGCCAAGTAACCTTCGAAAAGGGTTGCTGTAAATTGAGGCCCGTTGTCCGATACCAAGGTATCCGGCAGGCCGTGGGTGGCAAACAACTTCCTTAGGGCCGTGATAACGGCTTCGGCCGTTGTAGATGGCATTAATACAATTTCGAGCCATTTTGAGTAGGCATCCACAACTATTAAAAACGTTTGGCCATGGAACGGGCCGGCAAAATCAATGTGGATCCTCCCCCATGGGCCTTTTGGTTTCTCCCACTCTCGGATGGGCGCTACTGGGGAATCGGGGCGAGACTCCTGGCAGGGTCTGCACTTCCCCACCCACTCGGAAATGACCTGGTCCATGTTGGGCCACCAGACATAGCTGCGGGCTAAACACTTCATCCTAACAATGCCCGGGTGCCCATCGTGCAGCAACTCCAAAACCCTATTCCGTAGTTTCGTTGGAATTACCACCCTGTCACCCCATAGCAAGCACCCCCCTTGCATGAACAGTTCGTTTCGTTTGTTGGCAAACCCTTGGTACTCCTCTCCTACCACCTTGTCCGGCCACCCTTTCAGAACCCAACCCATAACAGTCCGGATGACTGGGTCTCTATTTGAGGCTTTCGCCACCTCGCCGGAGGAGATGGGGCCCAAAGTTAACGTGTCCAACAAGAGGACGGAGGCTTCCGGCGTTGGGTTGTCCAGTAGGTCGGGAAGGGGGCAGCGGCTAAGGGCATCCGCATGACCCAGGGTCCGCCCAGGTCGATGGACGAGTTGATATGAGTAGGCCGACAAAAAAATGGCCCATCTGGTCAAGCGAGGGGAGAGGGCAGCGGGGGTTGGCCTGTCGCCCGCCAGCAGTCCTAGCAAGGGTCTATGATCAGTCACAAGTTCGAATTTTCGGCCATAGAGGTATTCGTGGAATTTTTTAACCCCCGCAATCGCAGCCAGAGCCTCTCTGTCCAACTGGCTATAGTTCCGCTCTGTGCTGGACAGGGTACGGGAATAAAATGCAATGGGCGCCTCTAGGCCGTTCGGCAGTCTATGGCCTAGGACGGCACCAACTCCTACGGGGGAGGCGTCACAGACTAAGACGAGCGGCAGCTCTGCATTGTACTGGATCAGGAAACTGTCCTCAGATAGGAGTCTTTTCACTGCCTCAAAAGCGGCTGCTTGCGGTTTCCCCCAGACCCATGGTACATTCTTCCCTAAAAGTTTGTGAAGGGGATCTGCAACCGTGGCTTTATCTTTTAGGAACATTGAGTAGAAATTGAGCAGTCCAAGGAAGGCTTGGAGCTCAGCTTTGGATTTGGGGGCTGGTGCGCTCTTAATAGCTCTCACCTTGCTTTCGGTAGGGTGGATGCCTGTGCCGTCCACCCTGTACCCCAGAAATTCTACAGAGGGGACCGCTATCCTACACTTGTTCCTTTTAAGTCTTAGTCCCGCTTCTCTGAATCTGGACAGGACGTTCCGTACCCTGTCCCCTAGCTGGTGTTCGTCTTGGGCGCTGACTAAGACGTCATCGAAATAGGGCACCACTCCTGGGAGTCCTTGCAACAGGCGCTCCATGGTGCTTTGAAATAAGCCGGGTGCGACGCTCACCCCAAATTGTAGCCTGGTGCATTTAAATGCACCCCTATGAGTCACGATCGTTTGCGCCTCTGCCGTGGCGTCGTCGACCGGTAACTGTTGATAGGCTTGGGCCAGGTCTAATTTGGCAAAAATTTTTCCGGGGCCCAGGGAGTGTAGTAGATGGTGCACGATCGGCACCGGATAGGCGCTCGGCTGCAAAGCCTTGTTGATCGTGCACTTGTAGTCGGTGCAAATTCTTATTGAGCCATCGGACTTAACTGGGGTGACTATAGGGGTCTCCCACTTAGCATGGTCAACGGGAACCAACACCCCTTGCTTAATCAGTTTGTCCAGTTCCGCATCGATCTTCGGTTTCAATGCGAACGGCACTCGTCTGGCCTTTAGTCTTACTTGGGCTATGTTGGGGTCTAAGTTTAGTGAAATAGGGGTCCCCACATACTTGCCCAACGTGTCCCCGAAAACGTCCTGGAACTCGGACAGGAGGCTGTCTTTCAGGGTTGACTTGGACATCAGGTGGACGCCGGTGAAGCCCATGCCCAGGGCTCGGAACCACCCCATGCCTAGAAGGCTAGGGAGCTGCTTCGTGACGATGGTCAGCGGCAGGTCCTTCTCGTAGTCTCCGTAGGTGACCCAGAACGTGCCCACGCCCTCGAGGGGGACTCGGTTCCCCTGGTAGTCTAGGATGCGCAGTCTCTGTTTGGAGAGTTGATCCTTCCAGAAAGACGGCAGGAGGGTCTTTAGGGTCGCCCACGACATTATGGAGAGAGCTGATCCGGTGTCGATCTCCATCGAGCACGGCCTTCCGTTGATCTCGACCACCGTGCTGACTTTGTCCTCGACCGTCGTGCTGGCCTGGTCGATGTGTATGCTGCGGCCATCTCGCGGTTCAAATTCGCGCCGTTTTTTCGCGCCGCCTTCTCTCGTTGGCTGCTTCTGGCGCGCTGATTCCGGTTGGCTGCGGCGCTCACGTGGTTTGTGTCTTCTGGGCAGAATGGCTCTGCAGACTCGCGCCAAGTGCCCTTTCTTCTCGCAGCGCCTGCAAATAGCCTCTCTGTATTTGCAGGACAGTCTATCATGGTGCCCGCCACAGCTGGGACAGCTTCGCCGGGGGCTGCCAGTGTCTTTTCTCTGGTGCTCCGTTCGGAAGACGTCCTCATCCGACTCGGACTCCGAGCTGGATCCGGCGTCTTCTCTGTGCACCGGGGCAGACTTGGGGCTGTCCTTGCTGGTCAGCGGACGCTGCAGCATTTCAGCGGCCTTTGTGGAGGCTTCGTGAGCCCTGGCCTCGTCTAGGGCTCCGGCAAGCGTCAAATCAGGCTTGGCAAGCAGACGCCGTTGCAGCTTAATGTCCCGAACACCACAGATCAGTTGCTCAAGCAACGCATCGTCCAAATCTCTGTCGTCGCAATGGGTTGCGGCTTTTCTCAGGCTGGCCATGTACGCGCTGACCGGCTCTCCCTCTCGTTGAACGCGCTGCCTCAGTTGGTATCGCTGCACGAACTTGGAGGGGACGGGAGTGTAGTGAGCCAGGAGAGTTGCCATCAGTGTGTCCCAGGAGACTGTTTGAACCGGCGTTGGCTCACACAGTGACTCGGCCATCTCGAACACGTCCGGTCCGCAGTGGCTTAGGAATAGGGCTCTCTTTCGATTAGCCGAGAGGCCCTGCATGTCGCTGGCTTCTAGCGAGCATTCAAACCTCGTTAGGTACGAGACCCATTTTTCGCGGGTTGGATCGAAAGGCTTGGGCGGAACGTAGGCAGACATGTTTGGTATGCCTTCTGTGGTTCGCCTCGTCGCCTAGCTGAAGCTCGTGGTCTCACTGGTTGGCTTCTTGTAGCCTCTATCCCACCTTCGTCGCCAATGAAGTGGTTCGGGAATAACGAGAGGTACAAGCAAGCAAGTGACAACAGCTCTTTAATATACAGTGAGACTTCAGCAAAAACTCAGGGGCTGCAGTTCTCCTTATATACAATCCAGGAGGGACTGTCAGCCAATCAGAAACGTAGGCAAGTTTGAAACTCCCGCTTAAAAGTATCAATACATAACAACCAGTTTGCCAAACTGCTCAGAAAGTTAACAACTGGTTCTCCCGAAGTGATTGGAACTGGCTGAATCCCACCACTGGATGGGTTTAAGCTAAGGATCGGTCTTAGCCCAGTGGTTTTTTTCAATCTTGGGAACTCAACTTGGGAACTTGAAGTTGAGTGGACTTCATCTCCCAGAGTTCCCCAGACGGCCACGCTCGTTTGGGGAATGCTGGGAGTTGAAATCCGCCCATCTTAAAAGTTGCCAAGATTGAGAAAGTCTGCTCTGTCCAGATACACACACACCAGGGGTGAAATGCTCCCGGTTCAGACCGGATCATCCGATCCGGTAGCGATGGTGGGTGGTTCGGAGAAGCGGTAGCAAAAATCCCTGCGCCCCCCCCCCCCATGATCAGCTGAGCAGCAGGATCACCAGAGGCTTTTTTCTACTTTTAAAAGCATTTCTTCTACAACTTCTTCCACCGAAAAAATGCTTTTAAAAGTAAAAAAAAAATGCTTTAAAAAGTCTCTGATGATTGCAGTCAGAGGCTTTTCAAAGCATTTTTTTCTGCAACCTTTTCCACTGAAGAGGTGATTTAAAAAATGCTTTGAAAAGCCTCTGCCAATCAGGCAAGGATCACAGCTGGGATCGTCAGAGCCTTTTCAAAGCATTTTTTTACATTTGCAGAAAAAATGCTTTGAAAAGTTAAAAAAAAAAAGTTGGCCACGCCCACCCAGTCACATTACCACCCACCAAGCCACGCCCACAGAACCGGTAGTAAGAAATTTTCGATTTCACCCCTGAATAGAATAGAATTCTTTTTTGGCCAAGTGTGATTGGACACACAAGGAATTTGTCTTTGGTGCATAGGCTCTCAGTGTACAGCATGCTAAACTCTAAACTGTGGTTAACAATCCATGTTGGGTGGCTTCAAGCATCTCACTAAGTCATTCTGAGATCCAAAGCTGGATCTTCTCTAGCATCAATTGCATCAGTAAGTTAATCAATCCAAGCTTGGTTGATTTATCTACTGATGCCATTGTGGCTCTAAGGAAGAATTTCCATCAAGGAACCCAAAGGAGCAATCTTTATTTTTTAATGTTCAATAGGAAAGAGTCCCCTTTTCTCCAGTCTCTTCAGGTGTAAACAACCTACAGGAGCTCCGTGTCTGTGTGTGAGTGTATATACTGTATGTGTGCAGCTGGAAGAGAGAGCAAAAGACTCCAGACTAGCAAACAAACACTCCTTTCTGCTCGTCCTCAACAGCCTTTGTGTGTCTTTTCCACAAGAACCTTGAAGCTACCTCAACTCTTCTCCAGCAGCTCCAAGTAATTTCCTGGTCCTGATTTACAGGAATTGCATTGCTCTTTCCTGTACCACCCCATCCTGTAAGGCCAGCTCCTTAAATGCGAGCAAATTGTTGACGGGTTTGTTTCTCTACAATAAAGGCGTATTTCTAGACGGTGTACGGTAACAAGAGTGTCATCTGTTGAAAATACCGGCAATCTTGAATAAAATTATTCGGAGGAGCAAAAGGGAAGAGGTCCCTCAAGCCTGAGAATTTTAATAGACTTATAAAAGAGAATAATAATTTGTGACTTGGGGTTGAAATGAGGGGGTCGTTGGTGCTCTCTGAGCTTGGTTGTTTTCTTGCAAACATTTCATTACCAAATTAGATAATATCATCAGTACTAGAAGGGAGTGGGGTTTGGGAGGAGGAGGAGGAGCAGGGGGGAGGACGAGGTGCTTTCTAAGTTTAGTTGTTTTCTGTTGTGGCCCGTACGCGGATTGTGCAGCTAGTAGCTGATTCGGACAGCGAGGAGGCTGGTGTGGTGCTGCGCCACAGCCTGTGCAGCTGGCACTCAAGTCAGACAATGAGGAGGCTGGAGAAGATGTGGTGCCAGAGGCAGGGATTCAGCCAGGGCCTTCAGAACCTCCAGAAGCTCCATTAAGGGAAGAGGAGGAAGAGGAGGAGCCTCTTCTCGATGCACGGGCGCGCAGAGCTGCCAAAAGGCAGGAGTGGCTCCTCAGGAGCAGGTCTCCTCGAGAGTAAGGCTTGGGGCTAATTGGCCACTCCCTTAGCCTATTTAAGGAAGAATGTCAACTGAAGCAATTTGCAGGGAACAACTTAGTTCACATACCCTCGTGCCTTGATTTTAGTTCTTTGCAAATTGCTTCTGCCAATCATAGTAAGGTTAAGATTATTTATTCTTTGGATTCTTGCAGGCTGTTAAGAAAGTTAATTAACAGCCTTTGTTTGAAGAAAAAAACTCATTTTATTTTAGTAAACTAAAGTTTGTACAGACTTTGTGTGTGCTGCATTCTTTGGGGTCCGTAGCTGGGGCAGAACATTTTCTTGAAGACATTTCATAACCAAACTAGATAATATCATCAGTTACTAGAAGGGAGTAGGGTTTGGGAGGAAGTGGGGGAGGAGGAGGAGGAGGACTGTGCTTGGTGCTTTCTAAAGTTTAGTTGTTTTCCTGCAGATGGTTCATTACCCTGATGATGCTCTGATGATGTTACCTACTTTTTTAACAGTAACAGAGTGGGAAAGGACCTTGGAGGTCATCTAGTCCAACCCCCTGCTCTTGCAAGGAGGCCTATACTAGGGATTCGAACTGCTGAACTGCCAATTTTTCTGATCGACAAGCTCAGTGTCTCAGCCACTGAGCCACCTAGTTCAGGCTTTTTTTCATTACCTACGTCAGGTAATGAAATTTTAGGAGACTCGTGAAGGACGTTGGACCAATGGGGAGACACATCAGATGCCTAGGGAGACTTGAATTAATACACTCTTCCTTCCTATGAAGCAGCTTGGTAGGAAATGTTCTCCTAACCACAGGGTCATTCCACCCCTACTTTCTATTTAGCTTTGGCCTCGTTTGCAAGCAATTCCAGTCTTTGTGGAATTGGGTAGGATCTATGGTGCAGAAATAAAGGCCTGCTGAGTTCAGGTTAGCTTTCACATGCTCATTTCCTTTCCAGATTAGTGAAGAGTAAACTAGACTTGCTCGCACTTAAAAGGGTATGAATCTATCTATGCAGAGCAAGGTCAAAATGGGACTCTATCACGGGTGATCCACAAGAGAGAGATAATTTGCTTTACTGTACTTGTTGGTTCCTTCTTGGTGTTTACTCATATATTTCTCTTAATCAAGGAGGGAGACTCAATAAAAATATTTTGCAGGCAAGGGTCAGAGTGGGACAGAGAGCAAGATTGCTTCTTTCCAACTTTTACAAATCCAGGCAGGAGGGTTGATGGGGAGCAGGGGTGAAATGTAAAATGTGTTACTACCAGTTCTGTGGGCGTGGCTTGGTGGGGGTGGGGCGGGGTTAATGTAACGGTGGGCGTGGCCAACCTTTTTTTTTAACTTTTCAAAGCATTTTTTCTAATGCTTTGAAAAGCCTCCGGCGATCAGGCAACTCAGCTGAGATCGTCAGAGAGGCTTTTTAAAAAATGCTTTGAAAAGCCTCTGAGGATCCCAGCTGAGCCACGCGATCATCAGAGGCTTTTTTTTTTTACTTTTAAAAGCATCTTTTCGTCGGAAGAGGTTGTAGAAAAAATGCTTTTAAAAGTAAAAAAAAAAAGCCTCTGATGATCGTGCGACTCAGCTGAGCATGGTGGGGGGTGGGCAGGGATTTTTGCTACCGGTTCTCTGAACCACCCGCCGCCATCGATACCGGATCGGGCAATCCTGTCCGAGCCAGGAGCATTTCACCCCTGATGGGGAGTACTATTTTCTGCATGGTAGCTTAATCCCCCCCCCCCAAAAAATGCAGCTTGTTAGACTTCTTGTTAGACTTCTTATTCCTAACAACATGAAAATCTGCCTTATGCCAAGTTTGAGTCAACAGTCACATGGTGTGTTTAACTTGGGTGGTAAAAAGAAGCAGGTTGCATAATTCAATGAAGGAGAATATTTGTAGCTCAGGCTTGAAATGAGAGGTCCTTGGTGCTGTCTGAGCTTGGTTGCTTTCTTGCAGACGTTTCGTTACCCAACTAGGTAATACTATCAGTGTTAAGAATGTTAGCTAGTTTGGGCAATGAAACATTTGCAAGAAAACAAGCTCAGAGAGCACCAAGGGGTTGTATAATCCTTGAATTACTTTATGTCCATCAGGGGTGGGTTCTAAATTTTTTTACTACCGGTTCTGTGGGCGTGGCTTATTTTGTGGGCGTGGCTTGTTGAGGGGGAGTAATGTGACTGGGTGGGCGTGGTCAACTTTTTTTTTCCTTTTAAAAGCATTTTTTCTACAACCTTAAAGAGGTTGCAGAAAACAATGCTTTGAAAAGCCTCGGCCAATCCCAGCTGAGCCGTAGGATCATCAGAGGCTTTTTTTTTTTACTTTTAAAAGCATTTTTTCGGCCGAAGAGGTTGTAGAAAAAATGCTTTTAAAAGGGGGAAAAAAGCCTCTGATGAGGTGGGGTAAGTGAGCAGCAACTGGGCCGGGGACCAGTTCGGGGGCGTGGCCAGCCAATGTTATTACCGGTTCTCCGAACTACTACAAATTTTTACTACCGGTTCTTGTGAACCGGTGCGAACCGGGAGCAACCCACCACTGACATCCATCACAAACAGGACAGCCATGTTTTTCTGACAAAGTTACACCGCATTGCAGAATAGGAAAAATATTAGTATCCTTTGAGTCTCAGGAGTTTTCTTTGTATGTAGCAAACAGCTGGCAGCTGAATTCAGTTCAAAACGATTCTGCTTTCAGCATGCTTCCTTAAAACACAGTTTGGCCATAACCCTTTGTTTTATTGATCCTACATTTTATATGGTTTATTTTAGAAACTTCAGATGTTTTGCATAAACAGCCTTGGCAGAGGCTTCTTTCGTGAAATCACTAATCCTACCGATGCAACCAGGAGGGTGTCAGTCAAAAAAAAATATATCTCCAGCACAGTTGCATTTATTAAACATGGCGTTCAACTGAGACGTTGCACGTTCCTTTATTTGTAACGGGGGAGGGGGGGGAAGGTTTTCTTTAAAAACGGACAAACAAATGGTCGATGTTTTTTCTCCCTGTTGTTCCTTACTTCTCTCTGTAGCTTTCATCTAGGACCTTTGTCACAGAGTTGGACAAAATTGGAAACTTGTGGACTTCATTAGTTCTTCAAATGTTAGTTGTTCTCCTTCTGAAAACAAGGAGGTGGGGGAAAAAAATCATAAGACTAAATTTGCTTAGCCACAAAGTTTCCAGGGCCAAGAATACTGTTTGAAGCTGCGGTCCTGATTATTTTTTTTAAAACAGTGATCTATCCTGTGATGGCAACTTTAAATCCAGAATTTCTTGAATTATATCGGATCTGTGGATCCTTATCAGTTCAAGAATGATTTTTGGATTGGACCTGCTTCTAGGCTAGTGAGGACGAACCTATGGCACGCGTGCCGGAAGTGACCCGCAGACAGTGGTGGGATTCAAGTAATTGAACAACCGGTTCTCTGCCCTAATGATTTCTTCCAACAACCAGTTTGCCAAACTGCTCAGAAAGTTAACAACCGGTTCTCCCGAAGTGGTACGAACCGGCTGAATCCCACCACTGCATGCAGAGCCATCTCTCTGGGCACGCCAGCCGTCGCCCGTTGCTCTTTTGGGTTCTGGCGTGCACACGCGCGCCAGCCAGTTGGTCTTCACGCACATGGGAACGCCGGAAACCAAAAGAGTTTTATGTTTTTTTTCCAGATTGTCTGAACAGTAAAGTGGGATCCCACAAAATCTATGTACAAAGCCCAACCTAAGCCTGATTTTGAAAAATTAATCAGATGTGGTTAGTACTGGAATTCAGCACTGGTGGCTAAATTAAGAAATTCAAAATAATTCTGGAAGAAGGCATTTCAATCCACTTCTGTATTGTTGCTAAGGAAAAATAAATGGTTCTATTTGTGAACTCACCAGGAATAGAGGCCAATTCAAAGAATCTTTAAGCGTCTTAAAGAAGTTTCCACTTCTTTTTAGTATCTTCCTGAAATCCGTGAGGAAACACATCCAGCATACTAGGGCTGGTTGCTATCAATAGACTGTTGGTATCCAAAACTTTATCTTTCCTTTCAAATGATACCAAGGAAACTTATCAATGTTCCTTGCTTGAAAACAATGACAAGGCAGGAACATTCAGTAAATATGAATTGAATATGTGTTCTGCACAGTTGCATTCCTTCTTAAGGAAACAGATGAAGTGCTTCTGGATCCAACATTGTTCCTAAAATTGCAGGTGGTTGTTGTTAGCCAGGAGTGACTAATCCCAGATATTAGTAGTGTGTTAGTTGTGTCTCTTCTTAGGAAACACAAATCCAATAGCACATACTTTCCATACTGGCCCAGCTATTCTTCGCTTTAGACAATTCATTCAGAGTCTGCAGGACACACCGCTCAGACGGACTATGCCAAGCCAAAATTTATTGTAGATCTTCCATTTCCTTCCTCATGTATGGGCTTTTACATTATTTGGAGATGGTTTTTTTTTTTAAAAAACAAAACAAAACATCAAATAAGAGTTGGAGTTGACCACACAAACACAACTTTGTGGCTACCCCAAACATTTTTTTTAAGTTTTTTATTTTTATTTCTCATAATTTACATGTACAGTCATTTATCCATCATTTTTCATTCATCTTATCTTTTAACATTCATTTTTCATTTTTACTTTTTCAGGGCTGCTCTTTTACCCTTTACCTTTACTCCAACCTTCTTCTTCTCCTCCCCTTCTCTTTCTTCCTCTCTCTTCTCCTACTTCCTTCGTTCTTCCTCTCCTTCTCTTTCCTCCTTCCCTTTCTCTTCTCCCACTCCTCTCTTCTTCCCCCCTTCTAACCTTCTCTTCTGCTCCTCTTCCCCTCCCTCTTCTTCCTCTCCTTTTCCCTTTCTTCTTTCTCCTCTCCTCTCTTCTCCCTTCCTCTCTCTCTACTCCTTCCCCTCTCTCTTCTTGTTTCCCTTTTCAGTTCAGTCTAAAATGGTATTTGAGCAGCCCCGGTTTTCTAATTATCTTTATTCTCATTTCAATTTCTTATTCGATTGATATTTATTTTTATTTCATCATTTGTGTACATTTTTATAATATCTCACTTTTTTACCCCAAACGTTTCTGACTATTTCTAAGGCAGCAGAGTGAAAAATGAAAATGGTAAAGCAATTGAACTTCCACAGATTACTCTAGGACTTCGTCTTGATCATAGACATCAGTATAGTTAGTGAACCAAAGAATTTCATCTTGGTCAAGACTGAGTTCATTAAACTATCAATGGCTCTTAAGGGTTTGTGGCCAATACTATGTTTTTTTAATAATTTTTTATTTTTATTTCTCATAAACACATTTATATGTACAGTCATTTATCCATCATTTTTCATTCATCTTATCTTTTAACTTTCATTTTTAATTTTTACTTTTTCGGGGCTGCTCTTTTACCCTTTACCTTTACTCCAACCTTCTTCTTCTCCTCCCCTTCTCTTTCTTCCTCTCTCTTCTCCTACTTCCTTCGTTCTTTCTCTCCTTCTCTTTCCTACTTCCCCTTCTCTTCCCCCACTCATCTCTTCTTCCCCCCTTCTAACCTTCTCCTCTACTCCTCTTTCCCCTCCCTTTTCTTCCTCTCCTTTTCCCTTTCTTCTTTCTCCTCTCCTCTCTTCTCCCTTCCTCTCTCTCTACTCCTTCCCCCCTCTCCTGTTGTTTCCCTTTTCAGTTCAATCTAAAGTGGTATTCGAGCAGCCCCGATTTTCTAATTATCTTTATTCTCATTTCAATTTCTTATTCAATTATTATTTATTTTTATTTCATCATTTGCGTACATTTTTATAATATCTCACTTTTTTCCCTTTTACCCCCCCCTCCCCTTTCTCCTTTTACTTGACATCATCTGGGTATTTATTTTTCTAATTGTTTTCTCCCATCTATTCTCTATCTATTTTATTTCTATATCCTTATTCATATTTCTTTTCTAACCAATCATAAAATTTATTCCATGTCTTGAAATACATCGACACCTCTTTATCTTTTACTCTCAATGTTAATCTATTCACTTCTGCACATTCTAAAATTTTCTATGTTGTGGTCTTCTCCCTGGGTTATAACCAGCGGTAAAATCCCCCTGGTTCTATCCGGCTCTCCGAACCGGTAGTGCTGGTGGTGGGAAGCTCTGCCCACCCGCTGGGACATCATTACGTCCTTTTCTTTTTACCATCTGCGCATCCACGCCCACAGAACCAGTAGTAACAAATTTTGCATTTCACCACTGGTCCAGGGATCTCCAACATTGGCAACTTTAAGATTTAGGGACTTCAACTCCCAGAGTTCCTCAGCAAAGATGGCTGAGGAATTCTGGAAGTTGAAGTCCCCAAGTCTTAAAGTTGCCAAGGTTGGAGATCCCTGGATTAGTCAGCCTCCTGCACCATTGTGGGGTGGGGCTGTTTTTGCCCTCCCCGGGCTCCAGAGGCCCTCTAGAGGCTGGAAACAAACTTCCAGTTGGCCCGTTTTTCACCCTCCCTGAGTTTCTGCGGGCGCCCTGCACTTACCTGCATCCAAAACGGGCCACATGGGGACTCCTGGGAGGGGTGGGATGGGCGGGGCCAGCCAGGAGTGGGATTTGGGAGTTCTCTGAACTGCACAGAATCTTAGCTAGAGGTTCTCCCGAACCCCAGCAGCCCACCCCAGCCAATACTAAGTTGGCCTTGTCTTCTCCATGGATTATAATAACCATCTTCGTTTGGTGGGAAATGTAAGCCAGGACCTTTTCTGTGGTTTTTGACATCATTTCCCTCCAATATCGCTGGTGGTTTGGATTCATCTCCTCTTCTATGAAGCTGAATTGTTATGCAATTGCTTTTCCTTCTGCTAAAACATATGCTCTGATTTCATTTGTTTTCAATTGCTTGGTCAATGACTTTGGAAATACTTGTTTGGAAAAAGATGACACAGCAATAGCTTTAAAAAGCAAACACACCCCTGTGTTTGACTAAAGATGCCTGCCCCTGTGATATGGATGCCATAGAAACCACATCCCATGTTCTTCTGTACTTCCAGTTCTACAAGGACATTCATCATCATTTTATTACCCTTTTATTTAAATTTGCAGGGTACTCTGATAGCTTCTACAGTACTGGCCAAAATTGTGGAAACCTTTTGGGAAAAGTGTATTTTTGAGGTTTGATGGCTAATAATACCACTTTTTTGCGGGGGGCAAGTTTCAAGATAATCATATTCCACTGCTGGAATGACCTAGGAATAGCCCAGACCTTAACCCAACTGAAAATCTATGGAGCTGACTAAAGAAACTTGTTAGTCAGAAGTGACCCAGCAATAAAACCCAGTTAATAGAAGCCAACATTCAATCTTGGTTTCACATTATAACAGTTGCAGAACTAAAAGACTTGGTTCACTCCATGGGAAGACGTTGTAAGGCTGCAATTCATGCTAAAGGTTACCCAACTAAGTATTAATTGACATAGTGATAATTTTTGTATATCTCATCTTTTCTACATGTTTCACTTGTCTTCTTTATACTGTAACTGCTATTCTAATAGCAATTCCTTCATAAAAGTTATTGCATTACATTCTTGATTAAATTATCTTTAAGCTCCCACACCCTCCGAAGGCAGCTTCTGTTCCATCGGTTGATTGTTCTCACTGTCAGAAAATTCCTCCTCATTTCCAGGTTGAATCTCTCCTTGTTCAGTTTCCATCCATTATTCCTTGTCTGGCCTTCGGGTGCTTTTGAAAATAGCTTGACCCCCTCCTCTCTGTGAAAGCCCCCCCCCCCCCAAATACAGGAACACTGCTGTCATGTCTCCCCTGGTCCTTCTCTTCACTAGACTAGCCATGCCCAGTTCCTGCAACTGTTCATTGCATGTTTTAGCCTCCAGTCCCCTAATCATCCTGGTTGCTCTTCTCTGCACTTTTTCTAGAGTCTCAGCATCTTTTTTATAGTGTGATGACCAAAACTGAATGCAGTACTCTAGGTGTGGTCTTACTAGGGCTTTATAGAGTGGTATTAGTACCTCACTTGATCTTGATTGTATCCCTCTGTTAATGCAATTTAAGATTGGTTGCTGCCACACACTGTTGGCTCATATTTAATTGGTTGTCCCCTAAGACTCCAAGATCCCTTGGAAACCAGGCTTAATAGTATCTGTTAAGCCTGGTTTCACCCAGTTTATATGTGTACTTTGGGTTTTTCTTACCTAAGTGTAGGACTTTACTTTTCTCTACATTGAATTTCATTTAGTTAGATAGGGCCCAGTGTTGAAGTCTGTCAAGATCCATCTGGATCTTGAGCCTATCATCTAATGTGTTGACTATTCCTGCCAGCTTATTCAGCTTGTAGCTCTCCCATTTTCAATGGTGGGTCAAAGAGCAACCCCTCCTTACAAGTATTTGCTTTCCCTTCCCCAGAACAAACCAGGAATCACTCTCTTTAGGTCAAAAGATCAAGGATCCCAGCCTGCTTCTTGTTCTTCCTACAGTGATTTCAATCTCAGCTGGACTTCAGCTGAATCTTTTCTGCAAACAGATTTCAATGAAAAATCTGGCCATGTTGCAGGTATCTTGCCTACATGCCTCCCTCCTCCCCCCACCTATGTCCAACCCATTGCAAGGGGTTGCCAACTGTGATATACGTATAAGGTTTCCTGCTTGAGCAATAGAGTGGACTAGAAGACCTCCAAGGTCCCTTCAACTCTGTTATTCTGATATTTTGCTCATACATTGAGCAAAAGGTTGAGAGGGTTATAGAGAAAAGCCAGGAGCTTGAATCAGTTTCAGAAATTAATTGACAAGCAATGTGATTGATAGCTGGGCCAGAAATTTTATTGTAAGTCCATTGTGAGGGATACAGTAGGTGAAGATGATAATAATCTTTTAACATTTTATTACTACGGATCGCAGTGGCTCAGTGGCTAAGACGCTGAACTTGTCGATTGAAAGGTTAACAGTTCAGCGGTTCGAATCCCTAGTGCCGCGTAATGAGGTGAGCTCCCGTTACTTGTCCCAGCTTCTGCCAACCTAGCAGTTCGAAAGAACGTAAAAAATGCAAGTAGAAAAATAGGGACCACTTTTGGTGGGAAGGTAACAACGTTCTGTGCGCCTTTGGCATTTAGTCATGCCGGCCACATGACCATGGAGACGTCTTCGGACAGCGCTGGCTCTTTGGCTTTGAAACAGAGACCAGCACCGCCCCCTAGAGTCGGGAACGACTAGCACATATGTGCAAGGGGAACCTTTACCTTTGCCTTAACATTTTATTGTAATGCACTACATCACTGTTCCTCGGCCTTGGGAACTTGAAGATGTGTAGATTTCAACTCCTTGAATTCCACAGCCAGCCATTTTGTCTGGGGAATTCTGGGAGTTGACATTCACGCATCTTCAAGTTCCCAAGGTTGAGAAAAACTGCACAGGTAGTCCTTGAGTTACAACCAGAATTGAACCCCAAATTCCTCTTGCTATGTGAGAGAATTGTTTGGTGAGTTTTGCCCCATTTTACGACCTTCCTTGCCACTTTTTTGAAGTGAATCACTGCTGTTCTTAAGTTAGTAACACAGTTGTTAAGTGAATCTGCCTTCCCCATTGAATTTGCTTGTGAAAAAGTCGCAAAAGGTGATCATATGACTCTGGGACACTGCAGCCGTCACAAATATGAGTCCGTTGCCAACCGTCTGAATTCTGATCACATGACCTTGGGGATGCTGCCATGGTCATAAGTGTAGAAAACAATAAGTTATTTTTTTCAGTGCAGTTGTAGTTTTAAACAGTCACTAAATAAACTGTTCTAAGTCAAGGACCACCTATATAGACTAACTAGGAGTAAGAGAACTTTGGAGACCAAAGAGTTGATGAATAAACATGGGCCTATTTTATGAATCTGAAATGAGGTTTGCGAGGGTACGATTTCCTGTTGACTTTTTCCAATGAATTATTCACTAAAACTAGACAGCAATTTTTGTGCAACCCTTTTCCTTCGCCCCTCCCAATAAACCAGCTGAAAATCCCAATCCCACCCGCTCCAAGATGTTGGTGGAGCATTTATCGTCATATCTCAGTGGTGGGTTTCAAAATTTTTTACTACCAGTTCTGTGGGTGTAGCTTGGTGGGCGTGGCATGGCATGGCGTGGTGGGCGTGGCTTGGACGTGGCAGGGAAAGGATACTGTAAATCTCCATTCCCACCCCACTCCAGGGGAAGGATACTGCAAAATCCCCATTTCCTCCTGATCAGCTGGGACATGGGAGGCAGAGAATAGATGGGGGGCGGGGCCAGTCAGAGGTGGTATTTACCAGTTCTCCAAACTACTCAAAATTTCTACTACCGGTTCTCCAGAACTGGTCAGAACCTGCTGAAACCCACCTCTGTCATGTCTCCTGTGGACTTTAGCATTTGAGAATCATAATTCTTAAAATTTTGGCTTGCTCTCCCCATTTCTGGATACCATCATCAGTCACGACTTCTGGAGCCTTCTTTCTTAGCTGTTATTTTGTGCGGGTTGTTTTTGGTTGATTTTTGCAGCTGCTGATCCTAGTGGCAGGTAGGTTGGCAGATAGGTCCTCTATCCTCCTCTGTTTACAATAAATAGTAGATCTATTGCCTTGCTTGAAAACCTCTCTACTTAAAAAAACCCAAAACCAAATGGACAATCATTGTTTTGCTAGCATTCACAGGATTTTATCCATTTAGAAATGGCAAAATGAATACTCATTAAGAGATACAGTATAGAAAACCTATTCTATAATGTATTTTTCGGAGTATAAGACGCACCCAAGTATAAAATGCAGCTTAGTTTTGGGGAGGGAAATGGGGGGGGGGGGGAAGGTGCCTACCAGGTATTCATCTGGCTAGTATCCTTAGTCTAGTCAGCTTCAGCACATTAGTTTGCTGGTATTGAGTATGCACGTCAGAAGTGGGTTTCCGCAGGTTCTGACCAGTTCTGGAGAACCATAATAGTAGCCATAATAGGAATCCCAAAGCCCTTTCATTACATCATCACCCAGCAAGAGTCAACCAAGCTTGGGACTCAGGACAGCCTACGGAGTTGCCCCTGCATGGCCCCATGGGAGTCTGACAACCAATCAGAATACAAGCTCAAATTCAAAAGCCCAGAGCGGGCATAAAACCCAGGCACTCTCAGCATCTCTTCCCTTTTTTCCCCCCAGGGCCTCAAAATCATGTGGTCCTGTCCACCATTAAAAACCATCTTTCTAAGCAGTCTCCATGTTTCCAGTGTCTTTCTTCCCCACTTGGAACTGAACCCAGATGGACATTTCTTCCAACAGAACTCAAGTTCAAAAAAAAGTAAACTCTATCAAGGGGTGTCTATGGAGATGCTCAATCTTCCAAGTCATGGTTTTGTCCCAAAGGTGATTTTTCCAAATGGCAACTGGACTTCCTTGGTGTTTTTTTTTTTCTTCGTCTTTGAAACATTTTGCTTCTCATCCAAGAAGTGTCTTCAGTTCTGAGAAGCAAAATGTTTTCAAAGACAAAAAAAAAACCCTAAGAATGTCCAGTTGCCTTTTTGAGGGGAAAAAAAAAAAAAAAACCTTTGGTCTCTCAGGGCGTACAAAGAACTTCCTCTTGTTTGTTGAAAAATACCTTGCAACCTGATCGCCTTAGTTTAATTCCCGTATAAACACTAGATCAGTGGGTTCCCTTCAGGATGGGTGGGACTTCTTGAAAACACTGTAGGTTTAGTCAGCTGGCAAGCTTAGTCTCACTGCTAGGTTGTAGCTCAATTCCAGATCATTTTTTCCACAGCAGAAACAATGGTTTGTTGAACCCGTTTATAGATTATGCTATTCTTCTTCTTCTTGTGCTGTATCCGTCATCAGATGTTGCTGATCATGTTGGCGATCTTATTTTTATCAACAGCATCACCAAAAAGTGCTGCTGAGTTTTGTCCAAACCAGTCCCTCAGATTTTGAAGCCATGACGTTCTTCTTCTGCCTGGACCTCGTTTGCCTTCAATCTTTCCTTGGAGAATTAAGTGAAGGATGCTGTATTTTTCTGGGTGTCGCATCACATGTCCAAAATATTCTAATTTTCGCTTTTTTAATGGTTTTGATGATTTCTCTTGGTTTTCCCAAGCGGTTTATTATGCTATTAGAGTCAGCAAAAGATGGTCTAGAAACTAGAAAATCAATATAAGTAAGGAGTGGAGAAAAGGAAATAATAAAATTAGTGTTTTCTCCTTGTTTACACACACACACACACACACACACACACACACACACACACACACACACCAGATTACAGATTAACAGAGTTGGAAGGGACCATGTAGATCATCTAATCCAACCTCCCACCCAAGCAGGAGATCCTACACCATTTCTGACAAATGGCAGTCCAATCTCTTCTTGAAAGCCTCCAGTGATGAAGGTCCCGGTGGCTGGGTGGGCGTGGCCATGGTGGGTGTGGCCTAGTCAGCCTCCTGCACCACGGTGGGGGGCATTTTTGTCCTCCCCAGGCCCTGGAGGCTTTCCTTGAGCCTCTGGGAGGGCGAAAACAGCCTCCCCAGGCTCCGGAGGCCCTCTGGAGGCTGGAAACTTGCCCGTATCCCATTTCCAGAACTTCCAGTAGGCTCGTTTTTCGCCCTCCCTGAGTCTCCACACATGCCGTGCACTTACTTGCATCCAGATAGAGCTGCGTGGGGACTCCTGGGAGGGATGGAGTGGGGTGGAGTGGACGGGGCCAGCCAGGAGTGGGATTTGGGGGTTCTCCGAACTGCACAGAATCTTAGCTAGAGGTTCTCCCGAACCTTTGCGAACCGCCAGCAGCCCACCCCTGCCCTGTTTATATTATTTGTAATACATGTTGGATTAATTCATATCGTACTAAATAGCAAATGTTACTCAAAAACAAATTAGGTGTACTTCATTAAGGCAAGGAAGGTTCCCTCCAACATTATAACCATGGTATCAATCAGGTATAGCTGATTTTTTTCCCCACCCTGTGGCTTCTTTTTATTCTATTTTTTTGTTTTGTTTTGCTTCATGATGTCTGACAGGATGCACTTATCATATTGTGACATCATGAGAGAAGGCAAGAGTAACATTTTCAGCTTTTTTTTTTCTTCATTGAGGGGCTTGGGGAGTTTGAACAGAAGGTTTCAAAAAACAGAAGTCTTCACACACCCCTTTCCAACATTTTTTTTTTTCCTTTTTAAAACGAGCCAACAATTCCGCTGCCAGATTTTCCTGCTGATGTGAGGAAACTACAAAGTCTGGGAAACCCAATGTGATTCACAACCCCAATTTGTCCACCAAAGCACTAAAACTTTTGTGGGCTTCCTCCCAAAATGTATTGCCTCTATGGATTTTGAAACCTCCATCCCATTGAATAGTTCAGTGGCTTTTGTTATTAAACTTTATTTTGTGTTAGAGAGGTCCCAAACTTTCTTCTTCTTCTTCTTCTTCTTCTTCTTCTTCTTCTTCTTCTTCTTCTTCTTCTTCTTCTTCTTCTTCTTCTTCTTCTTCTTCTTCTTCTTCTTCTTCTTCTTCTTCTTCTTCTTCTTCTTCTTCTTCTCCTCCTCCTCCTCCTCCTCCTCCTCCTCCTCCTTCTCCTCCTCCTCCTCCTCCTCCTCCTCCTCCTCCTCCTTCTCCTTCCTAGCGACATGGCGCTCCCATGTAACACCTCTCCTGCGCGAGCTGCACTGGCTCCCGGTGATCTTCCGAGTGCGCTTCAAGGTTTTGGTTATCACCTTTAGAGCGCTCCATGGCTTAGGACCTGGTTATTTATGGGACCGCCTGCTACCACCAATAGCCTCCCACCGACCAGTACGCTCCCATAGAGAGGGGCTCCTCCGGGTGCCGTCGGCCAAACAATGTCGACTGGCGGCCCCCAGGGGGAGAGCCTTCTCTATGGGGGCACCTACGATCTGGAACGAGCTCCCCCCGGAGATACGGAGGATCCCGGATCTGCACACCTTCCGTCGCGCGCTTAAGACTTTCCTATTTCACCAAGCCGGCCTGACCTAAGTCTTTCCCCTTTTTAAATGGAAATTTTAAATCTGGTTTTAAATTATTGGGGTTTTAAATTTGTTCAGCCAAATTATTTAATTCGTTTTAATCTATTTTAAATTTTGTATTTATATGTTTTATGGCTGTTCACCGCCCTGAGTCCTTCGGGAGTAGGGCGGTATACAAATTAATTAATTAATTAATTAATTAAATAAATAAATAAATAGCGTATTCCCACAGGTGCAGGGTCCGCTTTTTGGATCATTGAGCACAGGCCCACAGCTTGCATATCTTTGTTGATGGTGTCTTACTATCTTTGCTTTGGATGCCTGCGAGGTCCCACACTGTCATAACAATAATATAACAAACTTCACCCACTGAATAAATGGAGCAGGTGCTTTCCTGAAAAATGTGTTTGTGGATTGTTGTGCTGGTGACACAGCATTTGGCTTGTGTACACACCTTCTCCATACATTTAGGAGATGCTAAAATAGCATCCATTGTTCTCTGCAAAGAAAGAAACTCATTTGCCAAAGATGTGTCAGATCCCAGAGAGAGTTCAACTGCATATTTGTGTCGAACGGATTCCTTGTATTTTCTACAAAAAACGATTTAACCTCCCGAATGCCTTTCTGCTCCATTTAAAGAAGAATTAAAACGGGGAATTCCTTTTCAAGAAGAGGAAAATAATCCCCCACGCTTCTTTGTCTCTGTGTTTTCCAAAGTTTGCATTTAAAAAAAAAAAACGAGGCAAGACAATTGAGTCTAAAATTATCCCTCGAAAGATTAAACTTTGAGACCATATGCATCTTATTAACCTCCCAATTTTTTAAAACACACAAAAATCTGTACACACAGATTATTGGCCACAAAGAACCTTTAACCAGGTCAAATGAATTCCTGAAAATGGGATTTAATTCTAATCGTAGTTAACTTTGTGTGGGTTTGTGTGTCATATGAACTGAGCCCTTTTCATTAGCATAAGACTCCAGTGTTGGAAGAAATGTCCATCTGGGTTCAGTTCCAAGTGGGGAAAAAGACACTGGATTCGTGGAAGTTGCTTGGAAAGAAGATTTGTTGATGAAGAGGATCACATGGTTTGAGGTCCTGGGCAAAAAAGGGCAGAGATGCTGAGAGTGCCTGAGTTTTATGCCCTCTGTTGGGCTTTGAGTTCAAGCTTGTGTTCTGATTGGCTGTCAGACTCCCACGGGGCCATGCAGGGGTAACTTTGTAGGTTGTCTTTTGAGTCCCAGGCTTGGTTAACTCTTGCTGAGTGATGATGTAGTGAAAGGGCTTTGGGCAATTCCTACTATGGCTCTGCCTGAAGGAGGTAGATCTTTGTTATGTAAAATAGACTGGCCCAGGCCTTAATGGTCCATTGACAAAGCGGGGGCGGGGTTGAGTTTCTGCCTCCCTTTTAGGGGAAATATTCTGCCCTTTTAATATTTCCTAAAGTATCTCCTTTTCCTAGAAAAGGGGTGGGTGCTAATTTCCTACAACACAAAACAGGTTGGCTTAGATATGGTACCAGGAAAAGCACATTGTCTGAATGCAGTCTGTTGTCTACCAACTCCTGCTAAGTTGAAGAACTCTGCAACTTTTCTTGAGTCAACCGAAAATTAGACTGGTGTGACCTGCGTTGCAACCATTGTTGGCCCTTTTCTTTCCTCTTTTGCAGTGCGTTTCAAACTTGGCAATTTAAAGACGTGAGAATTTCAAAGCCCAGAATCCCACAGTCAGCATATATTTGAGGCTGCCCTGGGAAAATACTTCTTTAAAACTGGCATAGCTCAGAGAAAAGTAAGGCTGCCCCATTGAGGAAGTAGGAACAATATGCAGGCAATGTCTTGAGGACAGAGCCGATCTTTGAAGCTACCACAGCAGGTTTGTGTTATAGTTGTTGTAACTGAGAAAAATCCCTGGAGTAGAGGGGGAAAGACTTATCTCAGGGGTCAGCAACCTGGGGCTCCGGAGCCACATGCGGCTCTGGGCCCTAAGCTGTGGCTCCCTGTCGGGTGATCCCACCACTGGCTGGCCCTGCCCCTCCCCCTCCCTTCCCAGTCACTCCCAGTCACCCCTCCCAATCACTGGCCTGAGAAGGTAAGGGCAACGGTGGGGGATGGAGAAGCAGCCAGGGCAGAGACAGAGAGAAACAAAGAGAGGGTAAGAGAGACATAGAAAGATACAGAGAGAAGGAGGGAGGGAGGGAGGGGAGAGAGAGATATGTCAAAAGGGTTTTGTGGTTCCCGGTGTTTTTTAATAATTGGTTCTCTGCCCTAATGACTGGCTGGGTAGGCGTGGCTGGGGGGGTCATGTGATTGGTGGAAATGAGTGAAATTGAGTTGGTCACGCCCACTCAGGTTTTGTGGCTCCCAATGTTTTCTTTTCTGTGGGAAATGGGTCCAAATGGCTCTTTGAGTGTTTGAGGTTGCAGACCCCTGTACTATCTAAATCAGGAGCGTAAAAAGAACACCGCTTAGGGGCCGCCGAAAGCTCTACTAATCAGGTATATACAAAAGTATGAAGGCTATTGCTTAACACATTGTAAGCCGCCCTGAGTCTCCGGAGAAGGGCGGCATATAAATCGAACCAATAAACAAACAAACAAACAAACAAACAAACAAATAAATTGTCCCTTCTGCCTTTTCAAGGACTATGTATATCAGCTGTACATAAAAAAGGATTAGAATTTCCCAGATATTTTAACAGGGAAAGAGTTATAAAATGAGTCCATGAATCCTTGTTGAGGGTGCAAAATAGCAGGACCGAAGCTGTGGTTTCCATGGTCTCTCGTCCTCAGGGCCACAATCTCATGATCATCAAGTCTGGTGATGCGAAAGTCTTGGACTGTCTTGGACTCTCTCCCATCCGGTCTTGGACTCGGTTGGGAGAGATTTATCTTCCAGTTTTCTCTTCTTCATCTGACTGTTGGCTGACCTTAATCAGCCCCTGGCTTTCAACCAAATCTATCATGAGAGATGGTTATGTAAATCATTTGGTGACAGGAACATGCATACTCTCCATTAACTGTGTCGCAATTCAAAAAGAGGGATGGGTAGGTGAAGTTGGTGATGATAACAGAGATGTATAATAATTATGACCTCTTAATATATTCAATAGGGATGCGGTGGCTCAATGGCTAAGATGCTGAGCTTGTCAATCGAGAGGTCGGCAGTTCAGCGGTTTGAATCAGTGGTGAAATTCAAATTTTTTTACTACCGGTTCTGTGGGCATGGCTTGGTGGGCATGGCTTGGTAGGCATGGCAGGGGAAGGATATTGCAAAATCCCCATTCCCTCTCCACTCTGGGACCAGCCAGAGGTGGTATTTCTCAGTTCTCTGAACTACTCAAAATTTCCACTACCGGTTCGCCGAACTGCCCAAAATTTACGCTACCGGTTCTCCAGAACCTGACAGAACCTGCTAGATTTCACCCCTGGTTCGAAACCCTAGTGCCGCGTAACGGGGTGAGCTCCCGTTACTTCTCCCAGCTTCTGCCAACCTAACAGTTCAAAAGCACGTAAAATATGCAAGTAGAAAAATAGGGACCACCTTTGGTGGGAAGGTAGCAGCGTTCCGTGTGCCTTTGGCGTTTAGTCATGCTGGCCACATGACCACGGAGACTCTCGTCTTCAGACAGTGCTGGCTCTTCGACTTTGAAACTGAGATGAGCACCGCCCCCTAGAGTCAGGAACGACTGGCACATATGTGCGAGGGGAACCTTTACCTTTTAATATAGTCAATACCCCCCTTTAAGTTCTGCTATGCTGCCTCATTGGGGTGGGGTAGGGAGGGTGTTCCTGGGAGGGTTGTGTGAAGAATGTTGGGTAGGTGTGTCAAGAGCATATTTTCCTAGCAGGGTCAACCTAACTGTTCAATGAAAGGAAGCAAGCATAGGGCAGCAATGATATAGGAAGATGCTGGAAGAAGTAGACAGTGAACAGCTAACCTGCTGTAAACGATTGGAGCCTCAGGACTTGCCATGTCCCAATGGGGCAAAGAAAATTCCTTACTGAATTGCTGCTCAACCTCAGCCAATCAAGAAACAGAACAGCATATTTAAAAGACTGTTCACAAGAGACTTATGAATGGGAATGGAAAAAGTGGATAGATTATGTTCAGAACAAATATCAAACTAGGAAGTATCAAATAGCTTTTATTTGAAAATGATCTATCAAGATAGAAATATTTCAATGTAATGAAGATAAAAAAAATTATAAGGGGGAGGGAGGGGTTCAAGTTTTATATAAGTTTTATACTAAGGGTTTTTTTTTACTTGATATGAGTACATTGTGTGGAAGTCCGGGGGGAGGGGAGGGTTAGGGAGGGTTAGGGAGGTTGGGAAGTTTGGGGTGGGATGAGAGGGGGGGAAAACAAGGGGTGAAAATGTATTTGTAAAACTTTTGCAATAAAAAAAAAAGAAACAGAACAGAATAACAGAGTTGGAAGGCACCTTGGAGGTCTTCTAGTCCAACCCCCTGCTTAGGCAGGAAACCCTACACCACTTCAGACAAATGGTTGTCCAATCTCTTCTTAAAAACTTCCAGTGTTGGAGCATTCACAACTTCTGGAGGCAAGTCGCTCCACTGGTTAATTGTTCTAACTGTGACAGTACAGTGACAGTAGCAAAGGTGCATGGAAGAAAGCAATGGTAAACCACTCCTGTAGTTATCAATAAAATAAAATGGATAGATAATATAAAGTGATTGTTTATATAGTGCTGGATGATGGGCCCCTTAAAACAGATGACATTCAACATGCTACTGAGAAAGAGCTGAGGATTGTTGGACCTGTCAGCACTTAAATCTCTAAATAGAAATGATCCTTGGCTCCATTTGCTGAGAAAGGTATAATTTTACTAGAAGTCAAGTGTATTGCAGTAATGCATAGCCAGAACTGAGAATTGCACACCAAAATCCCTAAGATCAACTTTTCCCTCCCTTAACTACCTCCCATTGCTGATGCCACCATGATCAATCAGGTTCAAGCAAGATGTTTTCAGAACAGACACGTCAAGCATAGGTTGGTATGCAGCTGCCTTTTCTCCCAGTGGAGTGACCTTGAAGCAGCATCTCGGGGGGGGGATACAGAACTACTTTCACTTTCCCCCCAAGCATCCCTTCTTTCATCCACCCTTCATGGCAGAGTGTCACTGCATGGTAGCAAAGCACATAAGCAAGGTGGCAGCTGACAAGGATCTTTTGAGGTACTAATGGTTCTGATGATGATGATGATGATGATGATGATGATATCCATTCAGTTGTGTCTGCTTCTTGGAGTTTCTATAAGCCAGGTCTCTCCATATTTTCTGATCTTGCACCACTTCTTTGAGTTGTTCTATTCTCTGGCTGGTGTCAGCTTTGATGGTGTCCAGCCACCATGTTCTTTGGAGGCCTGGTTTCCTTTTACTACTAACTCTTCCAACATACTGTATTTTTCAGAGTATAAGATGCACCTTTTTCTCCCCTAAAAGAGGCTGAAAATTTGGGTGCGTCTTATACTCTGAATGTAGCTTTTTCGAAGCTTTTTTTCAGCCCTAACGAGGCGCTAACGAGTGAAGATCTTCCCAGCTTTGCCTGCTCCCTCTACTCGACTCTCCGAAGGCACTAGCGAGTGAAGCGATCTCCATGCTTTGCTCCGACTCTCAGCTGTTCTTTAGAAGCTTTTTTTCAGCCCTAACTAGGCGCTAGCTGAGTGAAGCATCTCCCCATGCTTTGCCTGCTTTTCTCATTACTGCTTCCTCTCAGCTGTGCCATAGAAGCTGTTTTTTTATCCCCAAGCAGGGAATAAAAAACCAGCAAACTAATGTGCTGAAGCTGACCAGACTAAGGACGCTAGCCAGATGAATACCTGCTAGACAGATTCCCCCCGCCCCCAGCATCTGAAACCAGCTTGGCTCTGATAGTCTGACAAGCTTGTGGATACTGGTAGAAGTTCTACCAAGACTATCTGTGGATGGAAAAGCACCTCTTGCTATGGAGAAGATGATGATGATGAAGTTCCAGATCTCGTGGAGAACTTTGATGAGGCTTCCAAAAATGAAGCCAATTGAATTATCACCTTCAGTAAAACTTGAAAATTATGTGGAGCTGCTATTTTATATTGTGACTTTTATTTGTAATATTTTGTACTGCTCTTAGTCTTAAGATCTGTAATATTTGGAAACTCGGTTCAAGGCAGCTCTCTTCAGTTATTGTTAATGCACAGTGCAAATGGGCTGGAAGTGCACAAAATGGAAAAGTACTAAGTCCAAAAGCTAATAAAGACTAAATCTTTAGTCAAATACTTTATTAGTATTTTTGTATATAATTAAAATAATAGAAAGAAAGAAAGAAAGAAAGAAAGAAAGAAAGAAAGAGAAAGAAAGAAAGAAAGAAAGAAAGAAAGAAAGAAAGAAAGAAAGAAAGAAAGAAAGAAAGAAAGAAAGAAAGACAGACCTCTCTCCATGGAACCAGTCACTGGTGCCCAAAAGGTTGGGGGCTGCTGTTTTAGAACTTAAGCAAGACCCCCCCCACCCCGGGCCAATTAAATAGATTTAATTTAAGCAATGTCTGGACCAAGTAATTAATTGTATTTTTCAGGCAGAAATTGCAAATCCATGAATGGCAATATGAACCCTGATACCAATAAGATCTGTCTAATAAAAGGAAGCCCAATGTTTGTTCAAAAACCCTCTGTCCTCCAAGACATCACAGTATTTTGGAGGCAGATTCTAGAAACCTTAACTTACAATTTACAATAGTGTGGCATGTAACATGAACTTTGCTCTGTCAATAAATTTAATAGTACACCATGAAGACTTCTGGGGGTTGATCGCTAATTGTTTCTGATAAGCCCTCTAGGTCTGTTTTTCCTGCCTTAATTGCAAGTGCTTATCATAAACGCAAAAGAGATTTCATAACTGAGAAATGATTGTTGGAAAGGCTATTGTGCCATTTCATTTTTTAAAAAATGGATTTCAGGATCAGCCTTTTATGATCTTCTATAGGGATACAAGTCTAGGAAATCAGGAAGGCAATTTTACTTCTCCATTTTAGCTTCCAAAGACATACATAGGGGTGGACTGCTGGGGGTTCACAGGGGTTCGGAAGAACCTCTAGCTAAGATTCTGTGCAGTTCGGAGAACCCCCAAATCCCACTCCTGGCTGGCCCCACCCACCCCTCCCCTCCCCTCCCAGGAGTCCCCACCTGGCCTGTTTTGGATGCAGGTAAGAGCCTTGGGGAGGGTGAAAAATGGGCTTACTGAAAGTTCGGTAAGGCCAGGCCTCCAGAGGGTCTCCGGAACCTGGGGAGGTCATTTTCGCCCTCCTGGAGGCTCAAGGAAAGCCTCCAGAGCCCGGGGAGGGCAAAAATACTGTGGTGCAGGAAACCGATTAGGCCATGCCCACCATGGGCACACCCACCCAGCAACCAGGCAGAGAACCCCTTGCTAAAATTTTTGAAGCCCACCCCTGGACATGAAGTTATCTGCAGGCTCACCAGTCATTCTATTGAATAGATAGGTTGAGTTTAAGTATGAACCATAATTTCAGGCAGAACAAGGTCAGAGCCCCAGCAGGGTCATCCATATCACTGGTTATAATTAATGTGATCTAACATAATACAATAACAAAGTTCTCCAGATGGTATTGTATTTCCTCAAAATAAAACAATACAGTGTTAGCAACCATGAAATCAAGGATTGAAGTGTGTCACTATTTTACAGAACTATGACCAATGTGCAAAAAAAACTTTCCAGTCACATGATTTTTTAAAAAATAACTTGATTTGATGAAAAATAACTTATTACTAGATCTGTAAAAGAAATTTATAGAATCTGGAAGAAATCTTTGAGTTATGAATATAAAGCTGATT
Source organism: Arizona elegans (assembly GCA_022577455.1). Lineage (NCBI taxonomy): Eukaryota > Metazoa > Chordata > Lepidosauria > Squamata > Colubridae > Arizona > Arizona elegans. Next base: position 10,705,500 of record JAKOOJ010000015.1, read on the forward strand.
TAGTTGATCAGGGTTAAAATAAGAACTATGATTTTAAATTCTAGAAACCCTTATGGACTTTTTGCTGATATTTGGACAGAAATGATTGATTTCTGGAAGGCAATTGGATAATAGGACGGGGGTTTTAGGAAGATATAATTATATATCTAATTGCTTGGAAGTGGGAAAATATTAATTTGTTTATACCCGTTGCAAGGAAGATCAGGAGTTATTTCTCTCCTTACTCTTTTTTCTGTCCTTTTCTTTTGTCTTTCCACTTTGCATTTGTTCTCTTTTCTTTTTTATTTCTGACTTTAGTTTGCATTTTAAATTTTTTGGAAATTTTTTCAATAAAAGTTATTTTCAAAAACACTAGGTTTAATAATGCAAGTGACATGTTTAAGTCGCTCTGAAAATACAATACCAAATGAATATATTCATTTAATGTATTGTGTTTTTAGCTGTTGCCTGCTGGGTGAACTATTCTTGTAACAAGGTAAAGCAAGTTTAACATGTTATATACCAACATTAAAAGGCAAATATTTATAAACCATGGTTTGTGGTAGTTAACCAGATTTATCTAAGAAATGTTCATTAAACAAACTATAGCATGAGCCATTTTTTTTAATGCTTTTCACATCTTATGTTAGTGTTCCTTCAGGTGCAGAAATAGATTTCAAGATAAACATATTCCTGATGATTCATTAATTTCTTTTATCAGAATATAGCGGAAGGCAAACCTAGCAGGACAGCTGCACAACATTGTATCTGCCAAGCAAGACCATTCAAGGTATCATGGGAAGTTGCTGGCTTAATGATAGTAATTTAAGCAAATGTAGAATTCTCAAGGTAGGAAATTGTTTTACAGGAGAGGGACAGGTCAGTCATTTGAGCAAATATTACCAGATGTTCATAAAGTGGAGAAAAAGAACTCGGGATATAAGGAACATGAATTCAGGAAGACAGAGAAGCCAAGAGATTAACCCATAACCACAGACCCGCAGTCATAGTGACCGCAACAGTTTTCCAAAATATTCGGATCACCCCTATTTTTAGAAATGGACCTTTTCAGTTGTGAATAGCTTTTGTTTTTGTTATGTCCTTATAAGGACATCCGCCTGGATTGGCTGCCAGCCATCGGGCGGGAAAGTTTGAATCCCTGTCAGGGGGCGGAGCGAATATAAGGAGAGCTACTGCTACTGTTTCTATTCTTAATAAAAGTTACTCATGTAACGAGCTGGTCACGTCTTCCATTCCTGCGCCGATCTAACACTGGCGACGAAGGACTAGAGAGAAGAAACTAACCTCACGGCACCAAGCCAACAAGACCAAGACTCCGGCACCTGGAACTACAGTAGGCATTTCCAACGGCATGGCATCCGCTGAAGTCACTTTGCCAGCCCTTGCTCCTTTCCGCCCAGGGAAGGACAAGTGGAAATCCTACGTAGTGAAATTCCGGCAATACCTGAGAGGCAACAACATCAGGGATGCCGATGATGACCGAAAAAAGGGCATCTTCCTGGCCAACTGCGGCTCCGAGGTCCTCGACATGGCAATTGATCTCGTAGCACCACGAGACATCGAAGAAGTGCCATGGGCAGACCTGCTGCAAATCCTGGAAGACCACTATGCCCCAACAGGAACACCGGTGGCGAACCGTTTCACCTTCCATCAGAGGGACCAGAAGGAAGGTGAGACCATCAAGGAATTCGTGGCCGCCCTACGCCAGATCGCAGCCAGCTGTGAGTTCGACCACGTGGACAATGCCATCGCTGACCGCGTGGTTTTCGGCATGAGGGACAGAGGCCTGCAGAAGAAATTCCTGAGCAGGAAGAAACTCGTGCTCAAGGATGTGGTGGAGGAAGCCACCGCATCCGAAATCTCGGAGAAAGCGGCTGCCGCAGTAAGCAGAGCAAAGGGAATCCACACGATTCGCTCCACAGCGCAATCATCAACAGAGGATTCCACAGCTGGATCCGAGTCGGAGGGGGAGTCCACCGTACACAAAGTATCCAGACCCCCAAGGCGGGAAACTGCCCAACGGAGCTACAAGGGGGAGCGCTGCGCCAGCTGCAGAGGGGACCATGCCAGGGCGACCTGCAAGTGGAGAGATGCGACCTGCCGACGCTGCAACAGAAGGGGTCACATCGCCGAAGCTTGCAGAGCCGAGGAACCAGCCCCAGAGCCCTCCAGCCACCGTCCCCGCGAGAATCGGAAGGAGTACCAGAGATCATCCAAACGGTCCTCTGGCCCTTCCAGACGCAGAGACGACGAGTTTCCCCGGAGCGGAGCGGTCCACCAGACGACCATCGCACACACGACTTCGGACAACGCCACCAAGTTCCACGTGACCATCCATGTGGAAGGAGCACCCTGCAACATGGAGGTAGACTCGGGCTCAGTCTACTCCATCATGGATTGGCAGCAGCTGAAGCGCCTGCATCCCAGCATCACCAAGCGAGAGCTGAAGCCACTACACTCCAAGCTCGTCGACTTTGGGGGAAACCCCATTGGAGTGTTAGGAAGAGCCTACATCCGAGTCACCTACAAAGAGTTCGAAGGCAAGCTCCCCATCACCGTCGTGAAGGACAGCCGACCGAACCTGCTAGGAGTGGAGTGGTTCAAGCCGCTGGGGATTTCAATCGAAGGCATCAACCAAATTCGCAGGGACGAACTCGACAACCTCATCGAAGAGTTCAAGGAAGTCTTCGATGGTAAGCTGGGGAAATTTGTGGGGAGGCCAATCTCTTTCAATCTGGACAAAGGAATCACCCCAATTAGGCTCAAGCCCCGCCGAGTTCCATTTGCCCTGCGGCCCAAAGTAGACGAGCAGCTGGATAAGCTGATCGCCCAGGGCGTCCTGGAACCGATCGATCATGCTTCATGGGAGACCCCCATTGTGACCCCACTGAAGCATGATGGGTCTGTGCGCATCTGCGCCGACTACCGTTGTACCATCAACAAGGCGTTGGCACAGAGCGCATACCCAGTCCCAGTGGTGCAACACCTGCTGCATTCCCTGGGATCTGGATCAATTTTCGCGAAACTGGACCTGGCCCAGGCTTACCAGCAACTGCCAGTAGACGAAAAAACGGCGGAGGCTCAAACAATTGTCACGCACAGGGGGGCATTCAAATGTAACCGCCTCCAATTTGGAGTCAGCGCTGCCCCCGGCATCTTCCAATCCATGATGGAACGCCTTCTCCAAGGCGTTCCAGGGGTGGTGCCTTACTTCAACGATGTGCTCATCTCCGGTGACTCAAGAGCTCAACTCCTTGAAAGGCTCAGGCTTGTCCTGCAGCGATTCAAGGCCAAGGGCTTGAGGGTCAGGCGGGATAAGTGCATCATAGGAGTACAGGAAGTCAAGTTCCTGGGCTACCTCATTGATAGCACAGGCATCCACCCCACCAAATCAAAAGTGGAAGCAATCCATGAAGCTCCAAGCCCAAAAAACAAAACGGAGCTTCAGGCTTTCCTTGGGTTGCTCAACTTCTACGCCATTTTCTTAAAACAGAAAGCCACAGTTGCTGAGCCGCTCCACCGCCTGCTGGGGAAATCGGCTTCCTGGAAGTGGGGCCAGGAAGAGGAAGCAGCGTTCCGGGCCATCAAAGGACTATTGACGTCCAAAAGCGTCCTTATTCAATACAGCGAGACGCTGCCCATCAAGCTGACTTGTGATGCGTCTCCATACGGGGTGGGGGCAGTCCTCAGCCATGAACTGCCCAACGGCACGGAAGCCCCAATTGCCTACTTCTCGAAGACAATGTCCGGCGCGGAGCGCAACTACAGCCAGCTGGACAAAGAAGCCCTGGCCATCGTGGCTGGAGTGAAGCGCTTCCACGAATACCTCTACGGAAGACGCTTCACCATAGTCACCGACCACAAGCCACTCCTGGGACTCCTCGCAGGCGACCAACCCACCCCGACCTTCATGTCCCCACGGATGACGAGATGGGCCATCTTCCTAGCCAGCTACTCCTATAGGCTCGTGCACCAGCCAGGCACAGCCATAGGAAACGCCGACGCGCTCAGCAGATGCCCGTCAAAGAATCCAGTCGAAGACCCAGCCCCCACGCTCCATCTACTCCATATAGATGACGACGCCAGCTGTCCTGTGTCATCCGCAGATGTGGACATCCACACCCAAAAGGATCCCACACTCCGCCAAGTGTGGTCCTGGATTCTCAGGGTGTGGCCATCGGAAAAGCCAGAGGAGAAATTCAGCCCGTTCGCCAGGAAACAGAAGGAGCTGTCCACCATAAAAGGCTGTCTGCTATGGGGAGACAGGGTGCTGATCCCAAGCACTCTGCAACGGCGGACGCTAGAAACGCTGCACAAAGGGCATCCGGGCATCGTCCGCATGAAGGCCCTGGCACGGAGTTACGTCTGGTGGCCCTCCATGGACAAAGACATTGAGCAATGGGTCTCCAGATGCGACCCGTGCCAAGAAGTTCGCCCAGCGCCGCCGCAATCCGAAGTCGCGAAGTGGGAGACCCCCAGCAACCCCTGGTCGAGGATACACATCGACTTCGCGGGCCCGATGAAAGGGCGACACCTCCTCATCATGGTAGATGCCTTCTCCAAGTGGCTCGAGGTGGTGCCCATGGCATCTACCACAACTGAAGCGACGATCCGAGCCCTGCGCCGTCTGTTCGCCACACATGGACTACCGGACGTGCTGGTATTGGACAACGGCCCCCAGCTCACATCCCTGACCATGGAGTCCTTCCTGGCAGGACTGGGCATCTGCCACGCCCTGTCCGCCCCCTACCGGCCGGCCGGAAACGGACAAGCAGAACGCATGGTCAGACTGACCAAAGAAGCCCTCACCAAGATGGGCCCGGGAGACTGGCAAGAACGCATAGACAACTTCCTCCTCACCCAGCACATCACGCCACATGCCACCACCCACAAGAGCCCGGCCGAACTGCTGATGGGCAGAAGGTTGAGGTCACCCTTGGACCGGCTGCACCCCCAATACAGCCCGGAAGTGACCGCAACCGCCAGCCGCCCGCTTCGCGCCTTCAGCAACGGAGATTCAGTTTTCGCGCTGAATTTCAACGGCTCTCCCAAGTGGCTGAAGGGGAAGATTGCCAGCACAACCGGCCCCAAATCCTACACCGTCGAGTTGGAAGATGGACAGGTCTGTAGACGGCACATCGACCAACTCCGAAAAAGGTGGGGGGGGCACAAGAAAACCAGCCGGACGAGGGAGGCCTACAACACCCCGACGAGGTAGGCCTCCAACACCCCGACGAGGTAGACCTACCACACCCAGAGGAGGTAGGCCTACAACACCCCGACGAGGTAGGCCTACCACACCCCTGCGAGGCAGAACAGCGCCATCCCGACGAGGTCGGCCCAGCCCACTACCAGGTACCGTCACGTCGGCAGCCCAGCGAGGTAGACCGGGGCCAACCGCACGGGGTATGGCAACACCAACCCAGCCAGGTGGGCACCCGGCACAACAGGGCCAGGGAACACCAACCCAGCCCGCAAGTAGACCGGGACCTGCCCAGAGGAGGAGCAGCGCACCCAACCAGTGACGGCAGCCATCACCAGCCCAGCCAGGGAGACCGCAGTTCCAGGCGAGTAGACCGGGACCCAGCCAAGACGGGCACCCCACTACCCATGGGCGAGGGTGGCACACGACTCCTCGGCGAGAGGGACCCCCGCCCATCGCAGAAGACAACCGGGAAACAACAACCCAACCAGGAGGACCCCAGGCACCACCTGACGGTAGACCAGGGACTAGGGGGAAGGGGAAGGGAACCCGGCGAGGTAGACCTACACCACCCCGGCAGGGGAGACCGCCGCCGCCCCGCAGAGGTAGCCCCACAACAACATCCCGACCAGGTCGACCACCACCAACCAGACGGGGTAGACCAACGCCAGCCCGACCGAGGGGACCAACGCCACCCCTGCGAGGTCGGACAGCACAACACAAGCCAGCACCACCCGCAGCCGGCGGACCGGACCCGAGGGCACCGAGCGGAACCACCGCCCAACCAGCAGCGAACCGGACCGCAACCGAACCGCAGCGGCCGGGAGGCCAGGGAGGAGCAAGCAACAACCCTACCGAGACTCAGACGCTTTTCCCAGGTCGGAACCGAGCAACCGAGACGAGGCAATAGATCCACAGGCCAGGAGGAAGACCACCCGAACCAGCCATCCAGGGTCTGCGGTCCGGCCGGAGGCGCTGGGGGTGACCCCGCACACTCGCCAGCCAAACCGAGCCCGGTTCCGGGGAGGGAACCAGGAGACACAGAAGCCCCGTCCGTCCAGGTCGGGGACGAGGAAGAAGTGAGACTGCGCAGGTCAGCTAGGGTGCCGAGGCGTCCTACATACCTGCGGGACTACGTAACGTTTATAAATGAACTTTGAAGTTTTTTCCGGACTAAGGGGGGAGGAGTGTTATGTCCTTATAAGGACATCCGCCCGGATTGGCTGCCAGCCATCGGGCGGGAAAGTTTGAATCCCTGTCAGGGGGCGGTGCGACTGCCGGAGCGAATATAAGGAGAGCTCCGGCAGCGCGCAGCCAGTCTTGCTACTGTTTCTATTCTTAATAAAAGTTACTCATGTAACGAGCTGGTCACATCTTCCATTCCTGCGCCGATCTAACAGTTTTCCCACCAATAAGGCTGTACGAAGCATCGTGCTTGTATCAGTTATTTGGTGTTTTCTGTAGCGGTGTTCGAATTTGAGTTTCGGTCATTTTGACTGCAGATCTTCGTTAATGTATTTTTTTTAATAATGTCAGGGCCAAGTTTTCCACCAAAAAAACGTGATTTGGTGATCCAAACTATGAAGAAACTCTTCTAAAACGGTATGGAGAAGCAGAGAGTGATCTGACTGAAGTGGAATCGGATTGTGATGAAAATTTTGTAATGGACAATGAGGAACCTGCCGCCGCTACTGTTTCTGACATCAGCGATGATGAAGCTCCCAATGAAATTGACGCCCACTTACAATCTACGTTGTGCAATAATTTATACGGCAAGAACAAATTCAAATGGTCTTCTGCACCTTTTGGAAGCAATAGATCCAAAACAGAATAATCACAATATTGTTGTGCAGTTACTTGGACTACGGCCAGCAGCTAGAAATCTCGGACATTCACCTACTCTCCTAGAGATTTGGAAATTATTATTTTCTAAAGAAATTATTAGCACCATCATTCAGTAGACCAATGGAAAAAATTAGAGAAGGAAGATTGAAGTTCAAGGATGGAGAAACCAAAAGTGACCTGCGTGATGTGGATTTGATAGAGATCAATACATTTTTTTTTTTTTTTTTTTTTTTTGGTTTACTGCTCTATACATCAATTTTTAGATCCAACCATGAAAACTTCGAATGTCTTTTTGCTACTGAGGTCATTATGACCTCATGTCTATAATAGCATAGCCGAAATAGTACGTCTATGGTTACGGGTTAATTCATCTAGGTGTTTCTGGACCATCAAAGTATTTGTGAGTTGCAATCTCTGTGTTTTTTACCATGTTTATAGGGCTAGATTAAGACAATAACCTCTTTTTTCCACTTTTGGGGAGCTTCTTGTCCTTAACAGCTTCTGCAAATGACAGCCGAATACAAAACAGCCTCTGCTGGAATAATACCCATAAATTTATAACACTGATTCATAGACTCATCAAATGTTAGAATTGAACCAGTGAATTGAGGGCGGGGAATGTAATAGTTGCAATTGTCATGAAATTAGTGGGAGAATCATGGCACCCCAGTGTCTAGACTGGGATCATCTAAAAAGTTTAAACAGGACCAAAGTTTATTAAACTGAGACGTTCTGTTACTCACCCAAGTAACTTCTTCAATCAAAATGAAAAACTTTAGCTTAGGCAGAGTCAGAGTTTTGTTGGAATGTACTAACTCTTGCCATACCAAATGTAGGGTTTCTCCCGCAAATGTAAATGAAGATTCAATCAACCAGGCCAAAAGCATCTAAAAAAGGTGAAATCATGGCAACTAGACCAAAGTTCATTAAACTGAGACGTTTCATTACTCATCCAGGTAACTTCTTCAGTCAAAATATAAGGCCTTAGTAAGACCACATCTAGAATACTGCATCCAGTTTTGGTCACCACACTATAAAAAAGATGTTGAGACTCTAGAAAAAGTGCAGAGAAGAGCAACCAGGATGATTAGGGGACTGGAGGCTAAAACATACGATGAACGGTTGCAGGAACTGGGCATGGCTAGTCTAGGGAAGAGAATGACCAGGGGAGACATGATAACAGTCTTCCAATATTTGAGGTGCTGCCACAGAGAGGAGGGGGTCAAGCTATTTTCCAAAGCACCTGAGGGCCAGACAAGAAATAATGGAGGGACACTGAACAAGGAGAGATTCAACCTGGAAATGAGGAGAATTTTTTTGACAGTGAGAACAATCAGGCAATGGAACAGAAGTTGCCTTCAGAAGTTGTGTGAGTTTCACCACTGGAGGCTTCCAAGAAGAGGCTGGACTGCCATCTGTCAGAAATGGTGTTGGGTCTCCTGCTTGGGTGGGGGGTTGAACTAGATGACCCACAAGGTCCCTTCCAACTCCAACTCTGTTAATCTGTTTAAAATGACTCTTTGATTCTCTGGCTTACATTAAACTGGGATCCTATTCATTTCCAGTTCTCTGATCTGTCTTCCGGTTTTGTCTCAAACTCAAAAATGGTGTCCTTGAAGAGGGACCTGACCAATATAGAATAAATTGAATACTTCTCCCTGATTTGAGAATTATACATTTGTTAATGCAGCCTAGAATACTAGTGTCTCTAGCTCTGTTATGCTGTTGAGTTACATTCAATTTACAGGCTGTTAAACAACCATGCTCTATAGAGCATGAGAGCAGGAGAGTATTTTTCTTAAAAAAAAATAAAAATGTAACAGTACTTGTGGTTTTAAGACATGCTGTAGCATTTTTGCTAGCAGATGCCAAATTTGCTAAAGCAATAAATGTTTTGTGTGGTTATGGCTTTCACAGCAGTGGTTTTAATTAAAAAACTTCTCCTGGAGGAGGCTGCATTGTAATCCATTTGGGGGAGGAAAAAAACATGTCAAAAGCTCTTCTGAAATGGTTGTTTGATCCTGTTGAATGCTTTCTGGAACAAAAAAAATGTTTGCATGCAATTAAGCTGCAGCTTTTGACAAGTCCTTTTCTCAATCCCTTCACCTCTCTTTGGTTCCTCGGGGTTGCTTTTCGGTGATGAATAGACAGCTGGTTGCCAAGCCTCTCCTGACACCATTCCCACAAACAGGGAGAAGGACTTCCAAACTAATTTGAACCTTGCCCTCCATTACACTCTCCCTATCGCACCCAGCTGATCTGCCCCACAACCTGCCTTGTTGTTCAGAATGTGTGTTGACCCATCAGCTGAGGTGGGGAAACCTCTAAGGGGCAATTTATGCTATGCATTGCAACCTTGGCTAACTCCACTCATTTTTTTCTTTGTTAAAAATCTTTTATAACCAGTGTGTGGTATACTCATTAAAAGAGGCCTTTCCAGTTTTGGGTTGCTCACTGAGTCCAGTTTGAGACCAGGCCTGTGGTAACTCCAACCGTTACATTTATTTCATAATCATAATCATAATCATAAGTTTTTATTTGTCAAGCATATATAAGATAACAGATAAAAGTATAAACATAATTTGAATACATGAAAAGAGTAAGTAAAAAGGGACGTTAGGCACGCTGGTGCATTTATGCATGCCTCTTACAGACCTCTTAGGAATGGGGTGAGGTCAACAGTAACAGTCTAAAGTTAAAATTTTGGGGGTTTGGGGGAAGAAACCACAGAGTCAGGTAGCCCATTCCAGGCATTGACCACTCTGTTGCTGAAGTCATATTTTCTGCAATCGAGTTTGGAGCGGTTTACCTTGATTTGTAGCTATTATTTGCTCGTGTATTGTTGTAGTTGAAGCTGAAGTAGTCATTGACAGGTAGAACATTGTGGCAGATAATTTTATGTACTATGCTTAGGTCAGACTGAAGTCGGCATAGTTCTAAGTTGTCTAAGCCCAAAACTTGGAGTCTGGTGGCATAAGGTATTTTATTGCGGTTAGTTAGAGGAATGGAGGACTCTTCTCGTAAAATATTTTCCATGGAATATTCTCTTGATCCTTTTCTTGCAATTTGGAACTAGGTGGAAATTAAAACAATAGGCTGGCAGCTCTTCCAAAAGAACTGGGAAACTTGCTATAATTCTAGCAGAAAAACTTCTGTGGCCTTCATTAGACTGATGATGAACGGACTTTGAACCTGACAGTTCTTCAAGGACATGCAAAATTCATCCACCCAATGGAAAGAAACACCTGGATGATAATGGTAGCATCTACTTAATTTCCCACAACTCTCACGACATTTCCAGTGAAAATATCGGGAAGAGGAATAAGAAGAAAAATAACGACTGCAGCCATAGCTGGCCATCATCTGCCTTGTTGAGTAGCTTTGTCTCATGGTGGTGAATAGCTTTTATGAAGTCCAGCGAAGAACCTTGTGGAGCAACTCAGTCCATCTAGAAGTAACATTGACACCCAGGGCGAATCCACCTCAACTGATAACTCCATGTATGATTGTCCCTACCCAGGATCAAACAGAATGACATGGTCACTGTGAACTGGTAAATAGAACAGGAAGCTGTTTTTCAACATAGCTTCAGTGAAACTCTTCAATCAAACTATCAACAAAGCAAAGAGTCCCTTTGATGATCTACATAGCTACAGTCATTGCAATTCTTAAATGAAAGGATCTATATCTCCCCTGTCCCTTTCTTTTGTCCTTCAGTTGTGGGCATGATTCTGTTGTGGTCCGCCAGCATCCTGCGGAGCTGGCAGCGGAATCGGACAGTGATGAGGCTGAGGAAGAACAGGGGCCAGTCCTGGAGGCTGGGGAAGGCCTGGATGAGGGCTCTGCGTTGGAGGCAGAGATGGAGCCAGGGCCATCGGGGAGTGATGTGCGGACTCCGGAGCCTCCAGAGGCTGACAGTAGAGAGGCAGAGGAACAGGAGGAGCCTATTCCTAGTGCACATATGAGAAGAGCTGCTGGAAAGCAAGAGAAGCTAAAGCAAAAGAGGACGACTCAGGAGTAGGGCCAAGAGATGATTGGCCCCTCCCATAAGGCTTAAAAGACCAGCAACGGCTCTTGGGCTCTTTGTCGGAAAACAACATTGATAGACTTCTTCTTGTTTTGCTACATTTATCTCTGGTCGGTGTCTTCTGCTTCTGAACTTTTGCCAAGAGAAGCCTTTGGCAGTTTGCCTAATTATACCAAGGTTGGTGATTAGACTGAAGAATTTGTGTTATGAAGAATTTGTTTTAATTTAGTTTGGACAGCGCTGAGAATGAGTTAATTCTCAGCTGTTCTAATAAAGTCTGTTTGTTTTGGAACTGTTTGTGTCTAATACTACCTACTTGGGCCTGGGTCACAACAGATTCAGCCCTCATCTTTTGCAATCAGACTGCAGAAGTACATGGACAGAAGAATCAGCCGTTGAGGCAGTTGTCTCTGTGGCGTTCCAAAAAACCCTTGGAGCCTTTCCCTCACCAAGGCCTCTTAGAAATACTTAGCAATCATAGACCAGAAGAAAAGGAATGCTTGGGCTTTAGGTCCACTTTATTGTATAACTTTGGCTATTATGGCATTGCACCGAGTGTATCAAAAGTTAGAGTAACTAGACGGAGGGCCCTTGGGAAAAAATGATCAGGGGATTAAAATTATGATCCTTTTCACCACAGCAGTGGTGAAATCTAAAAATTGTTACTAACTTTTCTGTGGGCGTGGCTTGGTGGTCATGTGACCAGGTGGGCATGGCCAACTTGACATCACATACGTCACTCACTGTTAGAGCCAGGATCTGCACATTCTGAAGCAGATTCTGCCCTTCTGAAGTCCCCAATGCTTTGAGTTTCCCTCAGCCATCTGGCTCGACTGCCCAAACAAACCTCAGAGCCTTCTCTTGCCCCGCTCTCCATCCCAGAGGGCCGCGCATCCCCCCCAGCCAATCCTCCATACAAACAGCCCGCCCCGTTTCTGCAAAGGCAGAGACCCCCCCCTCAGGGTGATCCAAAGAGGGGAGGGGGATGCTTCAGAAAAGGCCACCTTTCACCTGGGCCTCCCAGGCCGGCTCTGCGGGGCTTGGGGCTCTGAAGCAGCCCACTGGATTTCCACCCGGCCACCTGCTTGCTCTCTTTGACCACCAGCGCCACTCCAGAAACTTGGCTCACGGAGTCCAGCGCTCCAGGGGAAGGAGGCTCAGTACCCCGCGTGGGGAGAGGGCCAGGCCACACCACCACAGAGCCTGTGGTGCTTTCCTTTCAGCCTGGGCAGCAGTGCTTACCCAAGCAGGCCAGTGCAGGTAGCCCTTCATCTTGGCACTCCGTTGCCCGCCACCGCTGTTCTCGCTGCCCTCCCTCCCTGCCTGGCTGCGGACAGCAATTAAGGACCTTGTTTGTTTACTGTTATCCTTTCATAAAGAAAGGACAAAACACAGAGAAATTAATATAACACATGAGGACCATTATGGATAAATTATAATAATAACTAGATGGGACCTGTTGATTTGTTCCATGTTGAATTCTACCCTACTACTGTCTTCTAACTAACTTAATACTGGAATTCAATACCCCATAATTTAAAGATTGCATTGATGTGTTGTAGTTTGCAGTCTTTCCTTACCACCCCCAGCCTATCCTCTTAGCCTTTCCTCCACTGTCTCATACTAGTGTCACAATAAACAACAAGGGAGACCAACAATCTGCTCTTGAACTCCTGCCTATTGATCCCGTTTTAGATAAGCATTCCAAACCAAAAATGGTTTCTCACTTAGCTTTCCAATTACAGATGTCCCTGGTGTATCCAGCTCAGTACATTTCTTTCCCTCCCTTTCCTACAAGCTTGTTTGTTTCATTTGGCTGAATTTTCGTTCCAAGAACATGTACACAACAATAGCCCCAACATTGCTTTTCCTCAATAAAAGAATATTTCTCTAGGTCAAAGTATTTCCCCTTTTAACTCAATCTTCTCCATCCCAACCTCCAGGAATTTGGGGTTCCTCCAGGGGCACTAGCAGCCCAATGCCCAGAATTACATGTGGAATTTTGGGGATCATCCATCTTTTGGAGTCAGTTCTGGGCATCAAACTATGGATGATTTCTAGATGAGAGCAAAGAAATGTAGAAATTCAAGCTCATTGTTTGGTCCCACGTGTTTGCCTGGATTTTTTTTTTTTTTTAAAGCATGTAAGTTGGTGATCCCAACTGAGTCCACCTGGCAAACATCTTTTCCATCAGTCATTCTTTAAGAACATAAGAAGAACCATGTGGGATCAAGAAAAACCATCTTGATTCAGCAATGACCAACTGGAATCCTCTGGGTGCTATTAGACAAGAGGTTCTTCTATAATTACTATTGTTCCACTGCAACTACTGTTGGAAGGCATGTCACAGAGATGGGAGTTTGTGTCTTCCAGGCCAAAAGTCCTTGTTGGACTACCTGAAGAGCATTGTTTATTTTTAGGATAAAATAGTTAGTTAGTTAGTTAGTTAGTTAGTTATAGATAGATAGATAGATAGATAGATAGATAGATAGATAGATAGATGTAGATGTACCCATGTTTTCCCGAAAATAAGACCCTGTCTTATATTTTTTTAAAACCCGAAATAAGCGCTTGGCCTTATTTTCAGAGAGGTCTTATTATTTTGGGGCGCATGGAGCAAGACGGGGCTCCTCTTGCTGTCTTATCTGATTTCCAGCTCTGTCTCCCTAACCCTAACTAGAGGAAATGGTGGGGACCGGCTATGCATGCATTTAAGTATTTTCAGGGAGGGTTTATTTTCGGGGAGGGCTTATTTTCAGGGGGTGGCTTATTTTAGCGCATGTGCCCAAAAGCGCATTTGGGCTTATTATCAGGGGATGTCTTGTTTTCAGGGAAACAGAATAGATAGATATAGATATAGATATAGATATAGATATAGATATAGATATAGATATAGATATAGATATAGATATAGATATAGATATAGATATAGATATAGATATAGATATAGATGATACAGATACAGATACAGATACAGATACAGATATAGATAGATACACACACATACACTTTAAGAGAAAATACATCTACAGGTTTTGTGTGTGTGTGTGCATGTGTATATGTGTGAGAGAGAGAGAAAAAGAAAGAAAGAAAGAAAGAAAGAAAGAAAGAAAGAAAGAAAGAAAGAAAGAAAGAAAAAAAAAGGGAGGGAGAGAGGGAAGGAGGGAGAAAGGAAGGAAGGAAAGAAGGAAGAGAGGAAGAAAGAAAGAAAGAAAGAAAGAAAGAAAGAAAGAAAGAAAGAAAGAAAGAAAGAAAGAAAGAAAGAAAGAAAGAAAGAAGAGGCATATTTTGAATAGATTCATACATATCCTTCCTGGTATTTCCCTTCAAGGTAAACAACACTAAATATAGCTCACAAAAGGGGTAAGAAGTCAATGGACTCTTGTGTTTAAATGCTACTTTTCTTGCAGATTTTGTTTTAAATGAAGACTAATATTGAAATGAGTTGGAATACATACATATTAAGAGCCTTGGTGGTGCAGCGGACTAAAGTGCTGTTAAGTAGCACTTAGCTGCCAGTTGCCTGCAATTACTGCGAGTTCAAATCTCACCAGGCTCAAGGTTGACTCAGCCTCCCATCCATTGTGGGGGCAATAAGCTGACTTTGTATAAAAAAGAACACCGCTTGGGGGGGCCAAAAAGCCCTACTAAGCAGGTATATACAAAAGTATGAAGGCTATTGCTTAACGCATTGTAAGCCGCTCTGAGTCTCCAGAGAGGGCGGCATATAAATCGAACCAATAAATAAATACATACATACAAAACTAAAATGGACGGTCTCACCTACCCCAGCAGTAGTGCTAAATTCCATCCTCTTTTGTTACTTCTCTCTTCTGAATCAAGCGGCTCATCCTAGTTCTTAATTCAGTTTATTGGTATCTGTAGCTGGGTTTATTATACATGCTAAACCAGAGATCTTCAAACTTGGCAGCTTTAAGACTTGTGGACTTCAACTCCCAGAATTCTCCAGTGCTAAACCCTAATTGAGATTTAAGGGAATTACAGTGGGATTAAAAACACAGGTGATACAATATGTTCACACAGCATGCTACTTGATGATTTAGTTCACACAACATATTAAGAAAATGGCTAGGTTTTTTGTCCCCCCATTTACTTCATTTTAGCCCATGTAGCATCTTGTACAAGTGAGCACAAATTTGCAAATTACACGTAGTCCTTGATTTATGAACACAATTGAGCCCAACATTTCTGTTGCTAAATGAGACACTTTTAAGTGAATTTTGCCCCATCTTATGCCCCACCTCTCTTGCCACAGTGAATCACTGCAATTGTTAAGTTAGCAAGATGGTTGTTAAGTGAATCCCATCGACTTCGCTTGTAAGAGAGTCACAAAAGATGATCACATGACCCTAGGACACGGCAACCGTCGCAAATATGAGTCAGTTGCCAAGCGTCTGAATTTTGATCACGTGACCCTGGGGATGCTGCAGTGGTCGTATGAAAAATGGTCACTGTTGTAACTTGTTGTAATGGTCTCCAAATGAACTGTTGTAAATCAAGGACTACCTGTATAACCCATGGATCAGGGGTGCTATTCAGCAGGTTCTGACAGGTTCTGGAGAAACCGGTAGAGGAAATTTTGAGTAGTTCGGAGAACCGGCAAATACTACCTCTGGCTCGCCCCAGAGTGGGGAGGGAATGGAGATTTTGCAATATCCTTCCCCCAGGAGTGGGGTGGGAATGGGGATTTTGAAGTATCCTTCCCCTGGAGTAGGGTGGGAATGGGGATTTTGCAATATCCTTCCCCCAGGAGTGGGGTGGGAATGGGGATTTTGAAGTATCCTTCCCCTGGAGTAGGGTGGGAATGGGGATTTTGCAGTATCCTTCCCCTGGAGTGGGGTGGTTTTGCAATATCTGTCCCCCAGGAGTGGGGAGGGAATGGAGATTTTGCCGTATCCTTCTCCTGCCACGCCCACCAAGCCACACCACGCCTACCAAGCCACGCCCCGAACCAGTAGTAAAAAAAATTGAATTCCACCACTGCCACGGATAAAACATGGGTTGAGTACAGGGGTGGGTTCTAAATTTTTTTACTACCGGTTCTGTCGGCATGGCTTATTTTGTGGGTGTGGTTTGATGGTCATGTGACAATTCTTTAGGATTTAACAGAGATACTGGTCTACCAGGTTTTTAACTGCTTGTAGAGCTATACCGGTCTATCCATTTGTTTTTGGAGCGTCCTGGTCTACCCATTTGTTTTTCGAGCACACTGGTCTACCACCACACTGCCTTTTAACACTGATCAGCTGTAGGGCGGACCTCCCTTTGAAGTCCCGCAGCAAGAGTTTAAACAGTTTTTTTCCTTCCAGCCGATCAGCTGGGACTCTGGAGGCAGCGAAAAATTGGGGGCGGGGCCAAATAAAAGGTAAGAATAACGTGGGTGGGGGTGGGGGTGGCACGGCCCAACTCCCGAACAAAGATAACCGGTTCAGTGACGTCATATCGTCACCGCCGAACTAGGAGGAACCCACCACTGGTTGAGTACCACTCGGAGAAGGACGATTAGAGCAGAAGGGTGATAAACTCTTGAATTTTCTATTTAATCTTGCTTCTTTGCTGCCTCTCCTCTTTTCCCCCAGGTTACACTTCTCCAAATGACACATGGTTTTACTTAACGTGGGCTCAAAGAATTGCAAGCGGTAAGGCTTGCATTGATGCCTGCCAGAATAAGTAACGTCTGCTGTGAACATTAACACTCGGTGCTCACAGTTTTATTTGTTTTCCTGGGCATCAGTTTTCCAGCCGCTGCCTTCCAATGTTGATGTTTCCTCTCCGGTAATTAAGAAATCATTGCCTTGTTTAACCTGTCATTTTGCTTCTCAGCTGGGAGGAGTTAACTTCGTGTTATTCCAATTGATAATTGCTTTCATACGGTACTTAACATACGGTATTCACGGCAAGAATATCATGGCATCCATAGCGATCAACCACCATCAGAAGGTGTCTTCATGCTTTTCCTTACTATATTTGGATTCTTGGCTTTGCACCTAAGTAAGCTCATTATATTTCCCAGGCAGAAACGATTGCCTCTACTACCAAGCTTACCATACAGTTTTCACCAAATGTTCTCCTGATGTCATGTTTATGGATCTGCAATTCTGCACATAAAACTCTAGTATTGGAGTGCAAGTCAGATGTTCACGAGTGACCCTGGGAATCCAGACATCATGTCCAATTGTTGGAATTCATTGTTGAAATGTATTTCTGTGCAACAATGGCTGTAGTATTTAGCCAATAGATGGAAGTGTTTACAAGTTTGGATCTATGGTATATACTCTTATGTTCTTTTTGTTCTAAGTAGAGGTTTCTGTTTCTGGCTACGGTTATATAGTTGAGCAATAAAGCACATGGTGACTGTACTTTTTGTTTGCTGTGTGTGATGCTTTATGTAAATAGAATTGTTAACACCAATTCATTTGTGCAACTTGTGACACATCTGATCCAAAACTTTAGCTTAAGGGTTTTTATCTCTCCACTGTTCCCAAGAGTTTCTTAATTTCAGTATGTAGTTCCTCTACAACCAAGCTTACCATATAATGTTCTTCTGATGTCATGTTTATGGAACTGCAATTCTGTACATAAAATTCTAGTATTGGAGCACAAATTAGGTGTTCAGGAGCAATTATGGAAGTCCAGACCCAATATCCAGTTTATTTATGCAAGTTCCAGTGTCATATCTAGTACAAAACCATCCTTAGATTAAGGGTGTTTCTTTCTCCATTGTTCCCAAAAGTTTCTCAATTTCAGTCTTAGAAATAGGTTCAGAATGTGCACAAAAATGCAAAGATTTTGAAATAACCACCATGGAGGCATGGCTGGTGAAGACGAAGAAGAACTAGTAGAGATGTCAAATTATTGTCCAAAGAACTAGAGGGCAGAACAAGAAATAATGGTTGGAAATTAATCAAGGAGAGAACCCACTTGGAACTAAGGAGAAACTTCCTAACAGTGAGGACAATTAACCAGTGGAACAGCTTGCCTCCAGAAATTGTGAGCGCTCCATCACTGGAGCTTTTTAAGAAGAGACTGGACAGTCACTTGCCTGAGATTGTATAGGTTCTCCTGTTTGAGTAGGGGGACTGAACTAGAAGACCTCCAAGGTCCCTTCCCGCTCTATCCTATTCTCAGTATAAATGCATTAATTATTTAAAAGTAAGATTTGTCTATAGATGTGAAACAATAAAGAACTCAGCTTGGAAGAATCACTATGTGTCATTCTTGGTTTTGGATCTGACATCTCCCTTTTTATGACCTTGTAATCCCCTAATTTGGGGTTGAGTTTGGACCTGACATCAATCTTTCCAAATTGAGCATTTTACGAACTGCATTTGCAATATATTCTGGGAACCATTGGCTTCGCCCCAGTATGAAAATCAAATGTTTTTACTACCGGTTCTGTGGGCGTGGCTTGGTGGGTTTGGTGTTGTGGTGGCTGTGGCCTGGTGGGTGTGGCAGGGGAAGGATACTGCAAAATCTCCATTTCCATCCCACTCCAGGGGAAGGATACTGCAAAATCCCCATTCCCACCGCACTCTGGGGCCAGCCAGAGGTGGTATTTGCTGGTTCTCCAAATTACTCAAAATTTCTGCTACTGGTTCTCCAAAACCTGTCAGAACCTGCTGGATTTCACCCCTGCTTCACCCTCTTTCTCTCATACATAATATCTGAGCTGAATTGCCTCTTACCTTTCTGGAGTGCAGCCTGTCCCTCCTGAGAATCAACCTCCTTACTGCATTCCATAACACATATCCTGTCTTCCTAGAAGGTGAGCAGCTATATTTTCTGGAGTGGGTAGTGCCATAATAGGGTTTGGTCAATAGGTGACAATGACATTTATGGTGTTTGGCTTGCACCAGTTCTCTCCAGGGGTGGGCTGCTGGGGGTTCGCAGGGGTTCAGGAGAACCTCTAGCTAAGATTCTGTGCAGTTTGGAGAACCCCCAAATCCCACTCTTGGCTGGCCCTGTCTACCCCACCCTGCCCCTCCCAGGAGTCCTCTGCAGCCCATTTTGGATGCAGGTAAGTGCAGGATGCATGTGGAGGCTTGGAGAGGGCGAAAAATGGGCCTACCGTAAGGTGACCAGACGTCCCACTTTTGGCGGGACAGTCCCGCTTTTGAGCAATTTGTCCCGCGTCCCGCGGCGTTTTAAAAAAGTCCCGATTTTTCATTCTGCCTCCTGGTTCCCGGCTGCCTCCTGAATCCCCGCTGATGGCTAGAGGGAAAAAACCTGTTTAAACTCTTGCCGCGGGGCTTCAAAGGGCCGCCCTACGTTAATTAGCTCGGCTTCCCCCTCTCAGCTGATTTGCACAGGGCTCTGCTCTTGCTAAATTGCTCAGTTTTTTTTTTCCTCTTTGTGCAAACCAAGCTCAAAACGAAACTGAAAGTAAAACAGGCTGTTGGCTTTGCGGTTTGCTTGCAACGTTGGAAAATTAGGCAGCAGATTTATTTTCCTTTTCCTCACCAAAAAAGGTAAGTGCAAACAATGGAAAATTATTTAGGGCAAAAGAGGAGAGTTCAAGATTTTAAAACACAAAAGAAAAAAAAGCTCTTTTTAACTAGGGAATTGTAATAATTGAGATATTATTAATTGTATACTGTGTTGAAAGCAGAAATGGTTAAGTTGTGGTTTGGAGGAATATATGGGGGAAATTATTTGGTTTATTATTATTGGTAAGTATAATTAATTGATTTGTAAGAAATTGGATTGCATGGAAATAATTGGAATATTCATGTTCATATTGATTAATATACAAAAAAGATAGTTATATAACTAATTGATTTATATTAAAATGTTGAATTTGTATTAAACAACTGTATTACATAATTACATAATTAACCAATGTGAGGATGGATATAAAAATAGATGACAATGGGAAGGGGTATAAAATAGAATAGAAGGGAAAAATTGAATTTGATTAAGATTAGAGATGAGGATGAAGGGTAAAATTGTTTTTTTAAAAAAATAGATGAGGAATAAATATGGCAAAAAGGAAATATAGAAATTGTAAATTTAATTGAAATGACTAAACACTGTTTAAATTTGTAAACCAGCCAAATATTCTGTTCAAAGAAAATACATTGTATGTATGTGTGTTTCTAATTATTGCTATTTATTCATATTTGTTCTCTTTTATTCTTTAAAGTTTAACAATTCATTCTTTATCTTAATATCTTTATATTTGTTTGGGGTTGGCTTTCTTCTCTTTCATCTTTTTTATTGTACAGCAATCTTTCTCCTCAAACCTACCACCTCTCTTTTCTTTCCTTCTTACTTTCTCTTCCCCCCCTCTTCTTCTCCTCCCTACTTCCTCTTCCTTTCTCCTTCTCCTCCTCTCTTCCTCCCTCTCTTAACCGTCACTCCTACTCTAATTTCCCTTCCCTTCCTTCATCCCTCTCTATTACTGTATCCTTTTATGCATATGGACTACTCAGAGGGCTGAAAAAGTTATTTTTGACTGGTCCTCGCACTTTTGACCAGTCCTCGAACTTACGACTGTCCTCACATTTTACATTTTTGCCCTATCTTGTCATCATGGTGAAGAGAAGCAGTTGTGAAATGAGTGACATGGTTGTTAAGAATGCTGCACGGGCATAAATGTGAGGATGGTCATAAGTGTGAGGACCAGTCAAAAGTGCGAGGACCTGTCAGAAATGACTTTTTTCAGCCCTCTGGTTAGTCCTTTTGTGCATATGGACTACTCAGAGGGCTGAAAAAGTTATTTTTGACTGGTCCTCGCACTTTTGACCAGTCCTCGAACTTACGACTGTCCTCACATTTTACGTTTTTTGCCCTATCTTGTCATCATGGTGAAGAGAAGCGGTTGTGAAATGAGTGACATGGTTGTTAAGAATGCTGCACGGGCATAAATGTGAGGATGGTCATAAGTGTGAGGACCAGTCAAAAGTGTGAGGACCTGTCAGAAATGACTTTTCAGCCCTCTGAGTAGTCCCTATACACACAGCCATGGCCACCTGGTCACATGACCAGCTAGCCACACCCACCCAGTCACATGGCCTCCAAGCCACGCCCACAAAATAAGCCACGCCCACAATGTCCCTCTTTACCAATGTTAAAATCTGGTCACCTTAGCCTACCGGAAGTTCGGGAAGGCCAGAAACAGGTCTGTTTCTGGCCTCCAGAGGGCTTCCAGAGTTTGGGGAGGCTGTTTTCGCCCTCCCAGATGCTCGAGGAAAGCCTCCAGAGCCTGGAGAGGGCAGAAACACATACACCCCCTGCCATGGTGCGGGAAGCCGACTAGGCCACGCCCACCATGGCCACACCCACCCAGGAACTGGGCAGAGAACCCCTTGCTAAAATTTTTGAAGCCCACCCCTGGTTCTCTCTGTCTTATTTGGGAGGAAGACAGACCAGCAAAATGTTACGTTGTGCTTCCTAATTTGTATAAATTCCGCAATGGTCTTACTATTCTTCTACAATGGACTCTGACTGTTCTCAACACTAGCAGTTTGGACATGTCAAAGTAGAACAGCTGGAAGATGTTGGGGCTGTTTATGACCCCAAAGGAGGAGTTTCCGTAAACTCTACACTTAGGAATGTCAAATGTTTTCTGTAATAAAGTATTGAA
This sequence comes from Arizona elegans, assembly GCA_022577455.1. Taxonomy (NCBI): domain Eukaryota; kingdom Metazoa; phylum Chordata; class Lepidosauria; order Squamata; family Colubridae; genus Arizona; species Arizona elegans. Next base: position 10,727,181 of record JAKOOJ010000015.1, read on the forward strand.
ATTACAGCTTGTTGGCAGGAGCTTCATATGAAAGGTTAAACGATCGGGCAAAAAAGCAAATCGGCTGTCAAATTGTCACATTGCTACTGGACCATCCAGAATAAAAAAGTGATCTTTGTGCTGAAATCTCCTTCATTGAAATGACCTGTGGGAAAAACACATGGCTAGATCAGTCTGTGGGTGGAACTGGTGGGGAGAGAAAGCATGCAGCTGTAGAGCCAGGCTTCAGCCAAATGGAAGAGTTGTTTGAAAATCCATTTGCTGAGATTTAGACTGGCCCATTCTAAAAAGAAAAAGTTTTGCCCCAGGCAAGCCAAACTACTAATTCAGTGGATGGATCCAGCAGAATGTTATGGACACTTTTTTAAAACTGATCCTCTCTCTTATTTAAGTTTGCTATCCAAAGAAATACTGTATCAGGAGTTAACTCAAACCAGATCAGATGATTTGGCTATCTAACTCAGTATTTTTTTTATTTCTTAGCGTTTCAGACAGAGAGATCTTTCCCACCAACTTCTTCTACTTGTATTTGGCGGGTGGGGAGAGGGAAAGAAAAAGAATTATTTAGCTATTCCAGCAAATTTGGAGTTTTCTAAATGAAACACATACTATCTTGCAGGAAAAGTCAGGCATCCATACATTTCACGTTGTAGTATCTCCTCCTCCTCCTCCTCCTCCTCCTCCTCCTCCTCCTCCTCCTTCTTCCCCTCCTCCTCCTCCTCCTCCTCCTCCTCCTTCTTCCCCTCCTCCTCCTTCTCCTCCTCCTCCTCCTTCTTCCCCTCCTCCTCCTCCTCCTCCTCCTCCTCCTCCTCCTCCTCCTCCTCTATTGAAATAGTTTGGATGTGCCCCAGTGTTAAAAAAATTTGGTATAAAACCAGAAGGTGGCTAGAAGAGATTACACTCCAAAAGATTGATTTCAAACCGGAGTTGTTTTTTCTAGGAATGATTGATAAGAAAATGGAGAAAAGTTTGTACTATATAACATTACATATACAAACAGCGGCCAGAATTGCTCTGGCACAAATGTGGAAACAGATCAATACACCACCCAAAGAAATAGTAATTAAAAAGATCCTCGAATGTGCTGAAATGGATAAAATGACAATGAAGATTAAAGAAAGAGATGATTCGGACTACTATAAAGTGTGGAATAGATTCTATACATAGCTAGAAAATAGAAATCAAAACAAGAAATAAGAGTGAAATTTGTTTAATTGGAATCTGAGAGTATTGAATACTAGTAAGGATAAAATATTGACTACGTTAATAAATAGGATGTAAGTATATATAACAATTTAGTTTATAAGAATGCTCAATAAGGCTACACAAGAATAAGAGAATGATTAGGAAGATTGAATTGATAATTGTCGATGCAGAAAGTTGTAAAATATTATATAATGTTGTTATTTATGTTTTGTATTTTACCGTTTGGTGTATGTGTATGTTCTTTTTTTCTTTTTCTTTTTTTTTCTTTTTCTATTATGTTTTTGGTTTTAAAAATGTAAAATATTCAATATTTTTTTTTAATAAATAAAAAAAAGAAATAGTTTAACTGTCCTGATCGGTGTCTCTCTGTTGATTCAACCAAAGCCCTGGCAAGAAGGGATTTCCCACCCCCACCCCCAAGTGTAAACCTGTATCTAGAATGCTCCTGAAGAAGAGCTTTCCTCTCAAAATGCATTGGACTGAGATTTAGGATTCAAGCTGATATGCCCCATCTTCCTTTCTTCTCAGTCAATCTGGTCGACAGTAATACAAATCTATTGTTTCATTTTACAGGAGAACAGAATTATCAGGGCTATTACCCCTCAATTGTTTTTATTGGGTATAACTACAGACTGTACAGTTTCAGAGACTAAATTGATTCTGAACCTAATATCAGCAGCTAGGCTGCTGGTAGCTCAATATTGGAAGAAGGACTCTTTGCCTACTATTGAAGAGTGGACATTGAAAGTAACGAACCTAGCAGAAATGGCGAAAATCTCGGCGTACTTGAAGGACCACACGCAAGAAAGATACGTATCGGAATGGAGAAGATGGATTGATTATATTCAAAATAAGTATCAGACAAGAAAATATCAAATAGCTTATGAATGACTGTTAGTACTAGACGTATTTGGTTATCGATAGTGGAGTTAAGGTGTCAGTGGGGGAGGTAGTACTTTGAGGATAAGTAGATTAATCTAGTTTATGTTTGATTAAATGAAATACCTTGTATTTTGCTCTGGGAAGTCGGGGGGGAGGGTGGGATGAAGGGGGGCAAAGGGTGGGGGGAACAGGGGGGAAAATCTTTTCTTTTTTGTAAAACTTTTCAATAAAAAAAAAAGAAAAAAAAGAAAAAAGAAAAAGAATTATCAGGGCTCCTTCGTGCGCTCTCAGCTTGATTGTTTTCTTGCAAACATTTCATTACCCATAGTAGTTACCACCATCAATGCTAGTTTGGGAACGAAACATCTGGAAGAAAACAACCAGGCTCAGAGAGCTCCAAGGACCCCACATTTCAATCCCAAACTACACATCTTCTCCTTTATCAGGAGCATTCCTTTTAGCCCTTGTATAAATCCAGGTTCTTAGTAATATAGATGGAGGTTTCTCCCTGAGCAGGATTTATTTTGACTGGTCATTCCAAATGGAAGTTACTATATTAAGAACTGAGAGTCACTTTCAGGTTCATTCGGGCCTTCATCTGTATGTTGACTCAATGTCCCATCTGAGAAGAGGAAAAACTAACAAGGTAGGACATTTCACAAATGACAGTATTTCATAGGATTTTAAAAGATGGAGCCAGGAACATGCAAGCCACTCGTGGAGAAGGAACTTACATGGAAACAGCATTTGTAAAAGATGGGAAAAAGACTCATTTGGCCTTGAAACACCTTTGTCAATTACCTTGCTGAGGTGTGAGAAAATGAAGAATCTCTTCTGAGAATAAACCCCCCCCACAACCCTTCTGCCTTGTCTCCACTCCCCCTTCTTTCTCTTTCCACCAGACCACCAGACTCAGATTATAAAAGGAAATGTAGTTGAGGACTATCAGCTAGATTGCAAAGGGAAAGAAAGAAAGAAAGAAAGAAAGAAAGAAAGAAAGAAAGAAAGAAAGAAAGAAAGAAAGAAAGAAGAAAGAAGGGGAAGAGAAGAGAGAAAGGAAAGGAAAGGAAAGGAAAGGAAAGGAAAGGAAAGGAAAGGAAAGGAAAGGAGGAATGGAAAGGGCAGGGGCAGGGGACAGTGGAAGGGAAGGGAAGGAAAGAAGGAAGGAAGGAAAGAAGGGAGGGAGGGAGAAAGGAAAGGGGACAGTGTGAGGGGACAGTGGAAGGGAAGGGAAGGGAGGGAGGGAGAAAGGAAGGAAGGAAGGGGGAAGAAAAGAGAGAAAGGAAAAGAAAGGAAAGGAAAGGAAAGGAAAGGAAAGGAGGAAGGGAAAGGGCAGGGGACAGTGTGAGGGGACAGTGGAAGGGAAGGGAAGGGAAGGAAGGGAGGGAGAAAGGAAGGAAGGAAGGAAGGAAGACATCATTTAATGGTGTCAAGAAAGTTTTTATAAAGATGCCAGAAGTTTGAAAGAGGTTTTATTTAGCATGATACAAACTGAATAGTCCTACCAGACTTTGTAGTGAGACAAGTGCTCTGATTAAATAACGCATACTGCTTTCCCCTGTTTTCCTCCAAAAATGTTTTGGAAAGGGAAATATGAACCTGAAGGTTGCGTGCAAACGCTAGTAGTTTTCTTTTACAAGCTTGCTGTGCTGAGTAATGTGCCAGAGAGTAGAAACAGGGTGATTGCATTAAAAAAAAAATCAGACAAAGTATGCTAATAGTTATGTAAATGAAGGGAAGATGTATGGAAAGCGTCCATATATTCTCAGATGGCGGAAATGTAAACAGTTACTAACGTTTCCACATTGGGGGGAAAAACACGGTAGGAAAAAATGAACAAGCTTCAGTCCTCCTCTACTAAGTACAACAATAGAATAGACAATTTTTTAAAAACCTATTTGCACTTTTAGCTCTAAATATAGCACAAACCCAAGAATAGATTTTGTGGAAAGCAGATTGGCATTGTGAAAATTTCAGTTTTCGGTGAAGAAGGAAGGGGCAGGAAATCTCTTTTCTTAAAGGCTATAAAAAGTATCTGTGCTTCCCTCATGAAATGTTGAAAAGGGGTCTGAGTGACACCAGTTTTCCTAGCTTAAAAACTCAACGGTGTCCAGAGGTTGTCTGGGAGAAGAAAGAGAAACGCACATGAATCTGAGATCTATCTCTCATCCTCTGGTTGACCAAGTAATGCTGTCAAGATTATTGTTATTTCTGGAGGTTGTTGGGTATGAGAAAGAAGAATTGTCTCAATCTTAGAACAGATTAATAGAGTTGGAAGGAACCTATTTTATCACCCCTAGTCCAAGGGTGAAATCCAATTTTTTTTTACTACCTTTTCTGTGGGCGTGGCTTGGTGTGTCTTGGTGGGTGTGTCTTGGTGGGTGTGGCAGGGGAAGGATACTGCAAAATCTCCGTTCCCACCCCACTTCTGGGGGAAGGATACTGCAAAATCCCCATTCCCTCCACACTCTGGGGCCAGCTAGAGGTGGCATTTGCCAGTTCTCTGAACTATTCAAAATTTCCGTTGCTGGTTCTATGAATTGCTCAAAATTTCCGCTACCGGTTCTCCAGAACCTGCTGGGTTTCACCCCTGCCCCAGTCTTTCTTTTCACTAGTCTAGCCATACCAGGGGTGAAATCCAATTTTTTTCCCTACTGGTTCTGTGGGCGTGGCTTGGTGGGCGTGGCAGGGGAAAGATACTGCAAAATCTCCATTTCCACTCCACTCTGGGGCCAGCCAGAGGTAGTATTTGCTGATTCTCCAAACTACTCAAAATGTCCGCTACCGGTTCTCCATAACCTGTTAGAACCTGCTGGATTTCACCCCTGAGCCATACTCAATTCCTGCAAACATTCCTCATAGTTTTAGCCTCCAGCCCCTAACCAGCTTTGTCACCCCTCTCTTTCCAGAGACTTTCCAGAGTCTCTACATGTATTTTATAATATGGTGACCAAAATTGGTTGCAGCATTCCAAGTCTGGTCTTACTAAAGGCTTTGTAAAGGAGTACTAATACTTCATGTGATCTTGATTCCATCTCTCTGTTAATGCCACCTCAGTATCATAAAGCAATGTCAGATGGTTGGGTATATAATGATCTCTCCAGATTTGTAGATTTTCCAATCCTTGGTTTTTGAAGAGGTTTCACTGATTTGGAGCAGAATTTGGCGATCCCACTCCAAGTATAGATGTCTACTTAAAGAGCAGCTGTTTCTAGTGGCTTTTGTACAAATACATCTTGTGTGTTATCATCTCTCTCTCTCTCTCTCAAATTTCTTAAATAAAAAAATCTAGATTTATCTTATTTATTTATACAAATGCAATGCTATACATCTCTTTAACAATATGGGGAGGCTTTTCAAGTCCAGTAAAAAACCCAGCATTATTAATATCCATTTAAAATGAGTCATTAAAAAGAAAGAAGAAACATTACCTTAATGTATAAACATGATAAAAAAAATAATAATTTAGGTGGTGTGAGTTTTCACCTCTAGGGCCTGGCTCATAAATCCAGCTGATGATGAGAGTCTTAGATTTGCAGTATCAGTTTAACAATCAAAATATTTTAAAAATACTTGGTGACTGCTCCATTATGTCAAGTGAAACCTGCCTAATTGATGACATAGCCCAACAGACGCTAAATGAAATGCAGCTGTATTTGACACTGGTTGACATTTGAGATAAAAATCTTGTCTGCTTGCTAAGCCTGTCAGAAGATACATGATTAAAATGACACATAAATTCCTCTCAAAATTAGAACAATAATTATCACACCGCAGAGTTAAAACATTGGTATTAAAAGGCTGAAGTAGGAGAAGAAATGGCAGAACTGGGGGCAGAGTCAAAAGAGGAATCAGCTTGGAGTCTCCACATAGTCACAAGCGGTCTAAATTCAACCCCCTTTGAATTCCATTAACCCTTACCTAGTGCAAAAATAATGCTACCCGTTAGCTGAGTAGATTCCTGCACATAGGCACAAGCAATGAATCAGTTTAATGGGAACTTCACCTGTGGTCCTGGCCTGCCGAGCCTGACAGCCTTGGAAAATAAATATGTTTTGGAAACTCCTCTTCATAAGGTGGGCCAGGGACAATTTATCCTACGACATGGCCAAACTAGGAAATTAAACTCACTTCTACAGAAAAAAAATATTACTTGGTAGCAGTGGTGGAATTCCAATTTTTTTTACTACCAGTTCTGTGGGTGTGGCTTGGTGAGCATGGTGTTGGTTGGTGAGCATGGCAGGAGAAGGATACTGCAAAATCTCCATTCCCTCCCCACTCCTGTGGGAAGGATATTGCAAAATCTCCATTCCCACCCCACTCTGGGGCCAGCCAGAGGTGGTATTTGCAGGTTCTCCGAACTACTAAAAATTTCTACTACCGGTTCTCCAGGACCTGTCAGAACCTGCTATCACCCCTGCTTCGTAGGCAAATCTTACAATCAGTAACACTATAATTTTGAGGGATTTTGCATTTGGGGCTAATTTAATCTGCAAAGTGTGCCTTACTTCAGGACTTGAGGCAAAAAATCTCACAAAGATCTCACTCTACTTTCCTAATAGTAAAAAATTCAAGAATTGTAAATCGCAATATAAACCTTTCACTCTTCTTTTCCCTCTCTTTCTCTCATCTATCTCTCTATCTTTTTATCCAGCTATCCTTCAATCCATCTCTCTCTCTCTGTCTCTCTTTCTTTCTTTGTCTCTTTCTATCTCTCTCTGTGTGTCTCTGTCTCTGTCTTTCTGTCTCTCTCTCTGTCTCTCTCTCTCTGTCTCTGTCTCTCTGTCTCGCTCTGTGTGTCTGTCCAGAGGTCTGTCTCTGTCTCTCTGTCTCTCTGTGTGTCTCTCTCTGTCTGTCTGTCTGTCTCTCTCTGTCTCTGTGTGTGTGTGTGTGTGTCTGTCTCTCTGTGGGTGTCTCTTGTCTCTCTGTGGGTGTCTCTGTCTCTCTGTCTCTGTCTCTCTCTCTTCTCTGTCTCTCTGTCTCTTTCTGTCTCTCTGTCTCTCTCTGTGTGTGTGTGTGTCTGTCTCTCTGTCTCTATCTCTCTCTGTGTGTCTGTCTGTCTGTCTCTCTCTGTATGCATGTGTCTGTCTTTCTGTCTCTCTCTGTCTCTCTGTCTCTCTTTTCTCTCTCTGTCTCTGTGTCTCTGTCTCTCTGTCTCTCTGTCTCTATCTCTCCCTCTCCCTCTGTCTCTCTCTCTCTCTTTCTCTCTCTCTCACACACACACGCACTATAGTGGGGAGTGGTGTAGACAAACTTTTACCAAAGCTTAGAGCTACCATATTGAGACTATAAAAAAACAAACAAACTCCAGATGACTACTAAATGCAGCACAGAGGATGCTCTAACTGGAAATAGGAAGAAGAGGAATCATTTCCCCCTCCCCAAAGGAAATGGAAGTTTTCTTGCAACCCACAGATTTCATCTCTACAGCTGTTGTTTGCATGATTTGTTTACAGAGTGATACAAATTTACTCGGATACCGTCCCATTCTGGGAACCACTGCAGTTCTCCCATAAGGCTGTCATTTTTGGAGAGAAGTCATGAGCCTCTGCAATGATGAAAATCTTGAAAGTCCCAGGTGAAGAGTTTGTTATAAATACTTTTATAAATACATCCAGCCTTTTCTTTACAAAGCCCAGAAAGTAATGATATTTAAAGTAAAAAATGTGGTCATGTCCTGCTAAGATGAAGAAGGTATGGACATGTCTTCTGAAATGGGGGAAAGAATCTGAGAGGTCCTTGGTGGTTTTCGAGCTTGGTTGTTTTCTTGCAGATGTTTCATGACCTAACTAGGTCATGAGTTCATCAGTGCTGGTGTTGTGCATTGATGATGTTACCTTGTTGGGTAATGAAATGTTTGCAAGAAAACAGCCAAGCTCAGAGACACCAAGGACCTCTCATTTCAACCCTGACCTACAAATATTCTGCGGTATCACAGGTATCGTAAAAATGTACACAAATGATGTCATAAAATTAAATAAGAAATTGAATAAGAAATTGAAACGAGAATAAAGGTAATTAGGAAATCGGGGCTGCTCGAATACCACTTTAGATTGAACTGAAAAGGGAAACAACAGGAGAGAGGGGAAGGAGTAGAGAGAGAGGAAGGGAGAAGAGAGGAGAGAAGAAAGAAGAAAGGGAAAAGGAGAGGAAGAAGAGGGAGGGGAAAGAGGAGTAAAGGAGAAGGTTAGAAGGGGGGAAGAAGAGAGGAGTGGGAGAAGAGAAAGGGAAATAGGAAAGAGAAGGAGAGGAAGAATGAAGAAAGTAGGAGGAGAAATAGGAAGGAAGAGAAGGGGAGGAGAAGAAGAAATGTTGGAGTAAAGGTAAAGGGTAAAAGAGCAGCCCTGAAAAAGTAAAAATGAAAAATGAAAGTTAAAAGGAAAGATGAATGAAAAATGATGGAAATGATTGTAAATGTAAATGTGTTTATGAGAAATTAAAATAAAAACTTTAAAAAAAATATTCTCCTTTTTTGGAAAAGAATCTCCTTTCTGGTCTACAAAGGAAGCCGAGCCCTTTCCAGCTATCAATGATCTAAGTAGAAAATTAAAAATATTAATGTCAATGAAATAAAATAAAGATTCTATTGTTATTCCAGAATAAGCATTCTATTGTAATAACTGGACTATTTCAATATTCTATTGAAATAAATATAATTTCATGCTTAGCATACATTTCAATGAGCTTAATGTTAATTCCACTTTGGAAGTGGTCAAATTAATGATTAATTTTATTATGGAATATTCAAACTCCAAAGATCGTTCTGTCCATGATCTGACTCCTTTATGAACTTATGGGCTTTAATTTTTCAGATTTTCAATATCGTTGGATTTACCTATTAACTTGGAGGCGGGAATAGAATTTTTGTTTATTGAGATGACCTCAAGGACTCTCTAAAAGAATGCAAATGACCAGCTGTCTGAAGGAATATAAATTCTTCTATTCCCCACCATCCAGTCCAGTGGTAGGTTTCAATTTTTTTTACTCTGTGGGCGTGGTTTGGTGGGCATGGCTTGGTGGGCGTGGCAGGGGAAGGATATTGTAAAATCTCCATTCCCACCCCACTCCAGGGGAAGGTTACTGCAAAATCCGCATTTCCTCCCGATCAGCTGGGACTCAGGAGGCAGAGAATAGATGGGGGCAGGGCCAGTCAGACATGGTATTGACCGGTTCTCCAAACTACTCAAAATTTCCGCTACCGGTTCTCCAGAACTGGTCAGAACCTGCTGAAACCCACCTCTGATCCAATCAGAACCAAAGAAGCTTCTCAGATAAGAAGCAAAATGCCTTAAAAAAACAAAAGAAGAAAGTCCAGTTGCCTCTTGAGACAATTTGCATGCTATTCTATGTCAGCTGAATCTGAGAGGCTCACAAACTAAATAACACAGGGGTGGGTTCTACCTACCTTTACTATCGGTTCGCAACGGGGCCGCGTGCACACTTGTTTCGCTTGTGCACATGTGCGCGCTCTTCTGCGCATGCGCAGAAGTGTTCTGATGATATCGGGGTCAGTGGGTGGAGCCTCCTGCCGGTTTTACTACCGGTTCCATAGAACCGGTGTAAACCAGGGGTAACCTACCACTGGCTAGAGGTCATATGGATCTTAGGGTGTCCTCATCCCAGAGGACATGAGCTCTTATAGAGAAGGTACACTTCCTGATTCCCCCAAATTATCCATTTGGAATGTTGTAGCTTGAGTGGCTAAGAAACTGAGCTTGTCGATCGAAAGGTTGGCAGCTCAGCGGTTCGAATCCCTAATGCTGCGTCACGGGGTGAGCTCCCGTTATTTGTCCCAGCTTCTGCCAACCTAGCAGTTTGAAAGCACGTAAAAAATACAAGTAGAAAAATAGGGACCACCTTTGGTGGGAAGGTAACTGCGTTCCGTGAGCCTTTAGCATTGAGTCATGCCGGCCACATGACCATGGAGACATCTTCGGACAGCACTGGCTCTTCGGCTTTGAAACGGAGATGAGCACCACCCACTAGAGTCGGGAATGACTAGCACATATGTGCAAGGGGAACCTTTACCTTTACCTTTAAACCCGGGGATGAAATCCAGCAGGTTCTGACAGGTTCTGGAGAACCGGTAGCGGAAATTTTGAGAAGTTTGGAAAACCGGCAAATACCACCTCTGGCTGGCCCCAGAGTGGGGTGGGAATGGAGATTTTGCAGTATCCTTCCCCTGGAGTGGGGTGGGAAAAGATTTTGCTGTATCCTTCCCCTGCCACGCCCACCAAGCCACGCCCACAGAACCGGTAGTAAAAAAATTTTGATTTCACTACTGCATTAACTTGATAAAAGAAAAAGACCAACAGGTAGTATTGTTTCTCAGAAAAAGGTCTGAGTTGGCAGAAGTAATTTTTGCCCCATGTTGTAAACATTGCTGGATTTAATACTCTTGAACATTCCAGATACGTTGCAGATTTTAAGTGGTGGTGAATGAACTCTTTAAAAAAGCTGCAAATGTATATATAACCAGGCTCTTACGCTGAGCCTTCCTGCAAGGGAGTGGAAACATAAATGTTTAGTTACAGCTGGATAGCCAAACATATAACTGCATTCCTGGAAGGTTTTCAGTTGTTGAAATCTTTTGGGATGTTATTTTCATTCTGGAGAATAGGCCGTGTAGCTCCATTAGTTTCTTAACATGTTTTCTGCTCATCGAGTTTACTACATTCTTCTTTGTGTAGAATTTGGGGTAGAGGTAGAGATGGAGAGACTGACTTGCATACCCTGTTTCCCCAAAAATAAGACATCCCCTGATAATAAGGCCAATCAGGCTTTTGAAGGCATGCACTAAAATAAGCCTCCCCTGCTGAAAATAAGCCCTCCCCAAAAATATTTAAACACAGAGCTGGAAATCAGGTCTTCTTCCACATGCCCCAAAATAATAAGACCTCCCCAAAAATAAGGCCAAGCGCTTATTTCGGGGTTCAAAAAAATATAAGACAGGGTCTTATTTTCGGGGAAACACGGTATATAGGAGCATAGAAATTTTTTCACACTTGGCTTTGGAATGGAACACTAAGGAAGATCTGCCAGAAATTGGAATATAACAAAGATTTGGCTGAGGCCAGTCTAGAAACGGAATTTTTAATTTAATTTAATTTACATTAGGCATCATACAAATTGTGCTTGGTGGTTTCAATAACCCTCTTTCACCACATAGGTAGAGAGTTAGAATTTAAATGAGATAACTTGGTATCTCCCTTCTATATTAATTTGAGACGCTTATAAGTGGCACTGCTATAACCCACTTGCTTGGTCACCATCCTACAAAAAAGATGTTGAGACTTTGGAAAAAGTTCAGAGAAGAGCAACGAAGATGATCAAAGGCCTGGAGACTAAAACATATGAAGAACATTGACAGACTTTGGGTCTGGCTAGTCTAAAGAAAAGAAGAATTAGGGGTGACATGATTGCAATATTTCAGTATTTGAAGAGCTGCCACAAAGAAGAGGGGATCAAAATATTCTCCAGAGCACCAGAGGACAGGAGAAGAAACAATGGTTGGAAACTAATCAAGGAGAGAAGCAACCTGGAATTAAGGAGAAACTTCCTAACAGTGAGGACAATTAACCAGTGGAACAGTTTGCCTCCAGAAATCATGGGCACTCCATCACTGGAGGTTTTTAAGAAGAGACTAGATAGTCACTTATCTGAAATGATATATTCATTTATTTATTTATTTATTAAATTTATATACCGCCCTATTCCTAAGGGACTCAGGGTGGTGAACAGTGAACAAAAAAAATACATTTAATATATCCCAGTTTAAAATAAAATAAAAAAAAAAAGCAATATAAAGGGAAAGTTAGGCCAGGCCAGCCTGCTGAAACAGGAATGTTTTGAGGGCACGGCGGAAAGTGCGCAGGTCCGGAATCTTCTGTATCTCTGGGGGGAGCTCGTTCCAAAGGGCAGGTGCCCCCACAGAAAAGGCTCTTATATAGCTTCTCCTCCTTGAGCAGGGGGCTGGACTAGAAGACCTCCAAGTTCCCTTTCAATTCTATTCTATTCTATTCTATTCTATTCTATTCTATTCTATTCTATTCTATTCTATTCTATTCTATTCTATTCTATTCTATTCTATTCTATTCTATTCTACTCTACTCTACTCTACTCTACTCTACTCTACTCTACTCTACTCTATTCTTCAGAACATGTCTTATTGTCCTCGACTTACAACTGTTAGAATAGTTCATTTAGTGACTGTTCGAAGTTACAGCGGCCCTGAAAAAAGTGACTTATGACTGCTTTTCACATGTACGACTATTGCAGTATCCCCACAGTCATGTGATCAAAATCCAGACGCTTGGCAAATGACTCATATTTATGTTGGTTGCAGTTTGTCCCGGGGTCATGTGATCACACCTTTTGCGACCTTCAAACAAGCAAAGTCACTGGGGAAGCCAGATTCACTTAACAACCATGTTACTACCTTAACAATTGCAGTGATTCACTTAACAACAGTGGCGAGAAAAGTTGGAAAAGGGGGCAAAACTCACTCAGCAACAGAAATTCTGGACTCAGTTGTTGAGGACTAACCTGTAGATGCAGCTATGTTCATGTGGATTGGTTTCTGGTTGTTTTTTGACCTTATGGTTTGGCAATGTTTTAACAAATACATGATATCTGATAGTAAATTAAAATGTAATCTTTTCTTTTTGGACTCATCAACATGTGTCTCATTTTCAAAGCGTTGCAGGCAATGTTTTTCTCTCTTTCTTTCTCTCTTTGTTGATATTTACGATAAAGCAATCCAAACAAATTTCTTTCTTCTCCAGGCATTTCTTTTTATCTAGCTGGTCGGACAGATAAGAAGAGCGTTTCCTTTTAACTTTCTTTCGTTTCATTTTTTTTTCCTGTTTATTAAGTGCAGGCTGAGGGAAATAAAAAAATTATCTGTCAGAAAAGAGGCTAAAATACTTGATGCTAAGCTAAGAAGCAAATTGTAGCCCTTTCTGAGAATCTGTGGACATACGAATCCTGTTTAATGAAATAACTAATATATGTTTACTTCCTTACTTCTTAAATCAGTTTTTTGAGGCATTATTTTTAGGGCTGGTCCTATTATTTTGTATCAGATTTTCCTTCCTTCCTTCCTTCCTTCCTTCCTTCCTTCCTTCCTTCCTTCCTTCCTTCTCTTTCCTTCTTTCTTGCCTCTTTCTTTCTCCCTGTCTTTCTCTCTCCTCTTTCTGCTTCTCTCTCTCTCTCTTGTCTCTCTTTTTCTCTATTTCTTTTTTTCTTAATAGGGAAGACTAAGCATAGGGAAGAGCTGCGGTGGTGCAGTGGTTAGAGGGCAGTACTGCAGGCTACTTCTGCCAGCTGCCTGCAATTTGGCAGATCAAATCTCACCAGGCTCAAGGTTGACTTAGCCTTCCATCCTTCCAAGGTGGGTAAAATGAAGACCCAGATTGTTGGGGGCAATATGCCGACTCTGTAAACTGCTTAGAGAGGGCTGTAAAGCACTGTGAAGCGGTATATAAGTCTAAGTGCTATTGCTATTGCCATTCACTCAAAAAATCCAATGCATAGAAAAGAACGACCGTTTTCTCTCAGTTCTGTGGAATATACCAAGAAAAGGAGACAGGGAAATAAGAAAATGACTCCTGTAGCTGTTTGATGACAGGATTTTAGAAGAATAGAGGGTTTCAGAGAACTTCATTCCAGAGGGTATAACTGCACTGTCACATCTATAGATAATGTCCAGAGGTGACCAGAATGACATGAAGGAAATCTCATGCTATTTCAATATTGTGACATAAATATTCATGAGTTTTGGTAGACTCAAGTGAGGCCATGGGAGATGTCATCTGTTTTTAATATTCTGACTTTTGGGTAGCTTCACCAAAGGTTATGTGATGATGAGTCCATTGTGTTCTCCATCTCCATTAAGACCCGTGTCCTGTAGTCCTTTGTGTTTATTATGTAATCCTGAAACCTTATTTCTGTATCACCACCACCATTTGTGTTTCAGTCTAAAAGTTTTGGGGGGAATTCCTGATCAACTCCTCTCATCGCAAATTGCAACATACTTCCCCGTTTATGTCAAAGAGATGTCTAGACAGTTAGTCCTGAGAGAAAATTGGTGTAGACCATCAGTTGGGTTAAGGGGGGAAAGCACCACGGACAATTTTAAGATTGCGTCAATAATTTGGCAGTTTGCACCCTCTTGTCCCTTTTTTTTAATGCAACTAAATTACCATGAGTAAAGATTTTGTTGTTCAAGTTGAAGCATTACATCTCCCTCATAATAAGGAAGAAAATATCTTATTTTTTTAAAAAAAATTCTTTTGTCAAAACTGACTGCCTTAAAGAAGAAGAAAAAAAACCCTAAGTGGGGCTGGAGAATCAGGAAGTCCCATAAATTAGACTCCATAATGTTTTGTTTTGTTTTTAATTTTCCATCTACTTTGCAGCCAGACAAATTGGATGAGCCATTCTCCATTTCTCCAAATAAGGTGACCAATCGTCCTCCTTTAGGGAGGACAGTCCTTCTTTTGTAAGTTCTGTCCTCTCTCGAAAAGTGTCCTCCTACACGTCCTCCTTTTCGATATTTGAAGACTAATCTGTAAGTCTCCGTATTTGATCGATGCCGATCTAATCCGTTACGTGTGATGTGACGTATTTGTATTTGACATGACGATTCGTCAAGGCTCGGTACAGTGCGGCGAGATGCAATTATGAGACACATGCGCTCCGCACAGTAGAATTGTTTTGAGAGAGTGCGCCGTGCTTTGTTTACTTCTTACCGAAACACGACACGGCACACACGCATGCATTAGACTCATTGTTGCAATGAATAAAATGTTTCTTTTATTTACGATTTTTTTTTTCTTCAATTTGTTTCTGTCCTCTTTCTCATTGTAAAAAAGTTGGTCACCTTACTCCAAAGCAAGGAGAAATTTTCGAGTAATTTCATAAGGGTAAGATATGGTCTTTGCTGTGACAGGGGCATCCATGGGCAATGGTCGAAATAAAGTTAAGATGGTAGGAAAAATTGAACAACGACCCATCCCTTAGTGCAGTGATTGCACACGCAACCCATTCACCCGCCATTTTGGGCCTAGCAGGGCTCGCTGCAGCCTCCTGGGCCCAAAAACAGGCCATGGGGGTGCGCTACACCCCCTGCCCCCCATTTTGGGCCTAGCAGGCCTCCCTGCAGCCTCCTGCCCCCCCGCTCCCTCTCCACCCCATGATGTGTGTTATATTGTATAGCTGAGGCAAGGACGAGGTGACTGAGGCATGAGTTAATGTTATTTATTAACAGGAACCAATAGCAACAGTAACGTAACAGAACTGCTTGTCTGTAGATGACAGCTCTTTTATACTCCGAGCTGTCAGCTAACTACCCAATCAGAACAGTCAGAACTCCCACTTGTTTTTAGCCACTCCCCCTAGCCAATCCCTAGTCAGCGTTCTTATTGTCAAGCCGCGGCGAATCACAACACTGTGCATGCTCCCCCCACCCCCATACATGCACGTGATTCCCTGCACATGAGCACGCATCCCGCCGCATGTGCCCCACCCCCATGCATCCCGAAAATCAGCTGGGCAGTGGGAGGCACATGTGTGCATGTACGTTGGAGCTGAGCTGGGAACAGCTCGTGTGCCCGCAGAGAAAGCTCTGTGTGCCAGCTGTGGTACACATGCTATAGGTTCACCATCACGGCCTTAGGGTCAGGGCTTCTATTGTGTAGTTGCAGCCGCCATCTTGTCTTCGTTAATCAACTCACAACATGGAGGTGCCTTGCTGTACTGTTCTTGCAAAGTCCCTCAGAGGAATTCCTGCTCCAAGGTTTTTCTTTGGCATTTGATAGAAATGAGGACAGACACAGAGAGTGGACACTTTCAGTCATTTCATCATGAAAGAACATCACATTCCACCAATGAGGCATTCTCTAAAATTCTTTTCTTGAAACAGTTGTAAAAGAAAAAAAAAATCTTCCACCAAATGAGATTTTTTTTACTTAACACCAAGGAGATCTGTTCCTAAAACATCTTCTCTTTGAATAGTTCGAAGCCCCAAAGCGCCTTTTGCATCACAACATTACAACAATATGACGTTCCTCATTTTTACTACCTGTTTTTGAGCTGGAAGATGATACAAAGCCATAGCTGGGAAAATTCATTTTCTTTGTGTACCACACTTCTCAGCAGGCCCTGGAGTGAGGAAATGCTTTCAACTGCATAAGGGAAATATCTTGAATTGTGTTTTTATTTTCCTTGAAAGGTCATGCCAGGTCTAAAATTAGGTCACCGTCATCAACTATTTTGAATTCATTGATTGGGATTTTTGAAGACTCTGCCCGGTTGCTGGGTGGGCGTGGCCAAGATGGGCATGGCCTAGTCAGCCTCCTGCACCATGGTGGGGGGGGCATTTTTGCCTTCCTCGGGCTCTGGAGGCTTTCTCTGAGCTCCGGGAGGGTGAAAATGACCTCCCCAGGCTCCGGGGGCCCTCTGGTTCCTATAGGCCCATTTTTCATCCTCCCTGAGGCTCTACATGCGCCCTGCACTTATCTGCATCCAAAACGGGCCGCATAGGGACTCCTGGGAGGGGTGGGGCAGGGTGGGTGGGGCGGGGCCAGCCAGGAACAGGATTTGGGGGTTCTCCGAACTGCAAGAATCTTAGCTAGAGGTTCTCCCGAATCCCTGTGAACCCCCAGCAGGCCACCCCTGATCCAAATACTTCATTCTGTTACTGAATGGTTGATATGCTATTTCTGTTTTGTTCTGGATGATATCCACAGAATTTCTCCTGCTGCTAATAAGAGCTTTTTATTTGGCATGGTCTGGATGCACAGATTCCACAAATTCCAGAAATCCTGAGGCCATATTTATTCCCTGAATCTTCTGCTCACAAATCATGAACCTGCCATATACTTCTGGCTTAAATTAGCTGCAAATTGCATTGAACGCGTGGTATAGGTTCCTATGTTTCTGTAATAGCTAGGTTGTTAGTTTCAGATGGGTTGATCCTCTAACAGAAATCGGCATTCCTTTCTCTCACGGGAAAGCTGTTTCATTTAAGCTTCATTATCACAAATGGTAAGGTCTTCTGATGAAATTATCTGCAGGCATTTCTAACTGCACCTCCTGGGGCTGTTCACCGAAAATTGGCTTGGATGAGATACACGTTGCTGCTCATTGCTCTTAGAAACACAGTGGCTACGTTTGGACCACATTGTTGACTTAATAATCCAATTTTCTGGGCCTGTGTGACAAAGCAGAATAGAAGCTAACCACATGGGTTAAATAGGCACAGTAAATGAGGCTGGAATAGGGTAAGCCGGCTTGTCATTCCGTAGTTGGGTTTCATGCAACATATTAGCTCAGAAAAGTGGTTAGGTAGATTTGCATGTTGTAAGAATCCAGTCATTGCTTTAAGACAGTGTTTCTCAACCTTGGAAGCTTGAAGATGGGTGGACTTCAACTCCCAGAATCTGGGAGTTGAAATCCATCCATCTTCAAGCTACCAAGGTTGAGGAACACTGCTTTAAGATGTTGTATGAACCTATCTACTTAGCCATGGTATGTCAGTCAAGGGTCAATGAATAGATTTTATTTAAATGGGGTGGAAAGCAAATGTTCATATTTTGACTTGAACACTGGGCCCTATCTAACAAAATGAAATTCATTGTAGAGAAAAGTAAAGTCCTACACTTAGGCAAGAAAAACCAAAAATACACATATAGACTGGGTGAAACCAGGCTTAGTAGCAGTGACTGTGAGAGGGATCTTGGAGTCTTAGTGGACAACCAGCTAAATATGAGCCAGCAGTGTGCAGCGGCAGCCAAAAAAGCCAATGCAATCCTAAATTGCATTAACAGAGGGATACAAACAAGATCAAGGGAGGTACTAATACCACTCTATAAAGCCTTAGTAAGACCACACCTAGAGTACTGCATCCAGTTTTGGTCACCACACTATAAAAAAGATGTTGAGACTCTAGAAAAAGTGCAGAGAAGAGCAACCAGGATGATTAGGGGACTGGAGGCTAAAACATATGAAGAATAGTTGCAGGAACTGGGCATGGCTAGTCTAGTGAAGAGAAGGACCGGGGGAGACATGAGAGCAGTCTTCCAATACTTGAGGGCTGCCACAGAGAGGAGGGGGTCAAGTTATTTTCCAAAGCACCTGAAGGCCAACCAAACTGTTAATCTGTGAAATCTGTTCTTGTGCAAGCACCTTGTTTGTTCTTTTTCAGTTGTTATGAGTCCTTATGCCTAATTGGAAGGTTGTTTTTTAAATTGATTTTTGATCCCCTTGTATTTAAGGGAAGAAATACCTTGTATCATCAAAGACAATGATGCTCAAGGGAGAAACACTGAACAGGTCAAACCAAAGCTCTGGCTTCAGAGACATATCAGAAAAGGTGGAAAACAAGAAGAGTTGTAATTAAACTGCATTAGGAGACATCTGCATTTATACCCCTCACCAGCAATGAAGTTCAGTAGTGATTGGGAACTGATTACTGATCCAGTGACCATGACAATTTATAATGTGTTTGGGTTTTCATAATCCTTATGTATAGAAAATAGAATAGTACAGAATGGAATGGAATGGAATAACAATATTGTCACTTTAAATGTAAATTGCATGCAGCTCTCAAAGGGTTAACACTTTCAATATACACTACATAAACATGACAAATAAATAAATAAATAAAATGTATGCATATACCGTGTCATATAATATACTGTGTCATATAATATACACATATATTATATGACACAGAGAAACAACACAGACTAGTTCAGATGTTATGTTTGTAAATCTTGATTTACAGCTCTGCAGGGATGGGGAGCCCAAAACCTACAGATGTATTAAAACAGTATAATCTCATCTAGTAGCCACTATGGCACCTTCAGATTGCACTATCAAAATCAGATGACAAATCCTCCAGTTTTTATCACCTCGGTGTTCTCTTGCTTTACCATTTTCTAAAATGCAAAATAGATCCACAGAGCCTCTGTAAAACCTGGTCACCCACCAAAAGCAGCAACAACATCAGATGGTTTAGAACAAGGGTTAGGAACCCACGGCTCTGGAGCCGCATGTGGCTCTTTCATCCCTCAGATGCGGCTCCTTGTCTCTGTTTGGCTCCACAATTGATAGGGCTTTCGGTGAGGACAGATAGAGGAAAAAGGACGCCACGCTAAGAGGAGACTTTATGTTGGGGGCAGGGGGACCAGACTTCCGGTCAGCATAGGAAAAAGGATGCCGTGCTAGGAGGAGACTCTATGGTGGGGGAACCGGACTTCCAGTCGGCAGAGGAAAAAAGACACCGCGCTAGGAGGAGACTTTATGGTGGGGGAACGGGACTTCCGGTCGGCTCCAGAATTGAACAGAGGTCTTCCGGTTAGGACCTTTGTGGTTCTTTGAGTGTTTAAAGTTGCCAACCAGTTTCAGAACCGGTGGGTTTCAGCAGGTTCTGACCAGTTCTGGAGAACCATTAGCGGAAATTTTGAGTAGTTCAGAGAACTGGTAAATACCACCTCTGACTGGCCCCGCCCCCATCTATTCTCTGCCTCCCAAGTCCCGGCTGATCGGGAGGAAATGGGGATTTTGCAGTATCCTTCCCCTGGAGTGGGAAGGGAAGGGAGATTTTACAGTATCCTTCCCCGGCCACGCCCAACAAGCCATGCCCAACAAAGCATGCCACGCTCAAAAAGCCACGCCCACAGAACCGGTAGTAAAAAAATTTGAAACCCACCACTATTGCCAATCTCTGGTTTACTGTCTTGCATCCTTATTGCTGCACAAATTATCCAACTGAAGCGTATTAAATAAATAAACCATAGAAAATCCATCTATAGTCGAGTGATGTAGTTGAAGCTAATCAAAAGGCCTCTCAACCTACCTCAAACGTTGCTAGGCTAATATTTGCAGGGAAGAGAACTTTCATCTCCTGGAGAAAAAATGGAATTTTGAAAGGTTCATTGATGGGCCTGCAGGAAACACAAACCTGCCCCTGTAGGAAATGAGTGGAGTTTCATCTCTTGTATTCTTGAAACCTGAGGCTGGCGGTCCAAAGGAAGCCCACAAGATGTTTACCTGAGTTGCTGAAATGCTCCACGCAACTTTTGCAAAGGCTCAATGGAGCCAAGCAGAACCCACTGAAATCACAACACGTCTCTGTTTGAAGAACATGGAGGCAGTGGGGAAGGAATGAGTTCACTGACACCAGTGATGTCACTTCGGGTTATTTTTGCCGTTCAATTGAGCAAAGTCAATGCGACGGCTGTAGAGCTCACAGGCTTATTCATTCTGGGTCTGATTGCAAGCCTCTGTCATGCTCTCAGCTTCAGTCCAAGATTTTCTGAATGGAAGCTTTTTCTCCTCTTCCTGGAAACCTAGTCTATAATAATAAAATAAGAGTTACAGCACACAGATTCCCTAGCACAAGGTTGGCTGGTGGTTTGGAGATGGAAGGTTCAAGACTTCACCTCTCTGGGCTTTGGGAAGCTTCCTTGGTTCTCCTCCTTTGCATCTCACCATGTGAGGTGAGGTTTTTCTTTCCTTTCATAGGTGCCATCTGACTGATCTAGAAGTCTTCCTACATTCTACACTCCTAAAAGCAACTTGCATTCCCCCTTCATCCATCCATCCATCTATTATGTATGTATGTATGTATGTATGTATGTATGTATGTATGTATGTATGTAGTATCTATCTATCTATCTATCTATCTATCTATCTATCTATCTATCTATCTACAGTATCCGTCTCTCTGTCTGTCTATCCACGGTTGTCTGTCTGTCTGTCTGTCTGTCAGTCTGTCTATCATCTCTCCCTCTCTCTCTCTCTCACACACACACATATCTATCTATCTATCTACTGTATCTATCCACCTACCTACCTACCTACCTATCACCTATTCATCCATCCATCCATGATAGATGTATGTATGTATATATGTATGTATGTATGTATCTATCTATCTATCTATCTATCTATCTATCTATCTATCTATCTATCTATCTGTTGTGACAAGATAGATAGGCCCAAGTAAGTAGTAGGAAAATCAGTCAGTGAAAAAACAAATAAACTTTATTCGAACAGCTGAGAATTACTTCATTCCCAGCGTCGTTCAACTAAATTAAAGCAAATTCCTCCCAACAAAAATTCCTCAGTCTTATCGCAAACCTTGATCCAATTAGGCAAACTGCCAAAGGCCTTTCTTGGCAAACATTCAGAAGTCACAGATACAAAAATAAATACAAGACATAGACAACGTCGTAAGAAGACGACGAAGCTACCAATGTTGTAGCTACCAAACGCCGTTGCTGGTCTATTTTAAGTCTTATGGGAGGGGCCAATCATCTCTTGGCCCTACTCCTGAGTTGTCCTCTTTGCTTGAGCTGCTCTTGCCTTCTGGCAGCTTTTCTTATGTGTGCATTAGGAACAGGCTCCTCCTGTTCCTCTGCCTCACTCCTATCAGTCTCTGGAGCAGGGTGAAATGCTCCTGGTTCGGACTGGATCACCCGATCCGGTAGTGATGGAGGCGGGTAGTTCGGCGAACCAGTAGCAAAAATCCCTGCCCCTCCCCCATGCCCAGCTGAGCCGCACAATCATCAGAGGCTTTCTTTTACTTTTAAAAGCATTTTTTTACAACCTCTTCGCTGAAGAGGTTGTAGAAAAAATGGTTTTAAAAGTAAAAAAAAAAATTGGCCACGCCCACCCAGTCACATTACCCACCATCACCAAGCCACACCCACAGAACTGGTAGTAACAAATTTTAGATTTCACCACTGCTCTGGAGGCTCCGGAGTCCGCACCTCACTCCCCGATGGCCCTGGCCCCATCTTTGCCTCTGACACAGAGCCCTCATCTGGGCCTTCCCCAGCCTCCAAGACTGGCCCATGTTCTTCCTCAGCCTCATCGCTCTCCGACTCCACTGCTAGCTCCGCAGGCTGCTGGCGGACCACAATACTATCTATCTATCTATCTATCTATCTATCTATCTATCTATCTATGCTATCCGTCCATCTGTCTGTCTGTCTATCCACAGTTATCTATCTGACTGTCTGTCATCTTTCTCTCTCTCTCTCTCTCTCTCTCTCTCTCTCTCTCACACACACACACACATCTATCTATCTATCTATCTATCTATCTATCTATCTATCTATCTATCTATTTATCTATCTTTTCATCCATCCATCCATTATTTATCATGTATGTATGTATCCATGTATATATGTATGCATGTATCTATCTTTCTGTCTGTTTCTCTATCTATCTATCTATCTATCTATCTATCTATCTATCTATCTATGGTATCCATCCGTCCATCTGTCTGTCTGTCTATCCACTTCTGTCTGTCTGTCTGTCTGTCTGTCTATCTATCTATCTATCTATCTATCTATCTATCTTTTTCATCCATCCATCCATTATTTATCATGTATGTATGTATGTATGTATGTATGTATGTATGTATGTATGTATCTGTCTTTCTGTCTGTTTCTCTGTCTGTCTATCTATCTATCTATCCATCTATCTATCTATCTATCTATCTATCTATCTATCTATCTATCTATCATCTATCCTACTTCAAAAACTTTGGGTTAGAAGAAATATTCTAGATCTTCAGTAATCAGTTGTGGTGGAAGTATTCATGCAGTACTTCAGAATCAACCAAAGCACGTCATTGTTTAAGCTTGGCATACTGTTCAAGGCAGACCACTGTCGAGCTACATATGTGTAGCAAGGAAGTCATGGAAAACCAACCATGAATGAAGCTGACACCGAGATTAGTCAAAAAATGAAACAGAAGCTCTCATTTCCTTTCTGAAAAGAACATTAAATTCATCTTCTAAGAATTGAACGAGTCATATTAGAAGCTGGTGGGGACCCATCATTGTAAACGAGCTACAATTTATGAATTCATCCTGGTAGTACTGATGATTCATCTCCAACCTATTGAGGTGTGCATTGCTAACAAAAAGAATGCTATGAACCTTTTTAACAGTCAGATCTACCTCCTATCAAGATGGCCATGGGCTCTTCTGCAATTTAGTCATCTCTGCCACCAAAGTTGCAGTCAGATTCTTTGTGTGCATTATTTCAGTGTGATTAAAAACAATTTCTTCAAATGAGAACCACATTTCCTTGCGTTTTCTGCGCTCGGAAAGGAACCACCCTTGCGAGGTCTATTTGTGAAATTTGCTTTTTTGCTGTGTAATCTCCCACAATCTACACCCTCTGTGGGTTTTTCATGCTTACATTAAATTCTGAAAGAACAGAGTGTGAAGAGAAGAGCAAGAAAGAAGATTAGGGGGCTGGAGGCTAAAACATATGAAGAATGGTTGCAGGAATTGGACATGTCTAGTATAATGAAAAGAAGGGTGACCAGGGTTTACATGATACCACTGTTCCAGTATTTGAGGGGCTGCCACAAAGAAAAAAAAAGGGGGGGGTGTCAACCTGTCTTCCAAAGCACCTGGAGGCAAGACAAGAAGCAATGGATGGAAACTAACCAAGGAGAAAAGCAACTTAGAATTAAGAAGAAACTTCCTGATAGTGAGAACTAGGGGGAAAGTTTGCCTTCAGAAATTGTGGGGGCTCCATCACTGGAGGCTTTTAAGAAGAGACTGGACAGCCACTTGTCTGGCTGTCCAGTCTCCTACATGAGCAGAGGGTTGGACTAGAAGACCACCATGCAGGGGTGGCCAAGAGATTGCAGAAAAAAATGCTTTGAAAAGCCTCTGACAATCCCAGCTGAGCCGCGCGATCATCAGAGGCTTTTTTTTTTTTTTTACTTTTAACAGCATTTTTTCGTCGGAAGAGGTTGTAGAAAAATGCCTATGAAAGTAAAAAAAAAAAGCCTCTGATGATCGCGAGGCTCAACTGGGCATGAGGGGGGGCAGGAATTTTTGCTACCGGTTCTCCGAACCACCTGCCTCCATCGCTACTGGATCGGGCGATCCGGTCCGAACCGGGAGCATTTCACCCCTGCGCTTATGGCCATTGCAGCATTCCCAAAGTCACAGGATCAAAATTCGGTTGCTTGGCAACTGACATGTATTTATGACGGTTGCACTGTTCCGAGGTCATGTGAGCATTATCTGCAATATTCCCAGTGGGGCTTCCGACAAGCAAAGCCACTGTGGGAAGCCCAATTCGCTTAATGACCACCTGATTCACTTAAACAATGCAGTGATTTGTTTAAAACCACCATGGCAAAAACAAAAGGTCATCAAATAGGGCACAACACAATTTTATTTGGCCTTCCTTTTTTTTTTTTTTTAATTTGATTTATATGCCGCCCTTCTCCGGAGACTCAGGGCGGCTTACAATGCACTAAGCAATAGTCTTCATTCTTTTGTATATTTATACAAAGTCAGCTTATTGCCCCATAACTGGGTCCTCAATTTACCTACCTTAGAAAGGATGGAAGGCTGAGTCAACCTTGAGCCTTGGCGAGATTCGAACCTGCAGTAATTGCAGGCAGCTGGTCTTAATAACCAGCTTAATAACAGGGTGCCTTAGACCACTGTACTACCAAGGCTCTTTCCTTAACGCGCAAGAGGATGTGTTGCCTTGCCCATAAATTTGACATGAAGGGAACACCTTAAACCACTTGGTGAAAATGGAAAGCATGTGGCATTCTTCTAACATCCCCCCTTTACGCTCAATTAATGTTTGCTTTTCACAGCTGCCTCCAGCATCTGTTTCTCATCTCCCCCTTCCTTACTATATCCACCCAGAGGTATCACAAATATTACTCGCACCATGGTTCGGCCTCCTCCTCCTCCTCCTCTCTTCTTTTTCTAAGGGGACTTTCAAGTTTTGTCCAGCTGATTTTTCAAATAACCTCCTCGGTTGGTGCCTTCAAACGATTAAATGATGCCCTAATTTAGTTGTGTGCAGATGAGAGAACAGGGTAGAAGGTCGTCCTTTAAACCCTACTGTACTGAACATAAAAATCTTAAATGATTTTTATTTTTATTTATTTATTTTTTATTTTATTCAATTTGTATACCACCCTACTCCCGAAGGATTCAGGGCGGTGAACAGCCACAAGATAAAAATACATCATACAAAAGTTAAAAACCAATTAAAAGTACATTAAATAATTTGGGCCCAAAAATGAATTTAAAAACACCCAATTTATATAAAATGATACAGAGAGCCAGCTTAGCACAGTATAAGGATAGGCCGTTTTTTGAATGACCAGCTGTTCCTAAGTTACGTCCTCTAGTACCTCTCGCCATTAGCAGACGTGGTGACTAGGAATTTCATGAAGCGATTGTTAGCGTAGCAATTGGAAAGAGATTAGTTTGGATTTTAATGCAAATGTGTGTAACTCGAATTTTCCGAACCTGAATGCAAACCTGGGTGGAATTCAGAGGTAGGTTTCAGCAGGTTCTGACCAGTTCTGGAGAACCGGTAGCAGAAATTTTGAGTAGTTCGGAGAACCAGTAGTAAAAATTCTGACTGGCCCCGCCCCCATCTATTCTCCGCCTCCTGAGTCTCAGCTGATTGGGAGGAAATGGGGATTTTGCAGTAACCTTCCCCTGGAGTGGGGTGGGAATGGAGATTTTACAGTATCCTTCCCATGCCACGCCCACCACGCCATGCTACGCCCACCAGGCCACACCCACAGAACCGGTAGTAAAAAAACTCCACTACTGCAGTTCACTCCCTTCTGTCCAGGAAATGGCATATAATGCTTGAGTAGTGTCCACAATACACATTCTTGACCAGTTTTCCTTGTTACCTTCTGGGAGGAGGAGGCTTCATGGTATCCAAAGCAGAACAACTAGATTCAGTCACAGCTTTATTCCATCTAGTACCAACCTTGTGAACTCTCAAATTTCCTCTTTCTGCTATGTATTCAAAATGGACAGTGATATACATACATACATGTGTATGTATATGTATGTGTGTATGCATATATATGTATAAATATAGCATATGTGTCTATGTATATATTTTCTTTTGAGAACGGGTAAAAGAAGAGTTTCATTTTATCATTTTTATCTATAAAAAAGATGTTGAGACTCTAGAAAAAGTGCAGAAGAGAGCAACCAAGGTGATTAGGGGACTGGAGCAGTGGTGGGTTGCCCCCGGTTCGCACCAGTTCTATAGAACCGATAGTAAAACCGGCGGGAGGCTCCGCCCACCGACCCTGATGTCATCAAAACGCTTCTGCGCGCACGGCCCCACTGCAAACCGGTAGTAAAGGTAAGTAGAACCCACCCCTGGACTGGAGGCTAAAACATACAATGAACGGTTGCAGGAACTGGCATGGCTAGTCTAGTGAAGAGAAGGACCAGGGGAGAACCAAGGACAAAAGAGGACAGATAGATAAAATGGATACTATATTAGATTACTTTTAAAAAAACTTAACAGAATTACAGAGTTGGAAGGGACCTTGGAGGTCTTGGAGGTCTTCCAGTCCTGCCCCCTACTCAAGCAGGAGACCCTATGCCATTTCAGACAAATGGCTGACCAGTCTCTTCTTAAAAATCTCCAGGGATGGAGCTCCCACAACTTCTGAAAGCAAGGAGTTCTACTTGAACATAGAAAAACAGAAGGGACCTTGGAAGTCATCTAGTCCAGCCCCCTGCTTGAGCAAGAGACCTTATATCATTTCACACAAATGACTGTCCAGTCTCTTCTTAAAAACCTCCACTGATTGAGCTCCCATAACTTCTGAAGGCAAGGAGTTCCACTGGTTGATTGTTCTCACTGTCAGGAAAATTCTCCTTAGCTCTAGGTTGCTTCTCTCCCTGATTAGTTTCCATCCATTGTTCCTTGTCTTGCCTTCCAGTGTTTTGGAAAACAGGTTGACAACCCCCCACCCCCCACCCCTCTTCTTTGTGGCAGCCCCTTAGATAGTAGAACATTGCTCTCATGTCATCCCTAGTCTTCTTTTCAACTTAAGGCTGCAATTATGCAATATATTCAGTTCACCCAGCATGAACCCAGCCTGCTTGGTTACTCTGTAGTTAAACATATTGCCAGAAACCCCAAAATGGATTAATTCAATAACTGAGTTTAATGTGCTGTATGTCTGGCCAACACCTTTCTTGCAGCCCCACGTAGGTACAGGCGACAGTTATGGTGAAATGCCTCACTATCTAATAAGGCCACTAGATGGCGCACTTAACCCAGAAAGAACTCTCTTTTTAAAGCTTCCTGAAACTATTTTTCTTGAACCCTTTTCACAAAGCTTGTTATAATAGGAGTTTCCTTTTACTAAGGAAAAAGCCACTTCAAGGCTATAGGTTGGATCCTTTGAGATGCTGCACCATAGCACCCATATGCAACCAGGATGCAAGATTGAAGCATCTAAGCATAAACAAGGGAGAAACTGGATTCCTGGGATTTTTCCATCCATTTTCTCATGCAAAGTGATCTATCTGTGTGTACCACTCACTGTGTGTACCACTCACTAAGGAGCCTGAGTGGCAGCATTTAACATCCAGCTGCCTGCAATTACTGCGAGTTCAATTCTCATCAGGCTCAAGGTTGACTCAGCCTTCCATCCTAAGGTGGGTAAAATGAGGACCCGGTTTGTGGGGGCAATCAGCTGACTTTGTATAAAATATACAAAAGTATGAAGGCTATTGCTTAACGCATTGTAAGCTGCCCTGGGTCTCCGGAGAAGGGCGGCATATAAAAATAAATAAATAAAATAAATACTCATCCTTTTCCCGTGCATTTGGGGGAAAACAGCATACTGGTTTATGAGTCCTCCGTGGCTTAAGAAGTTATAGAACCCTTCCTTCCTTCCTTCCTTCCTTCCTTCCTTCCTTCCTTCCTTCCTTCCTTCCTTCCTTCCTTCCTTCCTGTGCACAATGGTTAGAATGCAGTATTGCAGGCTGACTCTGCCCACTGCCAGCAGTTTGATCCTGACTGGCTCAAGGTTGACCCATCCTTCCATTCTTCAGAGGTCGGTCAAGTGAAGACTCAGATTGTTGGAGGAAATATGCTGACTCTGTAAACTGCTTAGAGAGGGCTGTAAAGCACTGTGACGCGGTATATAGGTCTAAGTGCTATTGCTAAGTGCTAAATGCTATTGCTATTAGAAGCAGAATATGATCTACAAAATAGAAACACAATTTATGTCCATTTGAATTTGCAAAATTTTGCTGAGCCATCAGATTTTGGCCCAGGTGGTGGATTATTTGCACAATTATGAGTGCTTGGGCATGTCTGTGCAAACACAGAGCTAGGTTGTTTCCAGGTAGGGAAGTGGGATGGTATGACAGTAATATTTTGCATCATCACTCAGTTTTTGGTTCTCCCACCCCTACCTTTGCTTTGAAAGACAGTGCTGGGAAATCTTTTCTGAGTGATTTAAAATGAGTGCTTGGAAACATTATTATTATTCTTCCCTGAAAGATATATGGCTCCCTCTTGTGTTTTCTCCAGATCTAGCTGGCATCAAAGATTTGGCATCACCAAGGAACTGCTGATTCAGTTCTACAGAGGAATTATTGAGTCTGTCATCTGCGCCTCCATAACTCTCTGGTTTGGCTCTGCAACCCAACAAGACAGACACAGACTTCAGAGGATAATTAGAACTGCATAAAAAACAATGGCTACTAACCTGCCTTCCATTGAGGATCTGTATATTGCATGAGTCAAAAAGAGGGCTGTGAAAATATTTACAGACCCCTCACATCCTGGACATAAATTGTTTCAACTTCTATTCTCAAAAAGACACTATAGAGCACTGCACACCAAAACAACTAGACACAAGAACAGTTTTTTCCCCAAACACCATCACTCTGCTTAACAACTAATTCCCACAACACTGTCAAATAATTTACTAAGACTGTATTACTATTATTCTTCTCTTCCTTACTAGTATCTATCTTTTCCCACTTATTACTATAACCATGTTGCTTGTATCTTTCAATTATATTGTTTTTATTTGTTTCCTAGTATGATTTGATAGCTTATTAGTAACCTTGACTATCACTAAGTGTTGTATTTTTTTATTCTTGATGAATGTATTTTATTCTCCTTAAGTACTCTGAGAGCATATACACCTAAGACAAATTCCTTGTGTGTCCAATCACACTTGGCCAATAAAGAATTCTATTCTATTCTATTCTATTCTATTCTATTCTACCCTACCCTACCCTACCCTACCCTATTCTATCAGTGTTCAGAGTAATACTACCCTTTTCTTCCCTTTAAAAAGTAAGTTTTCTTAGAAGGACCTCAACCTTCTGCTTTATAGTTCTAGATATTTCAAGAGATTTATATAACAACAAAGTAATCCCAGTCAACAAAGCCTAAAATCAAAGCTTCATTTTGATCTCAAGAGACAATTAAAAAAATTTAAGACAAAATTAAAATACGTTTATAAAACAACCTGATTAGAATCCGTGCGTGAAGTCCACAAGGAGCGATCGATGCCTAAATTTTAAAGTAGTATCTAAAATTATACAAAATAGAGAACATCTGACATTATAAAAATGTGACGGTATCTACAATTTATGTCAAATGTGACAATCTGTAAAAATTATCCCCAAATTGGTAATTCAGTGATACCTTGGTACTCAACTGCTTTGAAACTCATTGCATTTGGTACTCGAGGCATTTTGATATGAAAATTTTGTCCCGGTACTCATCATTTGTTTAGTACTCAACACACTTGTTGGAGTCGGCTGCCTTTTCACTACATTATAATCAGTGGTGGGCTGCTGCCAGTTCGGACCAGTTCTAGCAAACCAGTAGTTCCGATGACCAGCTGGCCCCACCCACCCACCCCCGCCCTATCGTGTCCTATATTTCCTTCTTTTTGGCTCAGCTGATTCAGCCGGCATAGCTGATTTCCGTGCTGTGCTACTTATCAGGGCTGCCGTAGAAGGTAAGCAGCTGAGCTTCCAATTGCTGTATTTTGAACTCTGCACGCATGCAAGCTCACAGAAACAGTTGTTAAACTGGTTGCAACTCACCACTGATTATAATGTAGCAATTAATCAATACATTATTCCTTATGGGAAAAAATTGTTTAGTACCTAGCATTTTTGGTACTCATCGTGCGTCCCAAAACCAATTAATGATGAGTACCAAGGTACCACTATATAGTAGAACCTCTGGTCACAACCATAATTCATTCCATAACTTTGGTTGCAACCTGATTTAGTCGTGAGCTGAACCTACTTTTGGAAATTTGGCGCTTACAAAAAAAAAAAATGGCATGGAAGGGGAAATTAGCTGTGGAAAAAAAATTGTGAATTTTTTGGTCGGAACCTAATTTGGTCATGGTCAGAAGCATTCGTGACCAGAGGTTCTACCGTATCTAGGATTACATAGAATACATTTGTGTAGCAGGAACTGAGCCAATCAAGGTCCAGTTGGTGTTAGATGTAGCTCAGCAAATTCTAGCCACATGTGCTATGATAAAAGGCTGTTCATCTACGAGCAACATCTGGGCATTGGTCAACTCTGAAGGACCAGGATAGCTGCTGATCAGAAGGAGGATAAGCCTGGTATGAGTATCTCTGCAAAAAGATCAATGCAGAAGGACATCTTCTGCAATTTCTACCTCTCCAGAATCACAAGGAGACTCCCATTTGGTTTATTTTTTATTCCACCATTATTATTTTTACAAGCAACTCAAGGCAGCCAACATATGTGATATTTCTTCCCCCTCCTATTTTCCCACAATAATAACCCTGTCAGTTGTGTTGGGCTGAGAGAGAATAACTGGTCCAAAATCACCAGTGGTGGGTTTCCACCGGTTTGACCCGGTTCGGGCAAACTGGTAGTGGTAGTGGTGGGAGGCTCCGCCCACCCGCCTGGACATCTTCACGGATGCTCTGTGCATGCACCAAAGATTCTGCACATGTGCAGAAGCGCAGCGCACGCACTCACAGTTCCAAACCAGTAGCGAAGGTAAGTGAAACCCACTACTGAAAGTCACTCAACTGATTTTCATACCTAAAGCGGGACTAGAACTCCCAGTCTCCTGGTGATTGGCCCAAGTCTCCCGGCCATCTTTCATCCCAAAGATGAGATTAGAACCCAATGCTTCCCAGTTTCTAGCCTGATGCCTTAACCACTAGACCAACCTATCTCCTCTTACTTTACATTTTAATGCTTATCTAGTTGGGCATCTTTGAGGTGCCACAAACGGAAATTTCATTGTGTCCAAATTTGCATTTCAGGTTTTCAGATTCAGGGGAAAACCCACAAAAAAAAATTACAGTAGGGTAGAGTTGCACGTCTGTGCAAGACATGCTCACAGGCCTGGCCCCACAGAAAGCTATCATGAAACATAATCTATAAAATACACAGACTTCATCTGTGTTTTGTAATTCTTTTAGATGTCCTGTGGCATCATTTAAATTGGGGAGTTTTTTTTAAAAAAAGAAAGAAATCTTGACAGGAAAAAGTAACTCTGCTCTCTTTGTTCCTCTCACAGAGTTTTGCCAAGAAAGATCTGAGGTGGAAGTTCCACTCTACCTAGGGAGGGTATCTGCAACCTGCGGCTCTGGAGCCACATGCGGCTCTTTCATCCTCCTGCTGTGGCTCCCTATTGGCTGAACCCTCCACTGGCTGGCCCCAACCCTTGCCCTCCCCTTCCAGTCACTCTTCACCTGGCCTGAGAGAGATGAGAGAGAGAGAGGGGGGGGGGGACCGTTTCCCACAGAAAACACTGGGAGCCACAAAACATGGGTAGGCATGGCTGGTGGAGGGATGTCATGTGATTGGGTGGGAGTGAGTGACGTCGAGTTGGCCACACCCACCCAGGTTTTGTGGCTCCCGGTGTTTTTTTTTCTGTGGGAAACGGGTCCTAATGGCTCTTTGAGGGTTTAAGGTTGCAGACCCCTGAGCTAGGGACTAGGGATGATACGATGTCAGTCCTCCAGTACTTGAGGGGCTGTCGTAGAGAAGAAGGAGACAACCTATTGTCTAAAGCACCTGAGGGCAGGACAAGAAGCAATGAGTGTAAGATTATCAAAGAGGAATCCAATCTGGAACCAAGGAGAAATTTCCTGACAGTGAGAAAAATTAACCAGTGGAATGGCTTACCTCCAGACATTGTGGGAGCTTCATCAATGGAGGGTTTTAAGAAGAGATTGGATTGGACAAGCATTTGTCCCAAATGGTATAGGGTCTCCTGCTTGAGCAGGGGGTTGGACTAGAAGGCCTCCAAGGTCCCTTCTAACCCTATTGTTCTATGCTGCACAAGTCCACCATTTGATGCCACAATTTTTTTTTATTTATTTATATGCCGCCCTTCTCCAGAGACTCAGGGCGGCTTACAATGCGTTAAGCAATAGCCTTCATACTTTTGTATATTTATACAAAGTCAGCTTATTGCCCCCACAAACTGGGTCCTCATTTTACCTACCTTAGAAAGGATGGAAGGCTGAGTCAACCTTGAGCCTGGGGAGATTTGAACTTACAGTAATTGCAGACAGCTGTTGTCAATCACAATGCTATCAGTCTGCTGAGCCACCTCCCACTTTTGGGAGGATGGCTTCCAAGGTGGCTAGAAATGCAGCAAAATAAGACTGATATTGCAACATTAAGAACGAGAAGAGTGAGTGTGTGTGTGTGTGTGTGTGAGAGAGAGAGAGAGAGGGGAGGGGGAGAGAGAGAGAGAGATCCCTTTTGCAACATAGTGATCTCAGTGCTGAATAGCATAAGCCTAGTTTTACAACAATTTCCCAGCCATGAATCATCAAATGTGAAGTTCTTTAAAAGTCCAAGGACTTGTTCCACAGCCCCATTTTTAAACCTGACATTGTAACTGATTGTATGTGTGAGGCATGAAAAATCAGGTCCACATGTGAAGCTACAGTTAAACTGAAGAACAGTTGGATTTAGTCTACTTGTGGCTATTAGGGATTCTAGGCTAATACCTCTTTTAATGCCACCCCCAGATTCTGACACTCCTTCCCCTGCAGTAAGGTTACTACAAATTGCTAAGGAAGTGGACACAGTCGTTCTTATTTTCCCTGGTTTTCCCAACTTTTGATACCTCAACATCCTAGAAGAAGGTTTCCTTAAAAAGTACTTTTGCTATGTGGTGAATAAAATTCCTGCCCTACCAAAGATGTTGTTGTGGCCCACCAGTGGCCAGCAGATCTGGCAGCAGATTTGGACAGTGAGGAGGTTGGGGAGGAACATGGGCCAGTCCTGGAGTCTGGGGAAGGCTCTGATGAGGGCTCTGCATCAGAGGCAGAGAGGGGGCCAGAGCCGTATGTCAGTTACCAGCTGCCTTCAGAGGCAGACATCAGTGAGGCAGACAAACAGCTGGAGCCTGGTCCCAGTTGCACATGCGCAGAGTTGCCAGACGAAGGGAACAGCTAAGGAACAAGGGTCGACTTGAGAGTAAGGCCACAGGTGGACAATGAATGGCCCCTCCCAGAGGGAGTAAAAGAGGAGCGAAAGGGGAGTGGAGTTTGCGGGAGACAATTAGTTCATTCCTGCATTCTTGCCAAGTATTGCGGGCGTCTGAAAGATATCGGCCTGGCTACTCTCCAAGCCTGATAAAGGTCGGTCATTGTGAACTATCTTGAAAGACTGGGAGAGGAAAGACTTTGCTGGAGAGGAATTCACTGTAAATTAAACAAAAGGGGTTTTTGTCAGGACAAGGACTCGGCTTCGTGATGCTGGGGAAGCCAAAGTCAGAACAAATGTATGTGCTGATATAGTCCAACCCATTTGGAAGTTGGTGGATTGACAATTCCTGCCCAGAATAAATCTAGAAAGTTGATTATACTGGCTGGATTTATCCAAAACTACATCGGTGTTTTATATATTTACTTCTGATTTTCAAATATCTCCAAAGATATATCTAGAAGAATAAGAAAAAAAAATCTTCTTTTTTATAATGATCAAGTATCTCTAATCTAGATCAAGGTTAGAGATTTCTCACCCTTGGTGCTGCCAAGTAGAAATAGTTGGCAACCATGTAGGAAAGAATAGTGACTTGACATGAGTTCTTCAGAAATTACAGAAATATCATAAGAGGCAGAGGAGATTTTAATTTTGGTTTCTACAGAAGTTAAAAATATAGTTAATGAGAAATATGCATGCTTCAGAAATAACAGAAGTATCATAAGAAGGCAGAGGGGATTTGGCTTTCAGATTTACTATTCCCCCAGGACTCATAAAGGCATGGATCATGCCTTTATGCATGGATATAAAGGGACATAACTTCAAGATCTTAAAAGTCTTTGTTTGCATGATGTCTAAAGCATTTGAAGGACATCAACATACAAGAAAGGATGATTGGCTTTGGAGTTCATTGAAAAACTGATTAAGAAAGTATATACCGTAACTTTCTATTAAATTTGAAAATGGAGGATGAACAAGTAAAAAAAGCAATGATACAGTGGGCAATGATATTTGGATATAATATAGAATTAGAGAAATGGCAAAATATACAGGAAAGAAATTATAAATTAACAATGGCAACTTCTCATAAAGAAAACTTTATAGATGGCATTTACCACCTGCTAGGTTAGCCAAAATGTTCAAAAACTATGTCTAGTAAATGTTGGAAATGTAACCAAAAATTTGGCACATATTATCATCTATGGTGAACTTGTGCCAAAGCAAAAGAATTTTGGGCAAAAATACCCATATGACTAGAAAAGATATTAGGAAAACAGGTAGATCTTAAACCTGAACTTTTTTTAATTAGTTATAGTACCAGAAAAATTTGATAAACAAAGTGTATATTTAATATTGCATATACTAACAGCAGCGAGGATTGTATTTGCACAGCATTGGAAAAATGAAGACATATCACTAGATGAAGAGATAATTAAGAAGATATTGGACTATGCAGAAATGGACAGATTTACATTGAAGATTAAACAGAAAGAAGATACAGAATACTCCCAAATATGGGATTTATTTTATCAATGGCTGGAAAAAAAGGGGAAAAGGTTAGGAATATAATTTGTACTATTAAACAAACAAAATAACCCAGACAACATTATGTTTATTAATCACTAATTAAATGTAATAGTAGAACATTAATAAAACTTTATTTTTAAAAACCATATAAGATAGGATATTGCACAGGGTTTTATTGCATAGGATGAGAGGTGGATTTCAGCAGGTTGTGACCAGTTCTGGAAAACGGGTAGCGGAAATTTTGAGTAGTTCGGAGAACTGATAGTAAAAATTCTGATTGGCCCCACCCTCATCTATTCTCTGCTTCCCAAGTCCCAGCTGATCGGAAGGAAAGGGGATCTTGCAGTAACCTTCCCCTGAAGTGAGGAGGGAATGGAGATTTTACAGTATCCTTTCCTCTCCACACCCACCAAGACAAGCCACGCCCACCAAGCCACACCCACAGAACCGGTAGTAAAAAAATTTGAAACCCACCACTGCATAGGATATAGCATAAAGTCAAGCTGCAGGTGGAATTCTTTTAAGCTATATCTAAAGGAAAGAACAATCTAAAATGAGATAATTTCAGGAGAAAATATATCCGTTTAAACTTAAGGATTATCATCATTCAAATATGATGACGATGATGTTACCCATGCAGTCATGTGTGACTCTTGGTGATTTGATGGACAAAAGTCTCTTCACACTTTCCAATCTGGCATTGCTTCTTTGAATTTTTCTATGCTCTGACTGGTGTCACTTTCAATATGAAAATGTCTTTTTTGTAGCTGATATCTTGTCAGTGAACTGGAGACCAACAAGCTTGTTCAGAGTAGATATTTCATGACTGGCCTGAATAGACTATCAAAAAAATCCATTACAGGTAATTCTCGACTTATGATTACGTTATGACTTATGAGCGCAAAATGTTCATTGCTAAGTGGATCAGTTGTTAAGTGTTGCTCCATTTTGTGACCTTTTTTTACACAGTTGTTAAGTGAATCATGCAGTCGTTAAGCAAATCTGGATTGGCCCATTGACTTTGCTTGTCAGAAGCCAGCTGGGAAGGTGCCCAAATGGTGATCGAGTGTGAAAGCCAATCATAAGTCACTTTCTTCAGTGCCATTGTAACTTTGAACAGTCACTAAATGAATGTCGAGGAGAACCTATATTTGGCCACCACATGGTGAGATTTTAAATGGTAAGCAGTCTGGAAGAAGAGAGCCAGAACTATTGTCTATGGAGATTCTCGGTCATCCAGGTCATGGTTGTCCCAAAGTTGCTTTTTTTAAGAGGCAACTGGACTTTCTTGGTTTTGCTTTGAAGACGTTTTGCTTCTCATCCAAGAAGCTTCTTCAGCTCTGAGTGGATTTCCCACCATCCAGTCAGAGCTGAAGAAGCTTCTTGGATGAGAAGCAAAACGTCTGCAAAGAAAAATTAAGTAAGTCCAGTTGCCTCTTGAAAAAAGCACCTTTGGGACACCCAGAATAATTCTGAGTACATTTTTAATGAAAGTATAATGTGTCTCATCATAACGGTGAGATTATATCCAGAACAAAAATTAAAATCTCTTCATGGTTGATCAAGGATCTCTAACCTATGTCAAGGATGGAGCCTTTTCAGCATTAGTGGTGCCAGGAAGAGAGTGTCAGGTTTCGATACTATCTCAAAATAAATGAATTTCCAAACTGCCGATCTTTGAGGAAATTTTCTCTTTATTGAGCATAGTGATCTGTCCCTGGCTCTTTCGCGGTCAGCACTGACCTTTGCCCCCCAAGCCCTCCCTTTCTGATCCCCAATTCTCTGCATCTCATTAGCTATCTTCCAAGCCACTCTCCTCATCCCATCTTCGTCAGATCACAGGAATGTCCCCCCTCCTCCCATCTCCGAGGAAACAGAATCTTCAAAGGAATTAAGTAGGCAAAAGTTCAAGCTTCTCCTCTCCTTTCATATGTCAGCACTGGAATGCTGTCAGAGAGATTGAATAACTGTCATGGTCCCATCGGAGCCTGGGTCCGAGGAGGAGGATGAGATGGAGCTAGGGTTGATGGAGGAACAACCAGAGGAACAGGATGTGGCAGTCCCGGATCCCTTGGGCCTGGGAAAGGTCACCATCAAAGGGGAGAGGGCACAGGATGACCAAGCAAGGGGGAGGAGTGGGTAGGCAGCGGAGCAGAGGAGCGATGGAGCTCCGGTGATGAGCAATTACCTCCCCCCTGATCCCCAAACATGGAGAATGAAGAGAGGGCGGGATCAGCAGAGGGCAACCCAATGACTCAGGAGGAGGGCACCCCGCCCCTCTTCCCAAAGTTCACCTGGGGAATGAAATTTAAAGAGACGCTGTTGGGAACAAGTGTTGCCTTTTTCAAGTCTCACATGTTCTTACCAATGTCTGGATACTTTACTATGCCTTGCCCTGCTTGCTGTCAGGGTTCCAAATAACATATCCACAGCAAACAAAACTCCGAGGCAGGTAGATTCCTCAAAGAATGATCGTATTGGATACGTCATATTGGCACAGGCTGGTGAAAACCGACTCTGACTATTCCTGCGGTTTTCGCGTAATTAAAAGTAAAAAAAAAACAAAAAACACTTTCCCAAAACAATCAGTCACATGGTCCAATCAGAATACTGTCCAGTTGCTAGGTGACACCAGTCCCCTCCTTCTGAGCACTTGCAGGAATGTCCTTGGTTCCCAAGAGAAAGTATTTTGTTTTGACTAGAACACCCCAACTATCTCTATTCCCCCCTTCCTGTCCCTCTTCTCCAGTGTGTCAGTGCTGAAGTCTCAAAATGGCCTCAATCAGGCCAGCTTCAGGGTTGACACTTGCCTTGCTTGTCTGGTCTGGCTGTGTGCGAGTTGGCAGTGACACAGTTCTGCTGTGCTGCAGTCCCAGTGAACTCTTCCTGTGATGAAGTCTCCTTGGAACCAAATTCCCTGAATTGTGGCTGCTCTCAGAACTGTGCTGCTCCTCTGGGCTAATAACTGCCAGGAACTATTGGAGGTGCGTGTTTAAAGATTGGCTCCTGGACTTGCATTGAACGGTGGGACTTTTGGAGGAAAGTTGGAGCAACAAGGGGCCAATAATTTGTTCCGGCTGTGTTGCTTCCGTGGCCAGTCCCCGGGTCATCACAAGAACTATGCATAAAAGAACATTATCTTCATGTTGTAGATAGCTATGGGTTCTTCAGAAATAACAAGAATATCATAAAAGGCCAAAGGAGATTGTATTTTTCTTTCTGCAGAAGTTTAAAATATAGCTAATGAGAAAAACATCTGAAGTACTTGTTGGGAATTACTCATCCAAAAGAATTATATATAAATATTAGAAAAAATACCTACTAGTAGCTAAAAGGAACTTTGTCCATAAAACGATCGTGGAAATTGGCAATGGGCCCTAATTTGGATATTGAGATACTGTGGAACTGTTAGGGATTTAGTCAATGCTGATGGGGTTCAAGTAAGACTCCGGATGTTTTGGGATTGCATCCAGGGCACCAATTACTGTTGGTACTGATTTGTTTTAGAATAGAATAGAATAACAGAGTTGGAAGGGACCTTGGAGGTCATCTAGTCCAACCCCTTGCTCAAGCAAGAGACCTTATACTATTCCTGACAGATGGCAATTCAGTCTCCTCCTGAAAGCCTCCAGTGAAGAAGCTCCCACAATTTCTGAAGGCAACTTCTGTTCCCTTGGTTGATTGCTCTCACTGTCAGAAAATTTCTCCTTATTTCCAGGTTGAATCTCTCCTTGTTAAGTTTCCATCCATTATTCCTTGTCTGGCCTTCGGGTGCCTTGGAAAATAGCTTGACCCCCCCTCCTCTCTGTGGCAGCCCCTCAAATATTGGAAGACTGCTATCACGTCTCCCCTGGTTCTTCTCTTCACTAGACTAGCCATGCCCAGTTCCTGCAACCGTTCATCGTATGTTTTAGCCTCCAGTCCCCTAATCGTCTTCGTTGCTCTTCTCTGTACTCATTTGCTTCCTTTTGCCACAGGCATGCTACTCCTATTTGCAGATAGAAGATTTGCACATTTGTATTTTGTGATTTCCTCCAGTTCTTTCTCTTCTCTTCTGCTGTCTCCAGGTGCTCCCAAATCCACTATCCAGGCTTTTTTTGTCTTTCTTATCAACCACTTTTAAGTCTAGACTCTAGGGTGTTACGTGGAAGGTGTTCCTCTGTTTAAAATCTAAAGTCCCAGACCAGTTTAGCTTCCTCATTTTCTGTTACTTTGTCTGTCTTGTGGTCCCATTGCTTCTTGCTTGCAGGCAAATGGTATCTCTTGCAAATATTACAAGATATTGTAAACTGGCCAAACTCAACCAACCGCCTTTCATTTATTATGGTTTGCCACACCATCGGCCTGATGTTTAAACTGGGTTTGATATTTGGTATACAAATTAAAATAAATAAATAAATAAATAAATAAATAAATAAATAAATAAATAAATATTTTTATCCACCTCTTGAGTCCTTCCTAAGGACCTAGGATAGGCAAATGTTGTTGTGTTTCAGTATTATTATTTTATTCTCTTCTTCAGCTCAAGATATTGGTCTGGGTAGACTTGTTATTGCTTTTGATTTCAGAGTTTATACAAGGAACAAGAGGCAGATTATATTATAGTTGAGTGAGAAGCAAGAGTAAACCCAGAGTTAGAGCCACGGTGAAGTGTTATGTCTTAGACTATCTCAAACTAAGCAAGGTCATGCGCAGGATGTCCTGAGAGGACAATAACTATTTATGCATGGTTTATTTTTGTCTGGTGTACAGAGAGAAAATGAGATTTCTCATCACTTCAACACTTTTTCCTATGTTCCATAATGACGGGGAATTGCAAGAACTTTTCTTCTCGAAATGAGTACATGCAGTAAAGGAAGCATTTTCTGATCTGGATGCTTCAAACTCTGAATGACCCAGATCATATCTGGTGCCTGTTTACAGCTCCTGGAACTTCTCCCTCCTACAATGTGCCCCTGAAATTCAACACAATTATTCCGTTTTTGATATTTGCTTTCTTTTATAAACTAAGAAGTTAAAGTAGGGGCATTGGTGCCTGTTTTACTTAAATGCCTCCTGAAAGATTTGAATATTTCAGCCGTGCTCCTGCTCCACCTAAAACCTATCTGCTTCCTTGTTGTTCTCGAAGGCATAAACGGTTAAAATCCCTCAGGCCTGAAATAATTGCCCATTCCTCTTATCAGATCTAGAGTTATTAGATTAATTTTGGATCCAGTTAATATTCCTGTTTTATTCAATCAAGTTCAATTTCTACCATTTCTGTACTGGAGAGGGGTATTTTTATACAAAACATAAATAACAACATTATATAATATTTTACAACTTTCTGCATCGACAATTAGCTTTACTTTTAAATTCAATCTTCTTAATCATTTTCTTATTCTTGTATAACCATATTGAGCATTCTTATAAACTAAATTGTTATATAGACTTGCATCCTATTTATTAATATGGTCAAAATTTTATCCTTGCCAGTATTCAATACTCTTATATTTCAATTAATCAAATTTCAATTTACACTCTTTTTTTCTTTTTCTATTATGTTTTTGGTTTTAAAAATGTAAAATACTCAATGAAAACTATTTTTAAAAATAAATAAATAAATAAAACGCTGTACAAAAGAATTGTATGTATTTTCTGCCCCCACGTCTGCCCCTACTTATATTTATCAAGCAATGTTGATAAATGCCATGCTACATTTGTGTGCCCAATTTCTCTACCATACACACTGGGTACAAGTTTGCCTTAAATGTGCAATCAAGGGAGGAGAGGAGAAGGAGGAATGATTGAGGAGGAGGAGTTAAACTGCATTTCAAAATAAAAAAAAGTATAATTTTACTGTAACTAGGGATCAGTTTTCATATTTGAAGAGTGTTCAACAAAATTGTAGCTCAAGTGTAGCTATAATTCTGCTATGACCAGTAGATGACATTTCCACATAAGTACAATTATGCAGACAGTCTGCTTAATATATAATTATTTAAGAGGATGGTTCGTCTAAGCAATCAGTCCTTTCTTGCACATTCTTAATTTCTTTTCCTTCAATTCTTTCAAAAACAAATCCGAAGCCAAATTGAGAAGGTTGCGAGAAACTTTCTGGGTCATGCTTTCTATTTTGACTGGTCATGGAAAATACTCATGTCCAGAAATACTTATCTACAAATATATATATAAACTAATATAAACTATATATATCTTTTCTGCACCAATTGCCATTCCAAACATTTTCACAGCATTTTTTTCAACAATTCTTATTCAGCTTTGCCTTCTACTTCTACTGAGCTATGTCTTTGAATTTTGCAAAAGTTTCTAGAAGGAGGAGGAGAAAGAGGAGGAGGAAAAGAAGAAGAGGGAAGAAGAAGAGGAGGAGGAAGAAGGGAAGAAGAGGAGACGGAGAAAGAGGAAGATGGAGGAGAAGGAGAAGCATGCATACTATCTATGGAATGAGAGGCTTATGTGTCCAGTGATGTTCGAGAGCTATGCTGGTGATAATTTATCATATTGTTTCTCAACTTCAGCGACTTTAACATGCGTGGAACCAAAGACCAATCATTTGTTGATAAATTTAAAAAATTCAAAAGAAAGAAATCCAGATCTCTGCATGCTTAGATTAGATTACATATTAATAGAGTTGGAAGGCACCTTGTAGCAGTGGTGAAATCCAAATTTTTTTACTACTGGTTCTGTGGGCGTGGCTTGGTGGGCTTGGCAGGAGAAGGATACTGCAAACTCTCCATTCCCACCCCACTCCAGGGGAAAGGATATTACAAAATCTCCATTCCCATCCCACTCTGGGGCCAGCCAGTTCTCGGAACTGCTCAAAATTTCCGCTACCGGTTCTCCAGAACCTGTCAGAACCTGTTGGATTTCTCCCCTGCCTTGTAGGTCATCTAGTCCAACCTCCCGGCCATGCAGGAGACCCTACACCATTTCTGACAAATGGCAGTCCAGTCTCTTCTTGAAAGCCTCCAGTGATGAAGCTCCCACAACTTCTAAAGACAAGCTGTTCCATTGGTTGATGGTTCTCACTATCAGAAAATTTCTCCTTATTTCTAGGTTGAATCTCTCATTGATCAGTTTCCAGCTTGGATAAATAACAAGAAGGCGTATGAATCCCTCCCACCAAGACAGATCAGAAAAAATATGAACAAATGAAATCTTTCAAGCTGTTTCACTATCAGCTTCATAATGCAGATTGGTGATAATCCCACAGATAAGGATGCTAAAGGAAGACCCTCGAAAAGGATGCAAATGACCAGCTGTCTGCAAGGATTATAAATCCTTCCATTCTTCATTATCCTGTCAGAGCCGAAGAAGCTTCTTGGATGAGAAGCGAAACATCTTCAAAGGAAAAAAAAAACCTAAGAAAGTCCAGTTGCCTACTGAAAAAATCAAGGACTACCTGCATTTTGTTTGGGTGCAACTGACAGATTGGATGCCAAATTGTGATTTTGATATGGATTTATTTGTTATTTGTTTATTATTTTACCCTATACAATCCTCGATTTATGACCACAATTGAGCCCCAAATTTATGTTGCTAAGTGAGACATTTGGTTAAGTGAGCTTTGCCTCATTTTACGGCTTTTCTTGAATGTTTGTTAAGTGAATCACTGCACTTGCTAAATTAGTAACATGGGTTGTTAAGTGAATCTGGATTCCCCATTGACATTGTTCGTCGGAAGATCACAAAAAAGGATCACATGATCCCGGGACACTGCAACCGTCATAAGTGTGAGTTAGTTGTCAAGCATCTGAAATTTGATCACATGACCACTGGGATGCTGCAACCGTCGTAAGTGTGAAAAACGGTCATCAGTCTCTTTTTTTTCAGTGCCATTGTAACTTTGAACAGTCACTAAATGATCTTGTCATGTCCCCGTCAGAGTCTGAATCTGAGATGGAAGACGAATAGCTGAGACAGAGCAAGAGAGTGGCTCCGTTGGCTGTGGAGGAAACTGGGGGAGGGCAAAGTCAGGCCGGGCAGAGCAGAGGAGAGGTAGAACAAGGAAGAGGGGGTTCAGATGAAGACCAAGGCCCACCCCCTCCTCATCTTAGGGCATGCAGGGAAGAACGGAGAAGAGAGCAACGTGGGTTGCATGGCTTACGAGAAAGGAAAGGGCCCTGATTCCCTTCACAAGGCACACCTGGGGATGGAGTTTAAAGGAGAGGCAGTTGGGAGGGGCATTTATCGGGAACAAATGCTGAATTAATCTGTTGTTGAGAGTTATGGCCTGCATTCCTGGCATTCCCTCCTGAGTGTTACTGCCGTGCTACTGTGTGCCTATCTTGTCCTGCTGGGATTATTCTTCCCATTTGGGACTCATTATCTTGCCCTGCTGGAGTGATTGATTGCAATCATTCCGTTTACAGTGTTGGGACTGGAGTACCTGCAGGTTTGTGGGAGAGTTTTCCTCCAGGCCGTAAAAGGGACATTGGGGGCAGAGTTGGTGCCAATAAAGGGATTCATACCGGTTCTCTGGCTGTGTTGCCTTCGTGCCACGCCCCAGGTCATCACAGATCTGTTGTAAGTCAAGGACTGTAATATCAATCCTTCAACTGTGAGCTCCATAGTCATTAAATACTAAAATGCAAGAGAGTGATAATGCAAAAGGATTTGCTGCATTAATTGTGTAAAATATCTACGATGGATTAATCACCTGATTCAAATGGCTCCTAAGCGCTGCTGTGCAGAATCTGACTACCTGTGCTGTAATCACAGGTAGTTCATCCTTAAGTATCCACTGGAGATAAGAAGTGTCAGAATG
This sequence comes from Arizona elegans, assembly GCA_022577455.1. NCBI lineage: Eukaryota > Metazoa > Chordata > Lepidosauria > Squamata > Colubridae > Arizona > Arizona elegans. Next base: position 10,770,886 of record JAKOOJ010000015.1, read on the forward strand.
GCCCGGAATACCTATTGATTATTGGGAATTATGAGTCTGAAGTAGGATAGCAATAGCATAGACTTATATACCGCTTCACAGTGCTTTACAGCCTTCTCTCAGTGATTTACAGAGTCAGCTTATTGCCCTCCCAACAATCTGGGTCCTCATTTTACCAACCTCGGAAGGACAGAAGGCTGAGTCAACCATGAGCCAGTGAGGATCGAACTACAGTCAGCCGGCAGTCAGCAGAAATAGCCTGCAGTACTGCATTCTAATCACTGCACCAGGGGTGGGTTCTAAATTTTTTTACTACCGGTTCTGTGGGCGTGGCTTATTTTGTGGGCATGGCTTGATGGTCATGTGACAATTCTTTAGGATTTAGCAGAGGTACTGGTCTACCAGGCTTTTAGCTGCTTGCAGAGCTGTACCGGTCTACCCACTTATTTTTGCAGATACTGGTCTACTCATGTATTTTTGCAGGCACTGGTTTAGCCATTTATTTTTTGCAGGTGCTGGTTTAGCCATTTGTTTTTGGAGGCACCAGTCTACCACCAAACTGCCTTTTAACACTGATCAGCTGTAGGGCGGCCCTTTGAAGCCCCGCGGCAAGAGTTTAAACAGTTTTTTTTCCCTCTAGCCAATCAGCTGGGACTCAGGAGGCAGCAATAGATTGGGGGTGGAGCCAAATAAAAGGTAAGAATAATGCAGGGAGGGATGAGGGGGCGGGGGGGCAGAACCTATTCGGTGACGTCATATCGTCACCGCTACCAGTTCGGCGGAACCGGGAGGAACCGGGAGGAACCCACCACTGCATTGCACCAACGTGGCTCTTAATTTTCTCTCCTTGAAGCCAATCGTGCTTGATTGGTTGATTGTTGCAGTGATTCTGAAAGATGGTAATGTCAAAGACAATGAATGGCGGGCGGGAGGGCGGAAGGCAAAATACCAAGATTTGCACATGGAGATTGCAAAAATTTGAAAGAAGTTGAGACTGGTGCCAACTGGTGCCAACAGTTATTGGTATACTAGGTACATTATCAGGAGGAATTAGAAAAAAAAATTGGATTGTCTAAATTTGAAACAATGTACAATGGCCCAGCTATAGTACTATTGGACAACTTATATATAATTAGGTATTACTTTTGCAAACCCCGAGACCTTGAGAATCACGAAGAAGAAAACTGACCCAATTACTATGACTAACAACAATAATAAGTTATTACGATAATTCATTATTGCTCTTCAATTACTGAAGCCATTGTAAGATTCTTAAGAAAAGAGGAAATTGTATTCCCTGTTGCACAGTTTGGGTAGTGCTACTGTATGATTTTAAAATACATGTTGTGTTACTGGTTGTATTTGCATTATTTTATATTCTGGTATTGAACTGCATCAATATGTAGTTCCTGAAAAATACAGAACTATTCCAAAATCCCAATTTAAATGAAATTCTGAAAACACTTACATTTATCAAAATGCCAGGCAGAAAATGACATTATCCTTTTAGATGAGGTTATATGAGGACCGGATAAAATGAGACATTTCCAGATGCCTCCAAATGAGATTGTGGGGATGTCTTTTCTTTGTCAGTTAATTTATCACCAGTTGAGTCTTACAATGTATGTACAAGGGTTTATTAAGCTACTTTTTTTTAATAGGAAAGTTCCAGGCTAGCTCTGAACAAAAGTGATTTTTCTTTGCCTCAAAATCACTCATTAGTATCTCTAAATAATAAATAAGCCACCATTGCTAATCAAACAATATGTCACAAGTAAATGCCTTATTCTTTATTATGTAAATAGTACATGACCAGGATATCAGGGGTTAACTTATTCTTCACTACTTAATATATTCATACTTAACCACTCCTATATCTAGCTCCACCCCTTGTATATATAAGGAGCTGTATACTTTCCTTCTGTGCTTCTATCTGTGAATATTCAGTGTATATAGAATGCCTTCTGTAAATAAACAGTGCTTTATTTGAATATCTAATTCTTAAACTACTTATTGAGTCTGATCCTGAAAATATCGTAACCATTTGGTAGCAGAGGATGGTTTGATTAACTCAACGCGAAATTCCAAAACGTAATAAAGAACAGCGGAACAGCGAAAAAAAGGAGTATCGTAACAGATGATCCCAAAAATCCAAAAATGGTGAGCGAATCATCTACAAAAAAAGGAATAATGAAAAGAAAGACCAATGGTCCCGCTCAAAATTTTGAATGGCAGCCATCTTGTTTTCAACCGATCACAAAAAAGAGCGAAGCAGAGTCAATCAGAGTACATCATTCAAAATCTTTGGCGCGAAAGGATTCACATAATAAAAAAAAGAAAAAAGAAAAACTTTACTTTTCAGAAAATTCTGATACAGACTCAGAAGAAATACCTATCGAACTAAAAGTCAAATCAGCTATAAGAACTCTTTTTACAACATTCGGTCCAGGACTGAAAATTACAAAAGAACCGACAAAAGATGGCAATTGAGAAACAGGGAGAGAACAAGCAAGAAAGCAAACGTCTCGGAGTCTGCCCGCTTCTCCTCAATCAACGAGAGCACCGACACCTGAGCCCAGAGAACCTTGTAAATACCACCCCACGCCGCAGACGATGTCAGAAAACAGCGATCTCAACAAGAGTCATCGCAACAGAAAGACACGAGCTTCTGCCGCCGCCTGGACACCGAAGATCGAGCCAGAGACTGAATCATCGGAAGAAGAGCGCTACGAGGGAGCTGCAGCGACGAGAACCTCTCCCGACAGCTTCAGGAGCGAAATGAACAATGCGCATGTGCAAGACTACACAGACAACTTCAGGGGACATGAAGAACAGAGAGAACCATTCAGAATCGTCGCAAGCATACCCACGCCATTTTGTAACTTTCAACATTTGCAAGACCACGGACTGCCTCCAGTTGTAAGTAATGGATCCAACAATATTGGGAATTTACCCAATGATTCCCCAAAACTGAGAATAGATGGCATTAATTTGCAAGAATGGTGTCAGCAGCTCCAGGTTGTCTTTCTAAAAGAAAACTTATTATTTTTTATCACTAACCCCCAAAAAGACCTTGGACTCTAAAATTAGACTGTCTGCACCATAGGGCATTTTTCTTATTAATTTCCAGTATATCTCCTGCCATGTACCACATTATTAAGCAAAATCTAACTGTATCAGAAATTATTCAATGCATGTTTAAATTGTTTCACAGTGAAAGTGTAGCCACTACAACAAGAATGTCTAAAGATTTCTTCTCAGCTAGGATAAAGCCAGGGGTTACCATAAGTGAACATTTAATATCTTTAAACAAAATTAGAGCAGAACTGCATTTAAGGGGGGAAATAATTTCAGATCAAACAATGAAGAGTGTTATCATTAACTCACTAGACCCATAGTGGGATAACTATATATCTCATTTAGACACAATCAATTTAGGATATTTATCCATAGAAAGTCTATCTAACAAGCTAATATCTGAAAATAATTCAAGGAGAAGTCGTTGTAACAATCACATGGAACATAAACAATATAAGAGGGTGGTTTTTCAAGAAAGATATCATGAACCAATAGGATGCCACAACTGTGGATCCAAAGAACATAATAGGAGAGACTGTCCAAAACTCCTCAGAAATAGAAAAAATCCTGACTACAGAAATAGGTATCAAAACAGACAGCCATCAATTGATAGACATAGATATAGAAGTCCACCCATCTATAGGGAACATAGAGGGGGCAGGGATAACTCAAAAGATAGAAAGTCTGGTTCACTGAATGGGTTAAACAAACATGACAACACTAACATACAACAGACAGAGGACAATGATTGGCTTATCGATTCTGGAGCAACCAACCACACTACAAATAATAAAAATATACTATCTTCATTTGTAGAGGATAAATTCGTAATTAAGGTAGCTAATCAAGAGAAGGTTCAAGTCATAGGTAGAGGAAATATAACCTTACCTGACCTAGGAAAAATAGAGGGGGTATTGTTAATACCTGAAATACCTCATAACATACTTAGTGCAATAAAACTAAGCAGAGATTCTGGCATAAATATTGTGTTCTCAAAAGGAAAAGCAACATTAGAGAAAAACAGAACAGACATAGGTACTGTGATTATTAAAGGAGGTCTACCTTATCTAATGACAAAAGAAAAATGGTTACACAGCATTGATTCCAACATGGAAGATAACAATAACATAGACAACAAAAGCAGTAGTAATAGTAACAATGAGGAACATGAGATTATTCACAATCACAAAGACACACACAACAACAAAATACCTAATATTGGTAAACCAATTCATGATGAGTGTGCTCATGTCTTACATAGGAAATTAGGACATGCCAGTTTTCCTGTAGTTCAAAAGATGACTGAACATGCTGAAGGTGTTAAAATAAAAAATTGTAAAAACTATTTGGAATGCTCAGTATGTAAATCTACAAAACTCAAAACTAGCTCCAAACCCAAAAAATCAACAAGATCAACCAACAAAATTTTTGATTTGGTACACATGGACATAGTTGGTCCATTAACACCATCAATCACATATAGAAAACGTTATTTCCTAACCATTGTGGATGACTATAGTCGTTATGGCTTTGTCTATACACTAAAGCACAAAGATGAAACTTTTCAGAAATTTAAGGAGTTTTACAAACGTACAGAAACACAACATAATATTAGAATAAAACAAATTATGACAGATAGGGGATGTGAATTCATGTCAAAAGAATTCTCCCAATGGCTTAAAGACAAAGGGATGTTACATTACACGTCTAGCCCTTTCTCTGCATTCCAAAATGGAGTGGTAGGGAGAAAGAACTCAACATTACAAACCATGATTAGATGCACATTAGAAGACGCTGGCTTAGGAAAACAATTCTGGTCAGAAGCTTTACAATATTCCAATTATACACAAAATAGAACTTGGTCCAGCATTGTTAACAAGACACCATATAAAATGATGTATAATAGGAAACCCAAAATAGCTCATATGCACATATTTGGAGTCACTGCAGACGTACACATACCTAAGCAATTAAGACGTAAAGGTGAGAACGTATCTAGGAGACTCAAGTTCATGGGTTACGAAACAGGCACAAAAGGGTACAGATTTATTGATAATAATAACAGATTTATAGTTTCCAGAACGGCTGTATTCCATGAACAGGCCAACTGGTCTAAAATACATCTTAATGAAATTTTCCCAAACAACTATACAAACACTAAACACCAAGAGGAAAGAACTGGAGAAGAATACAATCACAACATACATAAAAATAAAAACAGAACATGGACTAACAGTCAATACAAAATAAAGACAGATTCATTAACAAAAAAGGAAGCTAGGTATTTACATGACAATGATAGTAAACCAAAAAGAACAATCAGGAATAACAGAAACCAAATACCAAACAAATACAAAGATTATATAATGTATACGGATGGAGAAACATCAACACCAAACACATACGAGGAAGTGCTAAAACTTCCCCCTGAAGAAAAGGAAAAGTGGGAATCAGCCATGACTAAAGAGATGGATAGTTTGCAGAAATTAAATGTATTCACACCTACACATGCACCTAAAGATAAAACTGTTATTGGTACTAGGTGGATATATAAAATCAAAAACTTAGAAGGAGGCAACACTTTATACAAAGCTAGACTAGTTGCTCAAGGTTATGCACAAAAATATCCCGAGGATTACACGGATACATACTCTCCCACTGTAAGAACTGAGAGTGTTAAAACTGCACTGGTCATAGCATCAGCACTTAACCTTGATGTATTCCAATACGACATACAGACTGCATATCTACATGCAAAATTAGATAAAGAGATATATGTAAGAGCGCCTCACAGTCAATATACAAACAAAAATGAAACGTGGTTACTAAGTAAAAGTTTATATGGGCTGAAACAATCTGGCAAAAGATGGTATGAATGTTTAGTAAAAGTGCTCAAAATTATGAATTTTAATGCCACTACTGCTGATAACTGTTTCTTTGTTAAAAAAGAGGATGACTCTTTAGAATTCGTGTTAATTTATGTGGATGATATTTTTTATATAGGTAAACACAAAGAGAAGAGAGAAACATTTGTAACAAAACTAAATGAACATTTCTCTTTGAAATCATTAGGTAAGGTAAATAAGTATCCTGGAGTTCAAATTAGCAAAACAAAAAAGGGATTCAAACTTTCTCAAAGAGATAAGATTATAGAACTCCTGAACAAATGTAACTTAAACAATGCTAAACCCTGTGATACTCCCATGCAAACTGATTTCCTGAGGAACACAGATGAGTCATCCCCTGAATTTAAAGATAATACTCTTTACAGATCAGTCATCGGTTCCCTTCTATATATCTCCAATTGGACCAGACCCGATATCACTTTGCCTCTCAACTTATTGTCTAGACACGTCAGCAAACCACTAGTATATCATTGGGAAGCTGTCAAAAGAATATTAAGATATTTGAAAAATAGCTTAGATTTTTGTTTATTATTGGAACCCAATAGTGACAAAGAGCCCATCCTCACATGTTACGCCGACGCAGATTGGGCTGGCGACACCACATGTAGAAAAAGCACATCTGGTTATATATTTTTTCTTAACAATTGTCCAGTTTACTGGTATACTGGTAAACAAGACTTAGTAGCCACATCAACGACTGAGGCAGAATATGTCTGTTTGTCTAAAGCCTCAAATAACCTCGTATGGTTTAATGACTTGTTGTCAGACACCTGGATGAAACCTTCATTACCATTTATCATACACGAAGATAACAAGGCTGCTATTGAAATATCTAGATCTGATGCTATTGGACAAAGGTCCAGACATATAGATATAAAATTCAAACATGTGAGGCAGTTATCTCAGGATGGATTTATTAAAGCAGTTCATTGCGAAACATCAGAGCAAATAGCTGACATATTGACAAAGCCTTTGCCTTCTAAGCAGCATAAATACTTGACTTCTAAGTTACAAGTTTTATATTGTTCTGAATCTGAATGTAATTGTTGTAATATATCGAATCGGCATTTAGAGGGGGATTTGTCACAAGTAAATGCCTTATTCTTTATTATGTAAATAGTACATGACCAGGATATCAGGGGTTAACTTATTCTTCACTACTTAATATATTCATACTTAACCACTCCTATATCTAGCTCCACCCCTTGTATATATAAGGAGCTGTATACTTTCCTTCTGTGCTTCTATCTGTGAATATTCAGTGTATATAGAATGCCTTCTGTAAATAAACAGTGCTTTATTTGAATATCTAATTCTTAAACTACTTATTGAGTCTGATCCTGAAAATATCGTAACACAATATATGATGCAGTTGTTAATACCAATGTTGGATGTAGGTCAGTAGTGAAATTATTATTTTTTTCACTACCAGTTCTGTGGATGTGGCTTGGTGGGGGTGGTGTGGCTTGGTGGGCGTGGCAGGGGAAGGATACTGCAAAATCTCCATTCCCACCAGTGGTGGATTCCTCCCGGTTCGGTCCTGTTCGGCCGAGCCGGTAGCGGTGACGATATGACGTCACCGAACCGGTTCTTCCCCCCCGGCCCTCTATGCACATTATTCTTACCTTTTATTTGGTCCCACCCCCAATCTATTGCTGCCTCCTGAGTCCCAGATGATGACTAGAGGGAAACAAACTGTTTAAACTCTTGCCGCGGGGCTTCAAAGGGCCGCCCTACAGCTGATCAGTGTTAAAAGCAAACAAATGAGTCGGGTCGTAAGTGCGAGGACTGATCGTAAGTACGAGGACCTTCCAGAAATGAGTGACCGGCTAGCCATGCCCACCTAGTCACATGACCTCCAAGCCACACCCACAAAATAAGCCACACCCACAGAACTGGTAGTAAAAAAATTTAGAACCCACTCCTGATTCCCACCCCACTCCTGGGGGAAGGATACTGCAAAATCTCCATTCCCTCCCCACTCTGGGGCCAACCAGAGGTGGCATTTGCCGGTTCTCTGAACTACTCAAAGCTTCTGCTACCGGTTCTCCAGAACCTGTCAGAACCTGCTGGATTTCAGCCCTGAACTAGGTTTTACAGGAGTTTTGAACAATGTGCTTTCGTTCCTGAAATTCGTTTGCCTTTTTCCTCTGACCTAGGTCTGCCCTAATCGTAGAGATGGAAATGAAAGAGAAACAAGTTTTTCCTCTTTTTAATCCTCTTACTTATTTTAATTTATTTAATGAGTCTATATTTGGACACATTATGTGAAGTCCCAAATCTTTGTAGAAGAGTGTAATTCTGGGAAAGGTGGAAGGAAGCAGAGAAGGACCAGAAGCAAGCGGGGGGGGGGGGTGAGTTCAGTTGCAATGGGCATGAAACCTGAAAGGTCAGTTTAAGGACTGATCATCATAGTGAAAATCTATTTATGGGGTTCACTAGCAGTCAACGAAGTCTTAATTGCACATAATCAGCCAATCAATCAATCAAAACTAGGGATATATGTTGCTCTGACTCTGTATAACTGACTTGAAAGACATGTATACCTAAAAGAGTTGTTAGCCTAATTTTGTGAAGTTTCTTCTCCAGTAATATTGTATTATTAATTAAGGCATACAAAACCTTTGCCAGACCAATTCTTGAATACAGCTTGTCCACCTGGAACCCACACTGTATTTCGGACATTAACATGATTGAGCGAGTTCAGAAATATTTTACAAGAAGAGTACTCTTTTATCAGGTTCGCCTGATCCGCCAGTTGTGTCCCTTTCTATATCGGGACTCCTTATGCACGGTCACTCATGCCCTCATCACTTCCCGCCTGGACTACTGTAATGCTCTCTACATGGGGCTCCCCTTGAGGAGCACCCGGAGACTCCAACTGGTGCAGAGTGCAGCCGCGTGGGTAGTTATGGGAGTGACGTGGCGTTCCCATGTAACACCTCTCCTGCGCGAGCTGCACTGGCTCCCGGTGGTCTTCCGGGTGCACTTCAAGGTTTTGGTCACCACCTTTAGAGCGCTCCATGGCTTAGGACCTGGATACTTACGGGACCTCCTGCTGCCACCAGTAGCCTCTCACCGGCCAGTACGCTCTCATAGAGAGGGGCTCCTCAGGGTGCCGTCGGCCAAACAGTGTCGACTGGCAGCCCCCAGGGGGAGAGCCTTCTCTGTGGGGGCACCTGCTATCTGGAATGAGCTCCCCCCCGGAGATACGGAGGATCCCGGATATACGCACCTTCCATCGCACCCTCAAGACCTTTCTATTTCAACAGGCTGGCCTGGCCTAACTTTCCCTTTTTTAAATTGTAAATTGTAAATTTTAAATTTGTCTTAACCATTGGGGGTGTTTTTAATTTGTCCCGGGCCAAATTATTTAATGTGGTTTTATACTGTCTTTTAAATTTTGTAATCTATGTGTTTTATTTTTTGACTGTTCACCGCCCTGAGTCCTTCGGGAGTAGGGCAATATATAAATCAAATAAAATAAATCAAAATAAAATACTCCACTCTTCTACTCACAATAGAATTCCCTATGCCACCAGGCTTAAAATTTTGGACAATCTGGAACTGTGTTGCCTGCGGTCCGATTTAAGCATAGTACACAAAATTGTCTGCTACAACGTCTTGCCTGTCAACAACTTCTTCAGTTTTAACCGTAATAACACACGGGCAAACCATCAATACAAACTCAAGGTAAACCGCTCCAAACTTGATTGTAGGAAATACGATTTCAGCAACAGAGTGGTCAACGCCTGGAATGCTCTACCTGACTCTGTTGTTATAGCCTCAAACCCTCACAGTTTCAACTTCAAACTGTTTATCGTGGACCTCACCCCATTCCTAAGAGGTCTGTAAAGGGGAGGTGCATAAGCGCACCAGCGTGTCTACTATCCCTGTCCTACTGTCCCCATTTATCTGTACTTACTTTTTTTGTTTATGTTTATGTTCATACCTATACTTGTTATCCTGTACATGTTTGACAAACAAACAAATAAAAAAAACCCTGATGATAGACATTTCTCTGAGCTTGGTGGTTTTCTTGCAGACATTTCATTATCAAACTAGGTAACAACATCAGATCAGTGGTGGGTTTCAAAAATTTTTATTACCGGTTCTGTGGGTGTGGCTTGGTAGGCGTAGCATGGCTTGGTGGGCGTGGCTTGGTGGGCATGGCAGGGGAAGGATACTGTAAGATCTCTATTCCCACCCCACTCCAGAAGAAGGATACTGTAAAATCTCCACTCCCACCCCAATCCAGGGAAAGGTTATTGCAAAATCCCCATTTCCTCCTGATCAGCTGGGACTCAGGAGGCAGAGAATAGATGGGGGCAGGGCCAGTCAGAATTTTTACTACTGGTTCTCCGAACTACTCAAAATTTCCGCTACCGGTTCTCCAGAACTGGTCAGAACCTGCTGAAACCCACGTCTGCATCACTTGATGTTCCCTAGTTCTGTAATTAAACATCTGTAAGAAAACCACCAAGCTCAGAGAGCACCAAGGACTCCACAATACCTAAGATTGTAAAACAGTATACATAGGATCTAGTCCCATATAATAGTCTCTCTTGCAAGAAGTATGAAAAACAGCATCTCGTGCTTCAAAGGATGCAGAAAAACCAGTCCTTATTATTATTAATTTTGAAACCTAATGAGGGCACTGCTTTTCAGAAAAATGCTATTCCAGAAAATGGAAGAGGGGAGTTTATTTTTGCTTCTTGTTTGACATCATTTGACTTCTCCAGCAACAGAAGAAGCCTTCTCCACCTTGGGGTTCTTCCCAATTTATGAAATTTTCTACATTTTCAGCCCTGGATGTAAGAGCCTGAGGCACTGAAGTCCAGGCAGATGGAGGTAGCCCAGCTGGGAGAGGCCGAAATAAACAGCGACAAAAGTGAAGTTACATAGAGAACTCCATTTTCAAAGTGTGGACCATCTCATAAGTCAAATGGCATTGTCTACGTAAATATGAAAGGCATCAGCAGTAACAATAGCAAGTTCTATTACTAGGTCCAACTATTGATATGGCTCAAAAATGCTCCAAGAGAAGAAGAAGGCTGGGAGGAAAAGCAGATTTCTGTACATCTTTAACGACTTGTGGAAAATATTGAAAGACCAATTGTTATCCCAACGGTGCTTCCAGAACTGAAGCTTCTTGAATGACAAGTGAAATGTCTTCAAGGAAAAACGAAGTCCAGTTGCCTTTTGAAAAAGCACCTTTGACTTGGATGACTGAGAATCTCCATAGACATCGACCAAGCTGTTATTTCATGCACATAAAGCATGCAAAACAGGGCATTGCTAACTAAGCATGCTCCCTGTGCATGAAATAACAGCTTGGTCTTCGGAGATGAGTCCAGTAGAAAATCAACAGGAACACATAATGGAGTTATTTGGGGAAAGGCATGGCTTGGTGGCTAATATCCTGCTCCATCCTTTCATTGTAGGTCCCACTTATAAATGAATTAATTCAAAAGATTCCAGGATGTAATAGGAATGATATAATGACATTGGGCTTCTGCCATCTGGAATAGACTCTGCTTCCTTCATGATTTGTCTGACCTTGTTCTCTCTCCTTATAAGGGTGTGATTCTCCCTGGAAATGTGATTATCTGAGGAATTTCTGCTTTCTTACACTTGGCAAAAACAGAGGTTTGATTCAAATGCCAACATTGTTTAGAAGACTGGAGATCAATCTCAGATATTCAGAGATGTCAGCTGCTACCTGCTCCAACATGGCGTTCAAGAGAGTGCAGACAAACAACAGTAAAAATGCCATCTTTGCCATGATTTATAGAAATGTTAATAGATTTGTAGGAATTATCCAGAGACAAATAGCAATATCACTAGCCCTTAGACTAATATACCACTTTACAGTGGTTTACAGCCCTCTCTAAGCAGTTTTACAGAGTCAGCCTATTGCCCCCAACAATCTGGGTCCTCATTTTACCAAACCTCAGAAGGATGGAAGGCTGAGTCAACCTTGAGCCTGGTGAGATTCGAACTGCCAAATTGCAGGCAGCCAGTGATCAGCAGAAGTAGCTTGCAGTACTGCATTGTAACCACTGCGCCATTGCAGCTCTTTGTGGGGATAGGTAGAATAGAATACAGCTGGGTCCTTGGAGGTCTTCTAGTCCAGCCCCTGCTTAAGGAGGAGAACCTATACCATCTCAGAAAAGTGACTGTCCAGTCTCTTCTTAAAAACCTCCAGTGTTGGAGCGCCCACAATTTCTGAAGGTAAGCTGTTCCACTGGTTAATTAATGAATAGTACATTTCATACTTGTTCATCCAGGAGATTTTCTGCTGGGTAAACCTCTCTGATGTAATCTTGAAAGACAATGAAACAAGATGTTGAGACTCTAGAAAGAGTGCAGAGAAGAGCAACAAAGGAGACTGGAAGCTAAAAATATGACGAACAATTGCAGGAATTGGATATGTCTAGTTTTATTTATTTATTTATTTATTTATTTGTTTGTTTATTTATTTATTTATTTATTTATTTATTTATTTATTTATATGCTGCCCTTCTCCGGAGACTCAGGGCGGCTTACAATGCGTTAAGCAATAGCCTTCATACTTTTGTATATTTTATACAAAGTCAGCTTATTGCCCCCACAAACTGGGTCCTCATTTCACCTACCTTAGAAAGGATGGAAGGCTGAGTCAACCTTGAGCCTTGGAGAGATTCGAACCAGCAGAAATTGCAGGCAGCTGTGTTAATGACAGGGTGCACCAAACCACTGTACTATCAAGGCTCTTAGTTTAGTGAAAAGAAGGACTAGGGGAGAGATGATAGCAGTATTCCAATATCTGAGGGGCTGCCAGAAAGAAGAGGGGGGTCAACCTATTTTCCAAACCACCTGAAGGCAGGACAAGAAGCAAAGGCTGGAAACTAACCAAGGAGGGAACCAATCTAGAACTGAGGAGAAATTTCCTGGCAGTGAGAACAATCAATCAGTGGAATGACTTGCTTCCAGAAGCTGTGGGTGGAGGTATTTTTAAGAAGAGATTGGACAATCATTTGTTCTGATTGGTAGAGGGCTGAGATGGCGAATCTATGGCACACATGCCACAGGTGGCATGCGAAGCCATATCTGTGGGCATGTGAGTGATGCCCTAGCTCAGCTACAGTGCGCATCTGCGCACCAGCCAGCTGGTTTTCAGGCCTTCCGGTTGCACCGGAAGTCGGGAAACGGGCCATTTCCGGCCTCCGGAGGGCCTCTGGGGGGGTGGGGAAGGCCATTTTTGCCCTCCCCAGGGTCCAGGAAAGCCTCTGGAGCTGGGGAGAGCAAAAAACAGGTCTTCCGGTCCCACCAGAAGTCGGGAAATGGGCCATTTCTGGCCTCCAGAGGGCCTCCGGTGGGGTGGGGAAGGCTGTTTTCACCCTCCCCAGGCTCCAAGAAAGCCTCTGGAACCTGGGAAGGGAGAAAAACGGGCTCACCAGTAACCTTTTTGCCATCATGTCGCAAACATGCACTGGGGGGGGATTGAATTATGGGTGTGTGACCCCCACACACTCCCCCCGCTTTTGGCATGCGACAGCAAAAATGTTAGCCATCACTGGTATAGGGCCTCCTACTTGAGCAGGGGGTGGAGTAGAAGACCTCCAAGGTCCCTCCCACCTCTATTATTCTATTAACATAAAGGACTCTATGCTATGGAACAACCTCCCAGTAAAAATCACATAGATTCCATATTGTTGGCTTTTTATAAGCTGTTAAAAACTGAATTGTTTCAGAGAGGCCATAGAGGATGAAATGGTGCCGTCAGTTTAGAAATCCTGTTCCTGTTGCTGAATTTATTGATCTTATGGGTGTCTTCCTAATTTTTACTGTGGTTTTATTATTGATATAGCTCTCCAAGGGACTCTGGGTTATGGGGGTTATAAATTTAATAAACGAATGATTGTATTTGCAGAGTGCCATCTGGAAGGCCCTTTTTAAAGTAACCCAACCCCTTTTAGAGAAGGATGGGCTGGCTGGAAGAGTAATCAGTTGGCTGCGATGAGTTGGTAGCAAAATGCTTTGTGGATGAAATGCTTTGTATTTGTTTGTTTGTTAGATGCCAACTGAATTATCTGGGAAGAGATGGAATTCTGTAGAGATACTTCCAGAGATAAGCTGTGCCAACTGTGAAATTGATCCTGGCTTCTCTGTGCTTCCAGGGAGTGGAATTTCAGACACAAAGTACTAGTGAAGTATGAGTATAGTTTATAAAGCCTTAATAAGACCATACCTGGAGCACTGCATCCACTTTCGGTCACCACAATTTAAAAAAAGATGTTGAGCAGTGGTGGGATTCAAATAATTTAACAATCGGTTCTCTGCCCTAATGACCAGCTGGGTAGGTGTGGCTCATTGGTCATGTGACCGTGTGGGCATGGCCAACTCAACATCACTCACGTCCAGGGGCGCTTCGCCTTAGCTGTTACAATGTAATAAGGGTTAACCACAGAGGCAGTTTCTGTAAGCAGGGCAATAAATATTAGTTTAGAAATAACACCAGAATGTTTCCTTCCTGCCTTCCTTACAGGATTAGCCCTGTCAAGTGGAACCGGTTCTCTGAACTGCTTAGAAAGTTAACAACCGGTTTCCCCAAATAGGTGCGAACTGGCTGAATCCCACCACTGGGATTCAGTGGCTCCCACAGAGCCACTGTTGAGGCTCTGTAAAGGGTTCAGAGAAGAGCAACTAAGATGAGGGCCGGAGGCTAGAACACACAAAGAACTGTTGCAGGAGTTGGATTTGTCTAGTGAAAAGAAGGTCTGGAGGATGACATAATAGCAGTGTTCCAATATTTGACAGGCTGCCACAAAGAAGAGAGGGTCAATCTATTTTCCAAAGCACCTGAGGGCAGGACAAGAAGCAATGGATGGAAATTAATCAAGGAGAGAAGCAACCTAGAACTAAGGAGAAACTTCATAACAGTGAAAACAATGAACCAGTGGAACGGCTTGTTAGAGACTACCCAGATGCTACAACTGCTCTAGAATGCAGCAGTATGCACAGTTCTTAGGTGTTCCACAGTTTTGTTTTGTTTCACTGCTGTTGTGTGAGCTGCACTGGTTTCCTGTGTTTTTCTGTGTGCAATTCAAGGTGCTGGTTATCACCTTTAAAACAGTGGTGGGTTTCTACTGGTTCACCCCAGTTTGGGCAAACCTGTAGCGGTGGCAGCAGGAGGTTCTGCCCAGCCACCTGGACATCATCACGGACCCTCTCCAAACCGGTAGCAAAGGTAAGTGAAACTCATTACTGCTTTAAATCCCTGAGTGGCAAAGAACCAGGTTGTGGGATTGCCTTTCCCTGAGAAAATCTCCCTATTCCACCAAGTGGGACATGCTCCAAATCTTTTCTCTTAAATGTTGCCATTTCATAGGAGGCACTTTTTCTCTGATTCGACTATGATCTTGAAGACCCTTAGTTTCTTGGTCTTCTGGAAGGCAATGAAAACTGGCTCTTCTCCCAGCTAATCCCAGTGTAAGGATTAGCACTGTTTGAAAGGTGCTAGAAGCTTACCATTTACCTTATTATACAGGTTGTCCTCAACTTATGAACACAACGGAGTCCAAATATTTCATTGCTAAGCAAAACACTTGTTAAATGAGTTCTGCCCCATTTTCTTCCACAGTTGTTAAGTGAACCACTAAAATCATTATCATGCCGTCATTGAACAAATCCGGCTTCCCCCATTGACTTTGCTTGTCGGAAGCCAACTGAGAAGGCCACAAATGACGAACACATGATCCCGATGTCAAGATTTGAAGCGCTTTTTTGCTGTTGGAACCATTTTTCCTTTTCGGCTTGGCAACAGGGAAAGGGGAAGATGGAATGTAGGCTTCAGACATCAAGAAAATGAGTGTGAGAGCCAAGGACACTTCTGCAGGTGTTTGCCAAAGCGAAACAATTTTTCTCACAACAATATAATGAGACTCAGTTGGACAATGTGACGTGCACTAAGAGGGGGAGGGAGAATTCTATACTTTAATTATGTGGGTTTACGTGGGAAATAGTTAGATCTGGTTTTGCCCTCACCAGTGCCGAAATGATGTACTCAATAAACAAGTATCAACTGTCATAAATACATGCCAGTTACCAAACACCTGAATTTGGATCATGTGACCATGGGGATGCTGCAATGGTCGTAAGTGTGAAAAACGGTCATAAATCACTTTTCCCAGTGCTGCTGTAACTTTGAACGGTCACTAAATGGATATAAATTGAAGACTACCTATATTCTGGGGCATTTAAGAAAGCAAAAGAAAACCTGTGTAGCTGGAGCAGTTCCGCAGAATCTGTTTACCATAGCTAATTTGGATGTTAAAAATAGGTACACCCCATTTCTGCTTTGGCCACACCCACTGTCCTCCTGGCTCCACCCACACATCCCTTAACATGGGCTCTTGTCCCATCCAAACTTGTATTTCCTTGATCCTAGCAGCTCTGCTTTTATTCTTTCCCTTTTCTGTTGTAAGTCCAAGAAAAGCTGCCAGAATTCCAAGACACACTGCAGGAAACGGTTGTTGTGATACCTGCCTCAGTAATTAGGATGCTTGCCAGGTCATCACGATAATTCCCCTTTTAAGGTGCCGAAAAAATCTGTACCAGGTTCCAACCGTACATCCTCTGTGGAAGGCATTCATGGATTCCACTTCTCTTAAGCAAGGTTTCCCATCAAAGAACGTGATCCGGTTTAAAGTTTCACTCTGCTTGCTGCCAAACTAAACAGGATTAGAGCCTTAATGGCCTCATTTGTTTCTTAGAACCTCTAATCTTTCCTTAGAATAACAGACTTGGAAGGGACCTTGGAGGTCTTCTAGTCCAACCCCCTGCTTAGGCAGGAAACCCTACACCACTTCAGACAAATGGGTATCCAACATCTTCTTAAAAACTTCCAGTGTTGAAGCATTCACAACTTCTGGAGGCAAGTTGTTCCACTGATTAATTGTTCTCACTGTCAGGAAATTTCTCCTTAGTTCTAAGTTGCTTCTCTCCTTGATTAGTTTCCACCTATTGCTTCTTTTCCTACCCTCAGGGGCTTTGGAGAATAGTTTGACTCCCTCTTCTCTGTGGCAGCCCCTGAGGTATTGGAACACTGCTATCATGTCTCCCCTAGTCCTTTTCATTAAACTAGACACACCCAGTTCCTGCAACCGTTCTTCATATGTTTTAGCCTCCAGTCCCCTAATCATCTTTGTTGCTCTTCTCTGCACTCTTTCTAGAGTCTCAACATCTGTTTTACATCGTGGCGACCAAAACTGAATGCAATATTCCAAGTGTGGCCTTACCAAGGCATTATAAAGTGGTATTAACACTTCATGTGATCTTGATTCTATCCCTCTGTTTATGCAGTCCAGAACTGTGTTGGCTTTTTGGGCAGCTGTTGCACACCACTGGCTCATATCTAAATGTCCACTAGGACTCCAAGATCCCTCTCACAGTTACTACTATTGAGCAAGGTACCACATATACGGTACCTGTGCAATTTCCTATTATTTCCTTAAATACATTGGGAGTGGGACAAACCACAGGAGATGTGAGTTGTCCTTAAAAGAAAGAAACCAAGCAATGGTTCTACTGTGAAGGTTTCCTTTCTGGTGTCCATAAATATTAGTTAATGTGGACCACATGATTTAAAGACCACCCATGGTAAGGAGGCCCCTGAACCACTCTGCAAAACAAGACAAGACATCCCAAAATACATGCAAATATGTATGTCCTCACAAGCAATATTGAGTGTTTAATATTAGCTTTGCACATTGTGTATAGTTCAATGTTGATCTTTTTTATGGCGTCTATTTATGACACCGGCAAACCCTCACACCCTCAGGCATCTGGTTGGTTACTGAGGTGAGGTAAGCCTGAACAGAATAATAGAATAATAGACTTGGAAGGGACCTTGGAGGTCTTCTAGTCCAACCTAGTTTAATGAAGAGAAGGACTAGGGGAGACATGATAGGAGTGTTCCAATATCTCAGGGGCTGCCACAAAGAAGAGGGAGTCAAGCTATTCTCCAAAGCACCTGAAGGCAGGACAAGAAGCAATGGGTGGAAACTAATCAAGGAGAGAAGCAACCTAGAAGTAAGGAGAAATTTCCTGACAGTTAGAACAATTAATCAGTGGAACAATTTGCCTCCAGAAGTTGTGAATGCTCCAACACTGGAAGTTTTTAAGAAGAGGTTGGATAACCATTTGTCTGAAGTGGTGTAGGGTTTCATGCCTGGGCAGGGGTTTGGACTAGAAGACCTCCAAGGTCCCTTCCAACTCTGTTATTCTATTCTAACCTCCTATTCAAGCAGGAAACCCTATACCAGTGATGGCTAACCTTTTCCGAACCGAGTGCCCAAAGTGTGCGCGCGCACAAACCCCCAAAATGCAATGCATGCGCAGCCCCTGCACATGAACCCCACCTTCTGTGCATGCTTGCATGCCCCCCTGCATGCAACCCCCACATGCATGCACATCCCCGCGCACACGCCCCATCCCCCCCGCATGTGCGGCAGAGACCCGAAGACAAGTTGGCCAGCAGGGGGCATGCATACATGCGCGGCAGAGATGAACTAGGGCAATGGCTTGTGTGCCCACAGAGAGAGCGCTGCATGACCTCTCTGGCACGCATGTCATAGGTTCGCCATGACTGCCCTATATCATTTCAGACAAATGGTTGTCTGAATTTAAAAAATTTCCAGTGTTGGAGCAGCACAATTTCTGGAGGCAAGTTAATTGTTCTAACTGTCAGGAAATTTCTCCTTAGTTCTAGGTTGCTTCTTTCCTTGATTCGTTTCCATCCATTGTTTCTTTTCCTGCCTTCAGGTGCTTTGGAAAATAGCTTGACTCTGTATATAAACTGCAAGGTTTTTTCCCCCAACTCTGTAATGTCCAGATGGGTTAGGACCCCAGAATTCTGTAACTTGTATGGGTTACTGAATCTACTGGGCAAACCCTTCTAGAAGATGTGAGTTAGAGAGTCTGGAATCAGGTCTTTTTTGTTATTTAAAAAAAAAAAAGGCTCCAACCTGAACCAACTTCCTTGCCAAGGGTATCCTTAGGAGAAAAGAGACTCAGCTTGGAAAAACTAGTCTTCATTGCCATCTTTGACCAGCATTTATTTTTATTTATTTATTTATTTTAATTTGATTTATATGCCGCCCTTCTCTGGAAACTCAGGGCGGCTTACAATGCGTTAAGCAATAGCCTTCATTCTTTTGTATATTTTATACAAAGTCAGCTTATTGCCCCCACAAACTGGGTCCTCATTTCACCTATCTTAGACAGGATGGAAGGCTGAGTCAACCTTGAGCCTTGGAGAGATTCGAACCAGCAGAAATTGCAGGCAGCTGTGTTAATAACAGGGTGCACTAAACCACTATACTATCAAGGCTCTTTATTATTATTATTTATTTATTAATCAAATTTCTATACCGCCCTACTCCCGAAGGACTCAGGGCGGTGAACAGCCAAGATAAAATACAGATAATACAAATATTAAAAATCCCTTAAAATTATTAAATATTTTGGCCAAAACACAGATTAAAACACCCAATTTATAAAATCACGAATTAAAAATTTAAAAGAGGAGAGTTAGGCCAGGCCAGCCTGCTGAAATAAAAAAATTTTGAGAGCATGACGAAACGTGCGCAGGTCCGGGATCCTCCGTATCTCTGTGGGGAGCTCGTTCCAGATCGTAGGTGCCCCCACAGAGAAGGCTCTCCCCCTGGGGGCCGCCAGTCGACACTGTTTGGCCGACGGCACCCTGAGGAGCCCCTCTCTATGGGAGCGTACTGGTCGGTGAGAGGCTATTGGTAGCAGAAGGCGGTCTCGTAAATACCCCAGTCCGATGCCATGGAGTGCTCTAAAGGTGGTAACCAAAACCTTGAAGCGCACCCGGAAGACCACCGGGAGCCAGTGCAGCTCGTGCAGGAGGGGAGTCACATGGGAGCGCCACTTCGCTCCCATAACCACCCTCGCAGCCGCATTCTGGACCAGCTGGAGCCTCCGGGTGCTCCTCAAGGGGAGCCCCATGTAGAGAGCATTTCAGTAGTCCAGGCGGGAAGTAACAAGAGCATGAGTGACCGTATTTAACGAGTCCCAATCCAGAAACGGACGCAACTGGCGAATCAGGCGGACCTGATAAAAAGTCCCCTTGGCCACGGCCGTCATGTGCTCTTCCAAAGACAGCCGTGAGTCCAGGAGGACACCCAAGTTGCGAACCCCTTCTGTGGGGGCCAATGACTCGCCCCCAATAGTCAGTGATGGCACCAACTGACTATATCGGGATGTCGGAAACCACAGCCACTCAGTCTTGGATGGGTTGAGCCTGAGTCTGTTTCTCCCCTCCAGATCCGCACGGCCTCCAGGCACCAGGACATCACTTCAAGGGCATCATTGGGGTGATCCGGGGTGGAGATGTACAGCTGAGATTTATAGATCAAATCCAGAATCTTCCATCCACACAACAATAACAAGGGATCTAAGAGGCAATAAGGAATGATCTTTAAGCACTGAAGTGGTTTTAAAAGGTTCAGCCAGGCTTACTAGAAAATTTATATTGCCACTCATCTGAACAAATAACTCTAGGCAGCTATACAAAAATCTTTTTTAAAACCACAGTGTTTTTTTAAAAAATAAAACATCACCAATTCGGAAATACTCATAAAAAGATTCAATGGGCATAAAGATGTTTCTGTTTCAGTCACCTATGCCTCAATGGAAGCTTAATTGTTGCTGGAAATATCTATGGAGGTTCTCAGTCATCCAGGTCATGGTTGTCCCAAAGGTGCTTTTTCAAAAGGCAACTGGACTTTCTTTTGTTTCCTTTGAAGACCGTTTCGCTTCTCATCCAAGAAGTCAAAAGTGAAGAAGCTTCTTGGATGAGAAGCAAAACATCTTCAAGGAAAACAAAGGAAGTCCAGTTGCCTTTTGAAAAAGCACCTTTGGGACATTGTTGGAAATAGACCTAAAGGATTGTGCAGGACAATTAACTAAATAGTTGGCTATTCTGAAGGAACTAATAGGATTGCCACTCAATAGAGGCTGAATTAGATATCCCACTCAATTTAAGGAGATTTACAATGCCATCCCACACAATTTTTTTCAGAACAGGAAATTAAAAACAAACAAGGAAATTAAAATGGTTTTTTTTAGCCTGACTAGTAAAATCTAGTTTTCTCTTATGGGAAAATATTTCTCTCAAATTGATTACATTTCAAACATTTGCTGCACAAAGCAGATGGTTAGTATTGCCTTGGATTTTTATCGTTTTGCAACCTGGGAATATTCCTTGTGTCAACAGCAACGGTGACCTATCTCACACTGGACATCTGTAAAACTATAAATTGAATCTAAAGATGGCAGATCATTACCGAGGCTATATCTCTGGCTAGCTTTAGTGTAAGGAATTCTCCAGAAAACCCTGTCCCACAACATGAGAACTAGTAATCCTGCATAGGCTGTTTAGAATTAAAAGTTCATTTGGAACTCAGCCTGGGTCCCATCATGAGGAAGAGGAAACGGCTGGTTGTAGTATAATGGGAAGTAAACTCCCATTCACATCTCCAGCACAATGAATAAGCATCACAGAATGTGCATATTTGAGATGAGCAACTATGTCTTATAAACAGTGATAGCAATAGCAATAGCACTTAGACGTACAGTATGTACTATTTCACAGTGCTTTACAGCTCCTTCTAAGGTGTTGTTGTGACCCAGGCCCAAGTTGGTAGTAATCAATGCAAACAGTTCCAAAACAAACAGACTTTATTAGAACAGCTGAGAATTAACTCATTCTCACCGTAGTCCAAACTAAATTAAAACAAACTCTTCATAACACAGATTCTTCAGTCTAATCACCAACCTTGGTATAATTAAGCAAACTCCCAAAGGCTTCTCTTGGCAAAAGTTCAGAAGCAGAAGACGCTGACCAGAGATAAGTGCAGCAAGGCAAGAACAAGTCTATCAATGTTGTTTTCCGACAAAGAGCCCAAGAGCCGTTGCTAGTCTTTTAAGCCTTATGGGAGGGGCCAATCATCTCTTGGCCCTACTCCCGAGTTGTCCTCTTTGCTTTAGCTGCTCTTGCCTTCTGGCAGCTCTTCTCATATGTGCACTAGGAATAGGCTCCTCCTGTTCCTCTGCCTCTCTACTGTCAGCCTCTGGAGGCTCCGGAGTCCGCACATCACTCCCCGATGGCCCTGGCCCCATCTCTGCCTCTGACGCAGAGCCCTCATCCAGGCCTTCCCCAGCCTATAGGACTGGCCCATGTTCTTCCTCAGCCTCATCGCTGTCCAACTCCGCTGTCAGCTCCGCAGGCTGCTGGCGGACCACAACAGGTGTTTACAGAGTCAGCATTTGGTCCCCAACAATCTCAGTTTTCATTTTACTGACCTGGTAGGGATGGAAGTCTGAGTCAACCTTGAGTCATGATCAAATTCCTGGCAGTGAGCTAGCCTGCAATACTGCATTCTAAACACTGAACCACCATGGCTCATTTCTTAGCAAAAAGTTTGCATATTTTGGCATCCCATGTACTTAGTAGTGTTAACTTATAAAATCCTTCTCCAAGGTATGGAATATTAGGACTCATTCACATTCTATGCAATTTGTGCTTTTCATCCTATGTGGGTTAGATGATTCCTATTTCCTGGTGTAATCCCATAATTTGTGAGTGTTGTTTTCCTTTTAATTAGTCAGTTTCAGGTTGGCTGTTTACTTGTTTTTGAGGGACATAGGGTTAGATATAATTAGATTTAGTTCCCACCTCTTGTCTAGAAGGTCAAGTGAATCTAGAGCACTGCACACCAGAACAACT
This sequence comes from Arizona elegans, assembly GCA_022577455.1. Classification (NCBI taxonomy): domain Eukaryota; kingdom Metazoa; phylum Chordata; class Lepidosauria; order Squamata; family Colubridae; genus Arizona; species Arizona elegans. Next base: position 10,793,647 of record JAKOOJ010000015.1, read on the forward strand.
AGACACAAGAACAATTTTTTCCCAAACGCCGTCACTCTGCTAAAAAAATAATTCCCTCAACACTGTCAAACTAGTTATTCAGTCTGCACTACTATTAATCTTCTCATCATTCCTATCATCCATCTCCTCCCACTTATCACTTTATGACATAATCTTGTTGCTGGTATCCTTATGATTTATATTGACTGTTTCCTGATATGATTTGATTGCTTATTTGTTCCCTATGACTATCATTAAGTGTTGTACCTTATGATTCTTGATGAATGTATCTTTTATTTTATGTACACTGAGAGTGTATGCACCAAATTCCTTATGTGCCCAATTACATTTGGCCAATAAAGAATTCTATTCTATTCTATTCTATTCTATTCTATTCTATTCTATTCTATTCTATTCTATTCTATTCTACATGGTGTTTCCTTCAGAATAATAGAGTTAGAAGGGACCTTGGAGGTCTTCTAATCCAACCTCCTACTCAAGGAGAAAATACCATTTCAGACAAATGGTTGTACAGTCTCTTAAAAGACTCTAGTGATAGAGCACCCACAACTTTTGGAGGCAAGTTGTTCCACTGATTGATTGTTCTAACTGTCAGGAAATTTCTCCTTATTTCTAGATTGCTTCTCTCCTTGATTAGTTTCCACCCATTGCTTCTTGTCCTGCCTGTCCAAGGTGCTTTGGAGAATAGGTTGACCCCAGTGGTGGGTTTCTACTGGTTTGGTACAGTTCAAGCGAACTGGTACTGATGGCGGCGGGAGGCTCTTCCCACCCACCTGGACTTCATCATGGATGCTCTGCACATGTTTAGAAGGTTCTGAGCAAGGGCAGGCTCACAGTTCCAAACCAGTAGCGAACGTTAAATGGAACCCACTATTGGTTGAAACCCCTTCTTCTTTGTGGCAGCCCCTTAGATATTGGAACACTGCTTCTCACAGGACTTTCCTTGGCATCACTCCAACATCTTCAGCACTTCTTTTCTCCTTGTCTTTTTGATCCAAAATGCGATAGTATACCCAAGTTAACTTTAGAACAGAAATAAATCAACAGGCGAAGATTCAGGATTATCTATACTCACAACAAAGTGACAGGGATGAAAAGAGCTTGGTTTAGGAAAAAAAACACAGTTTACACAGATACGTTTGGTTCCTGGCATCTCTACTAAGAGCTGCCAAAAGCGGTAAAAACTGTTTACAATCCTGGAGCATCACTGTGGATTGCAGTTGTGTATACATAACATGGCTGTGCAGGACATCTCTCCCCGAACAAATTACCTCTATTTCATGGACACCAACACCCTTCAGAGATGTCTGTGCAATGGCCAAATGTTAGCTGCACAATTGCCTGAGAGTTTCCGTGAAAGGAAAGGGGTAAAAAAAACCCAAGATAGTAGCCAAGGCATGCCCCCTCAGGATGCTACTATAGGGCATTGCATGCCAAAACAACTAGACACAAAGACGGTTTTTTTCCCCTTGTGCCATCACTCCGCTAAACATCTCATTTCTACGGCATTGTCTTATGCCTAAAGATATTTACCCATATAGTAGGGCTGTATTGCTATTATCCTTCTTATCTTTCACATCCTCTTCTCTTTCCTACTACCTTCTTCTATTGGTATCTTATGATTGATCACTTGTTGTTTGATTGTATCTTATGATTTATGTTCCATGACTTCTCACTTCGTTGTTTGCATGTACACTGAGAGCTTATGCACCAGAGACAAATTCCTTGTGTATCCTATTGCCCTTGACCAATAAAGAATATTCCTGCTCCTGTTCCTTTTAGCACGCATGCATAAAAATGAATGGGTCTTCAATTGCACATTGCAGCTGCCATTTTGATTTTTTGACAGCCAACCCAGTCCCCCATCTCCCATACCTGCCATTTCCCAGTCTAGACACTGAACATCTGTCTCTTCATCCACTCCTCTCTTTTGTTTCATAAGGTTCATAGTATTTTTGTATCAAACTGTCATTGTATCAAACTGGCTATTCATTTATTAGCAATATCGGCTTTTATTAGTTCCATTCTAACTTACTGTCTGGAGTGGTGTAGTGGCCTAGAAGTGGAACTCTCACCTCACAATCAGGAGATACTTCTCTCTCTGGGCATAATGAGAATATATTTGCTGAACAAAACTCCGCATTGGCGACAAGAAGGGCATCTGGCCAGTAAACACTCTGCTAGCTCCATTCAGTTGCCCAGACTCCACCCCGCAAGCGATTATGGGGTCAATAAAAGATGAGGAGGAGGATTCTAACTTATTGTCTCTTCCCAGATGTGGAGCCTCAATATTTCCTTATATTGGCAATTCCACTTACTGCCTGGTTTTTAACTCAGCTTATCCACCAAGTGCATTATCCATTTTAATTTCTTTCCCTAAGGCTTTCAATAATTAAATTGTGTAATTTAAGATGATTTAGTTTGAAAAGGGGAAAAACCTGTAGTTATGCAAATCTAGGCCTTGAGGGGACAAGGGATCTATTTTATATTTCTAGCAGTTTTCCACTCATTTTTTCCTCCTCTTCCTCTTCTTATTATTATCTGCCTATCCACTATTTCGCATAGTTACCCACTATTTGACCCTATTTTATTTTATTCTGAAATAAAATAGTTGGAAAACAACGGAAACCTCTGTCTTTCCTATACACAGATGTCACATGAAGGTAATAGGTACTTAAATTGGCACATGTTTTGGGTTATCTGGTGAGTTTTTAAAATTTTTTATTGGTTTTACTTAATAACATCAAGGAAAGTATTCTTATTATTCTGCATTCTCTCTCTGTATTATGCATTATGTGTTGTACCAATGTATTATGTTGGCAAGTACGTTTGGCCTTATTATTGGAAATATATATTTTGGAGAGTGATTTGAGAACCGTTCTTAAAGTTTTTCATAAAAGTAGATGAATTGACAGATGACAATGATAATAGAGCCAATTGTCTTGGTTTATCACAGTCAGTAACATCTGCAGAAAATCACATACATGTATGATAAAGACGGGGTGTATGTAGCAAGAAGGAGACTCTCGTGCACATTTAAGCAGACAATGCAGGGGTGAAATCCAGCAGGTTCTGACAGGTTCTAGAGAACCGGTAGCAGAAATTTTGAGCAGTTCGGAGAACCAGTAGCAGAAATTTTGAGTAGTTTAGAGAACCACCTCTGGCTGGCCCCAGAGTGGGGTGGGAACGGAGATTTTGCAATATCCTTCCCCCAGAAGTGGGGAGGGAATGGGGATTTTGCAGTATCCTTCCCCTGCCATGCCCACCAAGCCACACCCACCAAGCCACGCCACGCCCACCAAGACACGCCCACAGAACCGGTAGTAAAAAAAATTGGATTTCACCACTGAGACAATGGATGAATTGCCATGGATACCTAAAATTGGAAAGAAACTAGGTTTGCAGGGGGACAGACGACATACTTTTTTTAATGCAGAAGTTCCACTGTGTAATTTTCTTCCATAAAACCTTTATGTTCATGACACTGGAAAGTGTCGCTTCTATTAGCCAATTATTATTATTTTTTTTGCCATTGACATGATTTATTTAGGCACTCCAAAATAGCAGACATTTCTACCCAACTTTCCAAATCTAATCTCCTAAATTGGTAAATGCCTTGGGCTTTACGTTTCCTGGCACCAGAATGCTATTACTTGCAAACTATCTGAAATGGATTCGTTGGGCATGCAAAACCTCTTTATCAACTTTATCAACTGATGTGCTGAAAGATTCTTAGGAAATAATAATAAGAAAATGCCTAGTGATCCCATTTGCCTCATTTAATTAGTTCAACTTGGTTGTGCTAACAAGATTTATGTGCAATCTCTCCTGTACAAAAAACAGAGAAATATACAGTAAAAGAAATCTAACTTGATCAGGGTCATTTTTAAAATATATTATACCAGGGGTCAGCAACCTGTGGCTCTGGAGCCGCATGTGGCTCTTTCACCCCTCTGCTGTGGCTCCCTGTCACTCAAAATATGCATCACAACCACCAATGTGTGACACCCGCTGGTACGCAATTTATTGAGCTTTTCAACTTCCGCTAGCAAACCATAGATAAATCCAAGAAAAGAAAAGTTTCAGAAGAAAACAGAATGTTTAATTCAACTATATATGCTAGTTTTGTAGCCGCTGAAGAAATAGTCAGGCACAGGAAGGGTTTTGTGGCTCCCGGTGTTTTCTTTTCTGTGGGAAACGGGTCCAAATGGCTCTTTGAATGTTTAAGGTTGCAGACCCCTGTATTATACATGCCCTTGGCTTGGATCATTACTACCAATCATAATAAGATTTCACATGAGCACAATTAAACTTTCCTATGGATCTTATTCTCCTTTGGTTGGTGAAGAAGGGTCAAGTCCAGTGGGATTATTCCAAATTTCAGCATAATCTTGAATTAGTGTCGATTTTTATATGCCGTTCAGGAGCTTGAAGCATCCCTTCCTTGAATTTTCTGGAAAGTGTATGTGAATCCAGCCAGTTACCTTCCATTGCAAACATTTTCCTTTGGGGGAAAAATGCAGATTTTGATATATAATGTTGTACAAAGTTAGCATCCACCCCTCTCCTAGAAGAATGAAACAGTTTGGGAAATATTAAAAAGGCAGAATATTATATTTCCCCTAAAAGAGAAATAGAAATCTTAAGGGAGACAGAAACTCCCTGCCCCCAGCAGGTATTTGGTGCCCATTAAGAAAGACTGGGCCATCCTATCTACAACACAAAAGACCTTCAGTTCCAGGGTGATGTGACATGACCCTCCAGGACATAATACGATTATCTAGCAGAAGACAAAGAGACCACTGCATTACAATCTCCTAAGGACATTGCATCACCCAGCAACTTCAACCAAACTTATCTCAGACAAACATGACCCCACATGGCCCCATGGGAGTCTGAGAACAGCCGATAGAATACATGTTCTTGCACAAGAACAGGAAGTTCAAGTGCAAAGCCCAAGAGAAGGTATAAAAGCCACCCTCTCTCAACTCCATGTGGTCAGCTACCCAGAATCACAGGTGCTCAGTGGTTCTGCTTCATCAATAAATGGGCCCACTTTCCAATCAGCCTCCAGCCTCCATTTTGTCTCCAGTGCCTTTCTCCTGGCTTGAAACTGAACCAGATGGATATTTCTCCCAACAATATAATTGAGCCAACAACTGTATATTGCACAAGTCAAAAAGAGGGCTGTGAAAATATTTACAAACCTCTTGCATCCTGGACATAAATTGTTTCAACTCCTACCCTCAAAACGACGCTTTAGAGCACTGCACACCAGAACAATTAGACACAAGAACAGTTTTTTCCCCGAACGCCATCACCCTTTTTTATTATTTATAAAAAATAATTCCCTTTACACTGTCAAACTATTCACTAACTCTGCACTACTATTAATCTTCTCATTGTTCCTATCACCCATCTCCTCCCACTTATGACTGTATGATTGTAACTTTGTTGCTGGTATCCTTACGATTTATATTGATTGTTTCCTAGTATGATTTGATTTGTACCCTATGACCATCATTAAGTGTTGTACCTTATGATTCTTGATGAATGTATCTTTTCTTTTTATGTACACTGAGAACGTATGCACCAAAAACAAATTCCTTGCGTGTTCAATAAATAAATAATTCTATTCTATTCTATTCTATTCTATTCTATTCTATTCTATTCTATTCTATTCTATTCTACTCTACTCTACTCTACTCTACTCTACTCTACTCTACTCTACTCTACTCTACTCTACTCTACTATTGAGCCCATTCAGTGACTGAGCAGCCACAGGATTTTTTGTAGCCTTCATAAAGAGATAGTCCTCAACGTACATGAAGCCTGCTGTTATGGCTGTATGTCTTGGAGGCCATAAATCCGATTTTATGATTTTTTTGTGACAATCGTTTTGAAGCATGATGCCCTCAAATTAAAATTAAAATTTGAGGGCATCAATGAGGACATCAAATTAAAAAGGCAGAAGGGAAAGAGAAGGGTAGAGTTTCCTCTCCACAAAATTTGGGGAACATCGGAAGGAATAAGTGCCAAGCTTCACAACTGTCCTTAAATCTCTTCTTCTAATGAAAGCAGAGAAATGTTCTCACCATCTCCAGCTGTTTTGTCTTCTCTATACCAGTTCCAATCTAAGAAAATCAACTTGTCCATCTCCAGATTTGACTTGTTCTGTTTATTATTTTAACAGAACTCATTTCGGGTCAAGGAATCTAAGGGGAGACTCCCACTACTCCCTTTTTAAGGTAATTTAGATCAGTTCTTTGGAACTGAGATTGCTCCCCAGAGAGGAATTTCTCTGGGACCGCATGCCATAATCTTAATTAATGTGAGAAGCTTCCCATTGTCTATTTTCCCTCTATTGGAAATTGCCAAGAGACGTACATGTGGTTCCAATAAAGAACATCGGTAGCTCAGGGTGGAACTGTGGAGTTCTTGGTGTACTCCAACACTGGAAATTTTTAAGAAGAAGTTGGACAGCCATTTGTCTGAAGTGGTGTAGGGTTTCCTGCCTAAGCAGAGGGTTGGACTAGAAGACCTCCGAGGTCCCTTCCAACTCTGTTATTCTAAGGAAAGATTAGAGGTTCTAAGAAACAAATGAGGCCATTAAGGCTCTAATCCTTCCAACTCTGTTAATCTAGTCTGTTCTATTTTGGTGCTTTCTGAGCTTGGTTATTTTCTTGCAGATATTTCATTACTCAACTAGGTAACATCATCAGGATTAGAAGGAAGTGGGGCAGTGGTGAAATCTAAAATTTGTTACTACCGGTTCTGTGGGCGTGGCTTGGTGTCTGTGTGTGGGGGGGTAATGTGACTGGATGGGTGTGGCATTTTTTTTTTTTTTACTTTTAAAACCATTTTTTCTACAACTTCTTCGGCGAAGAGGTTGTAAAAAAAATGCTTTCAAAAGGCTCTGACGATCCCAGCAACTCAGGTTGGATCGTCAGAGGCATTTATAAGAAAAAAAGCCTCTGATGATCAGATGGCTCAGCTGGGCACGGGGGGGCAGGGATTTTTGCTACTGGTTCTCCGAACCACCCGCCTCCATCGCTACCAGATCTGGTGATCCGGTCCGAACCGAAAGCATTTCACCCCTGGAGTGGGGTTTGCTTTCTGCTTATATACAAGGAGCAATTAGAACTGTTTATATTGTAAATAGGCAGAGAGCAAACCCCACTCCCTTCTAGCACTGATGAAGATACCTAGTTTGATAATGAAACATCTGCAAGAAAACAACCAAGCTCAGAGAGCATCAAGAAGCCCATAGTCGTTCTCCTCCTCCTCCTCCTCCTCCTCCTGTTCCTCCTCCTCCTCCTCCTCCTTTTCCTCCTCCTCCTCCTCTTCCTCTCCACAAACCTCACTCATTCTAGTACTGGTGAGGTTTTATCTAGTTGGGTAATGTCACATTTGTGAGAAAATAAGCAAGTTCAGGAAGCACCAAGAATTCCATAGTTGTCCTCCTCCACTTCCTCTTCCTCCCCCTCCTCCTCCTCCTCTCCACAAACTCCACTCCCTTCTATCACTGATGAGGTTACCTAGTTGGGTAACGAAACAACTGCAAGAAAACAACCAAGCTCAGAGAGCACCAAGGACCTCATAGTCCAATCATGAGCTACAAATATTCTCTTCAAAACAGTCACTGGTCAAGTTAGAAAAAGGTAGCATTTTCTTCTTTTCCATTTCTGGCTATACAGAAATAGCTTGCTTTCAATTTCCTAACATCTCACTTGAAATTCTTTCTACGCTGCTCCTTAGGCATATCCTTCCTTTTTGCAGGCCATTCGACATATGACAATTCAGCATCAGGTCGCAACGGCTGGGTTCATTTTAACAATGGTTTCCTACAAGTGTCATAAAGTTGGACTACATAACCCATTGTGGTCCCTTCCCAACCCTGCCTATCTATGATCCTGTAAATACTGTACACCACATTTGATGGGATTTGGCAAGGAACTGAGCCATAAATTGCAGTGACTGAGTTCAGCCCAAATGCTAAGCTATATTATGAGATTATGAGAGACAGTTTGGTCTAGTGATTAAGACAAAAAGCTGGAAAACAAGAGGCTGTGAGTTCAGGTCCCATCTTAGCCATGAAAGCCAGCTTGATAACTTTGGGCCAGTCCTACTCTCTCAGCTCAAGTTGTTGTTGTGTGGCAAACAGGAGGAGAAAAATGTGTTGGATGCTCGTCGCTTTGAGTTATTTGTAAAAATAATAAGGGTGGGATACAAATAATCAAACAAATAAATAAATAATAAATAAAATGTTATGGCTTAGTATGACATATATTTTATCCGCAGAACAAGGCTGTGGATTGTGGAACTCAAACGTATTCACTGGTCCAAAGTACTGGAAAAAAAATTATAAAAAACAGAGGAATGGAATGGTGACAAAAGAAAGACATAATTTGTTGAGTGAAGAGTTTTTAATGCATAGCAGTTTAAACTCTTGATACTTGGTTTATTTTATTCATGAGGTTAAATATACTTAGTGTTGAACCAAGAAACAAATTTATAGGGGAGAGATCCTTATCCATCTCTCTCCAAATTGTGCCATGTTTCCTCATTTCTGATGGTGATGTCACTGTTTTATTTACTGTAATAGTGTGTTTTGGGTTTTTTTTTTTTACTACCAGTATTTCTTCTAGAATAAAAAGGCCATAGTAACTCCATTTGGGAAAATTGTGGAATGTTGGGAACCACAGTGTTGGTGGTTATGATGCACAATACTTGTGCAATGGGATATGCAGCTGACTGCTTCTGATGCGGTGATTGGAAATTTTGCATGTAACTTTTTTAGAGTGATGACCTTTTGGTCAACATGACTTAAATAGCGTCACAAGGAAATTGTGTTCCCACAGAAATTGCACGTGCATGTAAAACTGGACATGCTGGGGAGAAGAGAAAGGAGGAGAAGGGGATGGAAATATAAAAGGTTAAATGTTCATTTAAATTGTCCCTCTTTGGAAAGATCAAAGAAGCTAGATTGACTAACATGGAAAGATACTTTTAGATGCTAAACATAGCCATGCCTCTCTCCCATCCCTATAAAAGGAGTGATTTATATGATATAAATCATATAATATTATATTTGATCAAAGCATAATTGAACTAGATACAAATTCTAGCAAGGAAAACTACCATGTTTCCCCAAAAATAAGACCTTGTCTTGTATTTTTTTGAACCCTGAAATAAGAGCTTGGCCTTATTGCCATGCGCTCAAAAGCTCGATTGGGCTTATTATCAGTGGATGTCTTATTTGTGGGGAAACAGGGTATAATTTAATTGATTTCCCACAGATTAATAGACTCTTTGCTGATGGCTAGCCTCAAAGTGCCCCTTCTTTCTCCTCCTTCTCCTCCTTCTCCTTATGAGCCTAGGTATAAAAGATCTTTTGTAAAGCAGGAGGCATGGTTCACCTAGATGAGGTATAGGTTATTTTCTCTGGGAATAGCTTGATGGGACTATTTTAACATAGAAATTAGCAATTTTTTCACCTGTGTGCACCAATATTAGATATGGTCTAAGATACATGCATACATTGATGTGTACTCGGGCATAAAGTCCAACTGTTTTTACTAGGAAATAGGATATGGATATCCAAGTGTGATTGTCTAGCTGGCTGTGAGGAGTCTGGTTTTGCTTTTTATGGGACTTTCTTTCCTGGTACCACTGTTTGATAGATTGACCTACTGTATTTTTCAGAGTATAAGACGCACCTTTTTCCCCCCAAGAAAGAGGGTAAAAATCTGGGTACGTCTTATACTCCAGATGTAGCCCTGCCCAGCTTCTCAAATGGAAGTTTCAGAGGCTGAAAAAAGCATCAGAAATGAAGCTTCAGAAAAGAAGCCCCCAAACAGAGCTTCAGAGACTTTTTTTCTGAAGCTCTGTTTCAGACGTTTCAGAGGCAGAAAAAAAAGCAAGGCACAGAGCTCACAACCAAGGAACCTGTTGCTAAAATTCACCTCTGGAAACAGCTGATTGGGGGTATTCTGAGAGGCCGATCCACCTGCCAATCAGCTTTTTTCTTATTTTCCTCCCCAAAAACTAAGGTGCATCTTATACTCTGGTGTGTTTTATACTCCAAAAAATACGGTATGTACCTAAAAATTCAGTGGTGGGATTCAAAATTTTTTACTACCAGTTCTGTGGATGTGGCTTGGTGGGTGTGGCTTGGTGGGCGTGGCATGGCTTGGTGGGTGTGGCTTGGTGGGCGTGGCAGGGGTAGGATATTGTAAAATCCCCATTCCCTCCCCAATCCAGGGAAAGATTACTGCAAAATCCCCATTTCCTCCCAGTCAGCTGGGACTCGGGAGGCAGAGAATAGATTGGGGTGGGGCCAGTCAGAGGTGGTATTTACCAGTTCTCTGAACTACTCAAAATTTTTGCTACTGGTTCTCCAGAACTGGTCAGAACCTGCTGAATACCACCTCTGGTACCTATGCATTGGATCAGTTCCTTCTTTTGCTTGATTCAATTGTGGTGACACCCCAGAAGTGAAGTATGGAGCCAAGAGAGCAGCAGCAATGCGTTTTGCCCCATAGGGAGAAAAATCCCCCGTACGGATACTTTAAAATTTTGTGTAATTCTGTCCTCCAGAGAACAGTATTTTATGGCTTCTACCTAATTGAGATTCTGAAACTAGTGAACTTATTATTATTATTATTATTGCAGTGAGCTTTTGGCCCCAGATGAGTGATTGAGCTTTGGATTGGATTTTATTATCATCTTGGGATTCAGACTGGATTTTGTTATTATGTTTTTCCTCTACTAAATTGTTTTCCCATTATACACTGCCCAGGATCCTTTGCGATTGGGTTGGGTTTATAAGCACTTGTCTCAGCAGAAGGAAAAGCTTCAACAGAAGCTTCCTTCAACAGGAGGAGCAGTTGTGGAGTCTTCTAGAGCCCATAAGCAAAAGCTCCTTATTGATGAGATTGTGACAACAATAGAACAGTTTCCTTAACAGAGCATGCGGTCTTCAACTCTAGAAGTTTTAAAGAGGGGATGGATGGATGGGTGGGTGGGTGGATGGGTGGATGAATAAGTGAATGGATGGATGGATGGGTGGGGGGGTGGATGGGGGGGGTGGGGGGGTGGATGAATAAGTGGATCGATGGATGGATGGATGGATGGATAAGTGGATGGATGGATGGATAATTGATTAGTCTTATAACCATATTGAAATGAAAAAGAAAATATGGGATTTAATCCCAAGGTAAAATAGATGAAAGAAAATACAGCGATAAAATATAGATGTGGTAAATGCAAGGAATCAACGTTCAGATATGTAAATACATCATCCTGACAGGATACCCCAATCTGTTCATTGTAACGGGTTCTTAGGTCAACGGATTTAACTCTAAACTCAGCAGTTCTGCTCATGATGTATAGATTAGAACTCAGGAGCAAATAGACCAATCTGCGATTCAGATCCTGGGAGCTGTTCTTTCAAATAGGGACTTGAAGTCTCTACTTACTTGTCAAACTCAATTTCATTGAGGGCCGCATCAGGGTTAGGGTTAGGGTTAGGGTTAGGGTTAGGGTTAGGGTTAGGGTTAGGGTTAGGGTTAGGGTTAGGGTTAGGGTTAGGGTTAGGGTTAGGGTTAGGGTTAGAGTTAGGGTGGTTGACCTTGGGGGGCCATGTGGGTGTGGCTGACTAGGTGGGCATGGCCAGATTGACACCACTCACTGGGTGTGGCTGGCTGAGTGGACATGGCCAGCTAGGTGGGTGTGGCCAGCTTGACGCCACTCCCCAAACTGCTGGCATGTTTCCTCTTCGATTTAGGTAGACTGGGCCGAAGCGATGCAGGTTGGTCCCTTACATTTTCCAGACTGGTCCCGTGGGCTGGATCCAACCACATCGGACCTTGAGTTTGACACCTGCTCTAAGCCTAACAAGGGTATGTAGTTGACAATCAAAAAAGACATGAGCATATTTGTAGCTCAGGGTTGAAATGAAGGATCCTTAGTGTTCTCTGATTGTTTTCTTGCAGATGTTTCATTACCCAACTAGGTAGCATCATCAAAGCCAGAAGGGAATGGGGTTTGAGGAGGAGGCGGAAGACTGTAGGGTCCTTGGTGCTCTCTGAGCTTGGTTGTTTTCTTGCAGATTGTTCATTACTAGGTATGTTGTGGCTCCGACCCCCGAGCCCATCTTATCGGAGGAAGAAGGCTCCGAACATGAAGGAGAGGAGCCGGCCAGGCCTCCCTCTCCAGGCCCCTCCTCTCTGGCTATGCCTCAGGTGTCTGCCGAGGGAGAGGAGTTTGGCCAGGAGCCAGGTGTCTCCGATGACAGCGATGATGGTGATACGTCATTCCTGGATCCACGCCAACGAAGGCGAGATAAATGTTTGCAGCAGATGAGGAGGCGTGCCAGGGATTAAGATGAGTCACTGGACCACACCCCACAGGCTATATAAGAGAATGTGGTGGCTATTTAGACTCTGTGATGGACAAAGCTAACTTCTGGCTAGTCACTTTGTACAACGCCTGAATCTGTTGAAGGTTTCTGTTTGAGCTGGACTGTTTTTGAAAACTGTGTGTATTCGTTGGTGATTATCTGGTGGAGGAAAACTCCCTCTTCTTGAAGTAAAGCACTTGGCAGACGGTTATCGTATTGCTGCCAAGTTCCTGATAACGAACCTTGTGTGTGCCAAGTAATTCTTTAACCCCGGGCTGGCTGTTTGTGTGTGGGGGGGACGGGAACAGAACAAGGTAACATCATCAGTGCTAGTCCAGGACTGATGATGTTGCCTAGTTAAGGTCATGAAATATCTTCAAGAAAGCAAGCAAACAAACTCAGGGAACACCAAAGACCCCTTAGACATGAGCAATATCTTTGTTGGCTACCACACATACATGTCCTTTCGTGTTATGGCAGGAAGGGGAGGTAAGAGTGTCATCTTTATTTATTTATTTTATTTATTTTATTATTCATATTTCTATGCCGCCCACTCTCTGAGGACTCTGGGCAGTTTACACAAAGACAGTATACTAAATAGCATATTGACCCCAACAATCTGGGTCCTCATTTTACCCACCTTGGAAGGATGGAAGGCTGAGTCAACCTTGAGCCGGTGAGATTTGATCCGCTGATCTGCTGAACTAGCAGTCAGCTGAACTAGCTGCAGTACTGCACCCTAACCACTGCGCCACCTCGGCTCCCTCTCCCTTTGAATTAGGGTACAATGGGTTTTACTACATGATGCAGAAATGGGACAAGATGATCCTGCTGGTCTCTTACAACTCCACACATCTAAAACTCTAAATCAGTAAAACACATCTGGGCATCCAGCTAGCCAGGCCACATGAATAACAAGCAGTTCTTAGAAGCCTTCCATACTCTTACACTGTTGGCTTTTGCAGGTGTCACTGTGATCTGCTTTAACAGAATTAATGGACTAACAGAGCTGGAAGGGATCTTGTAGATCATCTAGTCCAACCCTCCACCTTTTGTAAGGGCTCAGGTTATGCAGGAATAATACAGGCAATTGCATCAATCATATTAAAGGTAAAGATAATGTTGTGGCTCTGTTACTGGAGCCTGTGTCATCATCAGGAGAGGACTCCGAGAGTGAAGGGGAGGAGTTGGCCTCCCTCTCCAGGACCCTCCTCTCTGCCAATGCCTTCGGTATCCGCCGAAGGGCAAGAGATAGGGCCAGGGTCAAGCACGTCCATGCAGCCACAGATGGACAGTGATGAGAGTAATGAGTCTTGGCTGGACCCACGCCAGCATCGCAGAGATAAGCGCGTGCAATAGAAGAAAAGGTGTGCCCGAGATTAGGCCGAGTCACTGGACCACACCCCACAGGATATAAAAGGGAGTGTAGTGGCCAGTCAAACCTTGTGATGAACAAAGCTGAAAGCTTCCATGCCATTCTGCATTGCCGGACTTTTACTATAGACTGGATTATCTCTGGACTTGATTTAATTCTGTAATTATTGAGCTGCTTTCCTTTGATGTATCAGAAGTGGGGAGAAGTTATCTCTCCTCTTTGTAAATAATAAACTCTTGGCAGGCAGCCACTAGGTTGTTGCCAAGTTCCGTTATCATAAGGAAAAGGATTTTGCCGGCTGGTTTGGTCTTTAACTCCTGAACATCTGTTGGTGTGTGTGTGGGGGGTTGGGGACAGAACAGATAAAGGTTCCCCTCGGACATATATGCTAGTCATTCCCGACTCTAGGGGGCAGTGCTCATCTCCGTTTCAAAGCTAAAGAGCCAGTGCTGTCCGAAGACATCTCGGTGGTCATGTGGCCAGCATGACTAAATGCCAAAGGCACATGGAACACTGTTACTTTCCCACCAAAGGTGTTCCCTATTTTTCTACTTGCATTTTTTACATACTTTTGAATTGCTAGGTTGGCAGAAGATGGGACAAATAACAGGAGCTCACCCCGTTACGCGGCACTAGGGATTTGAACTGCTGAACTGCTGACCTTTCGATCGACAAGCTCAGCGTCTTAGCCACTGAGCTACCGTGTCCCTGTTATCAATCATATTAAGGGGCTTCAAAGAGCCTCCATAGCTGCTGCCATGTTTTTCTGCCCTGTGAGCCAAATATTGCAGCCACAGGTCCCATAAGCCCATAGAAGATCTGGAGTGGGAATCAGAGCCATTTTAACTCATAGCTGGACAAAATCAGCCTTCTGAAGTTCTCCACCAACTATGCTGGTCAAGAGATACTGGATGAGTAATTTTTCCAAATAACTGGAGGGAAAGAGGAATTTCCAAACCATTGTTCTCAAAGATGGGATTTTGTTGGCAACACAATGATTAAAAGAAAAATCCATGAATGTTTACCCTGGGAGCGGATGGAAATATGGAAGAAAGACAGTGACAGACAGCTGGACAAGCAGTTCTACAATGAAAGAAAATATTTTACCTGGTTCTCTTGGTCTCCCATGTGAACAATATTATATTCCAACCATTGGGAATTCCAGGTAAATTCTCTTCTCTAAAGCAGGGGTGAAATGCTCCTGGTTCGGACCAGATCATTTAAAAGCCTCTGATGATCCCAGGTGAGTTGCCTGTTCATCAGAGGCTTCTAAAAGCATTTTTTTTACAACCTCTTGGGCCAAAGAGGTTGTAGAAAAAAATGTTTTTAAAAGAAAAAAAGCTCAGGTCTCAAACCTGGGCACTGTCAGCTTTCCAGCTGATCAGCTCAGCGTCTTTAACCACTGAGCAATCATGCTAAATCAGAGCTCCTGGAGCAGATGGAGGGGGAAAAAATAAAAGCAAGTTCAAATCCCTTCCAGAAGATAATTTCAGCTGTCATGTAAGGTGAGCCCTGCTCTGTCCCATGACGAACAGCCATACAATCAAAAATGAAAACAATCTGTACCAAAAGGGGAAAGAAAAGGCTTTGTGAGAACAATCATAAAGAGGACACAGAAAAGGAAAAGCATTTTGAAGAACAAATTAGGCTGATGAGACTCCAGAGGGGCTGAAATTTCCTGCTAAACTTCCTGACATTTCCAATAAAGAACAGCAACAGATTTTTTTAAAAATTTTCCGAAGTATTTCACCCATTCTTTCCTCTCCAAATATCTTGGCATTTGCCCATTTATTGTATGTGGCATAAGTTTAGCGACTGAGTAGTTTCCTGTAAAGCTGATTTTCAAGATTAAAAATAAGATTCCAAGATTTCGGTTTCTCATCTCAAAGCCAAGAAACACAAATTAAATTTTCTTTGAGGCCTCCAAACTAGATTCTCAATCACGAAAGAGATATTTGCATGTCTTAGTTCCAAAAATGCAAAGACTGTCCATTTATCTTGCACTGGATGGTCTAAGATTAATTTCATGGGGTGAAAGCTTAGTTAAAATTAATTTGGAAAGAAAGTTGTTGCTCCACACAATCTGGCTGGACTTCTGCTTATCAAAAAAATGGAGACAGCAACATACAAATGATAGCACATTTGCTTTTCCAATCTCCCAGCTGAATGTCTGAATGGCATGGGAGTTTTATTTTCTACCCGATTCCCAGGTCTCCCATATTCTGGCAAATGTCCATGGAAGGATTGTGTTCCATCTATGGTCTTCCCAAGTCCTTCTGCCTTTGAAAGGAGGACATCTTCTGTCACCTTGTCCCCAAACTGAGGAATATCATTACAGCAAAGCTAAACAGGTTACTTTGGCATGTAAGGCAAGAAATTCCCACAAAGAGCTTTACAAATGAAGGAATAACAACTTGATGACACTCCATAACAAATGCAAGAATCTGTGCTGGGCCAAGATTCTCCACATCGAAATCAGTTTTCTGGGTTTTATCCTGATTAAATCAGTTTGTTCCAAACAGTACATGGCTTTTTAGGATTTAGCTGATTGGATGGATGGATGGATGGATGGATGGATGGATGGATGGATGGGTGGGTGGGTGGATAGATGGGTGGGTGAGTGAGTGGATGGACAGATAAATGGGTAAATGGATGGAGATGTACCCTGTTCAGACATCAGCTTCATGAATCAGTCCACGTGGAAGAGTTGAGATACCCTCGTCTCTCCGATGATGCCACGATGTAAAACAGATGTTGAGACTCTAGAAAGAGTGCAGAGAAGAGCAACAAAGATGATTAGGGGACTGGAGGCTAAAACATATGAAGAACAGTTGCAGGAACTGGATATGTCTAGTTTAATGAAAAGAAGGACTAGGGGAGACATGATAGCAGTCTTCCCATATCTCAGGGGCTGCCACAAAGAAGAGGGAGTCAAGCTATTCTCCAAAGTACCTGAGGGCAGGACAAGAAGCAATGGGTGGAAACTAATCAAGGAGAGAAGCAACTTGGAACTAAGGAGAAATTTCCTTACAATGAGAACAATGAATCAGTAGAACAATTTGCCTGCAGAAGTTGTGAATGCTCCAACACTGGAGGTTTTTAAGAAGAGATTAGACAACCATTTGTCTGAAGTGGTGTAGGGTTTTCTGCCTGAGCAGGGGGTTGGACTAGAAGACCTCCAAGGTCCCTTTCAAGTCCTTTATTCTATTCTATAAATATTCTATAACTAAATGAATGGTTGTAAGTTGAGGACTACTTGTAGTTAAAGGAGATGGGGATGTTTGGATTTTATTTTATTCTTTAAATACTGGACAGTAGGAGGGGGACGGTAGGCCCACCGGTGCTCTTATGCACACCCCTTACAGACCTCTTAGGAATGGGGTGAGATCGACAGTAGACAATCTAAGGTTAAAGTTGGGGTGGGTTTGGGGATGAAACCACAGACCAGGCATTGACCACTCTGTTGCTGAAGTCATATTTTCTGCAATCGAGTTTGGAGCGGTTTACTTTAAGTTTGTATCTATTATGCACTTGTGTATTGTTGCTGTTGAAGCTGAAGTAGTCATTAACAAGTAGGACATTATAGCAGATAATTTTATGTAGGTTATGTACTGACCTACTTTTAGGTCAGACCGAAGGCAGCGTAGTTCTAAGTTGTCTAAGCCCAAAATTTCAAGCCTGGTGACATAAGGTATTCTGTTGTGAACAGAGGAGTGGAGGACTATTCTCATGAAATATTCTGAACTCTCTCAATTGTATTAATGTCCAATATGCAGTGCAGGTTCCAGACAGATGAGCTGTATTCAAGAATTGGTTTAGCAAATGTTTTGTATGCTCTAATTACCATGTTTCCCCCAAAATAAGACCCTGTTTTATATTTTTTTGAACCCTGAAATAAGCACTTGGCCTTATTGCCATGCACTCAAAAGCCCGACTGGGCTTATTATCAGGGGATGTCTTATTTTGGGGGAAACAGGGTAGTAGTACAATATTACCAGAGAAAAAGCTATGTAAGATTTGATTAACAAATCTTAATGCCTTTTTGACAATGTTGTTATAGTGGGCTCTGGCACTTAGATCATTAGAGGTGAGTGCTCTGTCCTTTACAGAGTGAGGGTCATCTACAAGTCATGTCCATCCAGCTTGTATTTTATGTTCTGATTTTTTTTGCCGATGTGTAAGACAAAGCATTTTGATTGTCCAATTTGTCAGGTTTCGATGCTATCTCAAAATTAATTAATTTCCAAACTGCCGATCTTTGAGGGAATTTTCTCTTTATTGAGCATAGTGATCTATCCCTGGCTCTTTCGTGGTCAGTACTGACCTTTGCCCCCCAATCCTTCCCTTTCCAATCCCCAATTCTCTGCGTCTCATTGGCTATCTTCCAAGCCACTTTCCTCATCCCTTCTCCGTCAGATCACAGGAATGTCTCTGTCCTCCCATCTCCGAGGAGACAGAATCTTCAAAGGAATTAAGTAGGCAAAAATTCAAGCTTCTCCTCTCCTTATATATGTCAGTGCTGGGACGCTGACACAATTCTTAAAAACCTCTAGTGATGGAGCACAACTTCTGGGGGCAAGTTGTTCCACTGATTATTTATTCTCACGGTCAGGAAATTTTTCCTTAGTTCTAGGTTGCTTCTCTCCTTGATTGTTTCATCCATTGCTTCTTGTCCTGCCTTCAGGTGCTTTGGAGAAGAAGTTGACCCCATCTTCTTTGTGGCAGCTCCTCAGATATTGGAACACTGTTATCACATCATCCCTAATCCTTCTTTTCATGCTTGTTACGTATTAGCATGAAATCGTCTTCCAAGAAGACTTAATAAAAATGGACTTAGGAGAACATTCGTGTGGGCTGATGTTGAAAAAGTTGACATCAAAATTTCTCAAGCATCCTTTTCAGATCTCGTGACATCTAGAGGTCTTTAAAATAAACAGAAATAAAACAAGTCAGAATTGTGTATTGAAAAAAAATATTTTTAGCATATTAAAGTTTTTCTTTATGCTGTCATTTCTAATTTACGGAGACCTCTTAGAGTTGATGCCGAACATAATGTACCATCACCTAGAAAACTGTTTTGGATGATTGTAAAACCTAATTTTCTCATGTTTCCACTTTTCCTGAATTACTATTGTTGTCCACATCAGCATTCCATATCCTTAATGATTTTGGAATTAAGTGAAACATTTAAAGAATATTTTTTTTAAAAAAAATCCAGAACCACTGAATCTTCATGACATAAACATGTTCCTTTTGAGAGAGGATGTGAAAAAAAAGGAAGAGAAGATGTAGGAAAAATATAGATCCCTGGTCCATGGAGGTCTTCTAGAGTCATTCCAAATCTCTATTGGTGGCAGCAGTGCCTCAGATAGAAAGTCCATACAGAGAGTGATAAGGACAGCCGAGAAGATTATAGGAAGCTCAATTCCCTTTATTCGGGATGTCTCTTACAAGCGCTATGTGCTTAGAGCTCAAAGCATTGTTAGAGACCCCACACACCCACTTCATGGTCTGTTTCTGTTGCTCCCCTCTGGGAGGAGATTTCAAAGTATTTCTAGCAGGACTACCAGATTCTCTAACAGCTTTGTTCCCTATGCCATCTACCTGGTAAACTCACAAGATTCGTTTTTCTCGCCATATACATGTATACATCTAAACTAGACTGTGTTGTTTTTCCGTGTGATATATTATATGTGGGTATATGCATAATTTTGTATTTATTTATTTCATCATGTTTAGGTGGTGTATATTGGAACTAGTGACCCTTTGAGAGCTGTATGCAATGAAATTTCATTTTAATGTATGCTGATAAGTATACAATCAAAGTGACAATACAGTTATTCTGTATTACAGTTATATACGTGACAGTTATTCTAATTTCTAAGTTCTAGATGGGCTGAAGCTGGGGCAAGGAACGGGAACTCACCCTGTTGCCCAGTGCTTAGGTCTCAAACATTTCCGGCTAATAAGCATTCTTACCCACAGAGCCATTGATACCCGGAGTCTACAACAGTACTATCCAAATTGGTATTCTTTGCATATGAAGGTGTCTGTGCCTTCAATTCAATGTTGACTCATATCACCATGATTCAGTCCTGACAGTAAATCAGTTTCGCTGGGGCAGAGGTGAAGAAAATGCTTTACTGTTAAAAACAGTAAAATGAATGTTAAGGAAAAGGAAAACTATTAATACGGCATTTCCTCTGAGGAAGATCTTTGCGTGAGTGAGAAAAGTTGATTTTTAGAATGTGATAAGTATACTCTATCATCCTTTATCAATTCTAGAGTGGGAAAAAGAGATTCTATTTATAGCATTCCAGTTTTTGTATCAAGAATCACATCTAATGCATTTCCATGTCTTTCCTTATTATTATTATAATAGGCGGTTTCTTTTCCTGTGAGTCCTACAGTTTTACTCTATTATTGATTTATTATTGACTTCCTTTATTAAATTTGCTGCGCAGCTGGCTATGAGGCAACGCTATCTTTTTCTTGTTGCGGGTAAAGGAGGAGAATGCAAAAGTTGGCTTGAAACTCAACATTAAGAAAACTAAGATCATAGCTCCTGGCCCCCTCAATGCCTGGCAAATAGATGGGGAAGAAATGGAGGTAGTGACAGATTTTATTTTCCTGGGCTCCAAGATCACCTCAGATGGGGACTACAGCCAAGAAATTAAAAGACGCTTGCTCCTGGGGAGGAAAGCTATGGCAAATCTAGACAGCTTACTAAAAGGCAGAGACATCACCCTGTATAAGTGCACCAGCGTGCCTACCGTCCCTGTCCTAATATTTACTTTTTACTTACTCTTTTCATGTATTTAAATTATGTTTATACTTTTACCCGTTATCTTATATATGCTTGACAAATAAATAAATTAAATAAATAAATAAACAAAAGTGTGTATAGTCAAGGCTATGGTTTTCCCAGTTGCAATGGATGGCTGTGAAAGTTGGACCATAAGAAAGGCTGAGGGCCAAAGAATTGAGGCCTTTGAACTCTGGTGCTGGAGAAGCCTCCTGCGAGTCCCTTGGACTGCAAGGTGATCCAACCGGTCAGTCCTAGAGGAGATCAACCCTGACTGCTCTTTAGAAAGCCAGATCCTGAAGAGGAAACTGAAATACTTTGGCCACCTAATGAGAAGGAAGGATTCTCTGGAGAAGAGCCTAATGCTGGGAAAGAGTGAGGGCAAAAGAAGAAGGGGACGACAGAGGGGATGGAGTCACGGAAGTAGTGTTGTTGTTGTTAGCTGACTTCACATTCCAACCCATCATGATTCCATCCAACTGAAGCAGTAGGCGTGAGCTTAAATGGACTCCAGAGGATGGTAGAGGACAGGAAGGCCTGGAGGAACGTTGTCCATGGGGTCGCGATGGGTCGGACATGACTTCGCAACTAACAACAACAACAAAGTGTTGTTCTAGTTTTCAGACTGGCCTATTGCAGTGTGTGTGTGTGTGTTTAAATATTTTTAAAATATAAAATAGAAATAAAGATAATGGACAAGCGGGAAAGAAAAGGGGACAGAGTGAATAGAGGAGGGAAGGGGGAAGAAGAAATAAGAAAGAAACAAAAAGAGACTTCTGACATTTTTGGTGTCGCAAATACATAGCAGTTATAACATCAAATTTTTATAGTTATGCCACTGGCCAATATCCACCAGCCATTTCTATAACAGTAATCCACTTAATTGGCAAAACCCAAAGTTTCTTTTTTCTCTCTCTTTCACGCAAAAAGTCCAGAAATGGTTTCCAGATAACTGCAAAACTATTTACATTTGTCCCTAATTCATGGAGTCACCTTTGTCATCTCTGCCAGATCCATCATTTTTTCAATCCAATTCTCCATTGGGGGTGGCGGGGGGGGAGGGAGGTTAGGCTATTGCAATATATTCTTGAAGCTGCCTTTCATAATCATTCAAAAAAACTTCCCTTAGTGCAGAATGCAACTGCTGGCTTGGTAATGGGTAAGATACAACTGTTTCTGCAGTTTTACAATGCATTCTGGGCACTGCATTAGCTGGCTATATATTTCCCAGCAGAATTCAAAGTGCTAGCTATTATTTAGGAAGTCTTACATGGCTTTGACCCAGATTTTCTTCTGTACTGTCTTCTCCAAATAGAGTCTGTCCATCTTTTGCAATTAAACCAGGACTGGGAGATGTCGGGTCCCTGCCTCCTCAAGATCCAGGGAGTAGATCTTTTCTGCAGGTACTTCAGTTGTGTGAAATGGGTTAATTTTAACTTCCTTATTGCCTAAACATTGTACAAATATGAAAGATCAAAAAAGAGAAGCAAGGAACAAGGAAGATACAGCACAAGGGAAAAATACATAGTACCACACTCTTCTCCTTCCTTGCATTATTTTTCTCCTAAATAGCTACTACTTAGGCTTTCAACTTTATTGCTTATATTTATTTGAGTCATTCTGTGACCAACTTCCCTCTTTTCTTCAAAATCCACAATCTAAATGTGTTAGCTCGCCTTGCTGTAGAATATGTCTTATGTAAGGGAGCCATTCCTGCTTGAATCTACTTAGATTTCTATTGTGTATTGTAAAATAGTTTCCCCCTTGAGATCTAGCGGCCCATATCAAACTTCTTAGGGTGTTGTGTTGTTTTGGTTTGGTTTTTTTGGGAAAACTACAACAATCTGCCTTTATCCCAAATCTGTCTTTTGCTTATGTGTCATGGGCTGATGTAGTTAATTTTTAAATAATAAAGTTATATTTTAAGTGGGTTGTTTTAACTTCTGTTTCTGCTTTTGGCTTTGATGGTTATTTTCTTTGGAGGGTTTATTGGAGGTTGCTTGGAATCTATTCAAGCAGTCAAGCATAAGCGATAGAATATAGAAACAAGTAAATCATTTCAGAAATTAACAACTCTCTGAAGTGTGCAGTTGACATTTTATGAGATGAGCCAATAGTGTGAGATTTCAGGCAGGTTTACAAAATTATTCTTGGATCAGTGCTAACAAGAGTAAGAAAGCAGTTATCTAAGGAATAATCCATAAATGTTGACAAGTTTAAGTCACATTTGCTTGCCAAAGGAAGGAGGGGGAGGGGGAGGAGGGCAGAGGTGGTATTCTGGAAAACTGGTAGCAGAAATTTTGAGTAGTTCGGAGAACCGGTAAATACCACCTCTGGCTGGCCCCAGATTGCTTATTTGTACCCTATGACTATCATTAAGTGTTGTACCTTATGATTCTTGATGAATGTATCTTTTCTTTTATGTACACTGAGAGCATATACACCAAAGACAAATTCCTTGTGTGTCCAATCACACTTGGCCAATAAAGAATTCTATTCTATTCTATTCTATTCTATTCTATTCTATTCTATTCTATTCTATTCTATTCTATTCTATTCTATTCTACTCTACTCCTTATTCTATTCTATTCTATTCTATTCTATTCTATTCTATTCTATTCTATTCTATTCTATTCTATTCTATTCTATTCTATTCTATTTCATTACCAAACTAGGTATCATCATCATCAGTGCCAGGAGGTAGGAGGAGGGACCTGAAAGGCCAACCCACTTCCCGTACACAGGGACCAAAGACCTCACTTGCAAAGCTTCTGGCTTTGTCCACTTCCTGGAGAGGACTTCTGCTCTACTGCCCAGGGGGACAGTGCCAAAACTGGGGTGCAGCCAGATCCCCTTCTCACTTTTTTCCTTGTCATGCTAGAACAGGGGAAAACAAGGCAGATATTCTTTGAAAAAGCAAGAAACCAAGATGCCATGATGCCTGATGTTTTGAAAAGGCAGAGGAAGAGGTGGGGGATGAAATAGCAGTTTCCACCAATGAGAAGCCGCCCCACCCTTTAGCTGTTGAGGAAGTGCTGCAAAACAACTCAGCTTTCCTCTAGAATTATATATAGCACAAATTGAGCTACATACAGTTCATTGTCTCAGGCTTGTAGAGGTCTCGTGATGGTCTGGCAATATGACAGAATAGCAGAGTCAGAAGGGACCTTGGAGATCTTCTAGTCCAGCCCCCTGCACAAACAGGAAACCCTCTACCATTTCAGACAAATGGTTGTCCAATCTCTTCTTTAAAAACTTCCAATGTTGGAGCGCCCACAACTTCTGGAGGCAAGTTATTCCACTGATCAATTGTTCTCACTGCCAGGAAATTTCTCCTTAGTTCTAGGTTGCTTCTCTCCTTGATTAGTTTCCATCCAGTGTTCCTTGTCCTGCCTTCAAGGTGCTTTGGAGACCCCTTCTTCTTTGTGGCAACCCCTCAAATATTGGAATATTGTTAGCACTGCTATGCAAAGAGAATGCTCATTTCAGATCAGAGTATTTCTAATGGATGGGTAGATACCAGAAAGTCCAGCTAGACCCAATTATACATTAGATTTTCTGTCTGAATCTATACTTGTTATATGGCTTATTGGTGATACTAGGACGTAGGGACTTTTAAGCCAGTGGGCTTACATAGATCCATCTTTAACACCCCTTTATACTGTTCCTCTCTGTTCTTTCTCCCTCTACAGGAATTCTAGGATAAGGAGGAAAAGGATGAAGTGATGGATGCCAGCATCTGATGCATCATTGTTGTCAGAAGGATGATTTTGAATACATTCTAAATGCAAAGCAACACATTTTACATCATTCACGTGATGATGTCATGACATGGATGATATCACTTACCTTCCCTGAAAATATCCATTAGGAAGGGTAGGATCAGGGGTGAAATCCAGCAGGTTCTAACAGGTTCTGGAGAACCAGTAGCGGAAATTTTGAGTAGTTCAGAGAACCGGCAAATACCACCTCTGGCTGGCCCCAGAGTGGGGTGGGAATGGAAATGTTGCAATATCCTTCCCCTAACACACCCACCAAGCCATGCCCACAGAACTGGTAGGGAAAAATTTTGGATTTCACCCCTGGGTAGGATCTGATACATCCAGTTTTCTTTTATATATTCAAGAATGCGGAGGGTTTCTGAGCTCTTGCTTGTATTTTCTGGCTGGATTCATGCAACAGATTAAATCTCTGTTTAACTGAATTATGTTTTGCTGAATTGGTCCAATTGGCAGAATGCACAAAACACATGGAGTCACGAAGCGGCTAAGCATATTTTTTACTCCTGGACAGGAGATTTATATTTTGCTTTTTGTTCAGGAATTCAAGGTGGCGTAGGTTGCAGTTCCTTCTCCTGTTTTTGTCTACAACCTTGTGAGATATAGTTTGGGCTGAGAGGGAGGGACTGGCCCAAAGTCCCGTCCCCCAGTTTCCATGGGGAGGCTAGGCTAGAGTAAGTCTCCCCATTCCTTCGTTCGGCTCTTTAACCACTGTACCACACAATTACATATGAATCGAATAGCTCAGACAAGACAGAAAAAAAAATGTGGCTTTCCTTTTGGCCGGATTTCCAAACTCTTACAACAACAGCCCTAATATAATTAGGCAGCCAACAAGTGAAGACAGGTAGGTTATATGAAGAAACTCAGGCACGCTACATTTATCCTAAAACATGTTGAAACATAAAGGAGAAAGTGCGGCTGAATGAAGCAACCCATTCTTACTACTGTACGGACCAAGTTATCTTTTTTTGAAAGGACTTAGCCCCTCCCTAGCCAAGGAGGGGCTTGTCTGCCTTTTCTTTTTAAAGGGAGCTGGCTGCATTTGCTAGCTGGCTCTGTTCAGAATATTCTCTCCTACTGGGACTGAGGAAATAGCAGCTTGTTTTTGATGGTCAGCTAATTTTTGCTTTATGTCTTTCTCATCCATCCGGAAAGGCAAATTTCCTTCTTTCTAGTTTTTTATTTTTTCTCCATCCCCCTGGAACTGAAGTCATTTTTCCCACGGTATCGCTTTGTATCTGCAGGTGGAAGATCACCTGCTTAGCTTGGAAGGGAACGAGAAGCTTCAAGGAACAACTGTCCAGAGACCTTCCTTGCAAGTAAGTCATTTTGCTGAAATCAGAAGCGTTCCTGGCTTTAATTAAGTTGCAATCTTTGGGGAAAAGTCTTTACCGTTGGAGAGAGAATGTGCTGGGTGGGTTATGTTTCCTCACTGACATTTTTTCTTTGCCAAAGTAGAATCCGTTCTATTTGGTCCATGCTTCTGCCCAGCGATGGTTGAGATGACCATCAAGTAAGGCAATGAACGAGGGCAGACTTAAGCAGAAAAAAAAATGGGGATCTTCCTGGCGCAGGAAAAGTGCGATGCTAGGAGCTGAATTTCTTTCTTTCATTGATGGGTTATCCTCCCCACAACCCCCAAAAAAAGAACAAGTAGTTTTAGAATCAGGAACTGATATCTTCTCATTAAGACGAGAGATGCTTGTTTGTCTTCTAGTCCAACTAGAAGTGTGTCTTAGACTCTCCATCTGGAGAATCTCCAGAACAATTTAAGCACCTGAAGGCACTTACTTTGGAACATGTGAATGCTTGGCTTTGCATGCATAAACTGATGAGGCTTGCGCAATTCTTTTTGTGACTGCTATTATCACTATTCCTTTACTGAATGAAAGAGAGAGAGAGATTCCTCTGTCTTCAAATACACAAGTTATGAATCATATATCACCCCATTATCGGTGCCTTACGGCTTGATTCAACTCAATCCAGTTAATATTAGGAATCTCATCCTTATCGCATTGGGCATGGCATTAAGCTGTGCCCTTATGAGGGTGGGAGGCAGGGGATGCTAAAAGGTTTGCTTGCCAAATGGATGATTCAATGATAGTTGATGCTTGTCCCCTTCCTATCTGAGAGGGCATGGATCCTGGAGGCTGACCAGCAACCCTCCATTCATATGTCCTCATGAATAAGGAAGACAAAAACTTGCTACCGGTTTGTTTTTTGCCTACTTTTAACTTATAGCCTTACCTGTTTGACTGTTTTAAACAGAGGTTGGGCACTTTGGCATTCTGCCTATGTGGATCCATTCACTCTTTCTACAAAGCATTTGTTGATTTACTGGGTGAAAAGAGGAAGGAATAATTGAAGGTGCACTGCAAAATATTTATCCAGAAGTATTTATTTCTGAATAGAATAGAATGGAATGGAATAGAATTCTTTATTGGCCAAGTGTGATTGGACACATAAGGAATTTGTCTTTGGTGCATATGCTCTCAGTGTACATAAAAAGAAAAGATACATTCGTCAAGTATCATAAGGTACAACACTTAATGATAGTCATAGGGAACAAATAACCAATCGAATCATATTAGGAAACAGTCAATATAAACTATACGGATACAAGCAACAAGGTTACAGTCATACAGTCATTAGTGGAAGGAGATGGGTGGTAGGAACGATGAGAAGATTAATAGTAGTGCAGACTTAGTTAAATAGTTTGACAGTGTTGAGGGAATTATTTGTTTAGCAGAGTGATGGCGTTCAGGAAAAAACTGTTCTTGTGTCTAGTTGTTTTGGAACTAGTTCTGGAATTCAGTCTGGTGTTCTAAAGCTATTCTCTAAGGAGGGGGTGTCCAACCTTGGCAACTTTAGGGCTTGTGGACTTCAGCTCCTAGAATACCCCCTCCCCAAACAACTCCATTCTGGGAGCTGAAGTCCACAGTCTTAAAGTTGCCAAGGTTAAACGCCCTTGTTCTAAAAGCTGATAAGGAGGCAGAAAAGTAGGATGAGATTCTGAAACAACTGGACCATCAAGGTAGGAATAGATGGCACCTCAGTGGTACTTGAGAGACATTTTAGGATTTTCATTTGAACATTAAAAAGGAAGTGTTGAGGTCTTGCTTTTTGCACATAGACCTAATATGGATCAATAGAGAAATAAGGACCCTTCAGCCATACATTATCCTCAGTTTTCAGGTATAATGAACATTGCTGCATACTCCTGCTGGAAAGTCCAATGGTCCAATGGAAACTATGGTCCAATGAAAACTTGTTCAGTTTCAACCAGGAAGGTCTAGTTTGATTAATTCACAACCCTGCCCTGAATATTATTGGAGTCTTTACATTTAACTAATCTAGCAGGATGCAATAGAGATTTAAAATGAGATTTATCTTTATCGGTAAGAACCAAAATGGTAGATCCTACTTTCAGATAACATACTGGAGAAAAGAGACATTTGTAATAGATTTTGGCATGTGTTTTGGCTAAGTCTCAGACCAGAGCAGACCAATTTGGTCCAATTGCAGGACTTCTCAAGACTATATAACTGCTCCAAACTGATTGAGTGGTACCACGATGTTTTGAAAGTGTTTTGTGATTTCTAAAAGCTTCAGAAAAAGCCATACATTGTGCCTGAGCTAGAAATCATGTTCTTTTCAGCTTTTTACCTGGAAAAATTGGAAGGGAAAAATGGAAAAGACTGATAGACACATGTCTACTTTTTATTAGGCACTCTCACTTTTTAATAGTAGCCAAGTAAATTTTGCATGCTCAAATCGGTGCGTAAGCGGATTTATGGAAGCTGGCCATCTTTCAACATTCCTCCAAATGTTGTGATGCAATTCTCCAGTCAAAACCTGCATGCAAAAGTACATTTCAGTAAAAATAATGTCCATAAATATATTAGAGGAATTGTGTGTATGTGTGTCTGTGTGTACAAAAGATGTGTTTTCCACAAAGTATCTATGTACAGAGAAATGGGGAAGAAAGTTTTGTGCAAAAGTAGAAAACTGAACTGAACTGAAGGACAGTTCACACGGAAGGGGGGAAAAAGCAAAATCGATGGTTTTATAAATTCTTTTATTGATGCACTAATACTTTAAAGAATTTAACAAAATAATTTATTAATAAACCATCACAGAACAGTCTATAATAAGGTTAGATATTTGTCCAGATAGACCTCTGGGCATTTCTTTGGTGCAATCCAGCTGTAATCCAGCAATTGCTTAACGCAGCCATTGCAACATTTTGGGACTTGAAAAATCAATGCAGCCACTTCTTTCTTTTCTGCATTCATCCGTGACCTTGCCTTTGGCAAAGGCTTTCCAATTGACATCACAGCTCTTGAGAATACATGGGGAAGTGAGAACGCATTATACAGGAACAGTCCAAAGTTGAGCTTAGGGACTCAAAGCATGCTTACCTGTTTTAGAATCGTAGACTCAAAGAGCTACCTTGAAGAACTTCTAGTCCAGGGGTCTCCAACCTTGGCAACTTTAAACCTGGCGGACTTCAACTCCAGCAAAGCTGGCTGGGGAATTCTGGGAGTTGAAGTCCGCCAGGCTTAAAGTTGCCAAGGTTGGAGACCCCTCTTCTAGTCCGATCACCTGCCAAGGCAAAAGTCTACCATCTCAGACAAATGGTTGTCCAGTCTTTTCATGGAGCACCCACAACTCTTCTAGCCTTACATGTAAAACGGAACAAATTATAAAAAAGCAATTTTAGGATTTCCACAGTTTAGTTCCCCTACCTATAAGTGTTACCTGCTGGAGGAGAAAACCGCCACTGGGGATTCCCCTTAATATGTGATAGAATAACAAGGAACTTAAGAGGGAGTGTCTATTTACTTGTTAAGGGCACAGTGGTTTATCATAACAAATTCCACACCCAAGCCAGTTTAAATTCTTATAACTGTTTACAGATCTCTTTTCACTGTGCTTAGAATTGCATACTTCTTCTACCTGTATCTTTCCATCTTTAATTAACGGATGGGCTTATCTTGTTCACAGTTTGACTGTATATTGCCCTGACCTTGTATATAGCTTTATTTGGTTTATGTTTGTGCCTCTTTACTTATTATTTTTTTTTTGTATGTTGTGATTGACTTTGACCGTGTTTTTCAATTAGCAGCTTCGATTATCATTTTTAAAGATAACGTTTCTTGATTTTTTTTCATTAATTGTATGAAAAACCAATTAGCAAAATAGTATTTAAACTTTAAAAAACACACAAATGAGACAACCTCAAACAAGGTAAAAATATGAGCCAAGAAAGGAAAGAAGAAAAATAAATTTTTAAAAACTGCCTTATATTTTATATTTATCAATAACTACTGATTTATTAATGAAAACACTATTGTAATTCCATCAGTACAAATATAAAATATTACAAATATTAACTACAGTAACTGTGATCATTTTCCTCAGCTTCCTTATTCTCAATCTGTCTGCCTATTTTTGTTTTTTCTTTTGCAATTTTACTGATTTGTGCTGCCTTCATGTTCCAGTGTGATTGTCAATTTTTTTATATAGTTTCACAACTGTTATTCAAGATCCTTGCTACAATTTCCAGCCTGTTTTAGTTTATTCTTAGTTTCCTTGTTTTCACTTTTACCCATGTTCATATTTTATATTTTTAATATTAACCAAGGAGTGAGAAGAAAACAACTTTGAGGGGTCCTTAGTACTCTCTGAGCTTGATTGTTTTCTTGAAGTAACATCATCAGTGCTAGACAATGTTATCTAGTCTAGGGGTCACCAACCTTTCGGACCGCAGGGACCACTAAATTCATAATTTTAAATCCTGTGGACCAGTAATATGATCTGTCTAATGACCGGCTGGGTGGGCATGTCTAGGTTGTCATGTGACTGGGTGGGCGTGGCCAACTCAATGTCACTCGTGTCAAGGGGCACCTCGCTAGCCTCTACTCGCCCTTTCCCTCCCAGCCTTTCCTCGTCTGCCCACCCAGGCTCCTTAGGGCCCCAACAGGAAGCAGTTGTTGAAGCTAAGCAGCCACCAATGAGAAAGAGTTGGCAAAATAGCTCAGTTCAAATTGGATCTGACAGAGAAGGAGAAGCAAAAGCATCTCAGTGAGGACTAGGAGCATAGGCTTTCCAAGCAGAGGGAAGACCTTCAAGAGTGCAAGGCCAGATACCAGCACCTGGAGGCTCACCAGGCTGAGATGGTCAGCCAGTTCCAGGCCATGAAGCAGTCCCACTGGAACAAGGTCCTCTGGCTCTTTGCCACCAGCGGCACTTCCCTCCAGCCTTTGTCCAAAGTCCTGCACAAGGAGGCCAAAGCAGACCCCAAGTTGGAATTTCTGCCCCCCTCCTACCTGCACAAAAAGACCCCAAAGGAGGAGACTCTCTGCAGCAACACAAACGTTCATTGCACGTATCTGGCCCAGGAGCCGTAGTTTGAGGACCCCTGATTTAGTGCAATATAAAAAATGCAAATAATTTTTCTGCAGACCACCAAAATTTTCTTGTGGACCACCAGTGGTCCACAGACAACCAATTGGTGACCGCTGACATTCTAGTCTGTTATTTAGTTTGAAAGATCTCCCAGAAAACAGCCAAGCTCAGGGAGCACCCAGGACCCCTCATTTCAACCCTGAGCTACAAATAATCTCCTTTCTTGAAAACAACTTTTTCCATTTGCCCTGGTGGACAATATCTTTTCATGCTAGACATGGGGCCATCCTGTCCGTTTCATGTTTGGATTGTCAGACGTGACTCTCAGCCGTGAGCAGTTTATCAGTTTATCAGACTCTAAGAAATATTTTTCTTTTGCCCTTTTTTCAGCCAACTAAATGGGGAGAGGGAGAACACTTAAGGAATGAATGGAAGGGAATCCCTAGGCTGAAGCCAAGCATCTAAAAAGACACTGGACCGAAAGGGAGGGAGAGAGATGAGGAATGAAATTCATGAATAAGAATAGCAGTGATAATGCAATAAAGAAAAAGAGAAGATGCATGGAAGGCAGGCTATTCCTGTTGACTTCTGCTGCTCCATTTACCTGACAGATAACTCAGTAGAAGAGAATATTTGTAGCTCAGGGATGAACTGTAAACTCCTTTGGTGCTCTCTAAACTTGGTTTTCTTGCAAACATTTCAGTTGTCTTATACGTAAACAAGAGAGCAAATCCCACTTCCTTTGAGCACTGATGTGGTTATCTAGTTGGGTAATGAAACATCTTCAAGAAGACAACAAAGCTCAGAGAGTACCAAGGATCACACAGTCCTCCTCCTCTTCTTCTTCCTCCTCCTCCTCTCCACAAACTCCTCTCCCATCTAAAACTGATGATGTTACCTAGTTGGGTAATGAAACATTTGCAAGAAAAGAACCAAGTTCAGAGAGTACCAGGATCACACAGTCCTCCTCCTCCTCCTCCTCCTCCTCCTCCTCCTCCTCCTCCTCCTCCTCCTCCTCCTCCTCCTCCTTTCCACAAATTCCTCTCCCATCTAGCACTGACAATGTTACTTAGTTGGGCAATGAAACATCTGCAAGAAAACATCCAAGCTCCGAGAGCATCAAGGACTCCACATTGACAGACGACTGCCCCAAATTATAATCTTCAATTGAAAAAAACCTACCAATTTATATTTTCCATAAAGCAAGACGGGAAAGTGATCCATTTCAGCAGTAATCTTTTCATAGACAGAGGGCCTCTGAGTTCAGTCACAGTATAGATATCACTGAATTAAATGCCTGGTTTGGCTTTACATCATCTCTTCTCATCTCCATTTTAGGAAGTTTTCTTTAATGGTAAAAACAGTTGCTTTTGGAAGGGGGGTGGGTGGGGCAATTTCTGTTTAAAAAGACAAAATGTGCCTTTGTAAAAGTATATCCGGCAGCAGGTCTCATCAATTACCTCTTTTGACCACTGGGTTAAAACTAAAGACAACAGTTGAATGAACATCTGGATAACCACTAATTAAACCTAAAGACAACGGTTGGATGAACATCTGGATAACCACTAATTAAACCTAAAGACAACGGTTGGATGAACATCTGGATAACCACTAATTAAACCTAAAGACAACGGTTGGATGAACATCTGGATAACCACTAATTAAACCTAAAGACAACGGTTGGATGAACATCTGGATAACCACTAATTAAAACTGAAGGCAACAGCTGGATGAACATCTGGATAAACACTAATTAAAACTGAAGGCAACAGCTGGATGAACATCTGGATAACCACTAATTAAAACTGAAGGCAACAGCTGGATGAACATCTGATTAAACACTAATTAAAACTGAAGGCAACAGCTGGATGAACATCTGAATAAACACTAATTAAAACTGAAGGCGACAGCTGGATGAACATCTGGATAACCACTAATTGCTCATCCCTGACAAATTACAGGCCCAGTTCATTGTGCTGGCTAACCCATTGACTGAGCTCCAGTAACGGTGCTTAACCAGATCAGTTACAAACCTAATAACTTCGTTTGCTTAACACGCTAACCCTGGGTAGTTTTTAGCCTTAATCAGGTCAGTTACAAATCCGGCAGCTTAGTTTGCTTTAACGTAGTCAGCTTGCGATGTTCTGTGAAACCAGGAATCTGATTAGCTTCTGATTCTATGTGGAAAATCAGAAAATAGGTCAATTCAGCCGCCAGTTTAAGCTGGTTATTGGAACCCAGGCATTATGCAAACTGTTATTTACATAACCCGAAGGATGTTGAAACCTCAAACTGGGTGAAGTTTACCAAAGTTGTGGGTGCACCTTCTAAAACATTTCAAAAATGGTTACCACCTTTTCACTTTGAATGTGGAAGGAGATGCATGACAGCTGACTCCCATTTCTGACAGTTGCAGTGTCCCGGAGCCATGCTGCAATCCCCTTTTGTGACAAGCAAAGTCAGTGAGGAAACCAGATTCATTTAACTAATTTTACTAATTTAACAACGGCAGTGATTCAGTTAGCAAATGTGACAAGCAAAGTCATAACGTGGGGCAAAACTCTACTTAACAAAATAGGTTTGGGGCTCAGTTATGGTTGCAAGTCGAGGTTTACCTGTGTAAGACTGGAGCAAAATCCTTTAAAGTACAGGTAGTCCTTGACTTACAACAGTTCATTTAGTGACCATTCAAAGTTACAGCGGCACTGAAAAGAGTGACTTATAACCAGTGGTGGGTTTCAAATTTTTATACTACCGGTTCTGTGGGCATGGCTTGGTGGGCAGGGTTTGGTGGGCGTGGCAGGGGAAGGATACTGTAAAATCCCCATTCCCACCCCACTCCAGGGGAAGGTTACTGTAAAATCCCCATTTCCTCCTGATCAGCTGGGACTTGGGAGGCAGAGAATAGATGGGGGCGGGGCCAGTCAGCATTTTTACTACCGGTTCTCCGAACTACTGAAAATTTCCGCTAATGGTTCTCCAGAACTGGTCAGAACCTGCTGAAACCCACCTCTGCTTATGATAGTTTTCCACACTTACGACCATCCTCTTGGTCATGTGATCAAAATTCATATACTTGGAAACTGACTTGTATTTATGACCATTGTAGTGTGGTGATATCATGTGGCCATTTTTTGCAACCTTCTGACAAACAAAGCCAATGTGGGGAAGGCAGATTCACTTAACAACCGTGTTACTAATCTATCACTTGCAGGGATTCACTTAACAACTGTGGCACGAAAAGTCATAAAATAGAGCAAAATTCACTGAACAAACATCTCGCTTAGCAATAGAAATTTTGGGTTTAATTGTGAATGTAAATCAAGAACTACCTGTATACCTAATTTCAATTAGATTTAGAAGTAAAGCAAGATCATTTGTTTTAGTTTGGGCCAATTTTAGTGCCTTCTTTCTCGTAAATGGCCTCCAGAACTCAAGAACCCATGTACGGACTCTGTCCCCAGTTGCACACCCTGGATGTAAGCCTTCCCGGATTGATCCAAGAGTGGGGTTAGCCTAAGATGGTGCTGAAAAATATTTCCAGTTGCCCAATTGTGTTATTTCCCTGCAAAAGGGCCTTCTCTGATCCAGCCTTAGTCTCAGGGTGCTTGCCAACTTTTTTTCCAACAGTCTCTTAGTCACTCTTTTAACTGGACATTATTGCAACACATATCTGCAAATAGTAATTATGAAAGGCTGGCATGATTTCATCCCTTGCCAAAAATACACTGAATAACACACACACACAAATATACACACAGAGACACACACAGAGAGACACAAATAAAACAGACACTGATCATCTGTCAAATTAATCTTCATTATAGTCATAGGCCAGCTTAATAACATTGTTCATATATACAAATTCTTATATGGGTATATATCTGGAATATGTCTCAGCCAACTTTTAGAGTTAAGCTTTTCTAAAAGCAGCATTGCTCAATAATGTAAAATACAATAAAGTGTATTCAAGAGATCACATTGGATGAGGGTTTTTACAACTTCAAAACACTTATACTGTAAGTGTTAACACTTATAGCTTATCGGTGTTAACACTCATAACTCTAATGCTCCAGTAGATAATTAATTTGATTTTTTTTTGTCATGGTCCTTCATGGTACTAACCTTAAGAGACCTTTCTTGACTTTCCATCTAAAGGTGGTGCTTTTACAGGCTGCTTTCTTTGATTTAGAGATCATGCTGTCAATATTTAATTTCAGCTATATGTCTCTATAGGGACGCGGTGGCTCAGTGGCTAAGATGCTGAGCTTGTCGATTGAAAAGTCAGCAGTTCAGTGATTCGAATCCCTAATGCCGCATAATGGGGTGAGCTCCCGTGACTTGTCCCAGCTTCTGCCAACCTAACAGTTCGAAAGCACGTAAAAAATGCAAGTAGAAAAATAGGGACCACCTTTGGTGGGAAGGTAACAGCGTTCCATGCGCCTTTGGCAGTTAGTCATGCCGGCCACATGACCACGGAGACGTCTTTGGACAGCGCTGGCTCTTTGGCTTTGAAACGGAGATGAACACCACCCCCTAGAGTCAGGAACGACTAGCACATATGTGCGAGGGGAACCTTTAGCTTTATGTCTGTATAAAAAGGCAGAGAGAGAGAAAGAGAGAGAGAATAAAAGTGTTCTACATGCCTACTGAAGCTATTAAAAGTTAATTGTACTTATAAGATGCATGATAATGAGAATTCTAAGCAATTCAGAGAATATACTTCAAATGGGCAATCTTACGCATGTACAAGCAGCCTCCAGGTTAAGAATGCCTGACTTACAAATAACTCATATTTACAAACAGACTGCCATTAAAGCCTATTATATTTTAAAACTGAGTTAAATACAATGGTTCGTAATATGAAATGTAGGCTCTACTTTGTGATGCTCATGAAAACATTGTATGGCTTCAAGAGTTCATTGGCTTCAGGGAGGACAACGCCTTCTGACATTTAAAAAATCCTTTTTTCAGACTGATGGAATTAAGCTAGGCATTCAAGAGACTGTTCACCCAACGAGATCAATAGACAGATCAATAGAATCAAATTGATTCCTTAAGTTTGATCCTGAATCATTGTTTTTCATTCCATATTATTGCTTGGATCTTTCTACTTCCACTTAATCTCTTAATCTCTAGGCAAAGATAGGTAACCTCCAGTTTTCAGGTGTTGCTCTTAGCATCCTGGACCATCCTCACAGATGTAATTCAGCAACATCTGGATGTTGAATTGGAAAGGCCACAGGTCCCTAAATAACAGGGAATTGGCTGAAAATAAAACTTGGGAGCCAACCAAGTGATCACTTAGGACATTGCCAAGATCCCTTCCTTCCATTGTACATTAATGATCCATCAACTATTACATTAGTCAGTAGTCTTGGCTTGCAAACTATTTTGTGCTTTAAACCTGACAATGAATATAAAGTGCTTGTTGGAGCCAGTTAATCAAATACAGTAGCGGCCAAAATTGTGGAAACCTTTTGGGAAAAGTGTATTTTTTTGGTTTGATGGCTAATAACATCACTTTTTTTTGGAGTTTCAAGATAATATTCCACTGCTGGAATGGCCTGGGAATAGCCCAGACCTTAACCCAATGAAAATCTATGGAGCTGACTAAAGAAATTTGTTAGTCAGAAGCGACCCCGCAATAAAACCCAGTTAGTAGAAGCCATCATTCAACCTTGGTTTCACATTATAACAGCTGCAGAACTTGGTTCACTCCATGGGAAGATGTTGTAATTCATGCTAAAAGTTACCCAACTAAGTATTAACTGACATGGTGATAATTTTTGTACATCTCATTTTTTCTATGGTGATAATTTTTGTTTATCTCGTTTTTTCTACGTGTTTCACTTTTCTTCTTTATACTGTAACTGCTATTCTAATAGAAAATTCTTTATAAAAGTTATTGCATTACATTCTTGATTAAATTATCTTTCCATTGATATATAACTTTATGGTACTACTCCAAAAAAAAAGTGGTGTTATTAGCTAGTTTTAGAAAATACACTTTTCCCAAAAGGTTTCCACAATTTTAGCCACTACGGTAGCTAGTGATGTTCAATTAAGAAGATAGAGTGTTTGGAAAATGACATGCTACAGTTACTACCAGAATGCACATCAAAGATTTTTATGGTGCAACTACATTAGGCATGAAATTGCAAATGACGAGGAACACAACTAAAGACAGTAAGTGCATTCACAACTACTTTTAAGATATTTGTTGGGAGTCAAATCAAATGGGGGATTGAAGGCTAAAACGTATGAAGAACAGTTGCAGGAATTGGGTAGGTCTAGTTTTAAGAACAGAAGGACTGGGGTGACATGATAGCAGTGTTCCAATATCTAAGGAGCTGCCAGAAAGAAGAGGGGAGATCAACCTATTTTCCAAAGCACCAAAGGCAAGGCAAGAATCATTGGAAACTAATCCAAGAGAGAAGCAACCTAGAACTAAGGAGAAATTTTCTGAGAGTGAGAACAATTAATCAGTGGAACAACTTGCCTTCGGATGTTATAGGTGCTTCATCACTGGAGGTTTTTAAGAAGAGTTTGGACAGCCATTTGTCTGAAATATTATAGGCTCTCCTGCTTGAGCAAAACCATAAAAAAGTGAAAGTTAGAATATTTTGGACATGCGATGCAACACCCGGAAAAATACGGCATCCTTCACTTAATCCTCCAGGGAAAAATTGAAGGCAAACGAGATCCAGGCAAAAGAAGAACATCATGGCTTCAAAAATCTAAGGAACTGGTTTGGACGAAACTCAGCAGCACTTTTTTTTTTTTTTTAATTTGATTTATATGCCGCCCTTCTCCGAAGACTCAGGGCGGCTTACAATGTGCTCAGCAATAGCCTTCATCCTTTT
The DNA here is from genome assembly GCA_022577455.1 of Arizona elegans. NCBI lineage: Eukaryota > Metazoa > Chordata > Lepidosauria > Squamata > Colubridae > Arizona > Arizona elegans. The sequence continues at coordinate 10,831,289 of JAKOOJ010000015.1, forward strand.
TTGTATATTTATACAAAGTCAGCTTATTGCCCCCACAAACCGGGTCCTCATTTCACCTACCTTAGAAAGGATGGAAGGCTGAGTCAACCTTGAGCCTTGGCGAGATTCGAACCCTGCAGTAATTGCAGGCAGCTGGTCTTAATAACCAGCTTAATAACAGGGTGCCTTAAACCCCTGTACTACCAAGGCTCTTTTTCATGAGGCTTTTGATAAAAATAGGATCGCCAACGTCCAATGACAGTTATGGCACAAGATGAAGAAGAAGCTTAAGCAGGGGGTTGGACTAGAAGACCTCCAAGGTCCCTTCCATCTTGGTTATTCTCCGTTATTCTGTTTGTTAGTCTGTTATATGCCACTGAGTGCTACACAATTCATGACCTACTAACCATAAGGGGCAGTGGGGTATAAATGCCTACTTTGCCTCTGCCTGTTTTTAATCTATGAAATAACTAATTAGAGGTTATTCCCTTCTCTCATTCTTCCAGGCAAATAAGTGCACACAGAACACTTTTTTGGGAGTGTTTTCCTGATAGGATAGACATACTTAGCTGCCAAGCTTTGCTGATCCCTATGATTTATTTCCTGAGAATAATGTTTCTTTCTGCTCTTGTTTTAAAATTTGCTTTGAGATTAGATTCTGATGCGCAGGAATGTTGACACTAGGACAAAATACTTCAAACTCCCACAACATCTGTCTCATAAATCCAGCACGGTTAAAGCAAAAATGTAAACAAGCCGGAGAATAAAAATTTCCAGTGTAAGATACTCCTGTGTATCTCTGTCGGGAGCCTCAGTTTTGACACGGGTGCATTGCATTGGGCGTTCATTTGAGCAGACGTGGGGAAAACACGAATGTCTTCATATTTATTCTCATTTGATCAGCTGCACAGATGTGGCATTGTGTTTTGTTTGTTCGTTTTATTTTAGCGGTCACTTTTAGCGTTCCAAAATTCACCTCTTCTTTCCTTCGCTGGCCAAAGAATCTGCCACTTGGTTTGGTAGCAGTTCTGGTTTGCAGGAGTGTGTTTAAGTTATGGCTGAAAATTTAATCACCCAGTTTTCTTTCTCTGCTGTACAGGAAGTCCCCACTTGACACTCATGTTCTGTGACCATTCAAAGTTAAATGCTGCTCTATGAGGAGACTTATGACCGTTCCTCAAAGTTGTGGCCATTGCAGCATCCCCATGGACCATATGGTTCTGATGCAGGTGCCTGGCAACCAGCTTCCAATTATGACTTGCATTCATATAACTATTAAGAGTTGTGGTGGCACAGTGGTTAGAGTGCAGTACTGCAGGCTATTTCTGCTGACTGCTGGCTGCCTGCAATTTGGCAGTTCGAATCTTATCAGGCTCAAGGTTGATTCAGCCTTCCATCTTTCCGAGGTGGGTAAAATGAGGACCCAGATTGTTGAGGGCAATATGATGAATCTGTAAACTGCTTAGAGAGGGAGGGCTGTAAAGCATTGTGAAGCGGTACATAAGTCTAAGTGCTATTGCTATTATCATTCCCATTCATTATCGCATATCTTCAGTGCCTGGAACATCAATGGGGAAGCCAGCAGGAAGTAAAAAATGGCAATCACATAATCATGAGATGTTGCAGCTATGCTGGATTCGCCTTAACAATGGCAACTGGGATTACTGGAGCTGCCGTCATAAATCAGCCCAGTCATGTGATATTGTGTCTTATGACTCTCTTAGCAACAGAATTGCCTGTCTCAATTACCATCATTAAGTGAGGAGTACCTGTAATTATTCTATTAGAAAAGTATTTTTTTTTGTATCCATAGGAAGTGAACCCCTCTGACTGCATTAATGTTTATTTCCAGCTAAGCGAATGTAGGAATACACTGTTCTCTAAGCTTATCCTTTAATTTTAACTAAGTCTCTTCTAAGTAAGACAAAATTGGAATCCAACATGAAATTCATTCCAGCCATATATATAATTTTCTACTCTAACCCTTTAAGTTTTATTCTGTGTTTAGCTCTCATTTTTTCCCAATGGTTTGGTTTCTTTTTTCTTTTCTTTTTTTAAAGATTGCTGAATTGTTTTTACGTCAATCACTGTTTTGTTTTGTTGCTTTTTCAAAAAAAAAACACCCTTACTCATTTCTGGCTTTCTTATTCAAATAAATGCTGGAGTTTCTTACAACAGAGATCAAAATCAAGTTATCAGGAAATTCAACAGCAGATAGTGATTGCACGTAGTGATTGCAGATAGTGATTGCACGTAGCCAACAGAAGTACCGTTTTCTGAGTGACCAGGTAGATTTAAAACTAAGCAAATAAACAGAGCAGGAAACATTTTGGGATGTGTCTTAAACTTTCCACGAAACGATTGTGTTTTTATTATGTAACTGAGAAGATCTTAAGATTGGCAGCATTGTTCCTGCAAGATGCTGTTCCGGTTTTCATTGTTTTTTCAGCTGGTCAGAAGGACATGTTCACACAGCATCTCCTAGCAAAGCCCCTGCTGTGCTTCTGGCTCTAATCAAGAACATCCCAAGAAGACAGTTAGGAGCTAAAAAGCATGTTTGAACCAATAAGATTAGTCTGTGATCTAATTAAAACCAGGAAATGAGAGCAGGCTACTTCTGCTGATCACCGGCTGCTAGCAGTTTGGCAGTTCAAATCTCACCAGGCTAAAGGTTGACTCAGCCTTCCTGTCAGGTGAAATGTCTAACTTGCTTGTATATCTAGTCCATACTACCCTGCAAGGGTTAACCCAACCACACAACCCATTATCCCCATAATCCCACCTTACCTCAAAGCTCCTCCCTCTGAGTACAAAAGGCCTCTCCCTCGTGGTCATCCAGCAGTTCCAGTTCCACATTTGTAAGGAAAGGACATAGGTCAGATACAGATGTAAAAGTAAGGTAATTCTATATTTGAATATTGAATAAATAAGCTATTAGAAATACTACATTGTGTCTGGAGTTATTTGGGCTAGATCCATCAACCTAATACTTCCATCCTTCCGAGGTGGGTAAAATGAGGACCCAGATTGTTGGGGAAAATATGCTGACTCTGTAAACCGCTTAGAGAGGGCTGTAAAAGCACTGTGAAGCTGTATATAAGTCTAAGTGCTATTGCTATTGCTATCATGCAAAAAAACAAAAAGGAAAAGGAAAAAAAATCCTCCACTGAAATCCAAGCTCATAATAGCAATAGCACTTAGACTTATATACAGTTCCACAGTGCTTTTACAGCCCTCTCTAAGTGGTTTACTGAGTCACCTTATTGCCCCCAACAATCTGGGTCCTCATTTTACCCACCTCAGAAGGATGGAAGCAGAGGTGGGTTTCAACAGATTCTGACAAATTCTGGAGAACCGGTAGTGGAAATTTTGAGTAGTTTGGAGAACTGGTAGTAAAAATTCTAACTGGCCCCATCCCCATCTATTCTCTGCCTCCCAAGTCCCAACTGAACAGGAGGAAATGGGGATTTTGCAGTAACCTTTCCCTGGATTGGGGAGGGTATGGAGATTTTACAGTATCCTCCCCTGCCACGCCTACCAAGCCATGCCCACAGAACCGGTAGTAAAAAAATTTGAAACCCACCACTGGATGGAAGGCTGAGTCCACTTTGAGCCTAGTGAGATTTGAACTGCCGAACTGCAACTAGCAGTCAGCTGAAGTAGCCTGCAGTGCTGCACTCTAACCACTGCACCACCTCAGGTCATCCACAGCCTTGCCTCATTAAAATGTATGTATGTACAGATAATCCTCGAATTACAAACATTTATTTAGTGACTGTTTGAAGTTACAACAGCACTAAAAAAAAAGGGACTTATGATTGTTGCGTCATGACGGTTACATAATCAAAATTTGGACTGTTGGAAATTGGCATGTATTTATGACAGTTGCAGTGTCCCAGAGTCATGGGATCATCTTTTGTGACTTTCTGACAGGCAAATCAATGGGGAAGCCAGATTCACTTAACAATCATGTTACTAACTTGACAACTGTGGCAAGAAAGGTCATAAGATGGCGTAGGGTTGCCAGGTCTGCTTCCAAAAAATAGCAGACAAGTGGGCGGGGGGGATGTTAAGAAGTAAAAAAATTTTAAAAATTTTTACAATTAAATTATATATTTTCTTACAAACATTTTAACACGCCATTTTAGGTCAGTCGACACAAGCTACAATACATTTTAAAAATGTGAACTGTACATAATTTTATAATATATTTTTATTTTAATCTCATCATTAATTTTTTCAGAGAATCGAGTTCAATGGATATTCGATCTTTGTCTCATTCTAACTCATGAAAAAAAAAGACAAAACGCGATTCTCCTATCTTTATTCTCTTAGACTGTACAGTTTAGATTACGTACCATTTCATCATAAAGCTTTTGAATAAAAAAAATGTCCACTATTTTGTGAAAAAAAATAGTGAACATAATGTGAAAAAAGCGGACTGTCCGCTCAAATAGTGGACACCTGGCAACCAGGGACAAAATTCACTTAACGCTCTTGTCAGGCAACAGAAATTTGGAACTCAGTTGTGGTTGAAAGTTGAAGTATGTATGAATGTATGTATGTAGATTCTGGATGAAGAAGTGATTGGAGGCAGACCAAAGCTTAAATTTTACTTAACATAATTTAAATGTGGATGCCATTAATTGTCAGTTTAATAGAACAGTCTCCATCTGATTAGTCTCTTTCGATGTAATAATATTAAATCTCCATCACATTGTAAAGTACACTCGGCAAAACAGGGTGGGAGACTGGAGCCAACATGCAAGGCCTTTTTATGGGGGTCAAGCATTTTAGCAGCAGCTGCCAAACAAACTGGAATTCTTTCCGAGCACAAAATCTTCTTTAACAAGATTTATTGCGATGAAAAGGATGGAGTTACAAGAATTTCAGCAGTTGACTATTTCACAATGGGGAATCAATTTATTTCGCAATAAAAATATTCCAAGAATATCAATAAAGGGTAATTTTACATAAGACTGCCTGCCTTTGGAAGATGGCATATCCAGACTTCAAACTGTTTAAAAATCAAGGACCACAAAAAGGGAGCATGGTAAATAGCACACCCTTTACCTGGTCATACACGCCTCAGCCTCCGCTGGATAAATGGTGTTTCCTTTCAAAATCCTAATTGTTTTTACATATATTCTGATATCTATAAATTAATAGGTACTTGTTGGAAGAAATATACTTCTGGGTTCAGTTCCAAGTGGGGAAAAAGACACTGGAAACATGGAGACTGTTCGGAAAGATGGTTTTAGTGATGGACAGGATCACATGCCTTGATGGTGTTGGGTGAAGAAAGCAAAATGGCAGGGATGCTGAGAGTGCCTGGGTTTTATGCCCTCTCTGGGCTTTTTGAATTTGAGCTTGTATTCTGATTGGTTGTCATACTCCCATGGGGCCATGCAGGGGCAACTCTGTAGGTTGTGTTTGTGAGTCTAAAGCTCGATTGAGCCTTGCTGGGTGATGTAATTTTATTTATTTATTTATTTATTTATTTATTAGTTCGATTTATATGCCGCCATTTTCCGGAGACTCAGGACGGCTTACAATGCGTTAAGCAATAGCCTTCATACTTTTGTATATACCTGCTTAGTAGGGCTTTCGCCACCCCCCCCCCCACAAGCGGTGTTCTATTTTATACAAAGTCAGCTTATTGCCACCACAATCCGGGTCCTTATTTTACCTACCTCGAAAGGATGGAAGGCTGAGTCAACCTGGAGCCTGGTGAGATTTGAACTTGCAGTAATTGCAGGCAGCTGGCAGCTAAGTACTACTTTAACAGCACTTAGTCCACTGCGCCACCAAGGCTCATCTTGCCATGTGGTGAGATAGGTCAGAGGACTAATCCTACCTTTGTTGGAACTTGGGTGAGGGCATTTGCCTATGAATAGACCTAGCTATCTCTTTATCTCTTAAGTATGGACATCTGCTATGGGCTAGTGAGGATGGTGGGGGCTATTAAGAGTGAGTCTGTTTCTCCATTTCTCATCCAGGGAAATATAATATTCTGCCTTTTTAATATTTCCTAGAAGATTTCATTTTCCTAGGAAAGGGTGGTGCTAACTTCCTACATACTATTTTAACAATCCAGTAGTCTCTTTTGTCCTTGTGTTAAGTGATACATTTTTGACCTTAAGAGTGATGTGTTACTAAGTGAGAGCAATTAATGAGTGGAAAACCTTGCCTCCTTGAGTTTTGGGGTGCTCCATCACTGGAGATTTTCAAGAAAAGATTGGATATCCATTTGCCCGGGACTGCTGTCTTGGGCAGGGGCTTAAACTAGAAGACTTCCAAGGTCGCAGGCTTATGATTCTCTGATTCTAAGTGTTGTAGTTAATCCTACATCTCCTTTTCTATCCATCCGTGGTCAAGTGTTTTACACAAACACACACACACACACAAAAAAAAATGTTTGAAATATAATTATTCACCTCTGTTTTCATTGTGCTTTTTGTTCTTTACTTTCAGGGAACAACACAGATAATTTTCTATGTCTCCACAATGACTACTGCACAATTACTCAAGTAGACTTCTTGGGTCAGTCTTCCGGAACGGAACCTTCACCATCATCAAATTAATCCCAGCAAGTTCACAGACCATCTGAAGTTGAGCGGGTTAGTATGAAAACTGTCACTGAAGAAGAATTCTTGATGCCTTTATGTTTTAAAGAATACCATGGCAACGTATTACTTAAATTAGAATCAACGGGAAAATCAAATGCCAGCTAGTAATAATGGAAGAACTGTGTTGAACAAGCAGACATAAACAACTATGCGATAGTGTGTTCTTTAGAAAAGATGGCTCAACTTGGGGAGGTTTCTTACAAAACTACTTCAACCAGTAGAAAACTAAAGTCAGGCCAAATATGAAGTCAGATTCTTTTTTTTCTTTTTTGCTAGCATACAATCATCAACATTAAATGGGAGAAGCTCTCCAGAATTTCGCTAGTTCTGTTGGGAGGTTTTGGAGGTCAACTCTAAAACCTTCAGTCTTAGATCCAGACAACCCACTGGTCAAAGTTAAAAGGGAAATTTATGATTCAGCACAGCTTAAATTAGAAGATTGCACCATTTGGGCAAACAGGAGGCTTTAAACCTAAATAAGGTTTGCAAGTGAAGACTTAACTTAGTTCGGGCTAGTTTCCCTCTATCCCCTCCTCCTCCAGCTTCTTTAACAGTTCCACAAAGATGTCAAGAAAGCAATATTCTATTGAGCTAATACAGGGTGTGTGTTTGTGTGTGTGTCAGACTCAATTACATTGAGGACCGCATCAGAGTTGTGTTTGACCAGTCAAGCGGCTGGGGTGGGCGTGGCCAGGGTGGGCATGGCCAGCTCGGTGTCACCCGCGTCAGGGGTGCCTGTGGTGACCCAAGCCAGTGAAAACAGGCTCCTGAGCTCCGTTTTCGGCTGCAACAGCCTCCTGCAACCCTCTGCCAGCCAAAACAGAGCTTGGGGCGGGGGGGGCACATGCATTTTCACTGGCAGAGGCACCATGGGCCGGTCCTTTGCTGTTTCCAGAGCAACCCAGTGGGCCAGATCTAAGCACCCCATGGGCCAGATCTGGCCTGCAGGCCTTGAGTTTGACACCCCTGAGCTAATGGATCTGCTGAGCATCTACCATTTAGATATCAAGATATCAAGCCTTTTTTGGCATCCTGTCACAGGTTGTTCACACCTGTGATCCCTGGATCTGGTTTCTGACTTTGGCTATATTGAATCTTCATATTGCTTTTTTACAAAATCACATATATAGACCTCCACAAACACACACACACCTGCCCCATCTGAGTGACTCACAGATACATTTGAGCCATTTCCTTCATCGCCTCTCCTAGTCTGCACCCTCCCTGACTCTCCTCACTCAGAATAGAATAGAATAGAATAGAATAGAATAGAATAGAATAGAATAGAATAGAATAGAATAGAATAGAATTTTTATTGGCCAAGTGTGATTGGACACACAAGGCATTTGTCTTTGGTGCATATGCTCTCAGTGTACATAAAAGATACATTCATCAAGAATCATAAGGTACAACACTTAATGATAGTCATAGGGAACAAATAAGCAATCAAATCGTACTAGGAAACAATCAATATAAATCGTAAGGATACAAGCAACGAAGTTACAGTCATACAGTCATAAGTGGAAGGAGATGGGTGATGGGAACGATGAGAAGATTAATAGAAGTGCAGACTTAGTAAATAGTTTGACAGTGTTGAGGGAATTATTTGTTTAGCAGTGTGATGGCGTTTGGGAAAAAACTGTTCTTGTGTCTAGTTGTTCTGGTGTGCAATGCTCTATAGCGTCATTTTGAGGGTAGAAGTTGAAACAGTTGATGTCCAGGATGCAAGGGGTCTGTAAATATTTTCTCAGCCCTCTTTTTGGCTCGTGCAGTATGCAGGTCCTCCATGGAAGGCAGATTGGTAGCCATTGTTTTTTCTGCTGTTCTAATGATCCTCTGAAGTCTGTGTCTGTCTTGTTGGGTTGCAGAACCAAACCAGACAGTTATAGAGGTGCAGATGACAGACTCAATCATTCCTCTGTAGAAGCAGAAAGAAGTAGGAAAACAGCAGAAAGCTGGAGAGATGGATTGGGGTTGGTTGGGGCCGGGTTGGAGGGGGGGGCAGGGCAGAGGGAAGCAACCTCTTTTCCCCACCAATTGCAGAAAAATAATGGCACGAAATTCGGATGAAGGAAAGAAAGTTGGCACCTGAATCCTGAATCTTGTCTTGAATAAATCTAAGCTAAAATATTTCATCACATTTCTTGAAAGCTTGAGTCCGCAAAGGTATAAAACTTTGAGGAAGTGGGCAGACACATTTTAGCTTAGAATTTGTCCGGACATCCTCCTCGTATGCAAAAAGCTAGAAGAGTATTTGGAAGCTCTCAAGGTGTTCTTCTTTTACTTTTATTTTGCTGCTTCCTCTTTATGATAGGATGGCAGGGAAAAGTATAATTTTGTATGCAAATGGGTAGCTATGTAAGGGATCCTTGACTTACGACCACAATTGGGACTGGAATTTTGGTTGTATGTTGTGATGGTTGTAAATTAAGGCACTCATGTGGCTGGATTCAATTTTATGATTGTTTGACAGTAGTTATTAAGTGTATCATACAGTCGTAAGTCTGAACCCTTTCTCCTGAATGGGTCGCTTTTTGCTAGAAACGGGCAATAAAGTTGCAAATTGTGGTTGTGTGACCAAAAAAAATGAAATCATGCAAGGGGGGGAGGGGGTGGCAGCCCTAGATTTCATGATATCTAGAAGTAATTTAGAGATCATAAAACAAAGAAGAAAGAAAGAAAGAAAGAAAGAAAGAAAGAAAGAAAGAAAGAAAGAAAGAAAGAAAGAAAGAAAGTAGGTTATGGCACTGACCATCTATTCTTTCCCAAGGCATGCAAACTGTTGCTGACCAATTACGACTAATAAAGGCAGGATACAAATAAATATGGGCAGTTCTCGACTTGAGCCCAAAGTTTATGTGGCTAAGTGAAACATTTGATAAGTGAGTTTTGACCCATTTTGCCAATTACCTTGCCAGACTTCTTAAATGAATCATTGCACTTGTTAAATTAGTAATGTGGGTTGTTCAGTGAATCCAGATTCCCCATGGACTTTGCTTGTCGGAAGGTCGCAAAAGCAGATCACATGACCCCGAGACATTGCAACCGTCATAAATATGAGCCAGTTGTCAAGCATCCAAATTCTGATTATGTGATCATAAGTCGTAAGTGTGAAAAATGGTCCTTAGTCACTTTTTTTCAGGGCTGTTGTTAAGTTTACTTTACTGTCATTGCACATGGTACAATGAAATTAAATGCCGTCTTCAGTGTACATTATAACTATAAAAATAAAAACACAAATACACATCTTCACATTCTATATAATTGAAATTGAAAACCCAATATTGCACTATACAGTAAAATTCAATATAGTTACTGCCCTGGGATAGAAGCTGTTTTTCAGCCTATTTGTCCTTGTTTTTATTATCCTGTACCGTCTGCCAGACAGTAATAGTTCAAAAAACGGGTGCCCAGGATGAGATGGATCCTTAAGAATGTTTTGAAGTTTCTTAAGGCAGCGGGAGCTATAAAGCTCTTCCAAGGAGAGGAGAAGGCAACTGTTGATCCTCTGGGCAACGATGTTAACCCTCTGGAGCGCTGTCTTATCTGCCCCTGGGCAATTGGCAAACCATTGTAACTTTGAACAGTCACTAAAGGAATTGTTGTAAGTCAAGGACTACCTGTATAATAATAAAAGCAATTTAAAAACAGCCACTCAAACTGACAACTGTCCTCCTAAGCCGTTCCAAATGAAATGATTTATGTCCTTCTGGAAACTGCAACAAGAATAGAGTATTTCAAGCCTAAATCACTGGAAATCAGGAGAAGAATTTGTGTGTGTCTCTGTTTGTAACTATATTCTTCCTGGGATGTGTTTGCCTCCGAGTTTGTGTGTAGGCTTGCACGTATGTGTGGAGTCTGGTGCGGTTGTGTGCATGCCTGTTTTGAGTATTTGAACTCATGTTGTGCAGCTCCTGATCCATCAACCATCCCTGCATATACCATAGAAGTTTAAAAGATTTTTTGTTCCTTTTGTTTTTTTTCAAGCTGAAGGGTGTGAGGTTTGTGCTTGAATCAATTTTGGTAATTTAATTTGGTAATCTTCCAGGAAGCACTTAGAAAAATGTGGTTAGGAGCACTTATTCCTTAACAACCTCTCAAAGCGGAAATTCAAGGGGGGGAAAAACACTTTCCCGGACTTCAACTTACTGAAAGAAATTTATTGCCTTCTCTCTCTCTCCCTCTCTCTCTCCCTCTCCCTCTCCCTCCCTCCCTCTCCCACCCTCCCCATCTCTCTCTCTTGAACAGGATTGGAGACCTTTGGTCCAGTTATCAGCTCTTCCACATCTTTCTGGAGGATCTCAACTCAGTTCAGAAAGGAGAAATCTTCAGAAGGATGTGAGTAGAACTTGAATGGTTGTTTGGCTTGGAGAGAGTACATGAAGGGCTCTGTTTAAGAGGAATATTTGCAGCTTAGGGTTGAAATGAGGGGTCCTTGGTGCTTTCTGAGCTTGGTGGTTTTCTTGCAGACAGATCGTTTATTTATTATTCATATTTATTATTCATATTTCTATGCCGCCCACTCTCCGAGGACTCTGGGCGGCTTACACCAAAGACAGTATACTAAATAGTATATTGCCCCCAACAGTCTGGGTCCTCATTTTACCCACCTCGGAAGGATGGAAGGCTGAGTCAATCGTCAGTGCATTTTGCATAGTTTGAGTAATGAAACCTCTGCAGGAAAACCACCAAGCTTAGAGAGCACCAAGGATCCCTCATACAAAGGGCTGTACATCCACAAATGTTGAACTGTGGCCCCATCTTCAACAGTTTATACCCTTGCCATCTATAGGTGATTCATGGTGGTATTTGTCCATGGCTACCTCAATCCTTGGATTTAAATCAGTGCCTCCATTGGCACTTCAGCTAGGTTCCCCAACCATCTTTTTATAGGTGCAAAGGGAAGCGTGGACAATCTGATATTTTGTGAAAGAAATAATGTTGGGTAATCTTTGGATGCATGCTCTAGTTTCAAGACGTCACACCCGATGTGCCATCTCTTCAAGACGTCACACCCGGTGTGCCAAATAGTTGAGATGAGACAATCTGTGCCCCATTGGGTGACCATGTCAGAGATATTTCCTTACTTAAACAGAGAAACAGAATGACCACAGGCAGGCAAAAAAAAAGTAGTGGGAGCAGGAGAAACTTCTGATTTCTTGCTGGCTTTCTCATTGAGTTTCCTTTTGGGAAAGAAAATCTCTATAAAATGTTTTATAGATGGCATTATTCACCTGCAAGATTAGTGAATATGTATAAAAATAAATCTGTTAAATATTGGAAATGCAACCAAATACCAAGCTCATATTATCATATATGGTGGACATGTCCCAAAGCAAAAAAATACTGCAAGAAAATACACATATGGCTGGAAATTTTGACAAAACAACACATAGATTTGAAACCTGAGACATTTCTGTTGAGCATGCTTCCAGGAAAATAATAAGGGTAACACATATTTAATTTTACATGTTTTAACAGCAGCCAAGATTGTATATGCACAATACTGGAAAAATCTAGAAACCCCTATAGATGATAATATAATAAAAAAAAAATCTGGAATGTGCAGAAATGGATAGGTTAACTCTAAAAATCAAAGGAAAAGAAGTGGCTGCTGCTAGATAAGAGAGGGAGCGGGGGTTTGTGAGAGTGGCTTGGAAACTGTCATGGAACATTGAAATGAAGATCTCATGGCTGCAGCAGCAACGCAGTGGCAGCCAATACTCCTGAAGCAAACCAAAACTTTCCAAAGTTTCTTTCCTTCTGGAGTCATGGATCCCAGATTTTGGATACATTAGCCCATTTAAGGTAGTTTGATTCAAAAATTGTTGCCCAGTTAAAGGTCATGGCAGTGAGAGTTTTAATAGTATATACATTTATGGAATTTAGGGCCATGAATTGGCAGTTAATAGGATTTGGGACATGGTTAAGTGGCTAAGATGCTGAGCTTGTTGATTGAAAAGTTGGCAGTTCAGCGGTTCAAATCCCTAGTGCCGCGTAACGGGGTGAGCTCCCGTTACTTGTCCCAGCTTCTGCCAACCTAGCAGTTCAAAAGCACATAAAAAATGCAAGTAGAAAAATAGGAACCACCTTTGGTGGGAAGATAACAGCGTTCTGTGTGCCTCTGGTGTTTAGTAATGCCAGCCACATGACCACGGAGACATCTTCGGACAGTGCTGGCTCTTCAGCTTTGAAACGGAGATGAGCTCCCTCCCCTAGAGGGAGTACTAGAGAGTGACTAGTACATATGTGCGAGGGGAACCTTTACCTTTACCTTACCCTAATAGAATTTGAGGGAGTCTGAAACAGGAGATACACTTAACTGGGATAAATGGTTTCAGTGAAGATATATCTGAATAATCAAATGTAGGTTTAATATGCCCAATTTTTCTACACAATACAGCTACTTGAAATGATCTGGAAACTTATTCATTAAACTATTTGATTCCTTGCTAAGTAATATAGCAATTTGGGATGTACTCTTTGAGGTTTTCCTCAGATGAAGAATGCTTTTCGTTTTTTCTAATGGGACGTTATGTTTTCAATTTCTTCTGCATCTTCAATTTAATCCATTATCTTTGAAAGAAATAAATATTTTATTTCGATAAGCTGCACATTTAGGAGGGAAGGAAAGTGAGGAGCATTGGTTCATCCAGTGTGGCATTGTTTACACCACCTCCTGGGTTTTAACATAAATCTTTTTTGGCTTTAGCTGGAGATGCGAAGGAAGAATCTGGATTTTCTTGCTACAAAACTTGGGCTTTGCAATTAACTTTCCATCAATTGATGGTGTTTCAGGACATCAAACACCACTTTCTAGCAGGGGTGAAATTCAGCAGGTTCTGACCAGTTTTGGAGAACCAGTAGCGGAAATTTTGAGTAGTCTGGAGAACCAGCAAATACCATTTCTGGCTGGCCCCAGAGTGGGGTGGGAATGGAGATTTTGCAGTATCCTTCCCCTGCCACGCCCACCAAGCCACAACACGCCCACCAAGCAACGTCCACAGAACCGATACTAAAAAAAAAGAATTTCACCACTGCTTTCTAGATTCCAGGGGTACCCAAAACAAGGTCATTTCAATTCCGTGGAGGATTATTCCAAAAAGCAAACATGAGATTTTAATCAGAGAAAAATGTACATCCTTCCAGTCTGGCACATCACACTATATATATATTTATTTGTAGGACTATTCTCACTTTTTCTATTTAATACTGCACCAATTGCCTTTTCGCTGAGATCCGACTGAGAACGTCACTAGTTCCTCTACTTAGCCATGTAGTCTAATCCTTTTTAACCAGGATTGCCCCCTTCTGGTTATCTCATTATATTGTCTTCAATAGAAATAAGTCTCACTGGCAATAGCCTTCATACTTTTTGTATATTTATACAAAGTCAGCTTATTGCCCTCACAAACTGGGTCCTCAATTTACCTACCTTAAAAAGGATGGAAGGCTGAGTCAACCTTGAGCCTGGTGAGATTCGAACTTACAGTAATTGCAGATAGCTGGTGTTAATCACAATGCTCAATCTGCTGAGCCACCAGGCCCTTTACTGGCCACATGCCCTTCCTGATGCCAAATGGAGTTCGCAGATTTTTTTTTTTCTTTGCACCCTAAGAGAGAAACATCTTTGAACATAACATCAAGTGCCAATTCTTCTTCATTAAACTGAATAAGAACCGCACTTTTTGTGTTTATGATTGTCCACGAAAGACCAGATCTGCACATCAATAGCAATAGCAATAGCACTTAGACTTATATACTGCTTCACAGTGCTTTTAGAGCCCTCTCTAAGCAGTTTACAGAGTCAGCCCCTTGCCCCCAACAATCTGGGTCCTCATTTTACCAACCTCGGAAGGATGGAAGGCTGAGTCAACTATGAGCCAGTGAGGATTGAACTCCTGGCAGTGAGCAATGAGTTAGCCTGCAATACTGCATTCTAACCACTGCGTCACCATGAAGGTTCAATTAAATTGAATCAGTCTTCTCAACTAATGGTTAGCACCTGCTTGGAATTAAATAAGGGTCTACAGCACTCATGTGAGGTTGGCCTTAGTTCACTTGTGGCTACATAAGGATTCTAGGCTGAGCCCTCTTTTCACGCCACCTCCAGGTTCTGCCATTTTTTTAAATTAAAAAAAATCATTTTTAAAGCTTCTTGATTGGTAGCATCCTTATGTTTGAATCTCATTCTGAGTGTCTTATATCTTCTCTCCCCCCACCACCTTTTTTTTTTTTTGTTTTTGCTCCCTAGGAAATGAGTGTGTTCCCATGGCTTTTCCTGCAAACACAACGCAAAACATGTCATGCAATGCCACCATTGATGAGTTCCGGAGTCAGGTGTATCCTGTGACATACTCCATCATCTCAATCCTGGGATTTATGGGAAATGGCTTCGTGTTGTGTGTCCTCATCAGGACCTGCCAGGAGAAGACAGCTTTCCAGATATACATGTTCAACCTTGCCATTGCAGATCTTCTCTTTGTATGCACTCTGCCCCTACGAGTGGTCTATTACCTCTATAACGGCAACTGGTTCTTTGGTGACTTTTTGTGCCGGATCAGCTCCTATGCCATGTATGTCAACTTGTACTGTAGCATCCTGTTCATGACGGCGATGAGTTTCTTCCGTTGCATTGCCATTGTTTTCCCCATCTGGAATATCCAATTTATCTCCCGGAAGAAGGCCATCATCGTCTGCGTTGGCATTTGGTTCTTCGTAATCGTGACCACGACTCCGTTTTTGCAGAAAAGTGTCCAGTTATCTGATGAAAATATAACCAAATGCTTTGAGCCACCGAGGAACAAAGATGTGAGGAAGCTGATGGTTCTCCATTACATTTCACTGTTCGTGGGTTTCATCTTTCCTTTCATCACCATCACCATCTGTTACGCCATGATCCTAAACAAGCTCCTGAAGAATTCCATGCATAAGAAAGAAGGCACTCGTAGAAAAGCCATCTGGATGATCGTGATTGTGACCGTCGTCTTCCTCGTGAGCTTCACCCCATATCATGTCCAGCGCACGGTCCACCTCCACTTCATGAAAGACAAGACTTCCTGCGAGAAGAGTCTTTACATGCAGAAATCCGTGGTAATAACCTACTCCCTTGCAGCCTTCAACTGTTGCTTCAACCCGCTTCTCTATTACTTTTCTGGAGGTAATTTCCGTAGGAGACTTTCCACTTTCCAAAGGGGCTCTATTTCCAGTTCTCATCAGCGGAAGATGTCAAAGATGGAGGAAGCCGTGAATGGAAACGCCGTGCTACACAGGAACTTGTAAGGGTCTTTTCATCTGTTCCTCATCAAAAACATACATTTTGGAAGTGATGGGAAGACTGTAGGTCTAGCAACCTGTAAAACTCGAACTATGAGTTGGTGTGAGCAATGCCCTTGCCATTATACCAACTCCCTCCTAACAGATGCCAACCTGAGATGCTGGTTATTGTGTATCAGTGGTTTATCTAGTTTCTCAAAATGGTGCCCAGAGGAGCAAGTGTGTGTGTATAGACCAGAGGTCTTCAAACTTGGCAGCTTTAAGACTTGTGGAGTCTTAAAGCTGCCAAGTTTGAAGACCTCTGATATAGACATTCGCTTGGCCACCACCAGATTCCTTACTTCAACTGTATTTCCAAATATGTCTCTGGGACCTGAATGAAACTTAAAAGATATTTTAAGACATAAAGACGATGATGAAATCAATCCAATGCTTTGTTTGGAACTGTGCTCAAAAAAACCCCAAAAACTTGCTCAAAAAAAAAAAAAGGCAGTGATAAGCAAGGGAATAGGGCAAGAGAAGGGGCTAAAGGAATTGTAAGTAGCTTTGAAGCTGATGCCTTGTAATAGCCAGTTTGGTCTAGTGGTTAAGGCACCAGGCTAGAAAGTGGGAGATTATGAGTTCAAGTCCCGTCTCAGCTATGAAAGTCAGCTGGGTGGCTATGGGCCAATCACCAGGAGACGGTGAATTCAAGTCCCACCTTAGGCATGAAAGGTGGCGGGTGACTTTGGGCCAATCACCAGGAGACGGTGAATTCTAGTCCCACCTTAGGCATGAAAGGTGGTTGGGTGACTTTGGGCCAGTGCCTCTTTCTCTCTACCCAACCCACCTCACCGAGTTGTTATTGTGGGGAAAATAGGAGGAAGAAAGTGTATTGGACATATGCACACCTTATTTGTTAAAAATAGTAAAGATGAGATATAATATAAAGAACTGGTTATATCCCCTAGTAAGCTATTTTGCAAATAGACAATTTCCTCCTCCAGAAGACGTTTTGCAATCAAGATTTTCAAGACATCAAAAGGATCCAATGACCTCCCCAAACCTTGGGGATTTCTGCTCTAAACCAGACAACTTGATTTCATAATAACGCTTTGCTTTTTCTTCTCTGAAGCCCAAGGCTGTTTGCGCTTGAACACCTCTCTGCATGCCACGCTTATCCGATACAAATCTCTTCCGTCTTTTTGCCCATACATGGAAGAGCAAGTTGAATATCTTTGGTTGTATTACTACTGCTTTGTAAATCCTTAGTAAGGCCACACCTGGAATACTGCATCTGGTTTTGGTCACCACATTACAAAAAGGATGTTGAGACTTTGGAACAAGTGCAGAGAAAAGCAAGTAAGATGATTTAAGGAGACTTAACGGACGAAGAACGGTGGCAGGAATTGGGTATGTCTAGTCTAGGGAAAAGAAGGACTAGGGATGACATGATAGCAATTCTTCAGTGTTTGAGGGGCTGCCCCAAAGAAGAGGGGGGCCAACTTATTTTCCAAAGCATCTGAAAGCAGGACAAGAAATGATGCATGGAAACTAATCCAGGAGAGAACCAACCTGGAATTAAGAAGAAACTTCCTCAAAGTGAGAACAATTAACCAATGGAACAGCTTGCCTTGTGAAGTTGTGCTTTATCACTGGGGAGGTGAGGTTAAGAAGAGACTGGACAGCCACTTGTCTGAAATGGTATAGGGCAGGGGTGTCAAACTGGTGGCCCATGGGCCGGACACATTACGTGCAGGCCATGGCCACCCCAGTTCGGGAAAGGCAAAACACTGTCGTGATACGTCATGTGACATCAACGTGACGTAGCAAGTTTGACACCCGTGGTATAGGGTCATCTGCTTGAGCAGGGGGTTGGGCTAGAAGACCTCGAAGGCCCCTTCCAGCTCTAGTCAGAATTGAATTGATGTCTAATGTGATATTATGGCTGCCTACCCTTGCTGTGATATTCTCAACTCCAACAAGTACCTGACTATTCCCTGGTCGAGCATATATGGATTGCTGAGATGAACTATATGGGGAAAAAGCCAGGGGTGCTATTCAACAGGTTCTGACAGGTTCTGGAGAACCGGTTGTGGAAATTTTGAGTAGTTCGGAGAACCGGCAAATGCCACCTCTGGCTGGCCCCAGAGTGGGGTGGGAATGGAGATTTTGCAATATCCTTCCCCCAGGAGTGGGTAGGGAATGGGGATTTTGCAGTATCCTTCCCCTGCCACGCCCACCAAGCTATGCCACACCCACCGCCACGCCCACAGAACTGGTAGTAAAAAAATTGAATTCCACCACTGGTTCAAAAAGCCATATTTTCCTAACCTGGGAATCTCCTGATGAATTGGACTTTTTAAAGTTCTGGAATCCTTTGTGCTGGTTAGAGATTCTAGTAATTTTTGGTATAATGTGTTGAGGAGAATACTGAATTGGGAAAAAACTAAGGTTAATTAAGGCTCCACACTGATAGTTATTTTTAAAAAATGAGTTTTCCCTTTTTGGTAAAGAACTGTTGAATGAGGAATATTCGGCTGAGTCATCTTGAGGATATCCTCTTGATAATGGGAGACTTTTCTCTTTCATCCTAAAAGCAAGCTTTTCTTTCTTTGACGTGGAAAAGGAAATTGAGCTTCTTATTTTAAACTGGGAGTTGCAATCTGCTATTAATGGAAGAGGCAATTATGGCAGAGAGAGCTAAAAATATAAACCAAAGAAAAGGAAATGTGGGACAGTGAGATTTTGGAGAGAGAAGGAGAATCTATTATGAAATATTGCCTTTTGCCCTAGTCTTCAGGTAAAAACCGAAACAAAGCTGTCGTTCAACTTTCAGGAAGAGTAGGATAGAGGAAAAGGTATTTTTTTAAACTATGTAACACTATGTTATAGTAAATGAATATTAAATTTTGGAGGGCAATCTAATTCCAGTTTAAGAACTGCACAGGAGCAAAGAGCAAATCTGTTTCCAGGAGAAGAGAGGAGTATTGTTTGACATATGACTGGGAAACTTGAGGTTTCCAGTACAGGTAGTCCTCGACTTATAACAATTCATTTAGTGTCTTTTCAAAGTTACAACGGCACTGAAAAAAGTGACTTTTGACCATTTTTCACACTTATAACTATTGCAGCATCCCTGCAATGGATGCTTGTGATCATGTGATCATAATTCAGAAGCTTGACAACTGATTCATATTTATGACAGTGGCACTGTCCTAGGGTTATGTGATCATCTTCGGCGACCTTCTGATGAACAAAGTCAACGGGGAAGCCAGATTCACATAACAACCGTGTCACTAACTTAACAACTGCAGGAGTTCCCTTAACAATTATGGCAAAAATTGCGGCCTGGTGGCGCAGCTGGCTAATAGCCTGTTATTAATATTCAGCTGCCTGCAATTACTGCAAGTTTGAATCTCCCCAGGCTCAAGGTTGACTCAGCCTTCCATCCTTTCTAAGGTAGGTAAATTGAGGACCCAGTTGTGGGGGCAATAAGCTGACTTTGTATAAATATACAAAAGTATAAAGGCTATTGCTTAATGCATTGTAAGCCGCCCTGAGTCTCCAGAGAAGGGCGGCATATAAATCAAATTAAAAAAAAAAAAAGGTGGTAAAATGGGGCAAAATTTACTTAACAAATGTTTCGCTTAGTTGGGCTCAATTGTGGTCATAAGTCAAGGACTACCTGTGTAGGCCAGCCATATCTAGCTAACATGGGCCATGATTTATATAGCAACAATAACTGTAGCCCAATAAAGAGAATGGAAAGAAAAATGGACTTCTTTTCTTTCGTGCAGAAATAGCTCTGTACAGTAGTGGCCAAAATTGTGGAAACCTTTTGAGAAAAGTGTATTTTTGAGGTTTGATGGCTAATAACACCACTTTTTTTTTAGAGTTTCAAGATAATCCTATTCCACTGCTGGAATGGCCTGGGAATAGCCCAGACCTTCACCCAATTGAAAATCTATGGAGCCGACTAAAGAAACTTGTTAGTCAGAAGCGACCCAGTAATAAAATTCAGTTAATAGAAGCAATCATTCAATCTTGGTTTCACATTAGAACAGTTGCAGAACTAAAAGACTTGGTTCACATTGGAAGACACTGTAAGACTGTAATTCATGCTAAAGGTTACCCAACTAAGTATTAACTGACATGGTGATCATTTTTGTACATTTCGCATTTTCTGTGGTGATTATTTTTGTATACCTCGTTTTTTTCTACGTGTTTCACTTTTCTTCTTTTTACTGTAACTGCTATTCTAATAGCAAATTAGCAAATCCTTCATAAAGGTTATTACATTACATTCTTGATTAAATTATCTTTCCATTGATATATAATTTTATGGTAGTACTCCCAAAAAAAGTGGTGTTATTAGCTAGTTTTAGAAAATACACTTTTCCCAAAAGGTTTCCACAATTCTGGCCACTACTGTATATTGGAGAAATGGAATAATAGGCATACATCCCATTTCCTATCCACTTCCTCCCAGCCAATATATTTATTTTTGGTTGGGGAGGAGATGTGTGAAAGCAAAATACCCATAGAGATAGAGTGCCTAGAGAGGCGCTATGTTTCTCTAGGACTTCTATCTTGGTAGATGTAAGGGTTAGTTAATTCTACAGTCAACAGTTTTAGCGACTCGGATGACCAGCAGGAGTTTATGTAATCCTAGGCAAAACTCTAATCCCTGGCTAATTCAACTCAAGTGAATGTAATGTAAACACAATCTTTTACATTACCATTACCTCAAAGAGATAAGAGCTCTCCTAAGGCGATTAAATCCCACATACAAAATCACAAAACTGTTCCATTGGGATATATATATATATATATATATATATATATATATATATATATATATATATATATATATATATATATTCAGTAGCATTGGGTTGACAAGTTGCCATGGTGATTCAGTCAAAGCTGGGATGTCCTTCTGGGAACTGGATATGATTTAATATCCTGGTCACACCAGTGTAAATCTACAGCCAACTCAGTGACAAAATGAGCTTTAGGTCATGATTTTCTGCAATTTTTTTTGACAGGGTGGCTGAGAAGAGCTTGGAGACTAGAAGTGGGGACGCAGTGGGTGAACCTTAAAAAATAACCAGCCTTTTATTTTTTTATTTATTTATTATCAGATTTATATACCGCCCTTCTCCCGGAGGACTCAGGGCGGTGCACAGCCAAAGTAAAAACATAAATACAAACATTAAAATACAGTTAAAAAGACATATATGTGTTTGGCCCCATAATTAAAAAAACAATAACAAACCTATTAAGAACATTTAAAAATGTGTTAAGCCAGCCCGGCTTGCTGAAAAAGAAAGGTCTTCAGGGCACGGCGGAAGGCACCGAGGTCTTGGATTCTTCGTATCTCTGGGGGCAGCTGATTCCAGAGGGCAGGTGCCCCCACAGAAAAGGCCCTCCCCCTGGGGGCCACCAGTCTACATTGTTTGGCCGATGGCACCCTGAGGAGGCCCTCTCTGTGGGAGCGCACAGGTCGGTGGGAGGCCATTGGTAGCAGCAGGTGGTCTTGAAGATATCCAGGTCCTATGCCATGGAGCGCTTTAAAGATGATAACCAACACCTTGAAGCGCACCCGGAAGACCACCGGGAGCCAGTGCAGCTCACGCAGGAGAGGTGTTATGTGGGAGCGCCATGCAGCTCCCGTAACTACCCACGCGGCCGTATTCTGAACCAGTTGGAGCCTTCGGGTGCTCTTCAAGGGGAGCCCCATGTAGAGAGCATTGCCGTAGTCCAGGTGAGAGGTGACGAGGGCATGAGTGACTGTGCACAAGGAATCCCGATCTAGGAAGGGCCGCAACTGGCGGATCAGGCGAACCTGATAAAAAGTCCCCCTGGCTACAGCTGTCAGATGTTCCTCCAAGGACAGCTGCGTATCCAGGAGGACGCCCAAATTGTGAGCCCTCTCCGTGGGGGCCAAAGACTCGCCCCCAATAGTCAGTGATGGTGTCAACTGACTATATCAGGATTTTTTTTCCCCCTCATCCAAACTCCAATCATGTCGACTGCACAAAGCCATAACCCCGTGGCTTCCCACAATCTGAGGTTTCTGGTTTTGTCAGCCGCTGGATCAACCTCTTTTCAAGATCCCAAGAACTGTGGCCCAGGGTGAGGGAAAGGGGAGGGGGGAGATAAACAGAGGCTGAAATAAATCTGAGCAGTGGGAAAGCACACAACACATTCCTTCAAAGGGGACAGTGGCTCAGCCTCAGAAAATGTAGCCTGCTGAGGAACTAATGTCAACAGCCTTGGAGTCGCTCAGCAAGAAGGGCTTTCGGCAAACTTTCAAGACGTTATTAATTGCCCTGCTAGTGGGAAACGCAAACATTTGCCGTGGTGGGAATCGGCAGAGCTTCTACAAACGAGAGAAGTAGCAGGAGGGTGTGGAGAGAATCCTCAAAGAGCATGGGTTTTGGAGTTACATGGAAGCTAATAAAACATGTCAACCCTTGTATCCAATGCTGTGCGAGTTGTATGAGCTAAGTCATTGTCCGGTGATGCTCTGTGAAGATCTAAGATACGCTCAGCTCCATGGAATCCAGTTTGCCAGCTAAACGCTTGGTATCCTTCCTTCTAAGAAAACTGAGTAGATTAGCCCAACCAGAAGAGAGGTTTCACATGTTATGTACCAAAGGGATTCTCCTTCCCCAATTGTCCATGTGGTTTCAAACAATGTTGTGTTATAATGTACTTCCTTGAATGTAATATTTAAGTACCCATGTGCGGTACCAATTATTTTGTTATTATGTGGCTGAATATATCTAGTATTTCCTTCCTTCCTTCCTTCCTTCCTTCCTTCTCTCCCTCCCTCCCTCCTTCTTTCCTTTCCTTTTCCCTCCCTTCTGTTTCCTTCCTTCCTTCTTCCTTCCTTCCCTCCCTCCTTTCTTCTTTCCTTTCCTTTTTCTTCACTCCCTCCCTCTCTCCTTCTCTTCCTTCCCTCCCTCCCTCCTTCCTTCCTTCCTTTCCTTTTCCCTCCCTACTATTTCCTTCCTT
Organism: Arizona elegans; assembly: GCA_022577455.1. NCBI lineage: Eukaryota > Metazoa > Chordata > Lepidosauria > Squamata > Colubridae > Arizona > Arizona elegans. The sequence goes on from JAKOOJ010000015.1 coordinate 10,854,178, forward strand.
CTTTCCTCCCTCCTTTCTTCTTTCCTTTACTCTCCCTTCTATTTCCTCCCTCCCTCTCTCCATATAATGAATGCAAATTATAAACATGTTGATGCTATGTATAGAGTTGTTATTTTTTGTTCTTGTCATGTTATGAAATTGGGTTGCATTAAAAAAATTAAAATAAAAAAATGTATTTTGTTGTAGAATTGCTGTCTGCTGTTGAATGCTGCCTAGGGCAGACAGTGCATCTGGAGACTCACGATATCCCATTGTGATAGACACACATTGCCGAGTTGTTCACATGTGCTGGGCATCATTGTCCATCTTCCCCATCTGGCATGGCCATTGGCTATGATGAATGGCAAGGAAAGTAGCTGGGTGTTAATGTATCCAAGGAGCAGCAGGTTGGAGAAGCTGGCTGTGTAGTGATCGATTTGATGACTTACAAAAGAATAAAATGAAAATGTGAAAAGCACAGGTGCTGCACCTTATCCATACCTTTCAAATCTTTCCAAATCACTCTTATCAACAGTTGATAAGATGGCAGAAGAAATGTACTTCTATTCAGAATAACAGAGTTGGAAGGGACTTTTGAGGTCTTCTAGTCCAACCTCCTGCTCAAGCAGGAGACCCAGAGGTGGGTTTCAGCAGGTTCTGACCAGTTCTGGAGAACCGGTAGTGGAAATTTTGAGTAGTTTGGAGAACCGGTAGTAAAAATTCTGACTGGTCCCACTCCCATCTATTCTCTGCCTCCCAAGTCCCAGCTGATCGGGAGGAAATGGGGATTTTGCAGTAACCTGGATAGCTCAGCAGACTAATGCATTGTAATTTAATTCCAGCTGTCTGCAATTAGTAAGTTCGAATCTTACCAGGCTCAAGGTTGACTCAGCCTTCCATCCTTTCTAAGGTAGGTTAAATGAGGACCCAGTTTATGGGGGCAATAAGCTGACTTTGTAAAAATATACAAAAGTATGAAGGCTATTGCTTAACACATTGTAAGCCGCCCTGAGTCTCCGGAGAAGGGCGGCATATAAATCAAATTAAAAAAAAAAACAACCCTTCCCCTGGATTGGGGAGGGAATGGAAATTTTACAATATCCTTCCCCTGCCATGCCCATCAAGCCACGTCCACCAAGCCACACCACACCCACCAAGCCACGCCCACAAAACCAGTAGTAAAAATTTTTGAAACCCACCACTGAGGAGACCCTATACCATTTCAGACAAAGGCTCTCCAATCTCGTCTTAAAAACCTCCAGTGATGGAGGTTAATTGTTCTCACTATGAGGAACTTTGTCTTCAATTTTCTGTTGCTTCTCTGCTTGATTAGAATAGAATAGAATAGAGCTGGAGGGGACCTTGGAGGTCTTCTAGTCCAGCCCCCTGCCCAAGCAGGAGACCCTATACCCAGTGGTGGGATTCAAGTAATTTAACAACTGGTTCTCTGCCCTAATGATTCTTCCAACAACCGATTTGCCAAACTGCTCAGAAAGTTAACAACCGGTTCTCCCGAAGTGGTGCAAACTGGCTGAATCCCACCACTGCCTATACCATTTCAGACAAATGGCTGTCCAATCTCTTCTTAAAAACCTCCAGTGATAGAGCATTCACAACTTCTGGAGGCAAGTCGTTCCCCTGGTTAATTGTTCTCACTGTTAGGAAGTTCTCCTCAATTCCAGGTTGCTTCCCTCCTTGATTAGTTTCCATCCATTGCTCCTTGCCATGCTCTGAGGTCCTTTGGAGAATAAGTTGATCTCCATCTTCTATTGTAGCAGCCCCTTAGATATTCGCCAAATCGTTAATATGTCAAGATGTCTGCGGAAGACAGTACAGTATATACATAACTATCCTCTCCAAGTTACTGTAACAGCAAAGAATACAATATCTCTAGATTGGCAGGGAAAAGTACAGCTCTGTTTTGTATTGATTAGATCTCCTGCCTCGTTTGGAATTTGACATTTTAAGAAGAACAACATAGGCCAGGATACTGAGAAGGGTGATTGGCGAGTTCTGTATTAGCAAATTTCTGGTGCAGATTTCCTTTCTGCTGCTCTCAGAGGTCAGGATAAAAGCAAGTGGGAGATTAAAGATTGGAAAGAACTTCCGAAATTAAATGCTTCTGCAGGTGGCAGCATTTAGCTGATCAAAACTGATCTCAGAAATTAAGTAATGTTGGGCCTCGATAGAACACTGATGGAGTGGAGTATTGTCTATGAATTCCAGGGTTGTTGGGATATTTTACAAAATCTTAGGGAGGTAGTGGCAATCTGCTTCTATAATTCTACCAAACAAAATATTTGTGGATGTAGTTATCAGGAGTCTCACCTCTTTTGTTTTCTCTTGAATGAATAAAAATTAAATACCTTACTCAATGGTGGGATTCAAATAATTTAATAACCGGTTCTCTGCCCTAATGATTTCTTCCAACAATCAGTTCACCAAATTGTTCAGAAAGTTGACAACTGGTTCTCCCAAAGTGGAGCAAACTGGCTGAATCCCACCACTGACCTTACTTAGAAAAGAGGCCACTAGGCTTTCTGATTTTTCTTTGAAGACGTTTCGCTTCTCATCCATGAGCTCATTATCAGAGCTGAAGAAGCTTCTTGGGTGAGAAGTGAAACGTCTTCAAAGAAAAACCAGAACATCCAGTGGCTTCTTGAAAAAAGCACCTTTGGGACAACCATGACCTGGAAGACCGAGAATCTCCAAAGACACCTTACTGAAAAGCTGGTGGATTCTCATAGCTATTTAAGGAGAAGCTTAATGTCTATCTTTCTACTGCAGTTGTGTTGCTCATTGCACATCGTGCTTTCTATAGGGCAGGGGTGTCAAACTCAAGGTCCGTGGGCCAGATGCGGCTCACGGGGCCGCCCTGGAAACAGCGAAGGACTGGCCCTCAGTGCCTCTGCCAGTGAAAATGGAGCTCAAGAGGGCCTTGTGCTGCCCTCCCGAGCTCCATTTTAGCTGGCAGAGAGTTGCAGGAGGCCATCGCAGCTGGAAACGGAACTCGGGAGCCTGTTTTCGCTGGCTGAGTGCTACCACAAGTGCCGCTGACACAAGGATGTTAAGCTGGCCATGCCCCCTGGCCACGCCCCCTCAGCAAGTGGTGGAATGCTGCCAGTTTAACAACTGTTTTGGTGAGTGCATGTTTTGCGCTGAAAATGGAGCATTTAGAAGCTCAGCTACATACCTTCCAAGTCAGCAACGGTAAGTAGAACAGCAAGAGGGGTGGGGGAATCAGCTGTGCTGCACAACTGAATGAGCTAGAAAGCAGGAAATAAAGGACATGATAGGGTGGGGCTGGATGGACGGGGCCAGCTGATCGTTGGAGCTACCGCTTTGCCTGAACCAATCCAAACCGGCTGAATTCCACCTCTGCTCCCCAGCCCTCCTGAGGTCAAACACAACCCTGATGTGGCCCTCAATGAAATCGAGTTTGACACCCCTGATATAGGGGATTAGACTGATGGGATCTCTCTCAGCCATAAGATTATAGGACTGTGATGGTGAACCTATGGAACGCGTGCCACAGGTGACACGCGGAGCCATATTGGTGGGCACGCAAACGTTGCCCTAGCTCAGCTCCAGTGCACATGCATGCGCTGGTCAGCTGGTTTTTGGCCCTTCCGGTCCCACCAGAAGTCAGCAAATGGGCCGTTTCCGGCCTCTGGAGGGCCTCTGGGGGGTTGGGGAAGACCATTTTCACCCTCCCCAGGCTCCAAGAAAGCCTCTGGAGCCTGGGGAGGGTAAAAAATGGGCCTACCGGGCACACTATGCCATCGCATACCAAAAGCAGGGGGAGTGCGGGGGGTTGTGCATGCATGTGTAGGGGGGCGAGGCACATTGAATTATGGGTGTGAGCACACATGTGTGTGACCCCCCCCCCCCACACTCCCCATGCTTTTGGCACGCGACGGCAGAAAGGTTAGCCATCACTGTTATAGGATATGATCGGTATTCAGATAACTAGTACAGGTAGTCCTTGATGTATGACCACAACTGAGCCCAAACTTTCTGTTGCTAAGTGAGACAGCTGATCGGTGAATTCTGCCCCCATTTTACAACCTTTCTTGCCACCGCTGTTAAGTGGATCTCTGTACTTGTTAAGTTAATAACACGGTTGTTAAGTGAATCTGGCTTCCCCATTGACTTTGGTTTTCAGAAGGTCGCAAAAAGGAATTGTGTGACCCCGGGACATGGCAAGTGTCATAAATATGAACCAGTTGCCAAGAGTCTGAATTTTGATAACGTGACCATGGGGATGCTGCAATGTCGTAAGTGTGAAAAATGGTCATGAGTCATTCTTTTCAGTGGCATTGTAACTTTGAGTTAAGGAGACTACGGACCTATGCTCTCTTTTCCTGAGCCGCATATATTTTCTGGATTCACCAGAATCACCTAACACACTCCATAAAATTGTTGAAATAATTCATTTTTCTACATTTGGACAATATTGTCTACATGCACAATAAAGTAAGTGAATGTATCTGCAGTGGATAGAAACTAATTAAGGAGAGAAGCAACCTAGAACTAAGGAGAAATTTCTTGACAGTTGGAACAATTAATCAGTGGAACAACTTGCCTCCAGAAGTTGTGAATGCTCCAACTCTGGACGTTTTTAAGAAGAGATTGGACAACCATTTGTCTGAAATAGTATAGGGCAGTGATGGCTAACCTTTTTGCCGTCACGTGCCAAAAGTGGGGGGAGTGCAGGGGGTTTGCATGCTCATACCCATAATTCAATGTGCCCCACCCCCCTGCACATGTGTGTGTGACCCCCCTCCGTGCTCCCCCCACTTTTGGCATGTGATGGCATGGTGGGCCCGGTTGGCCCATTTTTTGCCCTCCCCAGGCTCCAGAGGCTTTATAGGCGCCTGGGGAGAGCGAAAACTGCCTTCCCCATGCCCCTGGAGGCCCTCCGGAGGCTGGAAATAGCCCGTTCCCTGACTTCCAGTGGGCCTGGAAGGGCCAAAAATCAGGTGGCCAGCGCGCACATGCGTGCTGGAGCTGAGCTAGGGCAACGCACGCATGCCCACAGATACGGCGCTGCATGCCACCTATAGCATGCGTGCCATAGGTTCGCCATCACAGGTATAGCGTTTCCTGCCTGAGCAGAGGGTTGGACTAGAAGGCCTCCAAGGCCCCTCCCAACTCTGTTATTCTGTTATTCTTATTAATTCAGCTGCTACTGTCAAGTTTCCGAAAGATGCCCTAATTAATTCATGAGCCATGATCCAAACTTCAAAGGAAATATCGTCATTTATTAGGAGCAACATTCCGGCAATACTCGGATGCAATTAGGACTGACCCTACGTAGATTTACGTTCCCCTATGACCCTGTCTCTCCCCTCCTCTCTGGCCATGTCATAAATCACATTCTTCAATTAACCACTTTGGCTGGCTGTGAAACCTAACACCCTCCTTCTGATTGCGGTCAGAAAGAATGTATGGAATTCACTTCAGTTCTCCCTCCCTCCTGCTCATGGCAACTCGAAAGCTTTGCAAGTTGACAGCTACATTTGCAATGTTCTGGGATAAGATAAGCATGCAAACACAACCACACTGTTGGACACTTGAGCATGAGAAACAGAAGCGAGGCACTTGACCCAAATCGGTATTCCCAGAATGAGTTTGTGGTACACTTTTCACATCAATTTCCTGCACCATTGACGCTTTGGCGTTCTCGATACAAACAATCTTAAGAACTCAGGACAAAGTGCTCAGTATAGGTTATCAAATGAATAAGAAAAGAGATTCTGAAAATATGTGACATTTTCCCATATCTCCTTTTGGCTTTATTTTCTCCTTTTGGCATAATTTTCTACGAATATTATGGGGTTTTTTTTTATTCCAATCAGTGTATCCCACGGTAACATCTGAACTACTGAATAAACAAAGAATGTGAGAACACCATCCATGGCAAAGAACGATGGTGACTTACAGAGACATTCTCACAAGATATTTTTTTAATATTTATAATATATCATGTCTTCTTGTGGATATCATTGGAAGAAAACCTCCCTCCCTCTCTTCAAATGACAAATAAATTACAGGGAAGAGGACTGAAATGCCCTTGGCTAATGTCTGGTCATGATAAACTCTACCCTTCATCTGCTTTTGCATTCTTTCTTGATAGCACAATTAAGTTGGAGAAGACACGTAGAATAAACGCTATCGGTAGGTCATGTGATATGACCTCGTATAAATAAGTTCAGCGCTGGCTGGGGGATTCTGGGAGTTGAAGTCCACCCATCTTCAAGCTACCAAGGTTGAGAAACACTGTTCTAATGTAATAAAAGCTCAAAAGGGGGGGTGGAAAAAAATTAACATTAACATTCATGCTTTTTTAAACAGAATTTGGCAATCTGAGATCTCCAGATCACTTTTATGTGCTGCGAACCACAAATTAACTGCTATCATTGAATGCTAATGGCAGTGGTGGTTCCATGGGTATTATTAAAATTCAGCCAATTTTGTACCCATGATAATTCCTCTATTTGTTCCTATCTTCTCACTTTCCCCCACTCCAAGCAAGAGAACAGACTAGCTTATTCTCTTCCCAAGCAATTCCACACTGTCATATGTCCTGCTACAATCAGGGATGGATCAGTTAGGAAGTTCATGAGATATTAAAGAACTTCAGATAAGTAATCATTATAAAAGAAAGTTAGGAAGCCATAGCTGAAGAATTCCCATGACTGCTATATTTCAAGAACAAGTAGCTTTCCTCTACCACCTCCACCTCCACCTCCTCCTCCTCCTCCTCCTCCTCCTCCTCCTCCCTGGTCATATTTGTTATGTTAGTTTTTACTGGCTGTGTGGGAACTAACTTCATACGGAGAATGGAAACCCTTTTGCGACCTGGTAAAAGGTCAATTATTCCAAGCAGCACGGTGATGGTCTCCCATTATGATGATTGTTGAAAGAAGAGGTTGTGGGAGGTACAGTGCTCAGCAGCCTGGAATGTGCCCACACAGTCAGCAGCAGAATAAGCCGTGTTTGTGTGTGTGTGTGTGTGTGTGTCTGTGTGTCTGTGTGTCTGTGAGAGAGAAAGAGAGATTACCAATTTGCATCACTTCAGCTCAGCCAGTTAGATACCACTCCACAGCACTAAAATAATTTTAAAGCAGAAACTTTCCACTCACAAAATATAAAATATTCTTCCATCATTGCTTCACCCAGTCTTGCTTACTCTGATTATCGCAAAATGTTAATTGGATTAGGACATATTTTCATTATGCTATAACAAACTTTATGACAGGCGATCCAATAACCTCCAGATTTTCTGGATTACAACTTGGACAATTTGCCATAACCATACTGGTTAAGACTGAAGAAAGAAGGGGGGGAAAAAAAATCTGGAGGACTTTGACGGTGCTCCTAACTAGGACTTGGATCTGTTAAACAGATTATCGCTGAAATATTTGAGAGTGGGAGATTTATAGAGGCCAGCCAATAATGATTCATAATAGGAATTAAAATGTTCTTCAGTGAATGATAGGAAATAACTGAAAAGTAGAAAGTAAGGAGGAAACTCCTGAGCTCCGTTTTTGGCTGCGCTGGCTTCTTTCAACCCTCAGCTAGTAAAAACGGAGCTCCGGAGGGCTGCCCAGTGGTGGGATTCAGCAGGTTCGGGCCAGTTCAGGCTGGTTTGAGAGAACTGGTTGTCAAATTTCTGGCTGGCCCCGCCCTTCCTTGCCCCGCCCCTTCCAGGAGTCCCCACGCACCTTTTTTTGGCTCCCAGGTAAGTGCAGGGAAGTCTACTAGGCCCAAAACAGGGAGCGGAGGTGTGTGGTGCGACCACCCTGTGGCCCGTTTTTGCTCCCAGGAGGGAGGCCAAGTGCTGCCTATCACACCCCCTGGCCACGCCCACCATGGCCACATCCACCCAGCTGGTCATTAGGGCAGAGAACCAGTTTTTAAATTATTTGAATCCCACCACTGGTCTCCGCCCTCTGTTTTTGCTGGCAGAGGCACCACGGCAGTGGTGGGTTCCTCCTGGGTCGGCCGAGCTGGTAGCGGTGACGATATGACACCGCTACTGAACAAAGAGAACCGAACCGGTTCTCTTTGGTCGGGAGCTGGGCCCTCCCGCCTCTCTTGTTATTCTTACCTTTTATTTGGCCCCACCCCCAATCTATTGCTGCCTCCCGAGTCCCAGCTGATCGGCTAGAAGGAAAAAAACTGTTTAAACTCTCACCTGTGGGCTTCAAAGGGCCACCCTACAGCTGATCAGTGTTAAAAGGCAGTGTGGTGGTAGACCGTTGCCTCCAAAAACAAATGAGTAGACCAGTACAGCTCTGCAAGCAGTTAAAAGCCTGGTAGACCAGTACCTCTGCTAAATCCTGAAGAATTGTCACATGACCATCAAGCCATGCCCACAAAATAAGCCACGCCCACAGAACCGGTAGTAAAAAATTTTATAACCCACCCCTGCACCACGGGCCAGTCCTTCGCTGTTTCCAGGGTGGCCCCATGAGCCAGATCTAAGCATCCTGCAGGCCGAATCTGGCCCCCAGCCTTGAGGTTGACACCCTTGCTGCTTGCCACTCTACTAACCAAATTTCATTTAAATTCTTTTCTTCTCGGGGAGACATCTACAAAATCAATTCTCTTTCAAAGGGTGGGAAAAAGTGGGAGGGAATTTTCCCACCCAACACTAATTTAGAAAGATGGTGTTTCATCCAGTCTCTTTCACTCTTATCTTCTTCCTTCTTCCCATTTTAAAACCATCCACACAACCTTCATATATTTAATATGCATGCAGATGTCCAGTTCTGAAGATAGCCGGCTCATTGCCCATAGTTAGTAGATGCTCAGGAAAAAGAATGGCCACAGCTTTCTAACTGGTGAAGGCACCTAATTCAGAATGAATAAAAGACCCATCTTGTCCATCTGTCCATCCCCCACCCCTACTCATTGAGATTCAGCTCTTTCATGAAAATAGTGCTCATTTGTAAATTGTGCTTAGAAGTGAAGGAAGGAAATCCGGTCTGCCTATCTTCTGAGTTGTTTTGTCAATTCCCCTCAAAAAAGGTGTCCACTACTCCGTCATGAAGCTAGAGGGTGCTGCTTTGCAAGTAGAACCACTTGTCATTTACTACGTGGCATTTTTATCCCCTTGCACTGGACTGGACTGTATTTTAGAGATTGGGGAACAGATTGAGGGAGATGATAGATGAAAGAGAGAGAAGAGATGATAGATAGATAGATAGATAGATAGATAGATAGATAGATAGATAGATAGATGGATGGATGGATGGATGGATGGATGGATGGATGGGACACACACAGAGAGATGGATTGGAGAGAGAGAGAGATGATAGATAGATAGATAGATAGATAGATAGATAGATAGATAGATAGATAGGACACACAGAGAGAGAGACGGATTGGAGAGAGAGAGATGGATTGGAGAGAGAGAGATGGATTGAAGGAGAGATAGATAGATAGATAGATAGATAGATAGATAGATAGATAGATAGATAGATAGATGAGATACACACAGAGAGAGATGGATTGGAGAGAGAGAGATGATAGATAGATAGATAGATAGATAGATAGATAGATAGATAGATAGATAGATGAGAGAGAGAGATAGATGAGAGAGAGATGGATTGAAGGAGATACATAGATAGATAGATAGATAGATAGATAGACAGACAGACAGACAGACAGACAGAAAGATAGATGAGACACACACAGAGAGAGATGGATTGAAGGAGAGAGAGAGAGAAAGAGATAGATAGATAGATAGATAGATAGATAGATAGATAGATAGATAGGATAGACAGATAGATAGAAAGACGATAGATAGATAGATAGATAGATAGATAGATAGATAGATAGATAGATAGATAGATAGATAGATGAGAGAGAGAGATGGATTGAAGGATAGATAGATAGATAGATAGATAGATAGATAGATAGATAGATAAGAGAGAGATGGATTGAAGGAGAGATAGATGATAGATAGATAGTTAGTTAGATAGATAGATAGATGAGACACAGAGGGAGAGAGATGGATTGGAGAGAGAGAGATGATAGATAGATAGATAGATAGATAGATAGATAGATAGATAGATAGATGAGAGAGAGATGGATTAAGGATAGAGAAAGAGAGAGATAAATGATAGATAGATAGATGATAGATGATAGATAGATAGATAGATAGATAGATAGATAGATAGATAGATAGATAGATAGATAGAGACACACAGAGAGAGATGGATTGGAGAGAGAGAAATGATAGATAGATAGATAGAGAGAGAGAGAGAGATTAAAGGAGAGAGAGATAGATGATAGACAGATAGATGATAGACAGATAGATAGACAGACAGATAGATAGATAGATAGATGAGAGAGAGAGAGATTGAAGGAGAGAGATAGATAGATAGGATAGACAGATAGATAGAAAGACGATAGATAGATAGATAGAGAGATAGATAGATAGATAGATAGATAGATAGATAGATAGATAGATGAGAGAGAGAGAGATGGATTGAAGGATAGATAGATAGATAGATAGATAGATAGATAGATAGATAGATAGATAGATAGATTAGAGAAAGAGAGAGAAAAGAAGAATGAAGGGTTTATACTGCGATTTACAATTCTTGAATTTTTTCTATTAGGAAAGTAGGGTGAGGGCCTTGTGAGATTTTCTGCCTCAAATCCTGAACGGAGGCACCCAGGGCAGATTAAATTAGCCCCAGATGCAAAATCCCTCAAAATGATAGTGTCACTGATTGTAAGATTTGCCTACCAAGTAATATTTTTTTCCTGTAGAAGTGAGTTTAATTTCCTAGTTTGGCCATGTCATAGGATAAATTGTCCCTGGCCCACCTTATGAAGAGGAGTTTCCAAAATATATTTATTTTCCAATAAAATAGGAAAAGGTAGGCCAGGACCACAGGTGAAGTTCCCATTAAACTGATTCCTTGCTTGTGCCTATGCACAGGAATCTACTCAGCTAACGGGTAGCATTATTTTGGCACTAGATAAGGGTTAATGGAATTCAAAGGGGGTTGAATTTAGACCGCTTGTGACTATGTGGAGACTCCAAGCTGACTCCTCTTTTGACTCTGCCCCCAGTTCTGCCATTTCTTCTCCTACTTCAGCCTTTTAATACCAATGTTTTAACTCTGCGGTGTGATAATTATTGTTCTAATTTTGAGAGGAATTTATGTGTCATTTTAATCATGTATCTTCTGAAAGGCTTAGCAAGCAGACAAGATTTTTATCTCAAATGTCAACCAGTGTCAAATACAGCTGCATTTCGTTTAGCGTATGTTGGGCTATGTCATCAGTTACGCAGGTTTCACTTGACATAATGGAGCAGTCACCAAGTATTTTTAAAATATTTTGATTGTTAAACTGATACTGCAAATCTAAGACTCTCATCATCAGCTGGATTTATGAGCCAGGCCCTAGAGGTGAAAACTCACACCACCTAAATTATTATTTTTTTTATCATGTTTATACATTAAGGTAATGTTTCTTCTTTCTTTTTAATGACTCATTTTAAATGGATATTAATAATGTTTTTTTTTTACTGGACTTGAAAAGCCTCCCCAGATTGCTAAAGAGATGGACAGCATAGTATTTGTATAAATAAATAAGATAAATGTAGATTTTTTTTATTTAAGAAATTTTCTCCCCACACTCTTCCTGAGAAACTTAGTGCATCTTGCTCCTGAGTTGGTTTCAGGCTGAGCTTATGAAAGTAACACCTGGGAAATAAGAATACCATCTTCAACATCTTTTCAGGGCTGCAAATGCAACTTCCCCTTGCGAAACATTTCTGCTTTCCGGAGAACAATTTTGGTTTTTATTTTTAAATGGTGGCACCCCTGTCTTTTGTTCCAACAATGGTCGCTTCCATAAAAATGTCTTTGGACAAAATGCTTTTGGATTGGCCAAATAATGCTATTCTATTCTATTCTATTCTATTCTATTCTATTCTATTCTATTCTATTCTATTCTATTCTATTCTATTCTATTCTACTCTACTCTACTCTACTCTACTCTACTCTACTCTACTCTACTCTACTCCATTCCATTCCATTCCATTCCATTCGTGATCTATTCCTCTTCTCTCCTCCCTTCCATCCCATCCAAAGATGGGATTCAAAAATTTTAGCAACCAGTTCTCTGCCCGGCTGCTTGGTGGGCATGGCCTATTCGGCTTCCTGCACCATGGGGGGAGGGCATTTTCGCCCTCCCCAAGCTCCGGAGGTTTTCCTCGAGCCTCTGAGAGGGCGAAAACTGCCTCCCCCAGGCTCCGGAGGCCCTCCGGAGACCAGAAATGGGCTTGTTTCCGGATTTCTGGAACTTCCGGGATGCCTCTTTTTCACCTTCCCACAGCCTGCATGTGGGCCCTGCACTTACCTCGCATCCAAAATGGGCCGCGTGGAGACTTCTGGGAGGGGAGGGGTGGGCGGGGCCAGCCAGTCCTTGCAAGTACCAGTTTGGTGAACCAGATGTAAAATTAGCATCTGATTTTCCCAAACTGGTCTTAACTGGCTGAATCCCACCCTAGATCCCATCCCATCCATTCCCATTCACTGCAGCTACCCCAATTTTGTTGTTTTCCAACATTTGCAGGGAAGGAACTTGCATAAAGACTCTAATATGAACCTGGGACATTTATATATTTAAGCCACTACAGTATACCAGTCAACACTCCATGGAAGCAAAGGTTGGACACAGAGTAGAAAATCTACTGAAGCTTTGGAACTTTTCATGTCAGAGAATACTCCTGAGAATACCATGGATAGCCAAGAAATCAGAAAACAATACACTTTTGAACAAATCAATCCAGAGCAGTCACTTAAGATACAAATGATTTTGGACACATTAGGTGAAGATCGAACGGTCTTGTGGAATCTATAATTCTGGGAAAGAAAAAAAAAGAAAGAGAAGGGAATTATAGCAGGACAGTGGATGGGTTGGATTTCAGTGGTATTAGAAGACCTGATGCCAGGTGCAAAAGGTCAGGAACCAGGATAGCGTTCAAAAATAGTACAAGTTTATTTTAAGCTACCTATACACAGGAATCTGAGCTACTAACGGTCAAGGTGAATTGGCACCAGGTCAGAGTCAAGTGGGGGAGAGTGGACTTAGATTTCTTAGGGGAACGCAGAGACTCCAAACTGATGACATGTTTGATCTTACTCTTGAGCTCAGCCTGGTTATCTCCTACATCTGAGCAAATCATTCTGGAAAAAGTCTATTTATGTGGCCAATAAGAGTCAACATTAACGCTTCTGTGAGTGTTTGTGTGTGTCTTCCAGCCAGTGTTGACCTCCTGATGACTATCTGGACAAGTCCAGTGGTGGGTTGCCCCCGGTTCGCACTGGTTCTATAGAACCGGTAGCAAAACCGACGGGAGGCTCCGCCCACTGACCCCGACGTCATCAAAATGCTTCTGTGCATGCTCAGAAGCTTCTGCACTTGCACGCAGCCCCGTTGCAAACCAGTAGTAAAGATAAGTAGAACCCATCCCTGGACAGGTCCCTGCAGTTTTCTTGGTAAGGTTTTGGAGGTGGCTTGCCATTGTCCCTTTCCTAGGGCTGAGAGAAAGAACCAGGCTTAAGGTGGCTTCTTGTCTAAGGTGGGACTAGAACACCTCACAGTCTCGTGGTTTCTAGTCTGCTTCTAAATTTGGTGCCTTAACCACTACACCAGGAGTCAGTAACCCAGGGCTCTGGAGCCGTATGTGGCTCTTTCATCCCTCTGCTATGGCTCCTCGTTATCAGTTGGCTCCACAATTGATAGGGCTTTTGGTTAGGATAGGTAGAGGAAAAAGGATGGTGCGCTAGGAGGAGACTCTATGATGGGGGAACCAAACTTCCGGTCGGCTCCAGAATTGAATGGGGAGCTTCCCGTTAGCACCTTTGTGGCTCTTTGAGTCTTTAAGGTTGCCGACCCCTGCACTACACCAAGCTGACTCTCCAATACTAAATTAATGACACATCATCAATCAATCAATCAATAACAGACAGCAGACAAGGTCAAAGGCAGAAGGCATGATAGCTCAAAGTTTAGATCTGATAACACAGATTAGTTCTCCGTTGCTGTTTTCTTCTACTATACATGTGCCAATTAATCCTTATATGTTAATTCTTCTAATTGGGAATGCTTCTTCAAGCATCTATCCCAAGATGTTTTCTCAAAGTAATGGGCTTTAAATGTCCTTGTATTATAACCCTCTTCCTTCTCAGGCAATTTGGCTCTTCTGTAGGGGGAAACAATAACCTGTAGCTCACCCACCCACCCCAAGCCATTGGGCTTCCTCCCATTCTGCCTTTACTAAAATGTTGGAACGGCAGCTTCCAATTCTGGAGAAATGCAGAAATCACATAGATGAAAAGAATTTCTGTTTGTTTCCGCCCCCACAACCCCCCCCGTGCCCCCCAGACAACCTTGGCTGGAATTAAATTGAGTCTCAGCGTTGCCTACAAAAATGTTGCTTTTGTTTTCTTACTTCAAGATCTGAGGGTTAAAAATAGCTGCGGTTATCATCTGTGTCTCGCCAGATGTTTTCTTACAGGTACTCGAGGTCTCTATGGGCCGTCACATTTTATACATTGAAGGTTAATGGTGAGATTTCACCTTAACTAAATAAGAGACCAGATGGGGGGGAAAGTGAATATAATTTTATATATCCCTTATTTTTTTAAAAAAAGGGTATTGCAAAGCCAGCTGTTTAAAGGCAGCAGACACGGAGGAGTTCACCATTCCCCTATATTATTAGTTTCCTTGTCAAAATGCTTTTACTTAAAATGTATTTCTTAACATGGAGCCATACTCTGTGTGCTTGCCTGCCTGCCTTATAAATTACATCAGTTTTGAATCTTAACATGCACGAGAGCACTTATAAAGAATGAATCAGTTTTGCAAACTGATTTAAAATATGCATCCTGCAATTAAATTCTGCATTGAATCAATTTTTTAAAAAAACAGCACTTTTCTGGTATTGCGTTCTGGGATGAAAGAAAATATTCCAGGGGAAGACAGTTTGGTTAGTGATTAAGGCATCAGGCTACAAATCAGGAGACCATGAGCTCTAGTTCCAGCTTAGACAAACCACACAGAGACAACTGTGTCAGGGGTGGGTTCTAAATTTTTTTTATTACCGGTTTTGTGGGCATGGCTTATTTTGTGGGCGCGGTTTGATGGTCATGTGACAATTCTTTCGGATTTAGCAGAGGTACTGGTCTACCAGGCTTTTAATTGCTTGCAGAGCCGTACCGTCTACCCATTTGTTTTTGGAGCTCACTGGTCTACCACCACACTGCCTTTTACCGCTGATCAGCTGTAGGGCGGCCCTTTGAAGCGCCGCAGCAAGAGTTTAAACAATTTTTTTTTTCCTTCTAGCCAATCAGAAGGGAATGGAAAGGAATAGAATAGAATGGAATGGAATGGAATGGAATAGAAAATGGAATAGAAAATATAGAATGGAATGGAATGGAATGGAAAGGAATGGAATGGAATAGAAAATGGAATAGAAAATATAGAATGGAATGGAATGGAATGGAAGGGAAGGGAAGGGAAGGGAAGGGAAGGGAAGGGAAGGGAAGGGAAGGGAAGGGAAAGGAATAGAATAGAATGGAATGGAATGGAATGGAATGGAATGGAATGGAATGGAATGGAAAGGAAAGGAATGGAATGGAATAGAAAATGGAATAGAAAATATAGAATGGAATGGAATGGAATGGAAGGGAAGGGAAGGGAAGGGAAGGGAAGGGAAGGGAAGGGAAGGGAAGGGAAAGGAATGGAATAGAATGGAATGGAATGGAATGGAATGGAATGGAATGGAATGGAATGGAATGGAATGGAATGGAATGGAATAGAAAATGGAATAGAAAATATATAGTAGAATGGAATGGAATGGAATGAAACAAATGGAATGGAACAGAACAGAACAGAACAGAACAGAACAGAACAGAACAGAACAGAACAGAACAGAATCCATTATTGACAAGAAAGTTCACCCTCCAATTTTCATGTTATGAATACAAAAGAGAGCAGCATTCATTTTTATAACAGCTCCTCCAAACAAGCACAAAAATTATTAGCATTTTTTCCCCCAACAGAAAAAAAAAAACCTTTAAAAAATCCACAGTGTAACCTTTTACTTGAAGCCAGGGACTAAGAAAACGTGTTGAAAGCTCTCATGACAGAAGGCCCCTTTTGACATTCTTCTCATTCCCCTCCTCCCCTTTTCTTCTCTGTTTTTCCAGGATTTATCTCATCCTGATGATTGACCCTCCTTGGCAGCAGGGGATACTCCGATGAGAAAATTCAAAGATCTCACACATGAAAATACAAAGAAAAGTTTTCTAATGAAGGGGTTATGGACCACTTACAGCAGCGATGGCGGAACCTTTGAGAGACCCAGTGCCCAAACTGCAACCCAAAACCCACTTATTTATCGCAAAAATGCCAACACGGCAATTTAACCTGAACAATGAGGATTTGCTACCTAAAATAATGATAAACAACACAGAGTTCAGCTAACTGTTCTAAGAAAAACGTGATAAACACACTTTTATGCCCCTTCATTTTTTTTCTGCTTTTGAAATATTACGTTTAGCAACAATAAAAAAGAAAAAAACTTTTGTAATATCATTTCTCTTTCATTTCCTCTCTCTCTCTTTCTTTCCCTCCCCATTTCTTTCTCTCCCCCTCCGTTTCTCTCTCTTTCCCTCCCTCCCTCTCTCTTATTCTCTTTCTTCCCCGTTTCTCTTTCCCTCTTTCTCTCTCCTTCTCTCTTCCCTCCCTCCCCCTCTCTTTCTTTCTCTTTCTTTCCCCGTTTCTTTCCCTCCTTCTCTCTCTTTCTCTCTTTCCCTCCCTCCTTCTTTCTCTCTCATTCTTCCCCCACCTTTCTTCCTCTCCTTCTCTTTCTCTCTCTTTCTTTCCCTCCCGCCTCTGTTTCTCTCTCTCTCTTCCCTCCCTCCCTCCCTCCCTCTCTTTCTCTGTCTTCCCGTTTCTCTCTCTTTCCCTCCTTCTCTTTCTCTCTCTTCCTTCCCCCTCCCCCATTGGGGGGAAGGAACCCCTGAATTAGTGCTGGGTGGTGGGAATGATGCCTGAAGGCCGATGACCCCAGGATCAGCACGCCACGCTCAGCTGGCTGGCAGAGAGGCATGGCATCCCAACACCGGCAGCTCTGTAGGAAAAGAAACTGCTTTTTTTTTTTTTTTTTGCTGAGCTGAATGCAGGGTTGCATTGTGGTGTTGTAATGGGCTTCAGGAGGAGGACGGGATCCCATCTCCCCCATTGAGAAGTGCGCAAGTGAAAAAGTTCAATCAATTCCAACTTTGCGAGATTTTTTTCTTTCGCACCAGTGGTGGGTTTCAAAAATTTTACTACCAGTTCTATGGGTGTGGCTTGGCAGGCGTGGCATAGCTTGGTGGGCGTGGCTTGGTGGGTGTGGCAGGGAAAGGACACTGTAAAATCTCCATTCCCACCCCACTCCAGGGGAAGAATACTGTAAAATCTCCATTCCCTCCCCACTCCAGGGGAAGGTTACTGCAAAATCCCCATTTCCTCCCGATCAGCTGGGACTTGGGAGGCAGAGAATAGATGGGGGCGGGGCCAGTCAGAATTTTTACTACTGGTTCTCCAAACTACTCAAAATTTTTGCTACCAGTTCTCCAGAACTGGTCAGAACCTGCTGAAACCCAGCTCTGAAACACACCCAGGTATGAGTAAAACAAAACAAAAACACAACCCTCTCGCCCCCGAATCCTGAAAATTCCCTGCTAATTTCTGGCTAGATGCCAATAACATGAAAAGTGGTGGCGTGCATTGTATGTTGTGTAAATAATTCCAATTGTAACATACTCAATAAACCATGGCTTAATGTCATGATATCGAACCTACGGCAGGTGTGCCCGAGGTGGCACGCAGAGCCACCTTTCTGGGTGCGCAAGCTGTCACCCAACTCACCTGCACTTGTGCTTGCACGCATGCCCCAGCTGGTGCTCAGGCCTCCGGTGCGCAGGTGCGCAATTCAGGAGGCCCAGATGGTCTTCAGAGCTCTCCTGCGCATGCGCGCACATTTGTGCATGCGTGCGAGAGTATTTGCACACAGCACCCACGTGCGTAGATAGTGTTCACACATGTGCATTGTGTATGTGAAAACCGCACACATGCGCAGATGGTGCAAGTACATGCGCAGCGCCCAGGGGAGCTGCATGAAACCTGCACACATGCGCAGATGGTGTAAGTACATGCGCAGCGCCCGGGGGAGCTGCATGAAACCTGCACACATGCGCAGATGGTGCAAGTACATGCGCAGCGCCCGGGGGAGCTGCATGAAACCTGCACACATGCGCAGATGGTGCAAGTACATGCGCAGCGCCCGGAGGAGCTGCATGAAACCTGCACACATGCGCAGATGGTGCAAGTACATGCACAGCGCCCGGGGGAGGCGCCCGGAGGAGCTGCATGAAACCTGCACACATGCGCAGATGGTGCAAGTACATGCGCAGCGCCCAGGGGAGCTGCATGAAACCTGCACACATGCGCAGATGGTGCGGTTGCATGCACAGTGCATGGGGGTGCGCGTAGCTCACGGGGGAGGAGCCGTGCATTAGCACAGATAGCACACACACGCTCGAAGCGCGTACCTGTTTGGCACTCGGTGAGTAAAAGGTTTGCCACCACTGGCTTAATGCAATGTATGGACCAGGATGAGAACTACAGAGTTCAAGGATCTGAGCACAAGGAAGTCCTTGTATCTTAAATTTTAACTTTCTTGAATTGATCCAAACATTTTAAGATTAGTTAGCCCTGATTCCAGTCTAAAGTTCAATTTTTTTTGGAAATAACAGTGCATTTAGTGATCATAATACATGCCATATAGGACAGTATGCACCAGTGGTGAAATGTAAAATTTGTTATTACCGGTTCTGTGGGTATGGCTTTGTGTGTGTGTATGGGGGGGGGGGGGGGGGATGTGACTGAGTGGGTGTGGCCAACTTTTTTTTTTTTAACTTTTAAAAGCATTTTTTCTACAACCTCTTCGGCTGAAGAAGTTGTAGAAAAAATGCTTTTAAAAGCCTCTGACGATCCCAGCCAAGCCGCGCGATCATCAGAGGCTTTTATTTTTAACTTTTAAAAGCATTTTTTCAGCCGAAGAATTTGTAGAAAAAATGCTTTTTTTAAAAAAAAAAAAGCCTCTGATGATCGCGCGGCTCAGCTGGGCATGGGGGTGCGCAGGGATTTTTGCTACCAGTTCTCCGAACCATCCGCCCTCTTCGCTATCGGATCGGTCCAAACTGGGAGCATTTCACCTCTGGTATGCACCCTACCTTGAAAAGGATATCACAGCTCGTTCCTAACCTATTGGTGTTTCAAATGCCAATTCTGTATGCTTTTTTTCTTTTATGAGCTCACTGCTATGTAATCTGGAAATGGATAAAGAACCTTTTGTGCTCCCGAAAGAAAATCTTGACAGCCTCATCTTGCCAGTTCTTAAGGACACAAGCAAACTCTCTCTTTCTCGCAGCTGCCAATCAAGTGCTGTTTGGAAGAAAACTAAATGAAATGTTTGGTGAAACCATTCTGGAAACAGGTGAGTGCCACTTAAACCAACAGACAAAAAGTAGGTTTTGTAGAAAAACAGCAAAAAGCTAGGTTTTATAGCAGGTGATATTTGCTATTGTAAACCTGGAAAATAATAAGACAAAAAAAAAAAAAATAGCAGTAAGCTAGGGGCTGCCACAAAGAAGAGGGAGTCAAGCTATTCTCCAAAGCACCTGAGGGCAGGAAGGCAAGAAGCAATGGGTGGAAACTAATCAAGGAGAGAAGCAACTTGGAACTAAGGAGAAATTTCCTTACAATGAGAATAATTAATCAGTGGAGCAACTTGCCTCCAGAAGTTGTGAATGCTCCAACACTGGAAGTTTTTAAGAAGAGATTGGATAACCATTTGTCTGAAATAGTATAGGGCCATGATGGGGAATATGGCGTAGCCATATCAGTGGGCACACCAGCTCAGCTGTGGCGTGCATGCGCGCGCTAGCCAGTTGATTTGGGGGCCTTCTGGGACCACCAGAAGTAGGGAAACAGGCTGTTTCCTTCCTCCGGAGGGCCTGGAGGGGGTGGGGAAGGCCTGTTTTTCTTTCTCACCTGGCTCCAGATCCTCTATTTGCATCTGGGGAGGGCGAAAACAGCCTTCCTCACCCCTCGGGGGCCCTCCAGAGGCCTGAAACGGCCCATTTCCCAACTCCCGGTTGGACAGGAAGTGACGTTTTTTGCTGTCCCCAGCCTCCAGAGAGTCCTAGAGTGTCAATGGTGGCAAGAAAAGTTGTA
The DNA here is from genome assembly GCA_022577455.1 of Arizona elegans. Taxonomy (NCBI): domain Eukaryota; kingdom Metazoa; phylum Chordata; class Lepidosauria; order Squamata; family Colubridae; genus Arizona; species Arizona elegans. The sequence goes on from JAKOOJ010000015.1 coordinate 10,874,485, forward strand.
AAGGGGGGCAAAACTCACTTGACACATTCTCACTTAGCAACATAAATTTCGAGCTCAATTGTGGCCCTAAATTGAGGACTACCGGTACCGCTGAGAAGTATTTTAATTTCTGTTTTAAACTAATACTGCAGGCCAGGGGTGAAATCCAGCAGGTTCTGGAGAACTGGTAGCGGAAATTTTGAGTAGTTTGGAGAACTGGCAAATTGTTGTGACCCAGGCCCAAGTAGTTAGTATTAAATACAAACAGTTCGAAAACAAACTTTATTAGAACAGCTGAGAATTAACTCATTCTCAGCGTAGTCCAAACTAAATTAAAGCAAATTCTTCAAAACACCATTCCTCAGTTTATCACCTGACCTTGGGATAATTAGGCAAACTGCCAAAGGCTTCTCTTGGCAAAAGTTCAAAAGCAGAAGACGCCGAGAAGAGATAAGTGCAGCAATACTATCAACTGTTGTTTCCGACAAAGAGCCCAAGAGCCGTTGCTGGTCTTTTAAGCCTTATGGGAGGGGCTAATCATCTCTTGGCCCTACTCCCAAATTGTCCTCTCTGCTTTATCTGCTCCTGCTTTCTGGCAGCTCTTCTCATGTAACAGGCTCCTCCTCTGCCTCTCTACTGTCAGCCTCTGGAGGCTCCGAAGTCCATGCATCACTCCTTGATGGCCCTGGCCCCATCTCTGCCTCCGACGCAGAGCCCTCATCCGGGCCTTCCCCAGCCTTCAGGACTGGCCCATGTTCTTCCTCAGCCTCATTGCTGTCCAACTCCGTTGCCAGCTCCGCAGGCTGCTGGCAGACCACCACACAAATGCCACCTCTGGCTGGCCCCAGAGTGGCGTGGGAATGGAGATTTTGCAGTATCCTTCCCCTGCCATGCCCACCAAGCCACGCCCACAGAACCAGTAGTAAAAAAGAAAAATTGAATTTCACAACTGCTGCAGGCCCAAAAATTTTGACATGTTTGTTTATTACAATGCCTGATTTCTTTTGCAATGCCAATTATATAATGTCACCATGCCTGATTCCTGGAAATGTTTTTGGGCTGTCACTCCATCAGCAGCTTAGAAAGCTTGCCATAATGCTTGAGTCTTCCAGCCAAAAAAAATAAAAAATAAAAATCTTTTTCCAGAGCCTTATTACTTAAAAGACACAATGAAAAAGGACAAAGAGGAAAGAGTTAAAAAAGAAGCAAGGTTAAGAACTGGAGGTTTTTTTTTTTTTAGGAATAACAATGGTCTTGTTCCTTTTGCCCAAGATGGCAGGCGAGAAGAAAACCATGAGGGTCCAGAAGGTCCGTGCCAGCTGCAATCTAGTGCTGGCCCAAGGGATCGGGGGATATTCCCGATCCCAACGTGCCGGAGACAAAGATAGATAAAAAGAAGAAAGAGAAGGAGGCAGCCACTGTTACAAAGCCCGTTGGGGGTGATAAGAACGGAGGCACCCGGGTGGTCAAACTTCGCAAGATGCCCAGATACTACCCCACGGAGTACATTCCCCGCAAATCCTGAGCCATGGCAAAAAAACTTTTGCCCTCCACAAGAGGCAGCTGCGGGCTTCGATTTCCCCAGGAACGGGGGTGATCCTTCTCATTGGCTGCCACAGGGACAAGCGGGTGATTTTGTTGAAGTAGCTTGGAAGTGGACTGTTGCTTGTGACAGAGCCAGAGGTTGGTTTCAGCAGGTTCTGACCAGTTCTGAAGAACTGGTAGCAGAAATTTTGAGTAGTTCGGAGAACCGGTAAATACCACCTCTGACTGGTCCCGCCCCCATCTATTCTCCGCCTCCCGAATCCTAGCTGATCGGGAAGAAATGGGGATTTTGCAGCAACCTTCCCCTGGAGTAGGGATGGAATGGAGATTTTACAGTATCCTTCCCCTGCCACACCCACCAAGCCATGCTACGCCCACCAAGCCACACCCACAGAACCGATAGTAAAAAAATTTGAAACCCACCACTGGACAGGGCCCCTGGCTATCAACCGTGTGCAGAACTCACCAAAAGTTTGTCACTGCCATATCAACTAAGGTTCATATCCAAAATTCCAAAACATCTCAGTGACGTTTACTTCAAGAAGAAGAAGAAGAAGCAGCTGCATAAGCCCAAACTTCAAGAGGGAGAAATTTTTGATACTGAGAAAGCAAAATATAAGATTGCAGATCAGCTCAAGGGAGACCAGAAGACTGTGGACTCCCAGTTTCTATCCGTCATCAAGAAGGTTCCTCAGCGCCAGGGCTACCTATGTTCGACCTTTTCACTCTCCAACGGAGTTTATCCCCACAAATTGGTCTTCTAAATAGTCCAAAAATACCATAGTAAAAGTTGTGGGGGAAAAAATAAGACAACAACAATGGTCTTCTATTGAACAGACTGAATGGCAACAATTGAAGAAACACCACTGGATCCGAGGGACAATTTTTTTTCATGTCCATCTCTGCGGCTGTTCTGTTTGGGTTTGCTGCTAAGGAAGAACTGGGGGAAGCTTCCAATGGAATAATTTTTTCTAAGTCTTCTTTCTCATTGGTGACTTGATGGGGTCTTTATAGCGTCATCCAGACAATTTGGATCTGAGGCAATATAAAACCTATCCTCAACACTGTTCTATCAGTGTGATGGTGGTTGAATGATGCTATAGTCCGTTGGGACCTGAAGACTTGGCTGTTCAAGCAAATAGGCTGACTCTGATTCTGGGTTTTATTATTTATTATTTATTAGTTAATTTGGTTTAAAATGGGATTTTGTTGTACATGTCTTTAACTTGTGTTCGCCGCCCTGAGTCCTTCTGGAGAAGGGCGGCATATAAATACATGAAATAAATAAATAAATAAATAAATAAATAAATAAATAAATAAATAGTAGTGGCCAAAATTGTGGAAACCTTTTGGGAAAAGTGTATTTTTGAGGTTTGATAGCTAATAACACCAGCGGTTTTTTGGAGTTTCAAGATAATCCTATTCCACTGCTGGAATGGCCTGGGAATAGCCCAGACCTTAACCCAATTGAAAATCTATGGAGCCAGCTAAAGAAACTTGTTAGTCAGAAGCGACCCAGCAATAAAACCCAGTTAATAGAAGCCATCATTCAATCAATCTTAGTTTCACATTATAACAGCTGCAGAACTAAAAAATTTGGGAAGACGTTGTAAGGCCGTAATTCACTCTAAAGGTTACCCAACTAAGTATTAACTGATGTGATAATTTTTGTATATCTCGTTTTTTCTACGTGTTTCATTTTTCTTCTTTATACAGTAACTGCTATTTGAATAGCAAACCCTTCATAAAAGTTATTGCATTACATTCTTGATTAAATTATCTTTCCATTGATATATAATTTTATGGTACTACTCCCCCCCCAAAAAAAGTGGTGTTATTAGCTAGTTTTAGAAACTACACTTTTCCCAAAAGATTTCCACAATTTTGGCCACTAGTGTACAACATCCTCTAAATCACTAGTAAGGAAATGACTTCTAATAGAACAAATGGAAACTGATTAAGGAGAGATTCAACCTAGAAATAAGGAGAAATTTTCTGACAGTGCGAGCAATTGACCAACGGAACAGAAGTTGCCTTTGGAAGTTATGGGAGTTCCATCACTGAAGGCTTTCAAGAAGAGACTGGACTGCCATCTGTCCAGAAATGGTGTAGGGTCTCCAGCTTGGGCAGTGAGTTGGACAAGATGAACTATAAGGTCCCTTCCAACTCTGTTATTCTATTCTAATAATGATGTCATAGCTATAAAGACCTTAGAAACCATTGACCCTTGTCCTACAGAAAGTCATATCGTTGCTCCATCAAGCTCAGTGTTGCTTGTATTCTTCATGGCTGGCTGGGAAATTTGGGAGTTGACGTCTATGCAGCTTAAAGTTGCCAAGGTTGAGAAACACTGAGCTACACAAACAGGTAGTGGCTTTGCAGGATTTTCAACCTGTCTTTCCCACCATGCTGGACATATTAGAGAATGAACCTGAAATGTTCTCATGGCATAGCAGGTTTTCTTCTCCTTCACACAACAAACAATTAATAGAATACTTAAGAGAATAACAGAAGTGGAAAGGACGATGAAGGTCTTCGAGTCCAACCATTTCAGACAAATTGTTATCCAATCTCTTCTTAAAAACCTCCCATGATGGAGCACCCACAACTTTTGGAGGCAAATCATTCCACTGATTAATTATTCTGTCTGGAAATTTCTCCGTAGTTCTACATTGCATAGAGTAGGGTAGAGTAGAGTAGAGTAGAGTAGAGTAGGGTAGAGTAGGGTAGGGCAGGGCAGGATTAGGGTTAGGGTTAGGGTTAGGGTTAGGGTTAGGGTTAGGGTTAGGGTTAGGGTGGAATGGAATGGAATGGAATGGAATGGAATGGAATAGAATAGAATAGAATAGAATAGAATAGAATAGAATAGAATAGAATAGAATAGAATAGAATAGAATAGAATAGAATAGAATAGAATAGCTTTATTGGCTAAGTGTGATTAGACACACAAGAAATTTGTCTCTTGTGCAAAAACTTCTCAATGCACATGCAAACCAACAGAGTATTAATAATTATAATGATGATACCAATAAGAGGGGAGAGTGGAGGAGATGAGAGGGATAATAATAATACCACAGCCATACAACATGGGTAAATTTCCTTAGAGATAAGACAATACTGTGAGGATTAGGGATTCAAGCAGAGTGGTGGCATGAGGGAAAAAACTGTCCCCGTGTCTAGTTGTTTTGGCATGCAATGTCCTGTACCAGAGACCTGAGGGAAGGAATTAAAAGAGTTTATGTCCAGGATGTATCGGATCAGTAGATATTTTCTCAGCCTTCCTTCTGACCTGTACAATATACAGGTCTTCTAGGGAAGGCAACTTGGTTGCAATTGTTCTTTCTGCAGTTTTAACTAGTACCTTCCTTTTTAGTTTCCATCGTTTCTTGTCTTGCCTTCAGGTGCTTTGGAGAATAGGTTGACCTCCTCTTCTTTGTGGCAGCCCCTGAGATATTGGAAGACTGCTAATCATGTCACCCCTAGTCCTTCTTTTTACTAAACTTGCTGTTGTTGTTGTTGTTGTTGTTGTTGTTGTTGTTGTTGTTAGTTGCAAAGTCGTGTCCAACCCATCACAACCCCATGGACAATGTTCCTCGAGGTCTACCTGTCCTCTACCTTCCTCTGGAGTCCATTTAAGCTCACGCCTACTGCTTCAGTGACTCCATCCAGCCACCTTGTTCTCTGTCGTCCCATTCTTCTTTTGCCCTCCATCTTTCCCAGCATTAGGCTCTTCTCCAGCTAGTCCTTCCTTCTCATTACTTGACCAAAGTATTTGAGTTTCATCTTCATGATCTGGCCTTCTAAAGAGCAGTCAGGGCTGATCTCCTCTAGGCCTGACCGGATGGATCGCCTTGCAGTCCAAGGGACTCGCAGGAGTCTTCTCCAGCACCATAGTTCAAAGGCCTCAATTCTTTGGCGCTCAGCCTTTCTTATGGTCCAACTTTCACAGCCATACATTGCAACTGGGAACGATCGCCTTGACTATGCACACTTTTGTTGCCAGGGGTATGTCTCCGCTTTTTAGTAAGTCTAGATTTTTTATTTATTTATTGTTTATTGGTTCAATTTATATGCCGCCCTTCTCCGGAGACTCAGGGTGGCTTACAATGCGTTAAGCAATAGCCTTCATACTTTTTGTATATAGCTACTTAGTAGGGCTTTTTGGCCCCCCCAAGCGGTGTTCTTTTTTTATACAAAGTCAGCTTATTGCCCCCATAATCCGGGTCCTCATTTTACCTACCTCGGAAGGATGGAAGGCTGAGTCAACCTTGAGCCTGGTGAGATTTGAACTCGCAGTAATTGCAGGCAGCTGGCAGCTAAGTGCTATTTTAATAGCACTTTAGTCTGCTGCACCACCAAGGCTCTTGACATAGCTTTCCTTCCCAGGAGTAAGCGTCTTTTAATTTCTTGGCTGCAGTCCCCATCTGCAAATTCACTAAACTAGACATACCCAATTCCTGCAACCGTTCTTCCTTCGAAGCAACCTAACTAAACAAAACAGAACACTTGAGCTGTTTTGGTCACCAAACACTTGTCTAGTTCAGAGTTCAGTTTCATCCATAGGGGAATTGCCTTTGGCTAATTTACATCTTGGTTACGTGGACCTGTCTGAACCCAACCTAAATATATTGTGTTAATCCAGAAAATGTGTACATCACATTGAACCTTTATAGGAAAGGGTGGAGAGTCTGTGAACATTGAAGTCAATGTTGATTCCAGATAACTGCCTAGACAGGTCCCTGCAGTTTTCTTGCCAAAGTTTTTCAGAAGTATTTTGCATTTCCTCCTTCCTAGGGCTGAATGAGTGATAAGACCCAAGGTCACCCAGCTGGCCATGTGCCTAAGGTAGGACTAGAACTCACAATCTCCTGGTTTCTAGCCCGATGCCTTAACCAACACACAAAGTGGTTTTCTGTATATCTAACAATTTGGTGACCAGGTGAAGTGTATGAAGCTTGCATGTGTAATAGATTGACTTATAACAGTTCATTTAGGGACGGTTCGAAGTTACAATGGCACTGAAAAAAATGACTTATGACCATTTCTCACACTTATGACCGTTGCAGCTTCCCTAAAAAAAAATCAAAAAAATCATATTTATGACGGTTGCAATGTTCCCGGGCCATGTGATCATCTCTTGCAAACCTCTGACCAAATTCACTTAACATCTTTGTAACTAACTTAACAACTGCAGTGATTCACGTAACACCTGTGGCCAGAAAGGTCGTAAAATGGGACAAAACTCACTCAACAACTGTCTTGTTTAGCAATTTTGGGCTCAATTGTGGTCGTACATTGAGGACTACCTGCAATTTGCAATCTGCAACTTCTCTTTAAAACAAAGTCCAGAGTCTAAAATAAAATGCTTTACAATGTACACCTAATGCAAGCATCATTTGTGACACAGATGTTTAAAAGCTATAATATAGTGCCAATATAGAGGAAGGGGAGTCATGGAGATATTGCTTGCAATTTTCCAGCATCCCAGCTGTTGCCTCGTCTTCGTTCATAATAGACATGTATTTATGAATGAATGTCATTTACATGCTGCTTGGCATTCCCGCTTCTCTAACATTTCCTTGAAAGCTTTATTGTGTCTTGCTCACATGCAGATCACATTCAGTAATGGCAGATTATGTAAGATTGACAAAGAAGCACATTGTGTGTGAGATTCTTGGAAGCTGACAGATAACCCCCAGCAGCAGACTCAAGGAGGTGAACCTTTGGCAAACAACACTTCGCCACTGGAAAGAGGCATTTGGGCTAAAAAGGAAGAAAGGAGATAACAATGAGGGTTGCTTAGTAACATACAGGCCTAGTCCTCGACTTACAACGGTTCATTTACTGACTGTTCAAATGGCACTGAAAAAAATGAGGTAGGACCCATTTTTCACAGTTATGACCATTGCAGCATTCCTCGCCACCTGAAGGCCAGACAAGGAATAATGGATGGAAACTGAACAAGGAGAGATTCAACCAGGAAATAAGGAGAAATTTTCTGACAGTGAGAACCATCAACCAATGGAACAGAAGTTGCCTTCAGAAGTTGTGGGGCCTTTATCACTTGAGACTTTCAAGAAGAGATCAGACTGCCATTTGTCAGAAATGGTGTAGGGTCTCCTGCTTGGGCTGGGCGTTGGACTAGATGACCTACAAGGTCCCTTCCAACTCTATTAATCTGTAATCTGATGGTCATGTGATCAAAATTCATGCCCTTGGCAAAATTCAGACCCTAAGTCACATTTATGACGGCTGTGGTGTACCAGGGTTCTTTTGTGCCCTTCTGACAAGCAAAGTCAGAAGGGAAGCCAGGTTGACTTAAGAACTGTGTTACTAACTGCAGTGATTCACTTAACAACCGGGGCAAAAAAAAAAGTTGTAAAACGGGGCAAAACTCACTTAACTGTCTTCCATAGGAACAGAAATTTGGAGCTCAATTGTGGTTGTAAGTCAATGACCACAGGTACAGCTATGGCCACCTACAGCCCTTTCAACTCTATCTTCTTTCATACAGAAGCAATCTGGATTTTTTTGCTACGGATGTTAAGCAAATCAGTGCAGTTGTTAAATGAATCATGGAGTCATTAAATGAACAACTAATTGTTCCACAAAAGGTACGTCCTTTGTCAGAAAAGTAACGGTGGAAACAATAGCTACGATAGGCAACAAATGTCAAAAATAAGCCTCTTTCATCTTTGGAGCTTTGAGACGACGGTAGCCTTTGCCTGCAGAAACAGTTGCTGCCACTTCACAGTAAGTGTCTCAGAGATGATGGACTCCTTCAGGACTCTGTTTGTACAGGGCGGGCACAAATTTTCCGAGGTGAGGGTGAATAGCAGCATTGTTGCCCCTAGAGAAGAGATGCGCGAAAGGAAATATGTGGGAGTTGCAAGCGAGGAGACCACTGAATTCTCCTCTTGGGACAAGCAGTAAATTCTTTTTGATTCCAATCCAGCAAACTGCAAGGAGAGGACCTCTGAATATTTCTGGGCAGAAGCCTAAAGGATGTCTGAAGAATTATTGCAACTGGACTACGTTTTAATTTCAGAAATGTTTTACTATCTATTCAAGCAGCATCCTCAGTCAGCATAAAGTGGATCGGCAACCGATCGTTGGAATGTACCAGCTCCTGCCATACCAACCTCAGCAGTGGTGGGATTCAGCCAGTTCGCACCTATTCTGGAGAACCGGTTGTTAACTTTCTAAGCAGTCCAGAGTGTTGGAAGAAATCTTATTTTGTTTTTTCCCACTTGACAGGGCTAATCCTGTAAGGAAGGCAGGAAGGAAACATTCTGGTGGTGTTTCTAGCCTAATCTTTATTGCCCTGTTTACAGAAACTGCCTCTCCGGTTAACCCTTATTACATTGTAACAGCTAAGGTGAAGCGCCCATCGACGTGAGTGACGTTGAGTTGGCCATGCCCATACAGTCACATGATCACCGAGCCACACCTACCCAGCTGGTCATTAGGGCAGAGAACCAGTTGTTAAATTATTTGAATCCCACCACTGAACCTCAGGGGATACTTCCCCAAAATGCATTCCAGGCAGAAAGCTTTAGAGTTGAAAACGGGGGGTGTAGGTGGCCATAGTTGTACTTGACTTACAACTACAACTGAGCTCCAAATTTCTGTTGCTATGGGAAACGGTTAAGTGAGAGTTGCCCTGTTTTACAATTTTTCTTGCCCCGATTATTAAGTGAGTCACTGCAGTTGTTAAATTAGTCACCCAGTTCTTAAATCAGCCTGGCTTCCCCATTGATTTCGCTTGTCAGTTCAATTCAATTTCCTACAATCATAGACCAAAACGAATAAAATCACTCAATTTAGGAATAAGGAGAAATTTTCTGTCAGCGAGAACAATCAACCAAAGCAATAGAAGTTGCCTTCGGAAGTTGTGGGAGCTTCATCACTGGAAGCTTTCCAAGAAGAGATTGGACTGCCATATGTCAGAAATGGTATAGAGTCTCCTGCTTGGTTGGGGGGTTGGAGTACATGACCTACAAGGTCCCTTCCAGGGGGCCTCACAGTTTATGGATTGCAATTTTAGTATCGTAGACCATGTGTAACTGACAGACTGGATTTTATCCTAGATTTTATCTGTTATTTATTATTTTATTCTAGAATTTTTAATTGTATATTTACTGAGTGTTTACAGATTAGCAGAGTTGGAAGGGACCTTGTAAGTCATCTAGTCCAACCCCGTCCAAGTAGGAGACCCTACCCCATTTCTGACAAATGGCAGTCCAGTCTCTTCTTGAAAGTTTCCAGTGATGAAGCTCCCACAACTTTTGAAGGCAACTTCTGTTCAATGGGTTGATTGTTCTCACTGTCAGAAAATTTCTCCTTGTTTCCAGGTTGAATCTCTCCTTGTTCAGTTTCCATCCATTATTCCTTGTCTGGCCTTCGGGTGCTTTGGAAAATAGCTTGACCCTTTCCTCTCTGTGGCAGCCCCTCAGTTTCTTGTCAGAACGTCGCAAAAGGAGATCACATGACCCCGGGACATTGCAACTGTCATAAATATGAGTCAGTGGCGAAGCGTCTGAATTCTTTGCTACAGATGTTAAGCAAATCGCAGCCATTGTGACATGAATCACACAGTCATTAAACAGATGGCTAATTGTTCCCCAAAAGGTACATCCTTTGCCAGAAAAATAACAGTGAAAAGAATAGCTAGGATAGGCAATGAGCTGAAATTCATGTCAAGAATAAACCTTTTGTTCCAATCAGGTATGCTAAGTGGCTGATCCTTTTCTCCTTCATGGATGGCGATGATGATGATGATTTGGGAAATAATTGAGGCTGGAAGAAGCAAGGAAGTCATACCGTGATGGATTCACATGATTAAAAAAAAAAGCCGGTTGATTGTGGCTTATTCAATAATGGACATGTTACGGTAGGAAAATCGTGGTTTATCATAATGTGTGAACACAATGCAAAGAGATCTTTTCCACCTTCTCCAGAAGGTATCTGGGCAGTTTCTGCATAAAAGGTGTCACTTTTTTTTTTTTTTTTGCAGATTGTATGTTTTCTTTATCAAAACTCACCAAAAAGAACACAATGATGAAAGATTAAAAGAAAATGTTTGGCCACGATTACAGAGCCTGTTTGATTTCAAGAATGCTCTCTAAGGTGAAATGATTACAGAGTTTTTCTTTTTTCTGGTCAACAAGTGCATCCTGTATGTTAATCTGCTTTATTAACGGTGCTTCCGGATGCCTATTTAAAAATTCCTGCATAGTCATTCTATCATTTCCTGAAGAGAGAGAGAGAGAGAGAGAGAGAGAGAGAGAGAGAGAGAGAGATGGAGGGAGGGAGGGAGGAGGAAAAAATATAGCAAGAAATATAGGTAATACTTGACTTACGACCACAATTGGGCCCAAAATTTCTGTTACTAAGTGAGACATTTGTTAAGTGAGTTTTTTGCCCCATTTTACGACCTTTCTTGCCACAGTTGTTAAGTGAATCATTGCAGTTGTTAAATTAGTAACAGAATTGTTAAGAGAATCTGGCTTCCCCATTGACTTTGTCAGAAGGTCACAAAAGCGGAACCCCTGACCGTACGACACTACAACCGTCGCAAATGTGAGTCGGTGGCCAAGCATCTGAATTTTGATCACATGATTCACGGGAATGCTGCAACGGTTGTATGCAAAATGGTCATAAATTCACTTTTTTTTCACTGCTGTTGCAGCATTCCCGTGAATCATGTGATCAGAATTCAGATGCTTGGCCACCGACTCATATTTATGACGGTTGTAGACTTGTGTCCTACGGTCACATGTCGTAACTTTGAACAGTCACTAAATGAAAAACCAAGGACTATCTGTATAAGCCTAAGACATTGGTTTCTTAGCCTAACCAACCTGATAGGGTTGCTGTGATGAGAAATGAGGAGAAGAAGAGAAACATCTGGATTGAAGGTGGGCAGCGGTGGAGTTTGTGGGACTGTCCTGCCTTTGTCACCTCCCCAAACACTCGTACAAATGGGGTTCATTTTTGGCAGGGCAAAATTTTCCATTAGTCCTGGGGCCGAAATAAGGAGCAATAGGTTCACCCCACTGCATCACTTGCAATCATCTGTTGGGTTTCCTGTAATTCTCAGACTCCTCCTTCCAAATGTAATCTGCAAGGGGTAGATTCTGACTCATAAAAAAAAACTGCCGTCTGGTCTTGAGAACAAGGAATGGCTGGGCAAAGTGACTTGCCCCCACTCTCAAAAATATGCTCGCCTTCAGCAGTCCTGGTTTTAAGAAGACTCTCTGAGGCAGGGGTCTCCAACCTTGGCCAGTTTAAGCCTGGCGGACTTCAACTCCCAGAATTCTGGGAGTTGAAGTCCGCCAGGCTTAAAATGGCCAAGGTTGGAGATCCCTGCTCTGAAGGGCAACGAGGCAGTTGGTTGACCCCCAGACTCAAGGAGAGAGTTCTTAGCAAACACCCAACCCCTTCACATGATCTGCCTATAGTTGTTGCCATTAGGATTGGCTCTCAAGTCCCCATCTTGTGTGCATGGTCAATCTCGCCCACATTTTGTTAAAAAACAACAACAACAACAATTCTGTCCTAATCCCAGTTGGGTGACTCTCTACAACTCCTGTCATAACTTCTGGAGAAGGGGTTCTGACCTAGGCTTCCTTAGAAAGCATGAAGCAAAGTCTTAATCCCGGTAAAACCTCTTTTATTCAAAACGACTGTGAAGTCCGTTCATTCAGTCCACAAGGCTTTGGCAAACAGTCTTTCAGAGGAATGTTTATCAACCCCCACCTTATCTCACTTGGAACACTGCCAGAGAACCAATTTCCAAATGCAGAGCAAGGCCAAACTTGGCACAGAGTCTATTAGAGTCACGAACAGAACTTTCCACTCTTGAAATGAGATGAACGACGGGGCGCTCCCATGTGACACCTCTCCTGCGTGAGCTGCACTGGCTTCCTGTGGTCTTCCGGGTGTGCTTCAAAGTGTTGGTGACCACCTTTAAAGCGCTCCATGGCTTAGGGCTGGGGTATCTATGAGACCGCCTTCTGCCGCCAATAGCCTCCCACCGGCCAGTTCGCTCGCACAGAGAGGGCCTCCACAAGGTGCTGTCGGCCAGACAATATCGGCTGGCGACCCCCAGGGGGAGAGCCTTCTCTGTGGCGGTACCTGCCCTCTGGAACGACCTACCCCCAGAGATACGCATGATACCAGACCTCCAGACTTTTCGTCGGGCCCTGAAAACACATCTATTTCATCTAGCCGGGCTGGCTTGACCCCATCCTTGCGGTTTTAAATTTGTAATTGGTTTTAACTGGGTTATTTTAAATTGATGGCCAAAATTATTTAATGTTTTTAAACTGCTTTTAAATTTTATACGTTGTTTTTTACCGTGGCTGTTCACCGCCCTGAGTCCTATTGGAGAAGGGCGGTATACAAATTAAATTAATAAATAATAAATTAATAAATAAATTAAACAAATTAAATAAATAAATACAACTAATTGCTTCCTGCAAAAGCCCACGTCTCCTCTTTTGTTTCCTATGGGAGGGGTCAATCATCTCCAAGGTGTGGCTTTACTCCCTAATCTACCCTGCTTTCTTAATTGTTCTTGTCTTCTGACAGCTCTGCACATGCGCATACTGGGAACTGGGGCCACCCTGGAAACAGCAAAGGACCGGCCTGCGGTACCTCTTCCAGTGAAAATGGAGCTCGGGAGGGCTGTGTGTGGCCCTCCCGAGCTCCGTTTTCGCTTGCAGAGGGTTGTAGGAGGCCATCACAGCCAAAAACAGAGCTTGGGAGCCTGTTTTCACTGGCAGAGTGCTGAGGCCCCCACCGGCGCTCCCAAAACAAGTGATGTTGAGCTAGTCACGCGCCCCCCCCAGGTCAAACACAACCCTGATGCAGCCCTCAATGAAATCGTGTTGGACACCCCTGTAATAGATCCTCCTCATCAGGGATGTCCAACCTTGGCGACTTTTAAGACTGGTGGACTTAAACTCCCAGAATTCCCCAGCCAGCAAGGTTGGTTGAATAATTCTGGGAACAAATCTTAAAAAGTTGTCAAGTTTGGAGAACCCTTCCTCTACCTCAACCTTTCACCCATTGTAACGGCTCCAAAGACTGCATTAGGAATCCGAAAGCAAAGCAGTTTCATGGGTCATTTCTTCCCTACACTCATGGCTTAAAGCAAGCCATCTTACTAAATACGACACATCTGGTGGGGTTGAACAATAAGGATTTTGGAGAAACCAAGTTGTTTAATTTGATACGGTTCTAAGGGCTTAGGAAAGGCGTTACAAGGAATTTATTGCCTTGGGCACCAAAGACAGTTGATAAGTTTTTGGTGTTGTGGTACTTGGACTCGGGCAGAAGATTTGCTGCTGCGTTTCAGGAATTACAGCTGCATGTCAGAGGTGATCAATGCTCGCAAATGCCATCCAAATGTCAACTCTGCCTGGAAGCTCTGTTTATTGATTGCATGTTATAGTTGAATTATAATAAATTGTAATATCTTCACTAAATCTTTTCACACAGCACTGGAACCTAAAGGAGTTTGGCATATTTTGCATTCCAGACTGGTAGAAGGGATTCTTATCTCTTTGTCCGCGCTCAAGGGTATATTTTCCAATGCTGAAAAGTCAGGTGTCTTCTTCCTAACAATAAAATCTGAACCCAACCAGGGAATTTTACAAAGCAGTTTGAAACTTAATACATATTTTACTCAGAAGACTGTGCTTCTTTACTTATGCTTTCGTCTTCTACACAAACATCCAGTTGCTACCAAAAATATTTGGGGGACAAAGAAAGGACCGACTCACCTTAGGGATTAAAGCCAATTGGATGACTTGGGCCAATTACAAGCAGTCTATGAATTTTACTCCAGATTTAACCATGAAAGCAGACTGGGTGACTTTGGGCCAATCACCAGGAGTTGGTGAGTTCTAGTCAGGACCTGATCTGGAAATTGAAGGAGAATGACACTGGCAAAAGAAATCAAAAGGCTGGCTTGATCCCATCCTTTCGGTTTTAATTTGGAATTGGTTTTATTTTTTTTAAATAATTTTTATTGAGTATAAATATTAAAAAAAGACATAACATAACATATACACAACAAACATTTATACAACATATACACAAAAAGATTATGGTTTCTTCTTAAGCATTTTTTCAAAGTGACATTCTACAATTCTACCTATAATATATTCCTTTACCTCTCCTTAATCTAATAACATTTTTTAAATATATTTAAATCGGTAATATTTCCCCGTATATTTTTTGTTTATTTCTCATTTTTAACCAATTATACCAATTATTCCATATTTTATAATATTCTGATTCTTCTCTTTCTTGTATTTCTTCGGTTAACCTATCCATTTCAGCACTTTCTAAGATTTTTTTCTATTACTTCTGTTTCATTTGGTGTTTCTTAATTTGGAATTGGTTTTAACTGGGTTCTTTTAAATTGTGGGGCGAAATTATTTAATGTCTTTTAAACTATTTTTTAAATTTTTATATGTTATATTTTATCTCGGCTGTTTACCGCCCTGAGTCCTGTTGGAGAAGGGCGGTATAAAAATCAAATCAAATCAAATAGTACAAATAATAATAATAATATGCACCCTTGGTGCAATCCCAAAACAATGGAACACCACTTGAATACCAACAGCATCGACGGAATCCCCAATCAGTCAATTGCAAAAGGCAGCTTTACTTGGGAGCAGCTTACATCCTGCGACAATACCTTTAAACACCACCAAATATCCACCTCTGCCTCTCCCAGGTCCTTGGGAAGGCCTCGATCATTGGGCAACAACGCCAAACACAGCCCGAACATCTGGCTGACTGTGCAAACCAACCATAATAATTTATTAAATTTGTCTGCCACCCGACACCCAGGGAAAGGAAGGACCCCGATTCCAGTCCCAACTCCCAAGTCCTTCATGCATTCCTTCTTCCTTCCCTTTCTTCTCTCTGTGCAGGGCTCCCTCCCCCTTAACTCGGTCTTGACGAAGAGCTCTGCAGGACTCAGAAACCCGCATCCCTCTTAAAAGTCGCAGGGAGAGGAGGGGAAAAAAAAAAAGCAAATGTCTGACCTCCCGAGCCTATTTCGACAGCTTTCCTTTCTCCTTAGCACACAAGGTCTTTGCGCAGAGCCGGCTGGGCACGAGGATATTTATGAGAGAGAGAGAGAGAGAGAGAGAGCAGGAGGCGAGCGAGACCGCATTGTGGTTGGCGCGCCCGGCCGCGCGCCCCCTCCCGTCTGCGGTAACCGCGCATGCGCCGCAGCCTGCATTCCATCATGGCGGAGCCGTCCGACTTTCTCTCCTGCCGCGGCGAGGCTTCGTGGCGCCGAGCCTGAGGCGGCGGCTGGAGCGTCTTCCCTTCCCGGCGCTCGCCGCCTTCTCCTCCGGTCCCCCCGCGCGGTGAGTGTCGAGGCTCCCCTTCCGGCCGGGAGAGGCTCCCCTCAGCGGGCCACCAGGGCGGGGCAGCGGCCGGGGGGGAGGAGGAGGAGGAGGGGGGATTAAAAAGGGGGGGGTCGCACCGAGTGTGTGTGTGGGGGGGAGAAAGCGGGATATGCCCCCCCGGGAAATACCGGAGCGAGGAGAGGGAGGGGTGAAGAGGCTGACCCCACTTTCACCCCCCTCCCCTCCCCTCCTTCGCCCAGCAACAGCCCCACCTTTTCCATCCCCACACCTGATTTGTCCCCCCCCCATTCCAGAATAATTCCAGGATTTTGCAAAAAAAAAATAAAGTGCTGATTTCCATTCTCCCCCCGTTGCAAACCAGGCGCTTTGCAGCCCCAGTTTTGCATTTTTATTTTTATTTTTTAAAAAATATTCTGGTTGTTTCCTCCACGCCCCCTCGCAACAGCCCCCCCCCTCCTTCCCTCCCTTCCAGGGACCAAGTCTTTTTATTTTTATTATTTTAATTTTTTTTTTTAAAAAAATCCCCATTTCCTTAAATTTTCCAGGGCCTTCTCCACTCTTCCCCTGCCTGCCAACCAGCCAGCCAGCCTCACATTCCCATCTTGACTTATTATTCCGGGAAAAGAGAAAGAAAAAAAAAAACCCACCAAAAACCCGCCCCCTTCCTCCAGCTGATCTTTTCTTTTTTTAACTGTATTTCCAGAGTCTCCACCTTTTCCAACCAGTCTCTGGTTCTGCTCCCACTTTTTCTGGGGGGTGAGGGGGGGAATAGTGGGGGGGGGGGGCAGAAGGGAAGAGAGGCTTGGAAAGATGAAGAAGGGGAGGTTTTGGATTTGCTGAGGCTGGGATTGAGGGATTTGTGGGGGGGGATTTGTGGGGCTTGCTGTTAATCCTTGGGGTTGGAAAGTGGATTTGGGGAGAAGGGGACGTTGCATTTGGAGGAATGGAGGGGGTGGGTTGGGGAGGGGGTTTTGTGGGGGGGGGAAATGGGGTGGGGTGGGGAAGGTAACCACAGCCAGGCAGGAAAGTTGGTATGGAACCCAGATGAAGAGAATTGGATCTGCAAGAAAGGGGGAGAGGTTGTGGAGAGGGGATTAGGCCAAAGGGTGTGTGTGTGAGTGTGTGTGATAGGGGGTTTGTGTGGTGTGCAAGGATGCACACAAAAGGGATGTGGGTTCAAAAGCTGGGTTGCAAAGTTTAGTAGAGTTTGGCGGAGGGAACCCTAATGCCTAATGCTCCAGGATTGTGGCTTATGCTCGAAACATCTGGAAATGCAAGGCCAAAGGTATAAGAAACTTCAAGGTGCCTGTGGAAAGGTACTTAAAGAGACCAAAATGTTTTGGTTCTTTCTTTCTTTCTTTCTTTCTTTCTTTCTTTCTTTCTTTCTTTCTTTCTTTCTTTCTTTCTTTCTTTCTTTCTTTCTTTCCTTCCTTCCTTCCTTCCTTCCTTCCTTCCTTCCTTCCTTCCTTCCTTCTTTCCTTCCTTCCTTCCTTCCTCTCTCTCTCTCTCTCTCTCTCTCTCTCCCTCCCTCCCTCCCTCCCTCCCTCCCTTCCCTCCCTTCCCTCCCCCCCTCTCTCTCTATATATACACACACACACACACATACATACATACATACATATTTAGGGGGGCAGCGACATGCCCCAGTTTTGCTTCCACCTGCTTTGTGGATGTGGATTTCTTTTAAGTGGCAGGAAGTTCCCTTTGGGAAGGGGGAGAAAGAAAGATTCCTAGGAATGTTAGCCCTCCCCCCACTTCCCAGCAGAGCAGAGGTGATGGGTCGACTGATACTCCCTTTTAAAGGTTTTCGACTCTAGGTGGCTCTTTTCCTCTTGAGGATCTGCTGAGGCTAATTATTTTGAAAAGAGGGGAAAGGGGGTGGAGGAAGGGAGGGGGGATGCTTTCCCCTTCGTTCTTCTCCACCCCTTTTCCCCTTCAATGCTGTCTATCTGAATGCCACGTCGCCTTGCCTTCCCCGGCCTTTTGACTGAGTGCATAGCAAGCGTAGTAGATACTCTCCCACAGCGTTTCTCCTGAGCCAAAGGTAGGTGCCGTTAATCAGCGGCAGTTTTCCATCGGCCTGTCTTTTGAATCCCTTCTGGATCCCTTCCTTTAGGGAAAAAGAGAGGGGGGGGCGCGGAATTTGTAACCGATGTCCAGGCTCCTGCTTAATTGCAAAGATGTTAGTAGGTGTCAAGGAAGGTTTCGGTCATGTCTTTTGCAGCTGTGATCACAGGCTGGGGGGGTGGGGGTGGGGAGAAGGTAATTCAGATGATGGAAACCTCTGTTTTGGGATTAAGAAGACCACCTCCCCCCCGCCCCCCTTTGCAAGATCCTTTCCTCAACATATGGCAAATAGTGTATGTTATTATAATCTTGCCAACTGGCGGCCAATGACGCAAATACTGGCAGGTGTACTTTAGTTCATTGTATGTTTCCTGTTTGTACTCCTTTCCAGCTTTTTTTAGTAATCGGTGTTAATGGAATCTATTTCATATTTTTTATCTGTTTTTTTTTAAACCAGTGTTTGCTTTAGATAGATGAATTATGGAAAAGCATATCTATTTTCGTTGGGGAAAGCTGTGTTCGATTATTCATGCATTTATGCCTATAAATATATCGTCATGGATAGGGACGGCAAACTGTAGTTTAAAACTTAAAAGGGTAACAGAAATGGACAAGTATTCCAGCTAGTGCTGTAGTTTGATTCTTAAACGATTACTGGTGGTATCTGTGATAGAGGTGTTTTAAGACCAGTTGTACTTGCTATAGCAGCCATTATGCAATGGTATCCGTGACATTTTTCTGAAATGTCAAATTTGTCAGCCTGGAAAGATTTGTGATTCTGGCATAATCAGTTTTCAGCTGAGAAATTACGTCTTGGCCATAATCGCTTTGAAAAGTATCTACTTTATGCTGGTCTTCCTTTTTCAGCCATGTTGGTAACATACCTATCACCAGGATCTGACTTATATGTGGGTTGTAATAATAAATGAAATAATTTATATAACTTTTTGTTATTTAGAAAATGTGCTGTAAGCATCTTTATTTTGTTTTATTTTTCATGTTTCTTCTGTGGAGCCCAGGGCAATATCTGAAGCCTTGCAAAACTTCAAAGTAGCTTATGGAGTTGTATGGCCCAAGTTCACTCACTTGTCGTCAAATACTTAAAAATAAGAACAGAAAAAGAAAAAGAGGGAATTAGTACACAGTATTTTGATTTTACTCTTCTAGGGGTACTTTGAAAAGTATAACAACTGTTAGAATTAAATAGAAGTAAAAAAATATAGTGGTTTTTTGAAAACTTGGGAAAATAATATTGCCTTATGCTAAAATATTGTTAAGGGCAGTTACCTGCTCTGGTTAAGTTGGTGATCACCAAATAAAATAAAATCTCCATTTTTCTTGCCATTTGAAATATCACTGTAGTTCTTTTCCCCAAATTCTGTTTCTGATGTTCTTTTTAATTTAATATCGTTTTAATTTTGTACAAGCTTGCTCTTGAAATAGGCGTTTATATATCTTGTTTTCCCTTTCACCTGCATTCTTGTATGGCACAAAAGTTATATTTTAATTTGCGAAGGTTGAGATAGTGGATTTTTCAGCTCTTATCTCTTTTGCAGAGCACAAGTCTTGGATTCCTGAATAAAAAACAAAAAACAGATTGAGCTCTATCTCATCTTCTAGAAGGACTCATTGTGGTGGAGATACACAAGAGATCTCTCTCTTTTATATTAACCTAAGCTTTCTTGTCTATATTTCCTGGTGATCCAGTAGCTCGGTCACTCGGAAAAACAAACAAAACCCAGCAGCATTGGAGCTTCCAGGATTCACAAATGTTGCGCACAAATGCTCTCCCAGGTTTGGGCCTTTCACCTGCATCTGAACAAACATTTACTTTGGCACAGAAACAGAAAAGCCTTAAAGGGGCCACCTGTATTGATAAGCAGAATTGATTAGGAATGCTAAGGACTACATGTTCCTCTTTCCTCTCTTCCTCCATCAGCAGCCATGGAATGACCAGAGAACATAATCCTGTGTTGCGTGTCCCCCCCACCCCCCAAATATAGGTGGTCCTCGATTTACAACAGTTCATTTAGTGACCGCTTGGAGTCAATGGCACTGAAAAAAAGTGACAGATGACCATTTTCAAACTTACGACCTTTGTAACATCCCCATGGTCCCCTGATCAAAATTAAGACGTTTGGCAACTGGCTCATATTTAGGATGGTCGCAGCGTCCTGGGATCATGTGACCCCCTTTTGCGACCTTCTGACAAGCAAAATCAATGGGGAGGCCAGATTCATTTAACAACTACGTTGCTAACTTAATAACTGCAGTGATTCACTTAACAACTGTGGCCTGAAAAGTCGTAAAATGGGGCAAAACTCAACTTAAGAAATGTCTCACTTAGCAAGAGAAATTTTGGGCTTAATTTTGGTCATAAATCGAGGACTACCTGTGTTGTGCAAAACTATTGTCGACAAATCTTCCTGTGGATTTTTCTGATGAAACGAGAGCCACTATGGCATAATAACTGCAGCTCATTGGATCATTGCCAAAGTGCATACAATGATCCTGCAAATGGCCTTTCCTGGATTAGGACCCACCTGAAGCCCTTTTTCATTTAGGGTTTTGCAAAGTGTGATAATTTACTGATACTGACTCTATCGTGAATGTTCATAGGTGGAGAAAGTTCTGTGCTACAGGTTTAGAGTTCGAATTCTGATTTAGGCATGAAAACTGGCTGGGTGACTTTGGGCCAGTCATTCTCTCTCATCCTATGACATCAGGCTTGGGCGACAAGCAAGTCGGTTAATTCATGTTGCAACCAATGGGTCAATAATTGGTTGATTAAAAAAAAATAGGGGGCCCTACACTTCTGGGAAAAATTCTAGGAAGAAGAGAGAAGTGGGATGGCATACATGATCTCTCACTCCCCTGAACTTAAGTAGAGTATCAGTGCTTTGGGTACATCTGATGTGGGATGTAAATTTGTTTAATATTTAGAGATAGCATAATTAATTTTTTATCCTAGATAAATCAATCCATTCTGAAGATAATGCTTTGCCAAAGTTTTACCTGAAAGTGAAAATGCAAAATAATTTAGTACTAGAGTTTAATGCTAGATCATTTTCCTCTTAAAGGAAAAATTGAACCTAATTAAGAACTTAGCCTCTTTGTTCCCATTGTTAGTGAAATCTTCTCTAACCTTTATGCATCTATGTTTTATTACTACAAGAACAGCTGTATTGGGGTGATTGATTGGCTTGTTATATGTTTGAATGCCATTAAGCATACACACACAAAATCCTCTTGGTTTTAATATATTGTGTTATAGGTTTCCCATGTTTCCTTGAATCTCCCAGAGTTGGGAAATTGTGGCTGATAGGAGCCAGATTCTTAATAAATATGCTGCTCAAGGAATACATGGTATGGCAGCCTGTGTGGCAGGCAGTTCCAACTACACTATTACCTTGGAATAAATATCTATAATAAAGCTGGATTAGTGTGCTCATTAAGATAGACTTATCATATCTGAGTGATCAAAACTGTCCTATGACTCAAGTGATCGTTCCCTTTAAGAAGTATGCAACTTATCGCCACAATCGTCTACATATAATGCCAGAAATGAACTTGAAGTCTGAAGGACATCTAGCCACACAATCTGCACAGTGTAGAATGGCCTTGAGGAAGCATTTCTCCTCAGTTTCCCCAACATTATTTTAGCTTTTGTAATGATTTTTAAAAAAGGAACGCAGTGACTCAGTGGTTAAGATGCTGAGCTTGTCGATTAAAAGGTTGGCAGTTCAGTGGTTTGAATCCCTAGTGCTGCATAACAGGGTGAACTCCATTACTTGTCCCAGCTTCTGCCAACCTAGCAGTTCGAAAGCACATTAAAAATGCAAGAAGAAAAATAGGGACCACCTTTGGTGGAAAGGGAACAGCGTTCCGTGCGCCTTTGGCGTTTAGTCATGCCGGCCACATGACCACGGAGACGTCTTCGGACAGCGCTGGCTCTTCGGCTTTGAAACAGAAATGAGCACTGCCCCATAGAGTCGGGAACGACTAGCACATATGTGCGGGGGGAACCTTTACCTTCACCTAATGATTAAAAAAAAGGTCCATGCTTACATTTCATGAACGCATAAAATGAAAAGAATTTTATTTTTATTTTTCAGTACTTGGATGGGAGAGGAAGAGGATAGTAGACATGAAAAGAATGCATACACGATAGGGAAGGAGAGAGTAGACACGAAGAGAATGTGTTGACTAACAGCAGGATGGAGGATGATATTGGGAAGACTGATAGAAAACAAAGATAAAATTATGAAGCACTGAGTGAGAGGACAGCTTGCTGAGAGAACTTGCATGGTTTCTCAGGGGGTAGATCCTGCCTCAAAAACTTGTTTAAGTGTTTTGCAGGCATCAGCAGGTGCATGAATGGAGGTGGTCCTACACTTGTGTTCAAAAGATTTTTTGACAGGCCATTGTGAAAGACTCTTGAGTAAACTAGTCCTAGGATTGCAGGAAAAGTCCTCCCATGGATCAGTGATTAGTTGAGCTATTGTTCAGCCAGGCAGGATGGAGGCAGCAAGCAGGGAATTAGCTTTGAATTTTAAGAGATCCAGGACCATCCTCCACTCCTTCTCAAGCTCCATGGACCCTCATATGTCTGTTCCCAAGGGAAGGCAAGCAGTCTGGGGAGATTTTTGTATTATGGACAGAACACAAGAAAGTGGATAGCTGGAACTCAACACATATGGATCTGATTGGTTGCGACCAGAGGTGGGCTGCTGCCAAGTTTGGGTGAACCGGTAGTTTCGAACAGCAGCTGGGCCCGCCCATCTGCCCAGGCGCTATCCAATCCTATATAATCGCCGTGTGTTTGAAGCTGCATTCACACTCGCGCGCTCACATTTCCGGTTCTCAGCGAACCGGTTGTTACATTATGTGATGGCCACCTCTGCTTGAGATTGAACTATGGAAAACTATGGAAAACAGGGTACAGAATAAATGAGCAGTTTTTCACATTGGAGGAAAGTACAAAGTAGTGTCCCCTAAGGATCTGGTTTGGGCCCATGTTCAACTTGTTAATAAATGAGTTAGTCAAGACGTTTCCAATTAAGTGACAAAATTGACAGATGACACAATCATTTAAGCTAAGACATAAGGGAATTGTGAAGAGCTCCAAAGAGATCTCTTCCAACAATGCTTAGATCACTAAATGGCAAATGCAATTTAATCTCTTCCGGCATGATGATAGTCTGTCACTACATACTAGATGCATGGGAGCAGGAATGGCAGGGGAAAAAAAAAACACATTTTCATCTCCTCTAATTAAATATTAAGTTTACTTTAATAATAGGTAACATAAGTATATTTCTAAGGAACACATTTCAATTACTGTATTCTTCTGAGTAAGTATTTTTTAAAAATTGATTTTAAACTTGATTACAGTTTGGAGTGTTGTGGATTTCATCGTTATTTATTGAGTGTTGATCAGTCATTTGAGAGCCAGTTTGGTCTAGTGCAGGGGTCTGCAACCTTAAGCACTCAAAGAGCTGTTTGGACCCGTTTCCCACAGAAAAGAAAACACTGGGAGCCATAAAACCTGGGTGGGCGTGGCCAACTCAATGTCACTCACTTCCACCAATCACATGACCCCCCCCCAGCCACGCCTACCCAGCCGGTCATTAGGGCAGAGAACCAGTTGTTAAAAAACACGGGGAACCACAAAACCCTTTTGACATCTCTCTCTCCCCTCCCTCACTCCCTCCCCCTCTCTCTCCCTCTCTCTATCTCTCTTTCTCCCCCCTCTCTCTGTATCTCTCCATGTCTCTCTCTGTCCCCCTCTCTCTGTATCTATCTCTCTCTCTCCCCCCCCTCTCTCTCTGTCTCTCTCTCTCCCCCCCTCTCTCTGTATCTCTCTGTCTCTCTCTCTCTCTCCCCCCTCTCTCTGTATCTCTCTATCTCTCTCTCTCTCCCCCTCTCTCTGTATCTCTCTGTCTCTGCCCTGGCCGCTTTTCCATCCCCCGCCATCACCCTTACCTTCTCAGGCCAGGTGAGGAGTGACTGGATGGGGAGGGCGAGGGGTGGGGCTAGCCAGTGGTGGGATCACCCGACAGGCAGCCACAGCAGAGAGCCCAAAGAGCTGCATGTGGCTCTGGAGCCCCAGGTTGCTGACTCCTGGTCTAGTGGTTAAGGCATCTGGCTAGAAAGTAGGAGACAGTGAGTTCTAGTCCTGCTTTAAGCATGAAAGCCAGATGGGTGACTTTGGACCAGTCACGAGAATACTGTGAGTTCTAGTTCTGCTTTAGGCATGAAAACTGGCTGGGTGACTTTGAGCCAATCACTAGGAAGATGTGAATTCTAGTTCTGTCTCAGACATGAAAGCCAGCTCGGGAACTTTGGGCCAATCACCAGGAGGCTTTAAGTTCTAGACTCACCATATACATAAGAGCCATCTGGCTGACCTTGGACCAATCACACACACAAACAGCCCAACTTACCTCACAGGCATATCATTCTGGGGAAAACAAGAGAAGAAAGCTAAGTTGGATGTGTTTGCCACCTTGAATTATTTGTGTAAAAAAAAAAAGGCAGAATACAAATAAATAGAATAAAAACGTGCTCACTATAGAGGAGTGTCAGACTGTTTGAGCCATACTACAGGGGTTGTTCTAGAAGTATATTTGATTTTAAGGTACCCTCCAACTTTCACCTGTAAATAAGATTGATTTGCCTTACAATGCAGAGAGGAAACATTGATTTAGAATCCAGTGTTTGGAAGTACCTAAAAGCTCTGCTGATGAGAATTACAGTGCAAGAATAGGATAGGTTTTTTCCCCCCTTTGGTTTCACTTAAGTTTTTTAAAAAAATGCTTCCCTCTGATTACAGGCAGAGAATAGAAAATTCTCTGATTTCTGGATGCTGGTATTTTATGTTAAGACACAAAGAGTTTCATTATTTGTATGTGTGGTGGATTAACAGTTGTGAAACTCAGTTGGAATCAGGGTGGATTTGATTTAAATCGAGTTGATTTAAATCACACTTTAAATCATGATTTAAATCACTAGTAAAAAGGCTTGATTTAAATCAACTCAATTTAAATCATAATTTTTAAAGAGCAACTGTCATCTCTGCTACTCCTTTGACCCACTGTTGTCTCACCGATAGTCCCAGTGTTGCAGAATATACAGCCTCATGCTACATAACTCAGCTCCATTTCATGCTGAATAAACTAAATTATTTATGTATCTTAAATAGAAAACTAACTTACGATAGATTTTTACCCCAAAAGTATTTTATTAAAATAAATTCGATAAAAATCAAAAAAATCCGATTTAAATCAAAAAAATCTGTTTTTTTTTGATTTTTAAAAAAAAATCATTGATTTTTATCCACCCTGGTTGGAATTCAACAACTCTAATTTAACTGGCTTATTTTGCTTATGCTACAAGATTCCTAAAACGAGACTTTCTCTAGGCCATCTTATTAGAATTCTTCATAACCGCAGATACTCGGCATTGAATCTTCTGCATATCTTGAGTCGTCGTGTGCGAATAGGCGGCAACATAAATTTCCTAAAATAAAATAAATATCTAGAATACCTTCTACCGTTCAATTCTTCCAATCTTAAAAAAATCCATCATGATCTAAGTCCAGCATCCCCTTATATTTCAGACTTTTCAAAAAAAAGTATTGTCCATGTTACTTCATAATCAGCTGCCGCCAGAGATAAGGAGAATCCAAGACCTCGGTGCCTTCCGCCGTGCCCTTAAAACTTTCTTTTTTCAGCAGGCCGGGCTGGCCTAATACTTTTTTTAAATGTTTTTAATTGTTTTGTCATTGCTTTTAATCATGGGGCCAAATATATATATATCTTTTTAATTGTATTTTAATGTTTGTAGTTTATGTTTTTACTTTGGCTGTACACTGCCCTGAGTCCTCAGGGAGAAGGGCGGTATATAAATTCGATATTAAAAATAAATAAATAAATACATCTTTTAGTAATGCCAGCACGATCTCTGTAAAGAAGGAAATAAATATTGAGATGTTTAGGATGCTGGCTTGTGCTGTGGAACTGCAGGGAAGACACTAAACCATGCTGTGGAAATATTTAATCTCTACCTTTTTCACCTCTTCATCTGCTCTCATGTTTATCTTCCCTCTTCAGTGTTTGCAGGTAATCTCAACCAGTGTAGGTCGGTGGATAGGTAAGTAGATGGAGGGAGGGAGAAAGCACTTTGTACCTTTCCTGATTTTGATTCATAGTGTTCTGCCCCAGCTACAGACCCTAAAGACCCAGCACACACAAAGTACTCTGGCCCAAGTACTTCCTATTGATCTAATGTGAATTGATGCCTATGCGATACTGCGATTGAATCTCTAAAGTTATAGTGTACCGTATTTTTCGGAGACGCACTCCCTAAAAGGGGGTGAATAGGTGCATCTTATACACCGAATGTAGCCCCACCCACCCACTGGCCCCCACTCTTTGGCCTCTGCCTCGCAGCAGTTACCTCTTTGCAAGCAAACAGCAAGAAAAAACAGCTCCTTTCAGCTTCAGCACAGCCTAATTAGCACAAGTTGATTGGATCCGCCTCCCGACTCTCAGCTGATTTGCTCTCAGCTGTTTTGTTCAGGGCTCTGCTGCTTGCTGAAAAGAGGTAAATTGCTGGAGCAGATTTTTTTTTTCCTTGTGCTAATCAAGCTATGCTGAAAACGAAAATGAAAGTAAAGCAGGCTGTTTGCTGCAACAAGGCAAAATTGCTCAGAGGCAGAGGCAGATTTCTTTTTCTTTTTTTCCTCACCAAAAAAGGTAGGTGCGTCTTATACGCCGGTGCATCTTACGCTCCGAAAAATACGGTATTTTGATCTTGATTAGTTGTTGAGTTTGTGTTCAAGTTCCTTAGTCTATGTACTGTATATGTATAGATCACGTACAGAATCATAGATCTGAGTAAACAGATCATACTTCCCTTCATGATACGTTTTCACTTTCCTCTCTTCTTCTAGGTTAGATGGTGTAATCTTGTGAATGATTTTGCCAACCTTTACCACAATTACTCCATAAAACCCTGGCATAATTCTTTCCCCTGGACTATGCCGTACAATATCGCTAAACACCGTATGTCCTAGCTCTGTCTTACTCTTTTATAAGAAACATCCATGATTTTATAGTGAAAAATAGATTGGTCCCCAATCTATGGTCCCCAAGTTATGACAATAGAAAATTGAAGGGAGTAGAGGAATGTTGAACTCATGCAGAGCTTCGTTAAAAAATTGTGATCTTATGGTAAAGGCACTAGACTACTGCGAGTTCTGGTCCTGCCTTCGACATAAAAGCTGACTGGAGAATTTTGGGCCAATCACCAGGAGACTGTGAGTTCTAGTCCCGCCCTAGGCATGAAAGCTGGCTGGGTGACGGGCCAATCACCAGGAACCTGTAAATTCTAGTCCCGCCTTAGGCATGAAATTTGGCTGGTTGACTTTTGGCGAGTTATTCTCTCTCAGCCCCATCCATCTCGCATGGCTACTGTTCTGGGAAATTGGAGAAGGAAAGAATATTAGGTATGTTTGCCGCTTATTTGTAAGAATAATAAAGGTGGGATACAAATAAATACTGTAATTCAGAGCTGTGATATTATCCAATGATGTAAAAATGCCATGAAATATTTCTGATTGCAATCATACTGTATATCAAGTTTGGTATTACTTTGATACAGTGATAAATATCCAGGGAGAAATATATTGAAATTTCTTCAAGAGAGAGAGCGCATTTGTGTTTTCAGGAATTAAAAAGTTTTAACAACCTTTGGTTTGTTTGATAAAAAGTTTGATTAACCTTTCGTTAATCTCCCCACCAAAGGCAGAATTTTAAGACATATTAATTTATGTGTGTATTTTGCATCTGCCCTTACACAATCTCTTTGACTACATTTGCTTTTGGAGCGAAACTTAAGAAACATTTTTAATGATTGTTTGCAACCCAATGGCACTTTCTGGATAGAAGCCAAATATTATACACAAATGAGAGTGCATATAAGGTCTCCTGGGAAATATTTAAAATTATTTCTAATGGTTTAATTAAAAAAAACATGCCTCCAGTTATGAACAGATTGCTGTTATGGAAAGTATGTGGCCTTGCCATCTCTGCCTCTGAAAAGTTAAGTTATAACTAGGTTCTTGTCAAAAGACAGTTATTTGTCTGACCTTTTTTGAAATTTGGAATATGTAACTCATTTTGCCTGAAATGCTTCTGTGTGGTCTCCCTTGTAATGCGAGAAAATCTTTCGAGAATAATCTGATAAAATGAGATTACCAGAAAGTGGGCATGAAATAGTAAAGGAGTGATTGAGTTGTGGTACTGATTCTGTTCATAAATTAACAATTATCTATTGTTTCACATTCCAAAGTAAGCTTGAGACAACCTTATAATGTGCTTTCCTATGTTTGGAGAATGGTGGGATGCTGCTTAAGTAATGTTCCCTCCATTTATAATTTGTATCATACTAGCTGGCAGGGACAAAATGTAGATATGAATCCCACAACAAACTTTGAACCATCTCAATATCCAACAGATTGAGGACAATCTTTTCTGCAAGCTGGGCTAGATCAAGTCAGATTCAAGTTTTGTTTGGCTGAGTGTTAGATTTTTGTGTGTGTGCCTTCTGGTTAGTTTTATTGACTTCTGGCGATTGCCTGGGCAAATCCCTACATTTTTCTTTACCTTTACCTCTTTTCTGGGGCTGAGACAGAATGACTGGCCCAGGGCCACCCAGCTAGAACTCATGGTCTCCTGGTTTCTTGCCTGATGCCTTAACTACCATACCAAACCACTAGCGTACCATGCCTTAACCACTAGTGTACCATGACGTTCAAAGACTTTGGCTTTGAGTTCATTGTCAGCATATGCCTCCGGTCAATAATAGCTGAATTATCGATTAATGAATAAAGAATTGGCAATGTACAACAAGCCAATGCTTTGGATACTACTTACACTAACTCTCCCACCCCAATTGACATAAGCCAAGATTCCCATGAAGGTGTTTTCTAAGCATTTAAAGCATTGCTTTCAATTTGGATGCCTTCTCAGTCCAAATCCAATATTCTAACCACAGCACCATATTGACTCTCGGGTGAGACCAAGTCATCCAGTCTTCATTAAAGGGTCTAGAGGTATTAATAAATTGCTCACTGTAGTTATTTGTGCAAATAAGGAACCGGCAGCTAGTATGTGGGTTGTATGCTTAGATGCTTTGTCTGGGTTCCTACCATCCGTTCCTTGACGGACTGGAGATGAAATTACAAAATTCCATGAGTTATTTACCTAAAAATGAATGTGAACATGTAATTTGGCTTTTGCAAACCACAGATGTCCTCATTATAAATCCCAGACTAGTTGGATTGCCAGCATTACAAGAATGTCAGTTCTAGAATTACTGAGAATCCTAATAGAAAATGGAACCTAGAATAACAGAGTTGGAAGGGACCTTGGAGGTCTTCTAGGCCAACCCCCTGTTCAAGCAGGAGACCCTATATCACTTCAGACAAATGGCTGAAATGGTATAGGATCTCCTGTGATCTATGTCCTTCTCTGGTAATTGAAATTAAAGAATATCTAGATCTTGGCTTCCATATATATATATATAAATAAAACATTGAAACAAAACTCAATTTTGATATTATTCTTGTTCTAATAGTTCATTGATTACTATTGCAGGCATCTGAAAAAGTTACTAACACATTTTATATATTTAGATCAGTTCCCGCTTTCCTTTAGACAGTAGAGTTTGGCTGCCTGTCATCCAGTTTTTCTTAAACAGTTCTGTGTTGATGCCTTCTCCGTTCTCCAGTGTGGCTGTCTGAAGAGTTGCAGTGTATGCTACCTTGAGTATGTTCAGAGGATTTTGGCGGTTCATAATTTCCTTCATAATCCTGAAATAACTTCACATCTCCAGGATATCATAGCACAATGTAAAGAAATTTCCTTCTATGAGCTGTAGAACCTCTCCTTGAATACAGAATAACAGAGTTAGAAGGGATCTTGGGGGTCTTCTAGTCCAACCCCCTGCTCAGGCAGGAAACCCTATACTATTTCAGACAAATGGTTGTCCAATCTCTTCTTTAAAACTTGCAGCGTTGGAGCATTCACAACTTCTGGAGGCAAGTTGTTCCACAGATTAATTGTTCTAACTGTTAATTCTAGGTTGCTTCTCTCCTTGATTAGTTTCCACCCATTGCTTCTTGTCCTACCCTCAGGTGCTTTGGAGAACAGCTTGACCCCCTCTTCTTTGGGGCAGCCCCTGAGATATTGGAACACTGATATGTCACCCCTGGTCCGGCTTTTCATTAAACTAGGCATACCCAGTTCCTGCAACCGTTCTTCATATGTTTTAGCCTCCAGCCCCCTAATCATCTTTGTTGCTCTTCTATGCACTCTTTCTAGAGTCTCCAAATCTTTTTTGCATCATGGCGACCAAAATTGGATGCAGTATTCCAAGTGTGGCCTTACAAAGGCATTATAAAGTGGTATTAACACTTCACGTGAAATCTCACCTCTGCGTGTCTTGGACCTGTTCCTTGTCTTCAATAACTTTACAGTAGTAGTAATTAACTCCTGATCATTGACCATAGTTTTTAAAATTTCTGCTAAACTGTAAGAAATAGTAATACCTCAATATTCTTTACTATTTAAACAATGGTGATGATGGACAATCAGTTATCTATTGTGTTTATTGAACCATTTCTAGGAAAGAAGGAAAAATGTCATAAGGATCCAAATATTTTCACTAAAATTAATTTCAGAGTGAAACATACAATTCTTTTTCCTTGAACTTGAATATCCATGATACACAGTTTTCAAGGCCATCTTGGGAACTGAGGACTTAATCCAAATTCATACCAGGTCTCATTTCCTAAAGTGAAATTTGAAATTTGAACATTGGAAGTGAAGATGCAAAGATCACTACAGAGAAGAAAGCCAGTTCTAAATTGTAGATATTTGGAATCCTTGATTTTTCCTTCCTCAATGTGCTTCAGAACAGTTTAATTTAAATTAAATACTACTTCAAATTCAATTTGATATCAAATGGCAACTTTCAAAGCCTTGCTTAAATCTATGTGTTTTGAAGTGAAATAACAGAAAATTTGTCACAGCTTTTTAAAATCACTGTTCTCATTTGTGACTACATTTTTTTTCAACTTCATCAAACTTTGCAGTTATTTTAAAAGGCATATTTTTAATGATTGGTACTAGAGATTGACATTTTGACTTTGTTGGTTGTTCTGGTTATCAAACACTAATTGGATGAGTAAAGCTATCTTCCAGTTGGCTATATCCTAGCAGCTTTTAAATGTGAACTATACTGGTCATTGCTTAAAAGACTAGGCATTTCATCCTTGAGTTGTTTTGCTTGTTTTTAAGGTACTACAGAATTTTTTTGTTGAAAAGGCTGTCTGTTCCCCCCCCCTCTCTTTCTTTCTCTTTCTTTCTCTCTCTCTCTCTCTCTGTGTATACATATATATATACACACAGCTTCAGATTTACAAATAGGCTTTGGTTACAGCCCAAGTGTCAAAATTTTATAATGGATTAGTGCTTACTAAGCTGGTAAATATTTGGTAAACTCACCTTAATGTCTGTTCAAGATCTGTCAACAAATCCAGTATATGAAACATTAATATTAGAAAAGCTTTGTAAAATATTAAGTACCGTTAAGAAAGAAAGAAGAAATAGCCATGCCTCACAAAATACACAAATGAAGGTTTGTTTCCCAGATTTGATGATGGCATATATAGAAATGGCATAAATATTGTTTTTCATTGACAAGAGCTGTTGGAAATGTATCTGTCTCTAGGGATGTCCAATGTCTTTTCTGAAGGACTAATTCCATACACTGTGTTTAGGATCGTATTTGTCCCATGTTTATCTTTTATAGTTTATTGTATATTCTTTTGTCAGCCACTATTGCGATTAATAAACAAACAAAAAATCCAAAATAAATAACCTTCTGTATTCAGGAACATGACTCCAAGTTATTTGTTTGTTTGTTTGTTTGTTTTACCATCCATCTCATTTAGAGGCGATTTTAGGCAATTTATACCCTTTCATCTGCTTTAAATTCCTCTCTCTCCCTGCCCCCTCTTTTTCCTGGAAAAATTCTTGGGGTCATATATTACTTTAGAATCAGAGCTCAAACTTAGAGCTTGTTTGGTGTGGATTTAATAAGCAATTCATTGCCAGATCTTAGATGTTTTACATTATGGCAGTCACAACATTCATTTTAAGGTGACTGTATCTTAAACAGGCCAGTTTTGAGAAGCGTTGCATTCTGGGAACAAGTATCACATTTAGCCTTTGAATAGCACCTGGCATTGTTTTTGCATACCTGGCACCTAGTTCTTTCAAAAGTTCTATAATGAAAGCTGGTATTACCAGTTTTGATCAAACTCACTTGCCAGTGTCTCTGAGGTGACAAAGTAGTGGATCTTGCCAAGAATTCTCAGGGAAATGGGTGCTTTACTGCAACAAAATTAAGTTAATAATAACAGATAACAGATTAACAGAGTTGGAAGGGACCTTGGAGGTCATCTAGTCCAACCCCCCCACCCAAGCAGGAGTCCCTACAGCATTTCTGACAAATGGTGGTTCAATCTCTTCTTGAAAGGTTCCAGTGATGAAGCTCCCACAACTTCTGAAGGCAACTTCTGTTCCATGGGTTGATTGTTCTCACTGTCAGAAAATTTCTCCTTTATTTCCAGGTTGAATCTCTCCTTGATCAGTTTCCATCCATTATTCCTTGTCTGGCCTTCGGGTGCTTTGGAAAAGTTGCCATGAAATATACAGGTAGTCCTCAATTTACGACCACAATTGAGCCCCGAATTTTTGTTGCTAAGCGAAACATTAGTTAAGTGAATTTAGCCCTGTTTCACCACCTTTTTTTGTGTGTGCCACAGTTGTTAAGTGAATCCTTGCAGGTGTTAAGTCAGTAACAGGGTTGTTAAGTGAATCTGGCTTCCCCGTGGACTTTGCTTGTCAGACGGTTGCAAAAGGTGTGATCACCTGACCATGGGACACTGCAACCGTCATAAATATGAGTTGGTTGCCAAGCATCTGGATTTTGATCATGTGACCCTGGAGATACTGCAGTGGTCGCAAGTGCGAAAAATGGTCGTCAGCCACTTTTTGCACTGCTGTTGTAACTTTGAATGGTCACTAAATGAACTGTTGTAAGTTGAGGACTACCTGTATTTGGGAGGAAATAGGGTTTTTTTGTTTTCATACTTTCGTTGAAGCTGATTGGCATTTCAGTTTCTGTTTATCTGGAAAAGTATTTCCTTTCTCTTGAAACCAACTGGTTCCTGCAGTTTCAATCTGATTGCTAGTTGATTTTTTTAGAAGTAACAGCAAGAAGCTGTTCCTTAATAGGAAAAGATAGAGCAGGCGGGGTGATTTCAGAAATTCCTTGAAGTTCCCTGCAGAGTTGCTTCATTCATTCCTCCTGCTTTGCATTTCTCTCTCTCTCTCTCTCTGATTCTCAGTTCCACTTTCTGCATCAAATTTTGGTTATGGGCTGTGGTGCTTCCCTACCAGCTTAATGATTAAAATGATGATTAAAAAGTAAAAAAAAAAATAAAATATTACCTATCATGGAACTGCTTTCTGTGGGACTTGCCAAAGGAATTTCTTTAATTTTTAGAAAGAGATGAAATTTATAGGGAGCAGCACTATCTGTGCAATTAGCCCTTCTTAATGTGGTGAGTGGATTAGTCTGATACCCGTGGTAAATGGGAAAGTATTTTGCTTTCCTTAGAGGCACTGTTATTCTGTTTTGAATGATTGAAAATCATTTTGGTTATTAATCCTTAACTTAATTGGTGACACACTATTTGTTATCACAGTAATTTTGAAACTGCATCCAGAAGGGAACTGCAAAGGGTCTTAGAAGAAATACTTTTTGGGGGGGACTTCAAGCAGTCATGTTTCAGGCTGGGGTATTACACAGAAACTACCTTGGTCATATCTTGATGTGACCTGAGCAGAGGTTGGGCCAGAGGCATATGTTCTCGGTTGTCCTTGATTTCTCAATAGCTTTCAGTGTCATTGACTATGGCAGCTGTTCTCAACCTGTGGTCCACAGGGCGATGATGTTGTCACAGGGGGCCCGTGAAGGCTTAAAGAAATCCCATGATTTAAATCTTGAGTTCAGCCTTGGTGGTCCGTGGCCACAAAACATATTTAAAGGGGGTCTGTGGTGAAAGAAAAGGTTGAGAACCGCTAGACCACGGTATCCTGGGCCATCTCTAAGGCTTTGGAATGGGGGCCAGCATCTTGCAATGTTCTCCATCTCCCTGAAGAAACAGTTCCAATGAGTGATAGTGGGAGAGGGCAGATGAAGTTGTATCTGATGTGAGGTTCAGTATCATCAAAAAGTTTATTATATCCATCTATAGCAATAGCACTTAGACTTACATACCGCTTCACAGTGCTTGGCAGCCCTCTCTAAACGGTTTACAGTGTCAGAATATTTTCCCCAACAATCTGGGTCCTCATTTTACCCACCTTGGAAGGATGGAAGGCTGAGTCAACCTTGAGCCCGGTGAGACTCAAACTGCTGGCAGCTGGCAATCAGCAGAAGTAGCCAGCAGTACTGCATTCTAACCACTGCACCACCACAGCTGTACATCTCAGTCTATGGCAAAATAGTTGAGGTAATGAAAGCATTGATCCAGTGCCTGGAGTACATCTGGTCAGAGTGGGGAGGAGCAGACTGTAACTGAGACCATCAAAGACAGAAAGGGTTTTGTGGCTCTTAACAATTCTGGGGAAATGCCATCTTTTCCTTTGAGTTGAGTCAGACTATCTTACCTTGGAGTGGTCTGTATTTTGGGGTTCTCTTATATTTAGATTCCTACTTGAAGGGCGGGTGGCAGCTATGGCTAGGGGTCAGTTTTCAGTAGCTGCCCTCACTTTTTGCCCCCTCACCCCCAAAATAACAGTCTGACCAGCTTTGAAGCGTTAAAAGACCAACCTCTTCTGCTTCACCCAGTGGGAGAGAGTAAAGGTGATTATGTGGGTGCATGATACATATTTTTCAGTTTTTCAAAAAAAAATATTTTTACATGCACTTGAATTTTTGCATTGGTGATGTTTTATTTTGACACTGATAGCTGTCCTGAGCCTTTTTTGGAAAAGATGTCACACACACACACACACACAGAGAGAGAGAGGGAGAGAGAGAGAGAGAGAGAGAGAGACCAAGCCCTGATGATGTTACCTAGTTGGGTTGTGAAATGTCTACAAGAAAACAGCCAAGCTCAGAGTGCACTAAGGACCTCACACACAGATCTGCCTTTGGCTAAGATGACTCTTGCAACAGACTGACTGCATTCTTAGTCTTTGGATGTGAGGTCCAAACCAAACATAATAATGTTTTTGAAGGAATCTCTTATGTCTAAATTTTTCTCTGGAATGGTTGTTGGAAACCTTGACATGGTATTTTTAAAGATCTGATTAAATTCTTATGGGAACGGGCCACTTGTAAATGGCTTATCTGCTTCCAGCCTTTGCAGTTCACTTCTTCCTTTCTCTCATATGGTGAAGACTGTATAGAGCTTCTGTAATAACTCCAGAGGCTGGTTTAGAAACCGTGCTATAAATCTAAATAAGTAATGCAGCAACCTATTTTTTCTCTTGTGTGTCCAACAAAATCATTTGCTTTTTAGAAAAACCTTCTTCATGCAAGAGTGCCGTATAATGTGCTTAGAAACCTCAAATATGGAAATAGAGACTGCACACCACCTGACTTCTCCTTCCAGTCCTCCAAACTGCCACCTGTATCTCAAATGTTTCAGGCATGTTTTTCACAGCCGGTTATATTTTTAAACCAGTAATTTGAATGCTTGGTTAGCTCCCGGAGGACTTTCCTTGATTTGTGCTGTTTTTTTCTCTCTCTTTTCAATATGCTGGTGGAGGGTTGAAGTAGGTTTTATTGAAAGAGTCTGAGAAGCCACATTTTTTGATAAAGGGTGTGGCTTTTGGAAAATCACCTTTTTATTTCACTATTGACAAAATTGCTTGGCATAATAGAAGTGAGTACCAGTTTTCTGCACAAACTCTGGAAAGAATCAGCGAAGATGCTGTGTTTAAAGTCGGGGGAAAGCTAGACAGCAGCATCTTTGATACCTAGGCGAGTTGCTGATTCTTGTTCTATGCTGGATGTTGCCGGTAAGATGCTGGTCCTTTTCTATTACTGACGTTTGAACTTTTTGCTTTGGGATTTTTCTGAGTAGGTGGGTAATTTTTCAGAGCCCAAAGCCCCAGAGATAATTAATTCCGTATCATAATAAGAACTTGTTGACATCTGAGACCGCATTTCTGTTTTCCCAGGTAGCCGATCTGAGAGAAATCATTGATGATCGGTCCTTTCAGTTATGATGGCAGACCAGCCACCTCCATTAGAAGCCACACCTATTTTGAATGAAGTGCCACTTCTACCTCATATGGTCAATGGGGACACCACACAACAGGTAAATTGACCTGCATAAGATGGGAATCTTCAAAGTGTTCCCTTCTGCAAATACTTAGAAGGGATGATCACATCTTCTGTGTCACTTCAGTTTGTAGATAATGGCTTAACATGATTAAGCTCCTCTGATCACAGTTTATTTAGCAAAGGATGTTTAAGCAAGCCATGGTTTAACAATCCCCTTGGAATCTTTGGAACATATTTGATTTTATTAAAATTGGATAACAAGTTCCAAGATCCAAGATCATTGTCATTATGTTTAGCAGTATCAGTTTCATTCCTCCGCTGTGTGCTTGTTAACTCTGAAAAATTAACTAGATGGCAATCAGATATAATCTTAATTTAAAAACAGTGGGAAAATGGCCATTCTGTAGAAGTCTGTGATTAACTATAATTGAACTATTGCCATAAAATGGAGAATATTCTGTTTTATAAATTCAGTGCCTTAAGGACAGGAAGAATCATATTGTCATGTGATTTTCTAAAACTATGAGTGTTAGTTTAAGGAACCGAAAATATACGAAGCTGTTTATGCCAGATGTAAAATGGTATTTCTGTCTAGATACATACAGAATCTCCCATACATGCAAATCTAAAGTATCCATGCTGTGATGTTCTAAAATAGCTTTTGTTGGCCAATCATTTTTCTTTACTTTTCTTTTCTTTCTTTTAGGAAAGACTTATATTGCTTCTTACATCTTAAAATGAGTTGCATTGTGCAATGGAGTGTTGATGTATTTCCTTTTTTTATCTGGTGAATCAGTTTTAATAAGAGCGTTTACAGTAAGGAGTAATAATGTGAAGATCCTCAATTAAGATTATCTTTATAATCTAATGCAAGAATTTAGATCCCAGGCCTTGCTTTAAGGATGTCCGGAGGATTTTTCCTTGAATAGTAGATTTTTTGAAGCCATGTTGCAGATTTGAACTTCTTATAATTGTTTAAAAAGATTATCACGTGGAACTGAGAATCCCTATTAGTTTATGTGATGGTCAACCCTTGTAGGATCCATGTTGTCAAATATATTGGTCCTCTTTGAAGAAAAAGATGTATTGATTTATGTAAATCAGGTGCGTGATTCAGCACTCATGTTAAAAATTGCACAAAAGAAGTTCTATGTGCATTCAGCGTTAGCTTGGAAAGAGCTCAGAGCTACTGCCCAGCTAATTGGTTTGAGATAAATATTGCAAGAAATGCGAGAGTTTTCTAAGCAAAGCATTCTAGTGCAGTTGAAAAATCTATGAAGGACCCAAACATTTTAGATGCCCTGGAAGTTTTATTAGATTAATTCAAGGACTTGCATGACCAGATTTATCACATGCAATTAAAACTTCAGGAAATCTTTGTTTTCACTCTGTTGGCTCCACATTGACCAGTATGTTTTTAAACTTCTTGTCTTATGTTTCTGGGTGAGGGAGCCCTTGAAGGTTTTGTTTTATTTTCCAGGAGCCAAGTTATCAGTAGCCTTGCAAATTGTTCAGTTCTTAAGATACAACTATAGAAATCCAGATTAGCTGACATTTAATAATCACTTTCACCTTGTTGTAAATCTATTCTGATATAATTTGAAGCTTGAGGGTGGGCTCCAGCTTTTTGAAGCTTGCAAAATAGTTCTAAACACAGGGCAATTTAAAGCAAAACCTGCAGAATCAATATATTTGTGGAAATGAATGTGAAGGTAAGCATCTTTGTAAGCTTCTTCTCAAAATCATTGCAGATATCACACTTGTTATGAAGATTAGTGCCTTCGGGTAGGTTCCCATATCTTTCTTGCATTTTTTTCCTCCAGAACTTTTTGCTAGAACAGCTGCAGATAAAATATAGGCTTCTGAAGGTTGTTTAGTGAGAAATTATCTCCCTTTGACCTGCTGAAATACAGCCACCGAATACTATGTCCTAGATATTACGCACATGACCTTTTAATGAAAAGAGTTGAGATAAAAATGTACCTCTCCTTGGTCAGAAGGGAGTCATAACTTGTCTCAAAAAGCCTTCTATTACAATCTAAAATATTTAACCAGTTCAGCCTTGGGAAATCGGGGCAGGAGTTTTGAAAAATACGGCCTATTTGATTTCTTATAGGAGGAAAAAAAGTCTTCCCAGCAAGAAGCAAAAGGCTTGGCTGCGCTGGTATTAGGCCATTATTTAATTCCCCATTATTCCATTATTTAATTTATCTTATCTGTTCTACGTATAAACCAACTTGGCCTTTTTTTTTTCATTTACTGAGAATGTACATCTTATTAAATTTACGATGTTTCTCAAATGAAAAAGACTTCGATTTTAGACTTAAAATTGTGACCATCGCTAAGTAAAATAACATCAGAATTGTTCAGTCTGGAACAATTTGGATTTTTAGTTAGTAAAAAAAATGCTCCTTATCGAAAGGCTGATGGCAACAATGCAAAGTTTTAAGAAAACTGTTTACTAAAAGGTACATTTGGATCAGAATAGCAGGAAAACATTTGCTTCAGTGGGCTGTAATAACGCTGAATAAAAATAAAAGTAGTTTATAGTCAGAAAGCTGCTGGCTTGTTTAAAACCCCAGAAGGGTTGGGGGGTTGGGGAAAGTGGAATTGGCTTTGAATTTTTAAAATCACAAGAATTTTAAAAGGAGCCTTATATCATGATCATAATAGTTTCAACCAAGAATCTGTTCCAGCCCTGCTTAGAATTGTCATAGAGTTAACTTGTGCATTCCTCTTTGCAAAGCGCATGACGTATTGCTCAGCTGTGGCGCTCCCCATTTCAGAAGGATGTCACAAATTACTAACAACTGTTCTCTTCATAGCTCCTTCCCAGATAGTTTTAATAAGGCCTTTTAAAGGGTATTTTCCCTTCTGAGGAAAAGCAGTGAAGGGTTTTATACAGGTAGTCCAGAGGTGGTATTCAGCAGGTTCTGGAGAACCGGTAGCAGAAATTTTGAGTAGTTCGGAGGACTGGTAAATACCACCTCTGACTGGCCCCGTCCCCATCTATTCTCTGCCTCCAGCTGATCGGGAGGGAATGGAGATTTTACAGTATCCTTCCCCTGGAGTGGGGAGGGAATGGAGATTTTACAGTAACCTTCCCCCTGGAGTGGGGAGGGAATGGAGATTTTACAGTATGCTTCCCCTGCCACACCCACCAAGCCACGCCCATAGAACTGATAGTAAAAAAAATTGAATCCCACCACTGAGGTAGTCCTCAAGTTATGACCACAGTTGAGCCCAACATTTATGATGCTAAGTGAAACATTTGTTAAGTGTGTTAGCCCCATTTTGCGACTTTCCTTGTCACATTTGTTAACTGAATCACTCATGCTTGTTAAGTGAACTTGGTTTCCCCACTGACTTGGCTTCTCAGAAGGTCGCAAAAGGTGACCACATTACCCCAGGACACTGCGACCGTCATAAATCTGAATCAGTTGTCAAGCATCGGAATATAAATCACGGGACCATGGGGATGCTACAACGGTCATAAGTGTGAAAAAGGGTCATAAGTCCCTTTTTTCAGTGCCGTTGTAAACTTTGAACGGTCATTAAATGAACTGTGGTTGTAAGTCGAGGACTGCCAGTACTGCAATTCCTGAATTCAAGCAAAGAAAGTTCTTGAGAAATTGCACATAAAATTGTACTTCCTTGGTCTGTAGTTCTATTACTATTATGGATTAAGAAGCACAGTCAAGCTAATACCATTTAATTTTGGAGGGCGAGGGGGGAACTTTCTACTCCTTCAAGCACAAGACCAGAAGAGGTGGTAGATAAATCAGACCATTGTTATATTTCTATTCAAGTATCGTCTAATTGCCAGAAGAAATACAGAATATTGGCTATTACTGTTCAACTGCAGTTGCCAGGAATTGCAATATTTTCAGACTCTCCTGGGTTAAATAATCTGGTTTTTGCTAAATCAGTATCACTGTAGTTGGTATCATTGCACTGACTTCACTTAGATCTCATTTATATGTGAGAATGTTTTGGGGAAATTTTTGTCCCAGATCCTAGTAATTTGGCAGTAGAATTAGAAATCACAATGGCCATTTATTTCTAACACACAAACACACACACACACAGATGTTTATCAACATTTTGGTGCTTTTGCTAACTTGTTTTTCGTGTTTTTAAAAACACTGTTCTGCTTTATGTACAAATGTAAATCCAGAATTGATATGTTGGCCTACTTGAGGGATTGCATTGTACGACAGCTGTTCTTATGGAACAATACAATCCCTCGGCTGATTACCTCTCTGCAAAACGCAATGTTGTCTTAAGAATTGGAGTGTAGAAATGTACAATATTCCCTCTTTTCTTATTTACGTTTTCTTTTTCATTCTTCCTTTAAGTAACTCCAAAACGACAGTTGCATAGATTTTCCTTGTCCACTTGTCTTTCTGTAGCAAAAGAGATACAGTGTGGTACAAGACATATCAATAAGTTTATAAAATCAGGGGTGGCAACTTTTAAGACCTGTGGACTTCAATACCCAGCATCCCCCGGCCAGCCATGGTGACTGGGGAATTCTGGAAGTTGAAGTTCATAAGTCTTAAATTTGCCAAGGTTGGACATCCCTGGTGTAAAACATGGTTGCATACTGTATACTATCTGGGAGACGGGTGTAAACACCCCCCCCCCCAAAAAAAAACACCCCCCAAGCCCTCTGGGTTGTATAACCCAAGTCTCTCTTGCAATGTCTGTGGTCACTTAGTCTTTGAGAAACCCCTGTTGCAGAAAGAGTGACCACCTGTAATTTCCAATGAAATTGTAATTAAAACCACTAAGTTATTTGGAAATCAGTGAAGAAAGAAAGCATAAAAATATGAGCAACCACTTATGAGAAAAAATGGACGCACCTCAATTATCATTTGAGGGGAACAGTCAAACATGTATTAGATTAGGACATGGATTATTTTTTTTTCCTGTATAATTGGTTTTATATGATTTAGTGATTGGAGAATAATGGAGAAATGAAATTTTCTGCAATACTATTTGTTTAGTTGTTAGTCGGAGGAAACAAGTGTTGTAAGTGCAGCAGGGAAGGGATTCTCTAATTTGCTGGATTTATTTTCAAATCTGGTACAATTTTGTACTATATGCCCATTGAAAAGGTTAAAAAATGCACGTGTGACTTCACGATTTGATTTTTACTGATTACTATCACTAATGTTTCTAATCAGATGTGTTTAGTTTTGCAAAGTTATATGTTGGTTTCAGATGAAGTTCAAAATAGGACTTAATATTCTTATTCCTAGGTTATTCTGGTGCAAGTAAACCCAGGAGAGACGTTCACAATAAGAACTGAAGATGGTCATATCCAGTGTATTCAAGGTAAACAATGCCACAAGGGTATACTCTGAAATTACTAATATCAGATACTGCATGCCTATTAAATGAACGTGGCTAGAAGACTTTATCATAATTCTGCAGGTTCATAACAAGACAACAACTTTACTGATATCTAGACTCCAACAGCAGGAATTCCTCTGAATTCTACTTCTGAGAATTTTGGAAGTTGAAGGCCGTACATTTAGAAGGAACTCAGATTGAGGAAAGTTGAAGGTTATTGAATCAAGTCCATTTCCTACACAGAATGATCTTGCAATCATCATAACCTTTATAATCTCCGACCTCCGGGCATTTCGCTGTGCACTCAAGACCCTGTTGTTCCGCCAGGCTGGGCTATCAACATAATAATTTTAAATTGGGTGTTTTAAATTTCTGGGGTTTTAAATTGAGCCGAATTATTTAATAATTTTAAATTATTTTAATTGATGTTTGTCTTGTGCTTTTAATAGGCTGTACACCGCCCTGAGTCCTTCGGGAGAAGGGCGGTATAGAAATCAAATTATTCTTATTCTCATTCTTATAACCACAGTAAAGAGCTGGCCATCTCTCTAGAAGACTAGTTCTAGGGCAAAGAAGTTAACTCTAATGTCAAAGGCCAAATAATAGCCACAAGGAAAGATTAAGGCTTCTGGTAAAGATCTCAAAACCACAGTGTCATTCTGTGAAAGCTATTCTCAGCTTCTGCATTTTGAATGGTCACAAGCCGAATGTGATCAAAACTAATCCAGTCTGATGTCATAAAGGGATATTTTACTGGACATTTTTTCCACCATCCCCATTCTCGGACAGTTTCTGATAGGTTAGAGAAAGTGGGAAGGCTATAAGAAGTCTTTGCTAACTTTCCCAGGCTGTGGGTTGAAGCATCAGAAAAAGTAGAGTAAAACCACTTGTTTTATTTTTATCTCAAGTCAAAAGTTGCTCCAGCAAAGAGCATCATTCTATTCCTAGAATTTAGTACTCCAACTTCCAGGTTGGAGACCTCTCTGCCACCTTGCCTTTTTTTGCCTAGCACGGGTGATACAGAACAGGGGTGTCAAAATCAAGGCTGGATCCGGCTCGTGGGATGCTTA
Source organism: Arizona elegans (assembly GCA_022577455.1). Classification (NCBI taxonomy): domain Eukaryota; kingdom Metazoa; phylum Chordata; class Lepidosauria; order Squamata; family Colubridae; genus Arizona; species Arizona elegans. Next base: position 10,917,341 of record JAKOOJ010000015.1, read on the forward strand.
GATGTGGCACGCGGGGCCTCTCTGGAAACAGCGAAGGACTGGCCCGTGGTGCCTCTGCCAGTAAAAACCGGCCCTCCCGAGCTCTATTTTTGCTTGCAGAGGGTTGCAGGAGGCCATCCCAGCCGAAAACGTAGATCAGGAGCCCATTTTCTCTGGCAGGCGCCCCCGACACGCGTGACATCAAGCTGGCCACGCCCACCCTGGCTACACCCACCCCGGCCCCTCCGAAGTCAAACACAACCTTGATGTGGCCCTTAATGAAATCGAGTTTGACGCCCCTGATGTAGAATATATCGCATGAGAAAGGATCAGAGGCCTTGCTTCTTTGGTCCCGAAACTTAGTGAACTACTAGCAGCTGTTGAGCCACCAAAATGCAAAAAGAGGGGGCGGGGGGGGGCACACTAGAGAAGACATTTCCCCCTCCCCCAAAGTTTTCAAGCAAGAGTCGAGGTATAACTTTACCTACTTGGTTTTGCTTCTAGAGGTGTTCAGTTTAAATAGAACTCATTCTGAATGTGGCAGAAATAAAGAACATGCCTAGGAAGGCTCTCCTTCAAAGTGGCTAGCTTTCTTGCAGATCTAAAAAGCAATCTGTGGCCTCATCAAACAGATCGAGTACATGAGTCCACTGTAATTTTTTAATGCCTCTTGGGCCAACCTCAAGGTCTTCATAAAACATTTGCCTTTAAAGAAATCATTTAAGATGAAGGTCTTTGTTGATCTGATCAGTAGTTTTCTGTGTTACATTGTTGACTATTTTTAGAGGTCTTTTTTAAAAAAATCAGTTGTCTGAACTTGACTCTTTCACTGAGATTTTCAACAGCATGGGACTGTTTTTTCAGGCTGGCTGGAGAATTTTGGGGAGTTGAAGTCCACCCATCTTAAAAGTTGCCAAGGTTGAAATATCCAGCCAAAAACCTGTATCCATTTGACCCCATTCCCCATTTTTTGCTAAATGGTATGATGGAAGAATGAAATGGATGGGCCTATGCATGGTGGCCTATTCGATGATAATGTTTGTCAGATAAACTGTGAATGTGCTTGGTTTTAGACTCTGCAAGGAGTCATGAATCAGTGTTGCTTGGTTTCCTTTCAGGTCCAGCACATGTTCCTATGATGTCACCAAATGGTTCTGTCCCTCCAATATTTGTGCCTCCTGGTTACGTTTCTCAGGTAATCATTCAGATCCTTTGAACACTTATAAAAGAGAGATTTTCCAAGTGAGTGGTGGGGAATTTATCCCTTTTTATAATCCATAAGGGTAACAAGGGTGACAAGTAAGAAAAAAAACCTGAATATCTCCTCTTTTTCCTTGTCTCATTCCATTAGTCACTTTTAAGGTGACTAATGGAGGTAGTCCATTAGGTAAAGATAAAGGTTCCCCTCACACATATGTGCTAGTCGTTCCCAACTCTAGGGGGCGGTGCTCATCTCCGTTTCAAATCCGAAAAGGCAGCACTGTTCAAAGACGTCTCTGTGGTCATGTTGCCGACATGACTAAACCCCAAAGGTGCACGGAACGCTGTTACCTTCCCACCAAAGGTGGTCCCTATTTTTCTACTTGCTTTTGTTACGTGCTTTCGAACTGCTAGGTTGGCAGAAGCTGGGACAAGTAATGGGAGCTCATCCCGTTACGCGGCACTAGGGATTCGAACTGCTGACCTTTCAATCGACAAGCTCAGCATCTTAGCCACTAAGCCACTGCGTCCCTTTAGTCACTTTTAGTCACCCATAATTTTCCATAATCCTAAAGTGGACATACAGCCCAATCGCTAAGGATGTTGTCTTGCACAGGCTACAAATTAAGCACATGTTGGACCATGAACCCGAAAACCAGGTGCCAAATATAAAGCCTATTAGGCAAAACCAGGTTTTATAGCAAGGAAGTTCAAGAAGGTTTGGGTCAGCAGCCTGTAGGGTTGAGAACAGTAGAGACAGAGGACTCTAGACACTGTTGCTTAAATTACTATTTTTTTTTAAAAAAGGTAATTGTTTTAAAATCTCAAATCTGCAGCTATAACAACACAGCCTTGCATTGAGCCAAAACTAGCCTACAGTCAGTTTGAGGAAAGTAATCCAAATATTGCATTAGTCTTTAATAGTACTGTATGGTCAATAGTTTGCTTTCACAGCCTTAGCCAGGTGTTAGAGAAACAGCTCAAGGGATCATGGCATATTAGAAATCAGCGGGGCCTGTTAGTTGACATATGAGTTCTTGTTCTCACTATACCTTATAAATTGTAATTGAATTATTCTTTTTTAACAATAAATAGCAGAACAATATGGGTACAATGGTTATTCCAAAGGTGCTTTTTCAAAAGGCAACTGGACTTTTATTTGTTTTTGCTTGAAGATATTTCACTTCATATCCAAGAAGCTTCTTCAGTTCCTCTTAGACATGTAGAATGCTTAGCCGTAAAATGTAAGGTCGTCTTTAATGCCGAATTTGAAAACATTGCTCCAAATACACCACATTGCAGTTAATGCTCAAGAGGTTTTATGAAAGAGAGAGAAAGAATATAAATGAGAATGGCTCAAAATCTGAGGAATAAATGAGATTGGGATGTGTTTTTCATACTTGTTTGAGTGTAGTCCAACATCTGGAGCTTAGTTTGGCATCCAGTTCAAAACCAAGCTTTTATCAAGAGCCTATTGCTAAAAACTGAAGTACGGTGTATTTTATATTATTTCAGAGTGCAAGAGGTTTTTAAATGTTCAGTTGATTTTCTGTTCTTCTGCTAAATGGGTTGGCCATAATGGTAGCCCTTTCAACAGTCTTATTTTTTGGTAGTAGAAGAATAGCAATAACAGTGGTGCTTTAAAGAATGGACTGTCCCTTATTTTTCTTTTTATATTCAGCATTTCACATGCCTTTTTAATGCCTTTTGTAAGTTCAGGTTTTCCTATAATTTTATACAAATTGTTGGCTAGAGCTATAGACAGCTGTGCCTGATTACCATATTTTTCGGAGTATAAGACACATTTTTCCACCTCTTAAAAGAAGCTGAAAAATTGGGTGCATTTTATATTCCAAATGCAACCCCGCCGGCCCCCACCCTTCGGCCTCCGCGCATCCTCTTCCTGCCTGCAGAAATTGTCACCGACAGTGGCTTGTGTTTTTGGGCTCTGTGCATCGTGTTTTCAGCCTCCAAATGCTCCGTTTGAGAGCCCTTCAAGGCTGCGGGGATTGCCAAAGCACATCACCACCCGTCAAAAACGCGATGCGTTTACAGGCTGAAAATGCGACACGCGGTGCCCAAAATGGCTACCTGGAACAGCTGCTGCCTTCTTTTACCCCTTCCGCGCTTCACCTGCTTTAGTCACTGGTGCTCCCTCCAGTGATCAGCTGTGCTTTTGAAGCTGTTTTTCAGCCCCAATGCGGCGCTTGCGAGCGAAGCGATCTTCCGCGCTTTGCCTGCTTTTCTAATTGCTGCTCCCTCCAACGATCAGCTGTGCTTTAGAAGCTGTTTTTTAGCCCCAACCAGCCCCAAACTCAAAACCAGCGAGCGAACTAATGTGCTGAAGCTGATCAGGCTAAGGACGCTAGCCAGATGAATACCTGGTAGGCAGAATTCCCCCCCCCCCCCGGCCCCATTTTCCTCCCCAAAAACTAAGGTGCATCTTATACTCTGAAAAATACGGTACTTCAGATTTCTTAGATTCTTCTGTGATCCTTCCGCTGCTCTTGCGGAGGTCATTAGCTCTTGAACATCGTAGCGTTGGTGGAATTTCTGATTGGCACGGATGACTCAGAAGCATTCTTCTCTGAATGTTGGGCTTCAATGGGGCTGAATCAGACAATTCTGGAGCCATCTTATCATCTCCTTTTCAATCTCAAAGGGAATCTTTGAGAAGGCCTTGAATTTCAGTATCAGCCTTGTAATGTTCCATGCTCATAAGAATCACAATGTTCACGGTTTAGAGAAACAAAAAATCCCCACGAAAAATCTTTTCTCCTTTTGCCTTTATAACGAGATCAAGGCACCAGCTAACAGGAACTTGAAGTGGATCATATCTTCTGCTGATTCATCTTTCTCGTTTTTGGTTTTTTTTTTCATGATAGCTAATCAGCCTGTCCTAATTTGGAAACTCCAGAAGTATTAGAATTGGCTAAATATTCTGAGAGATCAAGGTTGAGAAACTGGGAAGCTCATCCTTTATCCCACAGTCAGTGTGCATTTAATTAAGCAGGAAATAAACTGAGTTAACAGGAGAAACCTTAAGCATTTTCTCAAGAACACTTAACATGCTTTTTCCCCCCTATGAGATTAGACTTTGCTGTCCTCTCTCCTCCTCTTTTAAAATCTAAAATATTAGGCAGATGGAGAAGAAGGCGTCTGAGTCTTCTGGTCTAGGAATTGGCAAGCTTTTCAGGCGTCAGACACTGTCCAAAATCTTATGAAATACCTCAAATACCTTCTGCCAAACAATTCCATTTGAAATTCCATAACAACATACAATTTTGATAATCTCATCCTAGAATCTTGCAAGTATCTGAAGCTAATATCTGTAATTCGTTTGACTTAAATATAATGGCTATGTTAGCAGCCCGTTTTTTTATTAAGGTTCAATTCCTCTAATTCTGAATGAACCTAAGAAAAGGTTGCTTTCGCTTTCTCAACAGTTAGTAGGGAAAAATTATTCAGTTGGGTTAAAGCATTATGATAGCAAAACCATTCTTGCAAAGGATTGCATCACAGCATATTATATAAATGCTCTTCACCGTGGATACCTTTGCTTTATATATATATTATGGATGAGGAAGGAAGTCTTGCCTTTAAATGTTGTTATAGGGTAGCCATAAGTTAAATGTGCTTTAGTTGTAATGTGGTCTGCAAATCGCATTTCCAACAATAATCAGTTTTTTTCTCCTTTGGAAGAGAATGGTTTCCCATCTAATCTGACTTGCGTTGAATTAGGAATCTATGGTTGTGTACATGCTTGGAATGATGCCAAATCTCTCCCAAATCCTGTTTACCTGACTAGGAAATGTGAGAACAGGTTGGCTAAATTAAACAAGTTTCAAGCAGAATAATTTATCAAAGGATAAAATATTTGGTTGGTCAGTTATGACATTGTTTGTCCTAGACATAAGCTGCCTAGATTTTGCTGGTGGCCAATAGGATACTTTCAGTTGATTGTTTAATAACCCTTTTGGTATTGTGTTACATGCCAACAGTACACTTTTGAGTGTATAATTCATCCCTTATTTCCACTCTAGGGCTTACGATAAACCACATTAAACACATAACGTCCTTCTCTTTGCTTACGTACTTGTTGTATAAGCTGCACAATTGAATTTAATCTTGTCTTTGCTAAAGTTTTATCTCTTCCTTCCCAAAACCAGGCAGCAGTTCCCAGAATTTTTAGTCTGTAAGCTTTAGCTGTGGCTGACAAAGAAAGTCACAACAATGCATTTCTGCAGCCTTATTTAATGGCATCGGCCATTCTAGGGAGTTCCTATCCCAGCTCAGTTGAAGGGTTCCAGGTTAGCGAAAGCTAATAAGTACATTTAGTTCCTATCCATGTTTTAAAAAAATTGAATTGTGCTTCATTTTCTTCTGACTTCAATATTTAAGATTAAGAGACTCATAGCCTCTTGCTTTCTTAACCACTAGCCCAAACTAGCTCTCATTATAATTGTATATTATCTTTTTTTTTTAAAAAAAAACCTCATATAGCTCTTTTTCCCTTTCTATTGCAGGTGGTTGAAGAGAATGGTGTTCGGAAGGTCATAGTTATGCCACACTCGACTGAATTTCACCCCTCCATGCATCCACCTCCTCCACATGTGCCCCATTATATTCACCCCCACCCTGCTTTGCTTCCCCACCCCCCTCATCCTGTGTACCCTCCGGTTCCAGGAACGGGAGAAATCCCACCGCAGTTCATTCATCAGCATCCACCACCACCATCGCCTCATCTTTACCAAGATCAAGGTGAGGCGTTAGCTGGAAAGAAGGGGGCGGGGGGGGGAAGCAATCTTATAGCAAGCTCACCTGCATTTAGGTGGGCCACAGCTTGATGCTTCCTTGACTGGTTGGTACCTGGATATTTTCAGAACAAGTGCTGAAACTCCCTCTGCAGTTGGTTTCTTAAGTCCTTATGGGAATAATGGCAATAGCATTTAGACCAGTGGTGGGATTCAAAAATTTTTACTACCGGTTTTGTGGGCGGGGCTTGGTGGGTGGGGCAGGGGAAGGTTACTGCAAAATCTCCATTTCCTCCCGATCAGCTGGAACTCGGGAGACAGAGAATAGATGGGGGCGGGGCCAGTCAGAGGTGGTATTTTCCGGTTCTCCAAACTACTCAAAATTTCTATTACCAGTTCTCCAGAACTGGTCAGAACCTGCTGAAACCCACCTCTGATTTAGACTTATATATTGCTCCATAGCACTTTACATCACTCTCCAAGTGGTTTACATCAGCACGCAGCCCCAACAATCTGGCTCCTCCTTTTATTGACCTCAGAAGATGGCAGGCTGAGTCAAGCTTGAGTCCTGTCAGCATCAAACTCCAGGCTGTGGGCAAAGTTAGCCTGCAATACTGCATTCTAACCACTGCATCACCAGGGCTCCTTGAGTAGCTCTTTATCTGAAGCACTTTCCATTTGCATTGTAGCTTTGACTCCCAGCTTGGTAAAATCTGGAAGTTAGAGTCTTCACACATTTGGAAAGCGTGAAAGTACATATTGTTTTATTGGGAATTTCTTTAGATGCTGTCCTATAATGTCACAGATGTTGTAGCACGCAGGTACCTCATTGCCAGCTCCTGAGGTTATTTTCAGAGGTTGATCACAAGGCTGAAAGACAGAAATTTTGGGCTCAATTGTGGTCGTACGTCGAGGACCACCTATGTTACGGTATATACCCAATACAGGTGGCTGCAGACATGCTAGTACTGTGAACAGAGAATTTTTAACTTCCTTTTTCTTGATTTCACTCCGCAAGCCTGCTTGGAGTATGGGTCAGCTTCCCCCGTAGAGGGAAAAACAAATCCATAACTGAAGCCTGCTTTTAAAGAAATCAGTTCATGCGTCCTGCAATTTAGAAAACTTTGTTAGAAAACTTGTTGTGGGCCAAGGGTTTTTCTCTCAGCCAGCCCACCTCGGAGGGTAGTTGCTCTAGGGAAAACAGAAGGAGGAAGCATTATGAGGGGTCCTTGGTGTTCTCTGAGCTTGTTTGTTTTCCTGCAGACATTTCAGTGCTAGTAAGAACTCCTTACTAGCATGTTACCTAGATTGGGTAATAAAATGTCTGCAAGAAAACCATCAAGCTTAGAAAGCATCAAGGACCCCAAATTTCAATCCTAGCTACAAATATTCTCCTTTATAGGAAGCATTTTCTATGCCACCTTGAGTATACAAAGTGAAGGCACGATAGATAATCTTTACTACTTTCTTAAGTGCTTCGTTCTTTTTTTCCTTTCCCTTCCAGACAGTAGAGTTGCATTTAACACAATTGTCCTAAATTTGCATTGGTGATAGAAAGTTTGTGAATCCTTTAGCAATAGCAACAGCACTTAGACTTATATACTGCTTCACTGTGCTTTACAGCCCTCTCTAAGAGGTTTATAGAGTCAGCCTCTTGCCCCCAACAATCTGGGTCCTCATTTTACCCACCTCAGAAGGATGGAAAGCTGTATCCATACAGTTGTAAAGTGTATTCTGCCCAATTTTACGACCTTTCTTGCCACCGTTGTTAAGTGAATCCCCGCAGTTGCTAGTAAGTGAATCTGGCTTCCCCATTTGCCAGGTCACAAAAAGGGATCACGTGACCACGGGGAAGCTGCAATGGTCGTAAGCGTGAAAAACAGTCAAAAGTCACTTTTTTCAGTGCTGCTGTAACTTTGAACAATCATTAAATGAACTGTTGTAATGTGAGGACTACCTGTATGGCATGGGCATTTAATAAAACAGTATAGGGCAGTGGTTCTCAACCTGTGGGTCGGGACCCCTTTGGGGGTCGAATGACCCTTTCACAGGAGTCGCCTAAAACCATCAGAAAACAAATATTTTCAATGGTTTTAGGAATAATTTTATTGTTGGGTGTCACCACAACATGAGGAACTGTATTAAAGGGTCGCAGCATTAGGAAGGTTGAGAACCATTGGTATAGGGTTTACTTTATACCCTACCCTACTCTTGTGTTTGTTCACACTCTTTTTCTCTTATATAATGTCATACATATATATACACTCAAATTGTGTATATTTGTATAAGTTGCAAAAACGGGCCTGGTTGTTAGCGCTGTGAAGCAATATGCAGGTAATTTATCTTTTTGATTCCGTGTCTGTCTTAAGCCTTGAAGGCATTTAAACACAACTCTTTTAACAGTTGTGTTCCATCTAACGGGTTCTTTTTTGCCTTTGTCGCTCTAGAGTCCCGTTCCCACGGCAGAGCAAACTTTGTTCAGCGAGACGAAAGGACTCTCAAAATGCAAGAACATCTGAAGAAGAGGCTAAAAGACCGACAGGCCAGCGGACATACGAATAACAAGGCCAACAGCCCCCCTGCCTCACCTCACAAAGCTAACAGCTCTTCCAGCACCAACGTTCAGAACGGCTACGGAAAGGGGCAGCCAGGCACCGTAGGGCAAATGAAACAGAAGCATATAGGGAAAACCCGGGGAAGCCCCATCCCTTCAGCCGATTCAGGAATGGGAGGTACAGAACATTTTTGGGGGGTTTTTTGGGGGAGGGGAGGGAAGAAATGGATGCATGCATTAATCAAGTGCACGTAAGCTGTGTGGAGCTATGTGGGAGTCGGCTGCCTCTGAATTGGTAAAACCAACAGGTCCATTTCCTGCATGGGAAAGGAATGAAATGGTGACGTCTCTTAAGTGGTTTACAGCAAGGGTGGGGAACTCTAGCCCCTTTTATGACTGGCGGATTTCAACTCCCAGAATTCCTGAGCCAGTCGTGCTGGCTCAGGAATTCTGGGAGTTGAATTCCACCAGTCATAAAAGAGCTATATTGTTGTGGCCTGTCCACTGCCGGCCCCTACAGCAGCTGAATCAGATGAGGAGGAGGAGACGTGGGAGTCAGGGTCAGCATCAAGGCAACCTGAGAGCTCTGAGGGGGAAGAGCGAATGGAGCTGTCAGAGAGAGAGAGAGAGACAGAGGCGGAGGCTGGGCTGTCTGTCAGCCCTCAGATGGAGAATCAACAGCCTCCAGGTCTGGAAGTGGCTGATGAGGAAGAGGAGGAAAAGCTGGGTCCAGTGCCTGATGCGTGGCTGCGCAGAAGGCAGAGGAGAGGAGAGCAGTGGAAATCTATGGGCCGATCCTTGGGACGGAAGAGCCACCGCTGCTAGCGAGGCAATGAATAGATGTGGCAGACAACTATTAATCTCCCGGACGGACGGAGTTGTTAGCCTGCGGTGTGAGAGAGACTTTTTGGTGGGGCTGCTGGCACGCCTAATAAAGGAAACTTTGAGTCAACTTCAGAGGGTTGTCACGTTTGGGGAGCTGGGTCAGAACATATAGTTCTCCACCTCTGATTTACAGACTAGATGCAGAAGACTTTTCAAAAATACCTTTTTCCAAATGGGTTTTGGTAGCAGGGATGGTTGGATTATGCTTCTTCTTGGCAAGCATCATTCGACGGGTCTGAGGATATATTGGTGCTTCTGCCAACCTAGCAGTTTGAAAGCAGGTAAAAAATGCAAGTAGAAAAATAGGGACCACCTTTGGTGGGAAGGTAACAGCATTCCGTGCACCTTTGGCATTTAGTCGTGCCGGCCACATGACCACGGAGACGTCTTCGGACAACGCTGTCTCTTCGGCTTTGAAACGGAGATGAGCATCGCCCCCTAGAGTCAGAAACGACTAGCACATATGTGCAAGGGGAACCTTTACCTTTTTCTGCCTACAGGCAGCTTTTTCTTCTCTCTGACATCTTGACTGCTTTCCTTCTCACTCTTGTCTTGCATTTGCCACGGTCAACTAAAAAAGTAAATTTTTCCTTCCAGACAGCCTTGATTCCTGCTGGTCTCACATTGACGCATCCCTATCCTTTCTTAGCACGAAGCAAAAGTGGTCAGGATGTTTTTTATTCAGCTTAGCCTGAGGTTGGCTTCGCACTGTCACCGCTTATCACTGCCACCTTTGTCATCTAGCTAAGACAGGTAGTCCTTGACTTACGACCTCAGTGGAGCCCAAAATTTCTGTAGCTAAATGAGACATTTGTTGAGTCAATTTTGCTCCACTTTACGACTTTCCTTGCCACAGTTGTTAAATGAATCACTGCAGTTGATAAGTTAGTAACATGGTTGTTAAGTGAATCTGGCTTCTCCCCATTGACTTTTCTTGTTAGAAAGTCACCAAAGAGGGATCACATGACACCCCTCCCCCCGGGACACAGCAACCGTCATAAATATGAGTCAGTTGCCAAGCAGCTGAATTTTGATCACATGACCATGGGGATGCTTGCAATGGTTGTAACTGTGAAAAACGGTCATAAGTCACTTTTTTTCAGTGCCGTTGTAACCTCAAGGGGTCATTAAAAGAACTGTCGTAAGTCAAGGACTACCTTTATTTTTCCTGGTGACAGGTATTTCCTCTCTCTTGGGGGGAAATTTAGTTGAGCTGAATCCTCATCCTGGCAATTGGGGACGCAGAATTAGGAGACAAGACCAAGGCTGCTGGATTTGCTCTTCAACTTTTGCCTGTGTGTGTAGCCAGTGACAATTGTGCAGTTGGACTCGCTTGGCAAATTCATTCCCAAATGCAATCCCTTGCCACTTGCCGGTTCTAACAGAAGAGAGGTTCAAAAAAGACAAAGAATTGTGTACCTAAAAGATAAGAAACTTTTTATCGCGAGGACCAGGGACAGATGCCAGTGGGCAGTAGACCGTTTTTTCGCCCATCCTTTCTTAAGACTTCTTCTCAAATAGCTTGTCCAGTTTCTCACAGAACCTTCACCTAACATGTAGAAGGAGGAGAAATGGCCTCATGTGAGCAAAAGTGCTTCACTGTTGCCAGACTATATACTGTACTTAATGGAGTATAAGACTCACTTCCACACACACACACACACACACACACACACACGAAGAGGGTGGAAATGTTGGTGTGTTTTATACACCGAATACAGACATTTTTGGCCTCCCGAAACCCCACCCTGCGCATCTCGTTTCACCAAAAGCAGGCCCATTTTTCGCAAAAACAGAGCCTGCAGACAGCTTGGGAGGCCTGCAGAGTCCTCCTGGGGGCTGGGGACGGCAAAAACGGGCCCATTTTTCACAAAAACCGGCTGGGGTGTTTTTGCCCTCCCCAGACCCCAGGAGCACTCTGCAGGCCTCCCAAACATTCTGCTTGCCCTGTTTTTTGCAAAAAAAAAAAAAAAATGGGCCTGTTTTCGCAAAAAAATGGGCCCATTTTTGTCCTCCCAAACCCCCTACGTGTTGCGTTTTTGCCCCCATCCCCCACCCCAGGCCCCATTTTTGCAAAAAACGGGATGTGTAGAGGGCTTGGGAGGTCTGCAGAGTGCTCCTGGGGACTGGGGAGGACAAAACCTTTTTTTTTCTGGTTTACTTATACTCCAGTGGGTCTTATAGTCCAAAAAATACGGTGCATGCCTTTTTTTTTTTTTACCTGTTCTCAAACAGCAGCTCATAAGTTCAGTAGAATTCACTATACACCTCTGTACAGCCTGCGCAGCAAACTCAATATGTTTTCCCATCAACTGGGAGACGTGTCCTATTCAGAAGATGAAATGCTTCACTGCTGGGTGAAACTACCCTGTTGTGACAGCATAGAAGTGAAGGTATTATTAAGTGGGGCACTGGAGTTCCCTGGGCAAAAGTTATTGGCATCGTATAATTTGGCCTTATTGACTGCCCTACAAACAGCCAGTTCTCCAGTGAAAGAAAAGGGGGGGGGGAAATATGCCATCCAGAAAGAAACATCCATAATCACAGGTTCCTTTGTTTCCGTTGGCTTATTCAACCCTTTGCATTAATTAGCATTCTGAACTTTGAGCCACGGAAAGTCTTAAGCAGAAAAATGAACATGAAATTATCTGGAAACAGGCATATCTTTCCCCTTTTCAGTCATTTTAGCCTTCCTAGTGCCGAAGCTTTAATCTTAATTAACAAATGCGTCAAAAGGTTCCCAAGCATCCCCAGCCCAGGGAATGGTAGCCCGTCCTTTGAGGAAAATTTGTTTATCATTTGGTATGTGTCTAATCTCAAAAACTGGACCTCCCCCACCCCTTTTTTAGGAAAGTTTTCTAATGAAAGGAAAGAAAATATTCTGTATAACTGTATTTCTGAAGTGAAAGAGAACTTGCTGTTCGGATTTTAAAATGTTAGAATTTTAAAATTGGCCAAAGGCCATGCAAGATATGTGCAAATTCTGGGTGGCATCACAGGGCAAGCTAAAAGGAAGTCTGTGATGTTCCCCTCCTCCTGAGCAGACTTGCAAGCTTGGCAGATTCGGTGGTCAAAACAAATAAGTGAACTTTGCTCAGCTTGTGTTTTGCTGCTTCTAACAACTTTTATCTGTTGGCGCTGAAGTTAAAAAAAACAACACATTTAACTGGGGATTTTTGTTCCGTTTCCCCTTCGCTTAATGTGCTGTTGTGTTTTTCCTCCTAGAATCTGACACGGAGTCTAGAAAATCTGAAGAACTCTTGAGCTTCAGTAAGCCTACCGTAAGTTGCAATAACTTTACAGAGCTGGGGGGTGGGGGGGCTTCTAACCTTCTCACACCAAACAAAGATAGAAAATATTTAAAGTTGTATCAAATTAGGTTTTAGAGTTCTATATCTTAAATATTACAAGTGAAACGTGTCTGTAGTCTCTTTAACTGCACGCCGAGGACAAATTCATCCACGTGTGCAGATGTTTAAATAAAATAAGAAGTGGGTGGAAAATGGAACTGGCTTAGCCTCTAAGTTCAAATAGGGACAGCAGATGAGGACAGCAGAATACATGACACCAGGAACACCCACAAGATGGCTCCAAAGATGGCAGCCTGGTGAAAGTAGCGTAGCCAACCATGCCCTGTTAGACCTTACACCCTGTAGCAGGGGTGTCAAACTCAGTTTCATTGAGAGCCACATCAGGGTTGTGGTTGACCTTCGGGGAGTCCGGGGGTGTGTGGCTTACTCGGTGGGCATGGCCAGCTTGATGCCACTCCCGAAACTGCTGGCATGTTTCCTCTTTGCATTGGGTAGACTGGGCCAAAGCAACACGGATAGACCGGAGCGAAGCAATGTGGGCTGGCCCCCTACATTTTACAGGACAGTCCTTTGGGCCGGATCCGACCACATAATGGGCAGATGTTTGACACCCCTGCCCTATAGCAATAGCATTTAGGCTTATATAGCAATAACAATAGCACTTAAGACTTATATACTGCTTCATAGTGCTTTACAGCCCTCTCTAAGCGGTTTACAGAGTCAGCATCTTGCCGCCCAACAATCTGGGTCCTCATTTTACCCACCTCAGAAGGATTGAAGGCTGAGTGAACCTTGAGCTGGTCAGGATCAATATTTTGGCAGTGAGCGGAATTAACATGCAATAGCAAGTGCACTTAGACTTATATACCACTCCACAGTGCTTTACAGCCCTTTCTAAGCGGTTTACAGAGTCAGCATATTGCCCCCAACAATCTCGGTCCTCTTTTTACCGACCTCAGAAGGATGGAAGACTTGAGTCAACCTTGAGCCCCATTGGGATTGAACTCCAGGCTGTGGGCAGAGTTAGCCTGCAATACTGCACTTCACCACCAGGGCTGATGATGATGCACCAGACCCATCCAGTTGGGGCAGATGTAATGGCACAATGCAGCTGTCATCATTTTGGGGGAAGCAGCAAAACAACCATCTATTGCGTATTAGTATTGTAAATGGTAACCATCTTCCCTTTGGTTTCCAAAGGTCTCTGAGATACAGGCACGTTCGGCAGTTATTTCTTGGAATGCCCCAGCTGCAGCCCAGAATGAAGAAACGCAGAGTCTCACTCCTGAAGCCTTTACTTTTGAAGTCACAATCTCGAATAGCGGTAAAAATGGAAAATTTAAATCACTTTACAGGTGAGTCCATTTTCATAATTGAATGGCATAGCTTTCTTTGCTGGCCGCCTGATGGCCATTGTCAATCAGGATTGTTTTTTCAGCTTCGTTTCCATGGAAATAATTTTAAAAGTGGAGCTTATATTTGCTTCTACTGTTGAATCCTGCTAGTATTTGAGTGCCAAATCCTAGAAGTAAATTTTAAGATTAGCTTGCAAACCTAATTTTTATCCTGTGCCATCCTTCCTGATACCTAGTCCTTGCAAGCTGCATTCGCCAGCTGATTTGTCATTGTAAGCATGTTTTTATTTTAGGGTTTTCCCCTCTGCAAAAGGCAGAAGGATTTTGTAGCTCATTATTTTTGTTGTTGTTATGATCTAACGGTATCTCCCCCCCACCCCCCTACAGTGGTGAGGATGTAACATTTACTCTGTCTGAACTCCGACCAGCAACTGATTATCATGTCAGGTGAGCTTGGGAAGCAAAAGTTTACAATAACAAGACAATAAAATAAAGATCGCAATGTTTTAAATTTGAAGGGGAGGGTTGTTTTTTGGAGGGGAGGCCTTCCATCAAGGGGTATAGGGGACATGGAAATTGTGTGCCAATAGAGGACTTTTTGGGAGGTTTGCTTTTAAACCTTCTCATGGCCCTTGTTGGAGAACGTTGGATTTTCTTGTCAAATAAAATGAAAGTATAAAGGGTATTGCGAGTTTAAGGTAGGTATTTGGGTCTTGAAAATGGGGAGACAGGAATCTGGAGCTGTGGGTCTCTTCTAATGCCCTCTACCATAAGAGGGCTATATTCAGGGTTGGCTGCTGGGGGTTCTCAGGGATTCGGGAGAACCTCTAGCTAAGATTCTGTGCAGTTCGGAGAACTCCCAAGTCCCACTCCTGGCTGGCCCCACCCACCCGTCCCCTCCCAGGAATCCCCATGTGGCCCGTTTTGGATCCAGGTAAGTGCAGGGCACGCGCAGAGGCTCAGGGAAAGACAAAAAATGGGCCTACCAGAAGTTTGGGAAGGCCGGAAATGGGCCCGTTTACAGCCTCCAGAGGGCCTCCGAAGCCTGGGGAGGCCGTTTTCGCCCTCCTGGAGGCTCGAGAAAAGCCTCTGGAGCCTGGGGAGGGCAAAAACGCTCCCCTCCCCCCCCTCCACCGGTGGTGCAGGAGGCCAACTAGGCCACACCCACCATGGCCATGCCCACCCAGCAACCCAGAAGAGGACTCCTTGCTAAAATTTTTGAAGCCCACCCCTGGCTATATTCCAAATGAAGTTCTGAAATAGCTATTTTTCAGAGCCTTATGTTAACCATGGTCTGTTTTTTTCAGCTCTCAATGTCATTGTATGTTGGTAGCTTCCTTGGTTTGTTTTGCTTCATTGTATGTTTGGCATTACTTGTCCTTAACTTTACTGAACGCTTTATATATGCCCCCTTTCAAAACACTTTCCCATCTCCAACGAACCTTCAAAGTGAACATACAATGAGGAGTTACGGCAGAATTTAGAAAACCGGGATAAGACCGAGGCTTTGTTTTTATAGCTGTATCTATGTCTGTGTTGACTTCATGCAGAGTTTCGGCATCGGGCCATTCCACAAAAGAATCTGTTTCAGAGCTGGTGAGTTTTACTACCGAGAGTTGTGAACCGGATCCTCCAGCTGCACCAAAAGTAGTCAACAAAACCAAAAACAGCCTGACTTTACAGTGGAAGGTAAGAGCAAAGCCAAGAATAGTTCCTGACCTCTGTGTGGGTTTTCAAAAGATACAGATTTTTTTTCTCCCCCTCCTTGTAATGATGTTCCTTACAAAGTGACAACTTCCTTTGAACATACTCAGCTTACATCACACATAGGTTTGTAGTGCGGGCACTGGGCAATACTTAAATATTGTTTTTGTTTTTTTTATGCATGCTTGGAGGTGAGGGTGGGAGATACACAGTAGTGGCCCAAGTTGTGGAAACCTTTTGGGAAAAGTGTATCTTCTAAAAACAGTTAATAACACCACTTTTTTGGGGGACTGGTACTATAAAATTATATATCAATGGAAAGATAATTTGATCAAGAATGTAATGCAATAACTTTTATGAAGGATTTGCTATTAGAGTAGCAGTTGCAGTATAAAGAAGAAAAGTGAAATATACAAAAATTATCACCATGTCAGTTAATACTTAGTTGGGTAACCTTTAGCATAAATTACGGCCTTACAATGTCTTCCCATGGAGTGAACCAAGTCTTTTAGTTCTGCAGCTGTTACAGTGTGAAACCAAGATTGAACGATGGCTTCTATTAACTGGGTTTTATTGCTGGGTCGCTTCTGACTAACAAATTACTTTAGTGAAAATCCCAATAGATTTTCAATTGGGTGAAGGTCTGGGCTATTCCCAGGCCATTCCAGCAGTGGAATAGGATTATCTTGAAACTCCTCCCAAAAAAGTGGTGTTATTAGCCATCCAATCTCAAAAATACACTTTTCTGAAAAGGTTTCCACAATTTTGCCACTACTGTAGGGCTTGAAAGCATTCTTGGAAATAAAGATTTCATTTATTTATTACATTGATATAGCCACCAACTCACACATAGGAGACTCGAGGTACCATATAGTAAAATCCATTAAAAAAACCCACCTCTCCACCCCCAGATCAAGACTATTGGGGGTGTTGCTTAATGAGGCTATACAGTCCTCATCTTACAACAGTTCATTTAGAGGCTGTTTCCTCCTCTGCTTCCTTCCCCTTGCAGAATGAAAGAGTCCATTTTATTTAATTATATAGCTGGAGAACAGAGGTGTGTTTCCTTTAGAAATGAAGTATTGGTTAAAATTAGGAAGTAATTTCTTCTCTGAATAACCTACCAACCTAACTTTTCTTTCTTTCTTTTCACAGTCCTCCAATGACAATGGGTCCAAAATAACTAGCTACCTTTTAGAATGGGATGAGGTACATTTCCTGTGTTTAATGAATTATTATAAATCATCATAATTCTGGTGTTCTGATCAAGACATTGGTCTGCATTTGTGTAAAACATCCTTCGATGCAAACGTCCAGATTTGGCTGCAAACTTGCAACACCAGAAGGAAGATCTTATCTTCCAGCCGATTCACTTTTCTGGAAGGCAAAAAACAGAACTTCCAAAACGGGTTTTCAGCACCTTCTGTTTAAGATTTTGGGAGTTTAAACTAGTATTTGTTAAGATTTCAGGTGGATTTTAAAAAAGCAAGGATGCCTTAAAGGTCTCGTATGAAGACCGTCAATTTCTCAGAATTGTAAAGCAGCATGGGCAGAATCAATGGATAATAGCTAGTTGTAACATTGTCCCATTTGATTCCTGCCAAGATTAATTCATAACCTGGCTGTGTAAGCCTTAACCAAGGCAGTCTTGTGTCCCTATGAAATACATGTTACATTGCTGTGCTTGCTAACAAATACAAGATGTTTTTTTTTAAACAAAAAAAAAAAAAACCAAAAAACAAAAAACTAACCCCAAAAGATTAGCACCACAATGGTTTTATTACCAGAACTGTCGCTTACATTGCCTTTTTTTAAAAAAAGATATTTTGGATTATAAAATAATGACATTAAAATTGGCTTGTCAAGGAGAAATTGTATGAGATCATGGACTTAGTTCCCTAATGTTTGCTACCAAAATTGATGGCACAGTACAACATGCATCTCACAATGTTGCTTTGTCTCTCTGATATTGCTGAACCACCACAATTCCTGGGGAACAATAACAATGACATCTGGAGAATGGAATGGGCTGTAAACTTGACAAGTAAATTAACAGGGTGGAAACGTTCCGCTTTTCATGGCCCAATTCAAAGCTATGATTAGGAATCTTGATTGAGGAGAGTTTTATTCTAGATTTTGAGCTAAGAATCGTTGGTCTAAAGCTGGTCTCCCTTACTAAGATGATGACCTGTTTCTGAGTCTAAACGCTACTCTAGTTCTCCCTTAAGAGAGGCCTTTCTTCCTTTCTTTAGGCTTAATGCAATGTTTCTCAACCTTGGCAACGTTGAGATGGGTGGACTTCAACTCCCAGAATTCAATAGCCAGCCATGCTTAAAGTTGCCAAGATTGAGAGACACTGACCTCATGGCTTTTGTGTATCAAAATGAGGAGGAGGCAAACTCTGCCCCGTAAGCCTTCCACCTCCAAATATGAAAGATTCTAGCTTAGGCATCAGGGTTAACTGGATCTTAGAGAACTTTACTGTACTTTCTGACTTGATTTTAATTTTAATAAGAAGAGACTGCACAGCCATTTGTCTGAAACAATATAGGCTCTCTCCTGCTTGAGCAGGGGGTTAGACTAGAAGACCTCCAAGGTCCCCTCCAACTCTGTCATTGTGTTCTTCTTTGAAAAGGGGAAGACCGGAGCCTTCAAAGAATGCTACTACGGTCATCTAAAGCAGCACAAAGTCACCAAGCTGTCCCCCTCTACCAAATACGCATTCAGACTAGCAGCCAAAAATGACATTGGCATGAGGTAAAAAAAAAAAAGCATGAGAGGCGTTGTAAGTTCACCGTTTCCACAGCGACTTGGATGGCTCAGCTTCTTCCCTAACCCCACAATTTTTTGTCCCCCCCTCCCTCCCCAGTGGGTTCGGCGAGACGTTGGTCTGCTTCACCATCGGAGTTGTCCCACCACCGCCCCTCCCACCCCAGCTAAGCAAGGCAGGCGTGAACTGGTTGTCACTAAAATGGGGGCCTCCCAACGGCATGTCTTCGGACGACTCCCTGACGTACATTTTAGAAATGGAAGAAGAAGGTTCGGTGAGTAGCTTTTGAATCCAGATCCTTGAGTTTAGAGTAGGGAGAGAGAAGGCTTGGAAGAGAGCAGCTGCCCTCTGGGGCGGATTAGAAGGTTGCCTAGTGAATAATTGCGTTCTGTGCCGTTGGCCCATCCCGGAGGATCTGGTAGTCAGTCAACCCTTCTGAGAGTCATTTAACGTCAAATTGTTGCTACTCAGAAGTCTTCCCCTTAGAAGAAGGGGCAAACGCAGTAAACAGTGGGGTTGCATAATGCTTTGGATTCAGAGAGAAGGGAAAAAAATTGTTTCAGGTGACACTGGAGGACATCTGAACTGTTTATCAGGAATAATCCTCTGTCCAGCATGGGGAGGTGGCTATAAGAAACCCATTAAAATATGGGGAAATTGTTATTATTCCAGAAGTTTTAAGAAATTGTTTTTGGAAACGTGTGATCTACTTGTTTTGAGAAAGGCGATATTTTGTAATAATCAAAGGATGAAGCAGTTTGTTGTTAGTACGACGAAGCTTCTGGAATATTTTGTAACATTGTCTTGTGTTAGATTATGGTACTGTGATTATTAATAAACCAGTGACTATTGATAAATATATATAAGGTAGATTTCCTCCCCTCCCCCATGAATGCAGATTCTTTAACTGGGAACACAAATCCATTCTGAATAATTACTGAGGTGGTTATGATTTTTTTTTAAAAAAAAATTACGATTCTTGCCAGTTAATGTACACATTATATAATCCATGGCTATAAGGTGGAAAGTTTACTAAGGAATATGTGAACACTGGACGTATTTTTTCTTTATGCAGGATTATGGCTTCCAAGCAGGTTACAATGGAGATGAGCTTTCTTGCACTTTAAGTGACCTTAGAAGAAACACTTCCTATAAATTTCGGGTAGGTGCCAAATCCAAACGGTCAACACATCCATGTGCTGAGAAATCCCTTATTCTACCCTGAAAACTGCTGACTAGTGACTTGTTCCTACAAACTAGGTGAAATATATGACCCCTTCAAGGCTCTAGGAGAAGTTTAGACTTCCATTAAAGACCTTGGAAATGATTTGATCAAATCCTTCTTTGGTTCTGTCTAGTTCAATACTAAGGAACCTAAATAGCAGCAACTTTTTAAGATTTTTTTTTTAATTTCTATCTAGGGATTGAATTTGAGACTTTCTTTAGGCAAAGCTTGTGTCATTGACGTATGACTCTTCTGTGAACCTCACTATGCTCCCCAGTCGTCAGCTATCCTTTATTAGCTTGCAAATATCTTGTTCATTGATTGGAAAATCATGAAGATTCTCGGGTCTGTGGAGTCCTTGGTCCTTGGTGCTCTCTGATCTTGGTTGTTTGCTTGAGGATGTTGTGTTACCCAACTAGGTTGGCACATGAGCACCGGCGCTGGAAGGGACCTTGGAGGTCTTCTAGCCCAATCCCCTGTTCATGCAGGAGAGCCTATGCTATTTCAGATTGTTCAGTCTTTTCTTAAAAACTTCCAGTGATGAAGCATCTAGAACTTCTGAAGGCAAATGCACTGGTTAATTGTCCTCACTGTTAGGAAGTTTCTCCTTAATTCTAAGCTGTGTCTCTCCTTGATCTGTTTCCACCCATTGTTTCTTGTCTTGCCTTCTGGTGCTTTGGAAAATAAGTTGACCCCCTCTTCTTTGTGGCAGCTCTTCAAATACTGGAATTCCAAATAATGGAATAGTTGAAGAATGAAATACCCACAAGCAAAGAACCAGTCTCAGAAAGCACCAAGGGTAGTTCAACCCTGAGCTACAGAGATTCTCTTCCTTTGAATTCTTGGGTCTTCCAACTTCCCCTTTCACCACCAAGTTTTGCAAATCTCCTGTGACAGCCCTTCCTGGTTACTTTGTGCTCAACTTCATCAATATTTTCACGTGTTATGAAGAGAGAGAGGTTACTCTACATGTAAATATATTCTTAAGAGAATATTGTGTGGAATTTCAGGCTTTTTTGTGGCACCTATAGGCCAGTAATATATAGATGGTCTAGTGGAGAAAGACATTCCAGAGGTGTTTTTTCAAAAGGCAACTGGACTTTGTTGTTTCCTTGAAGACAAAGAATGCTTCTCATCCAAGAAACTGAAGACGAACTGAAGAAGCTTCTTGGATGAGAAGTGAAACATCTTCAAGTAAAAACACAGAAAATTCAGCTGCCTTTTGAAAAAGCATCTTTGGGACAACCATGACCTGGATGACCGAGAACCTCCATAGACGTTTAGTGGAGAAAGAGTTTTGATTCTTTGTTCACCATATAAAAAGCTCTGATTTTTTTTTTAAAAAAAATGAAAAACCATGAACGCATTTTTAACTAAGTTTGTTCCGCAGGCAAGGCTAAATTACTGTCTCTCCTAGAAACAGATCTCTCTGGATCCAATGCTAGTAATTTGACTTTATATTGTTTAGGTGCTGGCAGGGTGGATTTGATTTAAATCACTAGTAAAAAGGCTTGATTTAAATCAACTCGATTTAAATCATAATTTTTAAAGAGCAACTGTCATCTCTGCTACTCCTTTGACCCACTGTTGTCTCACCGATAGTCCCAGTGTTGCAGAATATACAGCCTCATGCTACATAACTAAGCTCCATTTCATGCTGAATAAACTAAATTATTTATGTATCTTAAATAGAAAACTATCTTACGATAGATTTTTACCCCAAAAGTTTTTTATTAAAATAAATTCGATAAAAATAAAAAAAATCCGATTTAAATCAAAAAAATCTGATTTAATTTTTAAAAAATCCGATTTTTTTGATTTTTTTTAAAAAAATCATTGATTTTTATCCACCTTGGGTGCTGGCTCCTCACACATTACTTTTCAGGTTTCTAAATTTTTTTTTTAAGAGCTGTAATTATTAGAGGAGAACGCTGTAATTCCTCTCAGCCAAGGCTTCTGGTTTATGATGTTATGATGTTTCTGTTTATGATGTTACTTTCCCCATGTTCTTTTGTAACTATATTTGTATTTTGGTCTGTACCACAAATAAAAGAAGATGATGATGATGATGATGATGATGATGATGATGATAACTAAGTTTGTTCTCTTTCGCAATGGCACAGTTGTTTGCTCACAACACTGAAGGGAAAAGTGGGCCCAGTGAAGTTGTGGAGTATAGCACCTGCCCTGACAAGCCTGGACCTCCTAGTAAACCGACTGTAAAGGGAAAAATCCATTCCCACAATGTGAAAGTTACTTGGGGTAAGAAAACTTCATTCCTTTGCTGAAGCTCTCCTTTGTTCCCTCCCCTCTGCTGCCCTGCCCAATTCTTAGCTCGGGGTGTCCAACTCAATTTCACTGAGAGCCACATCAAGGTTGTCCTTGACCTCATGGGACCAGGTGGGCGTGGCTGGGGCGGGGTGGCCAGCTTGACGTCACTCGTGTCGTGGCGACCTAAGCGCTTTGCCAGTGAAAACGGCCTCACGAGTTCTGTTTTCGGCTGCGATGGCCTCTTGCAACCCTCTGCCATCGCAAACGGAGCTCAGGAAGGCCACACGCAGCCTTTGTGAGCTCCGTTTTTGGCCTCTACAGCATCCTGCAACCCTCTGACACAGAAAACGGAGCTCAGTTTTCACTGGCAGAGGCACCACGGGCTGGTCCTTCACTGTTTCCAGAGCGGACGCACAGGCCAGATCTAAGCTCCCCGCAGGCCGGATTTGGCCGGCGGACCTTCAGTTTGACACCCCTGCCTTAGCTGTATAAAATGGAAAGAGAGTGACCGCATTCACATTGCATTTTTTTTCTGGTTCTGTAGCAAATTGCCAGTGTTCTCAGAACTAATCTGAGATTAAATAAAAGGCAGTGCATTGCTTTCTGTAGACGAGAGCTAAATTGATCCTGTTCAACTGCAAGACTTCTTTTCTGAGCGCAGCTCTTTAGTTGAAAATAGAGAGAAGCATTGCCGAAGACAACCTTTTCTTAATAATATTTTTTCAGCCCGTGCAGTAATTGCAGCTAATTATTGTTGACTTAAAACTTTGGTCTTCTTTCAGTTCTAAACTGTTTCTGCATTTCTTCTTAAACTAGAGCCACCAAAAGATACCGGAGGATCAGATATTTCTTCATATATCTTAGAGATTTCCGAAGCCTCTGCTGGTAAGCACCTGAATATTTCATTTCTCTGTATATTTCTTAAAAATGGAATCAAACACACTTTGAATTGATCCATTCAAATAATTGGGACAGGTTAATACTGCATTCTAAACACTGTGCCACACTGAGCCATGGTGGCACAGCGGCTAGAATGCAGTATTGCAGACTAATTCTGCCAACTGCCAGCAGTTCGAGTCTCACTGGCTCAAGGTTGACTCAGCCTTCCATCCGTCCAAAGTCAGTAGAATGAGGACCCAGATTGTTGGGGGCAATATGCTGACTCTGTAAACTGCTTAGAGAGGGCTGTAAAGCACTGTGAAGCGGTATATAAGCGCTATTGCTATTCTATTGGTATTAATGATAACTACTACACCCCACTGATTTCATGGTGTGTGCCTTTATAAAAAGACATCTTACTCCAGATTCTTGTAACTTGGGATTGGCCATTTCTCCCTGGGAAGCGGAGTCATCTTCTCCAGTCTCAGGGCGGCTTACAATGCGTTAAGCAATAGCCTTCATACTTTTGTATATACCTGCTTAGTAGAGCTTTCAGGCCCCCCTAAGCGGTGTTCTTTTGTATACAAAGTCAGTTTATTGCCCCCACAATCCGGGTCCTCATTTTACCTACCTCAGAAGGATGGAAGGCTGAGTCAACCTTGAGCCTGGTGAGATTTGAACTCGCAGTAATTGCAGGCAGCTGGCAGCTAAGTGCTACTTAACAGCACGTTAGTCCGCTGCACCACCAAGGCTCCTTTTTAAAGGTTAAAACAAAAAAGAGAGACATTGTATGAGAGAGAATAGCCAGGATTATGCTGACTCTGTAAAACCGCTTAGAGTGGGCTGTAAAGCACTATAAAGTGGCATATAAGTCTAAATGCTATTGCTATTAACTTTTTGTCTCTTCTGGGATGTTGCAAGAGGAATTCTTTATCCCGCATTCTCCCAGGAATGGGGTCGTGAACAGATCTTCCTTTTTTTTCCTTGTAGGCAGTAAATGGGAAATCGCCTATAAAGGTTCTACGAGAGAACATGTATGTGCCCATCTCAAGCCTGGCATTTCCTACAGGCTGAAGGTTTCCTGTGTTGGAAGAGGGGGACAAAGTCAGGTGAGGGGAAAAAAATGTCGGGGGGGTAAAAATACAAGCTGAGTTTATGTTTTGCATTTGTAAGGCATAGTTGCACATTGTATTTAAGATTGTGCTGCGGTTCGAAATTGGAAAGAGGAGAATGCAAGGATTTCATACGTACAGAGTAAGATAGTGGAATATAATAAATCTGAGTCTCTTCTTGCCAGTTAATTGCTTTATTGGTTTTACAGTAGCCCTTGACTTACAACAGTTCATTTCAAGTTACATTAGCACTGAAAAAAGTGATGTAAAACATGTTTTTCATGCTCGCAAATATTGCAGCATCCCCACAGTCACATGATCAAAATTAAGATGCATGGCAACTGATTCACATTTATGGTGGTTGCCGTGTCCCAGGGTCATGTGATCCTCTTTTACGACCTCTTGACAGGCAAAGTCAGTGGGGAAGCTTGGTTGACTTAAGAACCATGTTACTAATTTAAGAACTGCAGTGATATACTTAACAATGGTGGCAAGAAAATTCACTTAATAAATGTCTGGCTTAGTAATAGAAATTTTGGGCTCAGTTGAGGTAATAAGTCGAGGACTACCTGTAATTGTATTTGGGGTGTGGCATATTTTTGAATTGGGTGGCCATCTGAAGTAAATCAGCAAGTAATGTGTGATTTCTTTTTTAGCCATCGGATGTACTCACTGTCCAGACCTCCGCTGTTCCCCCGGGGCCGTGTCGTCCTCCGTGCCTGTCTGGCAAAGCCAAGCCTAAGGAAATTACTCTGCAGTGGGGTAAGATCCCAAATCGTAAGAAAACCAGAATATAAAAATACATAAATGCAGTAATTCAATTAGAATAAAATGGCTGCATAACCCAGAAGTGGTGGACTAACTCCCCAGAGTCCCATCCAACCAACCCAGAGAGTAATGGGGTTGTAGTTCGACACCATTTAAAAATATACAGTTTTTCCACCCTGGAAATAGAACTGCCTCAAGAATTCCCGAATCTTCTTTCTCTCCAATAAATCTGGGACTAGATGCAGCTCATTCTATTTTAACGGCAATATTTCTGTCCCCGGAGGTTTTAGAACACTGTGAAATCCTATAGTTCAGGGAAATGTTAGACAGGCCCAATAAAATTTAAGTGGCGCTCTAAGCAGAGCCACAAAAATCAAACTGGACCATAAATAAGCATTACAAAAAATAAACATATTAAAAGGCATAGCTCTTTTTTCTCCGGAATTGCTACAAGGCTGGTTGAGCATTGAGGCAGTGAGTTGAGCCAAAGTTATGGTATAGGGGCATCTCTGGAGCTCTGCCTTGAAACGGGGGTCATTTGTCCCCTCATGATCTTCTTCTTCTTCACTGTTATAACTGCTGGAAAAAACAACAACAAATCAGCAACAAGCAAAAGATAAAGCCAAAATAATCCCTCTCTATTACATGGTTAAATACAATCTTCCTGATTATTTTGCATAAGAATATACCTATTCTGTCAACTTTGCTGATTTGGGAGAAGAGTTGATCAGATAGGTCATTAGATCTTGGATTAGATTTAGTTAAGAAACATTGTTGATGGGAACGTTTTTCAAAACAGATTTGGACACTTCTTTGTCCACGGCCTTAAAGAAAGAGAGAAGATGGGAGGGAGAAAAACAAACCTGGAAAAGCCAAATGTTCTTAGCCTTTTCTGATGTTCATAGAATGGTGCTAGAAAGCCAGCTGAGGGATCCTCGGCTCCCTGCTCAGTGCAGATCCATTGCAGTCATGTTTTTCAAACTTGATAACTTTAAGCTGTGTGGACTCCCAACTCCCAGAATTCCCCAACCAGCAACATTAGAGCTTCTTTTACAGATAACCCCGTGAAATGAAACAACAAATTGGTGGCACCTCCGGACTGAACTTTCCATAGACGAAGCCAGTGTGGTGAAGCATCCTCTAGAGCAGGGGTGTCAAACTCTATTTCATTGAGGGACGCATCAGGGTTGTCTTTGACTTTGGGGTGCTTGGGGTGTGTGGTCAGGATGGGCGTGGTCAGCTCGACATCACTCATCGAGGATCTGTTTTGGCTGCGACGGCCTTCTGCAGCTTTCTGCCATCGAAAACTGAGCTCTGGGAGGCTGTGTGCAGCCTGCCCGGGCTCTGTTTTCCACCATGACGGCCTCCTGCAGCCCCCTGCCAGTGAAAACGGAGCTCGGGCAGTCCTCCCGAGCTCTGTTTTCACTGGCAGAGACACCGTGGGCCGGTCCTTTGCTGTTTCCAGGGAGGGCCTGCGGGCTAGTTCCAAGCACCCTGCGGGCCGCATCCGGCCCCCAGGTCTTGAGTTTGACACCCCTGCTCTAGAAGCATTTTGTTCATGGTCACGTCCTGTTTTGCAGATCCTCCTTCAGTAGATGGGGGCTCAGAGGTATCGGAATACCTTCTAGAAATGGCAAACGGCGACCAAGAAGAACACCGACAAGCCTACCGTGGCCAAGCTTTGGAATGCACCGTGAATGGTCTTCTTCCTGGGCGAACATACTGCTTCTGGATACGGGCAGCCAATAAAGCAGGGGTATGCATTTGAGTTCTTGTTAAGAGAATAAATGGTTTGTTTAAAGCAGTGTTTCTCAACCTTGGAAGCTTGAAGATGGGTGGACTTCAACTCCCAGAATCCCCCAGCCAGAAGTCCACCCATCTTCAAGCTTCCAAGGTTGAGAAACACTGGTTTAAAGCGATGTTTTTCAAACTTGACAACTTCAAGATGGGTGGACTTCAACTGCCTGATGGCCCAACTAACTGGGGAGTTCTAGGAGTTGAAGCCCACCCATCTTAAAAGTTGCCAAGTTTGAAAAACCCCAGTTTTAAAGCATCTGCTAGTACAACATTTACAGACTGTTCAAGAACAACCTGGGAACCCAAGTCTTGAACTCTGAATGGCTGGGTGGAAGTAGATAGGTACAGTAGTGGCCAAAATTGTGGAAATCTTTTGGGAAAAGTGTATTTTCTAAAACTAGCCAATGACACCACTTTTTTTGGAATAGTACCATAAAATTATATATCAATGGAAAGATAATTTAATCAAGAATGCAATGCAATACCTTTTATGAAGGAGTTGCTATTAGAATAGCAGTTACAGTATAAAGAAGAAAAGTCAAACACATAGAAAAATGATCACCATAGAAAAAACGAGATATGCAAAAATTATCACCACGTGAGTTAATGCTTAGTTGGGTAACCTTTAGCATGAATTATGGCCTTACAACGTCTTCCCATGGAGTAAACTAAGTCTTTTAGTTCTGCAGCTGTTCTAATGGGAAACCAAGATTGAATGATGGCTTCTATTAACTGGGTTTTATTGCTGGATCGCTTCTGACTAACAAGTTTCTTTAGTTGGCTCCCTAGATTTTCAATTGGGTGAAGGTCTGGGCTATTCCCAGGCCATTCCAGAAGCGATATAGGATTGTCTTGAAACTCAAAAAAAAATAAAATAAATAAAATAAAAATAAAAAATAAAAAAAAATGGTGTTATTAGCCATCAAACCTCAAAAATACACTTTTCCCAAAAGGTTTCCACAATTTTTGTAAATGCTTTTTGCAAACATTTTTAATTAGAATCCTGGAGAATTTTAAAAGCTTCTCAGGGAAGGAGAGGCTGAGCATGGTTCAATGTCTTGGAGAAGACTCGCATCCTTGGTCTACAGTTATTAAGGAAGTCCACATTTTGTTTTGCCTGATAAAGGAGGAAATTTTAGCTCCTGTTCAGAAGAAAGAAATATAGTGGGAGAGAAAGATGGGCTTCTTGGTTCCTTCCCCACCCCCCTTTCCCAACAATTTGGCTGATAGAAGAAAAAGGCATGAAGGATGGGTCTTTATGGAACCAGCATTCATCAGATAATGATTACATTAATATCCTTAGATTTGAGCAAGACGTTCCTTAGTAGTTTTCATCTTGATATGGGCTTAAAGGTTTCTTCCTGAAGCACAAGGTCAGAGGGACCTAGCAGGAAGAAGCACTAGAATAATCAGATTTGGGGTTCTGCAGATAATCTAGCCAGCATAGTTTTCTCTTCCACATATTTTAATTCTGTAATACACTAATAAAATTGGACTGATGGAATTGTAGATAAAAGGTGTGTTCCTTTGACCTAATGCCTTCAAATATTATTGGAGCAGAACAAGATTGAGCATGGAACAGTGTCCGGACTGTGAAACTGGCGTATGAAACTGAGCCTAAATCAAGGCCAGAAACTAAATTTGGCGGGTTTGTTGAAGACTGGAGAACCTTTTTGTTCACCAATCCTGAATAATTTGTTGGGAAGCCACTGATGTTGTAATGGTTGCAGTCCTTCGATATGCATTGACTTGATCCATCTCTCAGCATTTTTATAATTTTAAGGTACTTTTTCCCTGCAGCTCGGCCCTTACTCAGAAAAGGCAGAGATCTCTACAGCTCCAGGGCCCCCTGATCCATGTTCCACACCTCTCTTAATGTGCAAAACTGCTACTTGTATAGTAGCTACATGGGAGGTAGGTGGTTCCTTTCCTTTCCTTTCCTTTCCTTTCCTTTCCTTTCCTTTCCTTTCCTTTCCTTTCCTTTCCTTTCCTTTCCTTTCCTTTCCTTTCCTTTCCTTTCCTTTCCTTTCCTTTCCTTTCCCTTCCCTTCCCTTTCCCTTTCCCTTTCCCTTTCCCTTTCCCTTTCCCTTTCCCTTTCCCTTTCCCTTTCCCCTTCCTTCCTTCCTTCCTTCCTTCCTTCCTTCCTTCCTTCCTTCCTTCTGCAATAAATACATTTTTGTTGGAAGAATATTCTATAAATCAAAAACTAAGGACTCTACACAGTGTCTGGGATTGACATGCTTTTGGAACATTCCAGAACTTTTGTTCTTTTCTTTTCTTTTTTCGTGTTGGAAGCACCGAAGTACTTTCATGGTGAAAGGATTTGCCAGTGACATCCCTGTTGCCAGGGGGGCAACCCCCAGTTGGGGGCTCCTTTTGTGTCCCTGTGAGGTTGCCCACTGAAGTGGTACCCACTTATCTAACGGTCGCCTGCTTTCGAACTGCTGGGTTGGCACAGAGCTGAAGCATGTGATGGGAGCTCACCCTGCCCTGTGGCAGCAACGGGTCTCAAACGCGAACCCGACAATCATCAACCCAGCATTCTAACCTCGTGAGCCTCCGCACTCTTAAAAAATAAATAAATCCCACAACTAAGATTTTGAGAGCAAGACCTGCTTTCTCTTTTAGCATTCTTTCTTAACAGCCATACCAGATCTGTGTTTACAAGATAGTTTCCAAACTTCCAAGAAGTTTCTTCTGAATGACGACAGTGATATTTCTTACTCCTTTGTGAATTTGTGATCCTTAGGAATGTCCCCAAACGGCAGGATTATGGTTTAGGGTTTGCTAGCTTCGCATTTTCTAGGTACTTAAGGCAGTAGATATAATAATCTTAAGTGAAGCTCCAAACTGCAAAATACCATATTTTTCAGAGTATAAGATGCACCTTTTCTCCCCAAATAAGAGGGTGAAAATCTGGGTGCGTCTTATACTCCGAATGTAGTCCTGCCCAGCCTCTCAAATGGAGGTTTCAGAGGCTGAAAAAAGCTTCAGAAACGAAGCTTCAGAAAAAAAAGCCTCTGAAAGGAAGCTTCAAGAAAAAAGCCTCCAAACAGGTTCAGAAAAAACTGCTCTTTCGGAGGCTTTCAGAGGCCGAAAAAAAAGTTTTTTCTGAAACAGTTTCAGAGGCTCACAACCAAAGAACCTGTTGCTAAAATTCACCTCTGGGAACAGCTGATTGGGGGTATTCCGGGAGGCCAATCCACCTGCCAATCAGCTTTTTTCTTATTTTCCTCCCCCAAAATTAAGGTGCATTTTATACTCCGGTGAGTCTTAGACTCTGAAAAATACGGCAACTACCAAGTGGATTGAACAGGGTAAAATACACCCCAAAATTGACTTTACTAAAAGAGAAAACCATCAGACATTTGGCCTTCAGGACCAAATACATTGGTCAGCCTATCTAACTGATGACTCAGGAGAGACCCTGGAGGTCCTTCCTAAACCCTGGAGGTTAAGATAGGGCCTCTCTGAAAGAAAGGGGTGTCCTTCTACTTTCTTCTAGCAGGCCCCTTTTTGCAAAACGTTTGAATTACAACCCCACATCGATCAATAAAAGCGCCACAGCGATCTTCTGCGAAATTCATCTGCAGTTTGTAAATGCAAATGTTAACTTCTCAACCCTTCCTTTCTAATTTCTCCAAGAGCCCGCCGTGTAATGGGGCAGACGTTAGTGAATACCGACTAGAATGGGGGCAAATGGAAGGATCTATGCATATCGTCTACACCGGCCCCTTGCTGTGCTACGAAGTGAAGGGGCTTTCTCCTGCAACTACTTATTATTGCAGAGTACAGGTACGTACATGTAGGTTTGGAGAGCAACATTGTTTTTTTTCCGAAAGTTTAAAACATCACATTATGTGAAGGCCCTGAGCTATATTTAGTGGGGAAAATAAATTGAATTTTTTTCAATGCTGGTGGAAACATCCCACATGATTCGTTGCTATGCAAAAAAATAAAATAAAAATGGACACTTGTTTTTATCATACATGCTTACATTTCTTGAAATGCAGTGTAGCCAAATTCCAAATTTTGAAGAATGTCTATGGAGATTCTCAGTCATCCAGGACAGGGATCTCCAACCTTGGCAACTTTAAGACTTGTGGACTTCAATTCTCAGAGTTCCTCAGCCAGCAAAGCTGGCTGAGGAACTCTAGGAGTTGAAGTCCACAAGTCTTAAAGTTGCCAAGGTTGGAGACTCCTGATCCAGGACATGGTTGTCCCAAAGGTGCTTTTTTAAGAGGCAACTGGACTTCCTTGTTTTTCTTTGAAGACATTTCACCTCTCATCTAAGACGTTTCTTCAATTCAGACTGAATGGCAGAGAATGGAAGGATTTATAGGGGAACAAACACATCAGGACTAGATTCAGCAGTCCATCTGCATTTAAAAGACACAGGCCACTCGTTTGAAGTCCAGATCTTGGACAGAGAGGTTTGCTGGTTTGAAAAAGGGGTTAAAGAGGCCATCTATGTCAAAATTGAAGAGCCCTCTCTCGATAAAGGGGGAGGGATACGACATCATCCATATCCAGTCTACAACAGCCGTTCCAGGAAGGCTCCACACCCATTTGCACCACTCAGGTTGACCCCAACAACACAGATAAACCTCCAAGCTTCAACCACAACAATACATGAGCACACAACAGATACAAACTTAAAGTGAGCCGCTCCAAACTCGATTGCAGAAAATATGACTTCAGCAATAGAGTGGTCAGTGCCTAGAATGCACTACCTGACATCCCAAAATCCCCAAAATTTTAACCTTAGACTGGCTACTGTTGACCTCACCCCATTCCTAAGAGGTCTGTAAGGGGCTTGTGTAAGAGCACCAGCGTGCCTACCGTCCCTGTCTTAATGTTCCCTTTAATTGTATTCATTTTATGTATTCAATTCATGCTTATACTTATTTATACTGCTCAAAGAAAATAAAGGGAACCCAAGCAGAAGACATCCGAGATCTGAATGAATGAAATAGCCTTATTAAATACTTTGTTCTTTACATACAGTAATTTATACACTGCTCAAACAACTAAAGGGAACACAAAACTTTTTTTTTACCAGCAACCTATTGTGTCAAAATCAGTCAGGTGCTGCCATCTTGTGTAGCAAAAATGTACTGTTACTACTTTTACTATTACAGAATAGGAATATTTAAGACGGGGGTCCCCAAACTTGGCAGCTTTAAGACTTGTGGACTTCAACTCTGGGAGTTGAAGTCCACAAGACTTAAAGCTGCCAAGTTTGAAGACCTCTGATTTAAGAGAAAGGTGTCTTAAGTCAAAGAGGAATTTGGTATGTCAGTTTGTCATAAAACTCCAAGGAGTTGGAAAAGAATGTTTTCCAAACTATTGTTATATTTTCAGATCTCTTCTGCAGTCATCTTAGTAGGATTGGACAACTTCTTTCATTTGGACTTTTTTTTCACTGGTTCTGGTGTGAAGTTAATACCACCCAATGTCTCCATTCCAATTCAGAGTTAAATAAAGCTTCATGAGTATTAGGATAAAAATAGTGATTTGTATTTCTTAACTTCTATGGATAACTTTTAAATCTCAGAAAGTAATATTTCTTCTCTCTGTGGCCTAGATCAATGTTTCCCAACCTCGGTAACTTGAAGATGTGTAGACTTCAACTTCCAGAATTCTCCAGAAGCTGATGGCTTTTGCAAAATTCTGGGACTTGAAGTCCACGTGTTGCAGAGTTTGAGAAACAATATCCTAGATTAATCTCAGTTGCTCATGCTTGGCTAGGAACATGGGCGTTCTAGCCAGTTGGTTAAACTTCTTTCTAGGATGATTGTTCTTACTATTATTAGTCTGGTTCTTTAGGATTAAATGCACATCCAGGTGTTTCCATGTTTGTTAGGCTGGGATTATGGGAATTAAAATGGAAATAAATTTAGAAATAAGGGGAAATTTTCTGAGAGTGGGAGCAATCAACCAATGGAACAGAAGCTGCCTTCAGAAGTTGGCAACTTCAGAAGTTGTGGGAGCTCCATCACTGGAAGCTTTCAATAAGAGACTGGACTGCCATCTGTCAAAAATGGTGTAGGGTCTCCTGCTTGGGTGGGGGATTGATCTAGATGACCTACACGGTACCTTCCAACTCTGTTAATCTATAAAAAAAATCCAAAACATTAGAATTAGAATTAGAATTTTTTATTGGCCAAGTGTGATTGGACAAACAAGGAATTTGTCTTGGTGCATATGCTCTCAGTGTACATAAAAGAAAAGATACATTCATCAAGAATCATAAGGTACAACACTTAATGATAGTCATAGGGTACAAATAAGCAATCCGGAAACAATATCAATATAAATCGTAAGGATACAAGCAACAAAATTACAGTCATACAGTCATAAGTGGAAGGAGATGGGTGGTGGGAACGATGAGAAGATTAATAGTAGTGCAGACTTAGTAAATAGTTTGACAGTGTTGAGGGAATTATTTGTTTAGCGGAGTGATGGCATTTGGGAAAAAACTATTCTTCTGTCTAGTTGTTCTGGTGTGCAGTGCTCTATAGGGTCGTTTTGAGGTTAGGAGTTGAAATAGTTTATGTCCAGGATGCGAGGGGTCTGTAAATATTTTCACAGCCCTCTTTTTTACTCGTGCAGTATACAGGTCCTCAACGGAAGGCAGGTAGGTAGCAATTGTTTTTTCTGCAGTTCTAATTATTCTCTGAAATCTGTGTCTGTCTTGTTGGGTTGCAGAGCCAAACCAGAACATCTGGAGAACATTGTGTGGAGGAGCCTAGCTGCAGGTGTTTGAGACTTCACACTTGTTCTTCACGCTTCTCTCCCTTTGTTTTTCAGGCTGTGAATCTGGCTGGTCCTGGACTATTTGGGGAAATCGGCACAGTGACTACGCCAGCTTCAGTGCCAGCTGCGGTGGCAGTATTGAACTTGCTTGAAGAAGATCAGTTGGAAGGTCCTCTTCCCTTCTCCACGTGCCTTGCTCTTCACTGGGAGGAGCCTTGCTGCCATGGGGCAGAAATCATTGGCTACCACATAGAGTATGGGGAGAAACAGGTCTTAACGGTCAACAGAGTCACAAACCATGTTCTGGAGAACCTGCAACCTGACACTTTATACAGGTGATTGGCAATTTCTGACCACAGTACGAGTCGTTGGGTGGGGCCAGCTTGTGTCTGGAGAACTTCATTTATTAAATTTGTGTGCTGCCCATCTCACTTGTCAGGTGACTCTAGGTATGCACACAATATCTTCACAGGTAATCTTCAATTTGTAACAGTTCGTTTAGCAACCAAAGTTACAAAGGCACTAAAAAAAAGTAACTTACGACCGGTTTTCACACTTATCTCCCATTACTGCATCTCCATGGGCACACGATCAAAAGTCAGATGCTTGGCAACTGACTCAGGTTTATGACGGTTGCAGTGTCCCAGGGTCATGTGGCCACCACCTATTAAGCATAGTCAACAGGGAAACCAGATTCCCTTCACAGCCGTGTTGCTAACTTAACAGCTTCAGCGATTCACTTCACCACTTTGCAAAATAGGTCATAAAATGGGGCAAAAGTCACTTAACAACTGTCTCGCTTAGCAGCAGAAGTGTTGGGCTCAATTGCGGTCATTCTCAGCCGGTCTAGGCCGAGCCTAGCTAGGAACAAAGGGAGTCGACACGTGGCAAAACACAGCAAAACTCAGCTTTATTCCCCACAAACAGGCCGGAGCCTCATAACACAATGAGTAGGAAACATATCGTTTGCAAAGTCAGCGCTGGGAGCGTTCGCTTCCCAGTGCCCGTTAATGTCTCTGGACCCCACCTATTGGACATCCAGTCGGCCACGCCCACCGGTGTCGGGGCTGTGCATGGTCGACCGCCACAGTAGCTGCCTGGGCTAATGCCCATCCAGCTGCAATGGTCCTCCTTGCTGCCCGGAACGACCCGTTGGGTGGCGCGTAGCCGCTGTGGAAGGTTGCCGGGAGTGATCATCTGGGCAGCGCGGGTCCAGCAGTGAACATCTCAGCTGTTTGGTGCCGCTGGAAGTTGGGCCACCGCCAGCGAGCCACTGCCTCACGTTGCTCCCGTTTCACCCCACCCCCAAATATGGCGAGCCGTGGACCGGGACTCGGCAGTCATAAGTCGAGGGCTGCCTTTAAATCAGAGCAAAGATTCATTCATTTAGTCACTCAATGTCTTCAGCTTTCCTCTCATACAAGTGGTGATCTTCTAACGTCAACTTTTTCTCTGTTTCACTCCCCGATAGAATCCGAATTCAGGCCTTCAACAGTCTTGGAACTGGTCCTTTCAGTCCATCCATCAAAGCAAAAACCAAGCCTTTACCTCCAGATCCTCCACACCTGGAATGCGTGGTCTTCAGTTACCAGAGCCTTAAACTGAAGTGGGGGGAAGGTCCTAGCAGGGCTTTAATTGCCAATCCCACCCAGTTCAATTTGCAGATGGAAGACAGGCTGGGCAGGTGAGATCAAACTTGGGAATACCTTGGCCTCTTCGCGTCTGGGCTCAGGGTATGGAGGGGGAAGGTTTCTTTTTGAAGTGGCAGCTCAGAAACAATAAATAGAATAGAGTTGAGTTGAGTTGAGTTGAATTGAATTGAATTCATTATTGGCCAAGTGTGACTGGACACATAAGGAATTTGTCTTGGTACATACACTCTCGGAGTACATAAAAAAAAGATACATTTGTCAAGAATCATAAGGTACAACACTTAATGAGAGTCATAGGGAAACAGTCAATATAAATCTTAAGGATACCAGCAACAAAGTTATAGTCATACAGTCGGATGGGTGATAGGAACGATGAGAAGATTAATAGTAATGCAAACTTAGTAACTAGTTTGACAGTATTCGGCAATATTCTTCTGGATTTTTTGTTTGTCTTCATTGTTTTATAGTCCAAATTCACATTTGTAACAGCATTAAAATCACCCATTATACATACATATTCATAGTCCAATTCTAAAAATTTTCTGTGTAATGTCCGATAAAATTCTTCTTGTTTTTCATTTGGTGCATATATTGCTATCAAAAGTATTTGTTTAAAGTTCATTTTTATTTCCACCATCAGAATCCTGCCATCTTCATCCTCAAAAAGTAATTTAGGTTCTAATTTTTCTTTGATATACAACACCACTCCTCTTTTGCTTTGTTGTATCAATGATGTAAATAGAACTCCTAACGTTGGATATTGTAATAATTTTAAATGTTGTTTTCTAATATGTACTTCTTGTAGGCATATAATGTCCATCTTCAAGCTATTTAATTTAGATAAAGTACAGTGTTGAGGGAATTATTTGTTAGCAGAGTGATGGCATTTGGGAAAAAACTGTTCTTGTGTCTAGTTGTTCTGGTAAATGTACCCCAATCTCCCAGGCCAGGGGTGCTATTTAGCAGGTTCTGACAGGTTCTGGAGAACCGGTAGCGGAAATTTTGAGTAGTTCGGAGAACCGGTAAATACCACCTCTGACTGGCCCCACCACCATCTATTCTCTGCCTCCCGAGTCCTAGTTGATCGGGAAGAAATGGGGATTTTGCAGTAACCTTCCCTGGAGTGGGGTGGAATGGAGATTTTGCAGTATCCTTCCCCTGCCATGCCCACCAAGCCACACCCACAGAACTGGTAGTAAAAACAATTGAATTCCACCACTGTCCCAGGCATGGAGAGCAATGAAAAGACATATTTGTTCTCTTCTTTAACTCAGGATGACTACTTACATCAGCATAATGCTAAAAAAAACCCCTATTTTTATGAGGTTCCCATCATCTAATTGAATGCCTAGCACTATACTCCTTAGATGTGCCAAAGTCATTGAATGGTGTAATCAGGGAGATAACAGAATAACAGAGTTGGAACAGAGGGACCTTGGAGATCTTCTAGTCCAACCTTCCTACTCAGTCAGGAGACACCTTATACAAATAGCTGCCCAATTTCTTCTTGCGTGTTCAGTTGAGGGGAAACGAAATGCAGCACATCAAAACCCAAAGATCTGATTTAAGTGCACTTATTTGAGATTTATTTCTCTGCCACTTTCGATTAACAAAAAAAAACACAAAACACAAAACCAATCCTGCTTCACATCTGCTATGACAAATGGATGAAAGCAAATATTTAATTGAGGATCCATGGCCTTCATGGATCGTGCACGCCTAATAAGCCTTGCCGGGAGCGTGATCTTTAAGAGATTTTTGTGCTTGGAATGTTTTTCCAATCTTTGCCATTCGCTAATAGATAAAGTTTGCCTGTGGTTTGCAAGGTGGCCACCGCTGTCCCGATCAAATCCAAGCCAGTAGTGATGTGTCACATATTGTCAGACAACAGTGACTCTTCTAGCCCATGTTGTGAACATGAACGGGAGTCCACAAGTGACTGACTTTGGGGCTTACTGGCTGAATCAGGGATGCTTAAGAAACTTTCAATGCTTTAAGTATTTCACTCTTTGGAACAGAGGTCTTCAAACTTGGCAGCTTTTGTAAGACTTGTGGACCTCAACTCCCAGAATTCTGGGAGTTGAAGTCCACAAGTCTTAAAGCTGCCAAGTTTGAAGACCTCTGCTTTGGAATTTAAAGGATGTTATCTTTGATACTCCAAACCTTTCAGGGTGCCTCTATCATCTTTAAAAGAAATTTGCCTGCGTGATTGAAGGGTTGTCCAATTTTTCAAAGAGCAACTGGACTTTGTTTTTGAATTGGAGGGTTAGAGAGTTCAGAGTATTTTTCAGATCTTTTCTTGTCCCGTTTCAGGTTCATCACTGTCTACAGTGGACCTTGCCACACCTATAAAGTGCAACGGCTTAGCGAGTCTACAACATACTATTTTAAAATCCAGGCGTGCAATGATGCCGGGGAAGGGGACTTTTCCGAAGTTTACGCATTTGCTACAACCAAATCGCCACCGCCTGCCATGAAAGGTGAGAGGCACATATTAATGGTGTTCATAAATGGAGCAAGATTTGACCCCTTAAAAGGAGAGGTTTTTCAATGCATAACTGTTTGCTTCTGCTTTGATAAGTGATACTTAACGGGGTGGGGGGGATTGCTGGACAATATACTGTATTTTTTGGAGTATAAGATGCTCTGGAGTATAAGACGCACTTTAGTTTTGGGGGAGGAAAATAAGAAAAAAAATTCTGCCTCTGCCTACCAGCATCCATCAGTATTCATCTGGCTAACGTATTGTCAGTGTGTGCAACTGTTTGGAAACTGAAACAGTATTTGCTCTGTGAGCAACAAGGAAGGAGACAGCAAGGAGCCTGGGTGTGGCTCAGGTCAATTGTTCTAAAGCTGCATACTGTGCTGATCTCTGAAACTAACACTAGCGAACAGCCAGGTCAGCTTCAGCACATTATTGCAGTCTGATTTAGCACAAGCAGCTGATTGGCGGGTGGATTGGCCTCCCAGAATACCTCCAATCAGCTGTTCCAGGCTGCAGGGATTGCCACAGACCATCGCCTCCTCCGTGCCTCGCGTTTTTCGCTACATTCGGTGTATAAAATGCACCTAAATTTTCACCCTCTTTTAGGGGGGAAAAAAGTGCGTCTTATACTCCAAAAAATACAGTAGTTTTGAAAGAAATTAGATTGGTTTAGTTAGAGGCAGGATGTTTCTCCTGTCACTGCTTTAGAAAAAAATTAGATGGCCCTCGGATAAAGCACGCAAAATGAACTGAAATGCAGAATGTATCAGTCTTCCCAAAGCTTATCCTTAATTATCCAAAATCACTTATTGGAAAATCCTTATTTAAATATCCCCCGTTGGGATTGGGTAATGGGTTTGTGTCATTTCCCAAAGAAAAATCACTTTTACCCAATTTAGGGTAATACTCACCCAGATTCAAAGGCTTCAGTATTCTTTCTAATCCCTCCCGAAGAGAGTAATATACAGGTAGTTCTCGACTTACAACCATTTGTTTAGCGACCAGAGTTATAACGACACTGGTAAAAAGGGACTTACAGCCGTTTTTTCACATTTAGGACCATTGCAGCATCCCCTTGGTCACGTGATCAAAATTTGGATGCTTGGCAACTGGCAGGGTTGCCGTATGCCCAGGTCATGTGATTCCCTTTGGGACCTTCTGACAAGCAAAAATTAATGGAGGAGCCAGATTCACTTACATATAACTCTGTGACTGACTTAACAAAGACAGTGATTCTGCAGTAAGAAAAGTCATAAAATGGAGCAAAAACTCAATTTCTCGCTTAGCAACGGAAATGTTGGGCTCAACTTTGGTCGTAAATCGAGGACTACCTGTAACCCAGTGAGACAGTATCAAGAAAGGGGGGGGGGATGTATTCCAAAGCCTTAATTTCAGCTGCAAATTCTTAAATTATTTCCACCAAATGTGCATTGAAATAATAGAACTAATGTTGTAAAATTAATCTGCCAAGAAGAAGCTCAACTTGGATGGAAGAAGAGTGAGAGGAATAGTTTTTGGTTCAGTGACCCTAAACCAGGGGTCAGCAACCTCTGACTCTGGAGCCACATGTGGTTCTTTCATCCCTCTGTTGCAGTTCCATGTTGCTGGATAGCTCCACAATTGATAGGGCTTTTGGTTAGGACAGGTAGAGGAAAAAGGACTCTGCACTAGGAGGAGACTATGATGGGGGAACCGGACTTCCGGTCGGCTCTAGAATTAAACAGGGGCTTCCGGTTAGTACCTTTGTGGCTCTTTGAGTGTTTAAGGTCGCCGATCCCTGCTGTAAGGATCACCTCTCCTTCCAACTTAAGAAAGAACGAACTCTTGAAACATGGTTGTTCCAAAGGATTCTTTTATTAAACAGAAGTGAAAGTCATCCAGCTAAAGCACGATCTGAATACCCTTAGGTAAGACAAGTAGGATTAAAGCAGTAGAGACCCCTCCCTTTAAGTCAGAATGCAGATTTTAGCCAATACACAAATGTGAAGCTGTTTTCTTTACTATTTCCTCTGAGAACCCGAACAAACATGCATTCCCACCTTTATACTTTAAAGTGAGGCAACGCACATGGCTATCATAAACATTCCTCCATGTTAAGAGGATCTCAGGGCTCTTTGGCACCAGGATATAGGTTGTAAAATATCTGTTGACACAGGCAATGCTGCTAGTAAATCGAATTCAAGTCTTCCCCTTCTCCCAATTGAATGGCAGTATCACTTTTAGGGATCTGACACCTGCCCTAAACCAAGTTGCATTTTAAAATGTCACTTAAATTCATTCAGGGGAGAGAGATGCATGCTATTTACTATCATTAGCTAAAAGGAGGACAATATATAGTATAGCATGATTAACTTCCAACTTGTTCCAAATTGCAGCACCCAAAGTCCATCAGCTGGGAGACAATGTCTGTGAAGTCACCTGGGAGCCTTTACAGCCAACGAAGCGCGATGCCATTGTTTACATATTGCAGCTTGCCACTGGGAGGGAAGCGGATCAGGTAATCCCAGAATGATCTTTTTTTTTAAACAGATATTATGGGGAAAAGCCCCCCCTCCCCCAATACAGTAACTCTGAATGCATTGTTATAAAGCAGGGACATCCAACCATGGCAACTTTTAAGATCTTGGTCAGCTGGGGAATTCTGGGAGTTGAAGTCCACAAGTCTTCAAATTGCCAAGGTTGGACACCCTTGTTATAAAGGGTCCTCGTTATCACAAGAATGGTCAAGCACCAGGGAAATCGGGACATCCAGGCAGTTCAAATGTATATAAAGATTTTTTTGCAAGCTTAAGCTCTCGACAAGAATCTGAACTACTAACGGTCAAAGGAAATTGGTGGTAGATAAGTCAATGGAATTCAAGGTGGGCTGGACTTAGATCTCTCGTGGGCGTGAACAGACTCATGACTGATGACGCATATGACCCCTCTCGAACTCAGCCTGGTCAGCTCCTACATGAACCCCTCTTCCCAATCAGACCATCAGGCGGCCTCTCAGAATAACAGTGTAATCAGAATAGTTGGAAGGAACCTTGGAGGTCCTGCAGTCCAACCCCTCAATCAGATTTCAGACAAAGCAGCTGTCCAGTCGGGCTGAATCACAGCTTACGGGTGCTGTGTAACTTATTACTCAAGTCTATGCTCTTGAACGTTGCCCAGATTGCCAAACATTGTATTAAATGTGACTTTTCCTTAGTGGTAGACCTAAGATTTCCTGGAAGGACCAGGAAGGCCTTCTGTCTGAACCTCAAGGCCAGAGCCACTGCTAGTAAATGTGAGTGATATAGAATTCATAGGCCTTATAGGTCAGAATAAGGCAATATTTAGGGGTGCCCAGCAGAGGTTAGCCAGGAGTATCAAGATATGCATGTCCAGATCTTTCAAGAACCAGGTTCTGTGCAACCTGTCTGATGTTTTAAAAAGTGATTTGCCACAAAACAAAGGGCCAATTCCAAGCATAGCTTATATTTTCCAATGACTGCAGTGCAGAGTGGGTTTGAAAGGATGGCCCACCTGTCCTCCCAAAAGCAGAGAGAAGCTTAGTTAGGAGCACCTAGGAGGGCAATGCAGTGACCATCAGCAACTTTATCAATCTCTTTTCATTCAATGGGGGTTCCAAAGCTGCCCACACCCGTTTTGGGGATCTGGCCAGAACATCTCAGAATTTCCAGTAGGCCCCCAAAGATGGAAGATTTCTGCTTTTGTGGAACTCGGTTGCCTTGTTCTCCAATCTGATGTGTGTCTTCTCCTGCTCCTGCCTCAGATCTACAAGGGACCAGAGACTTCCTACCGCATCCCTAACGTGCAAACAAACTGTGAATACCGATTCAGGGTGTGCGCTGGGCGCCAGTATCAGGACTCCACTGGATGGCAAGAACTCTTTGGCCCGTATAGCCCGAGCACCGCCTTCTCATCTCAAAAGCAGGAGTTGCTTTCTCCGTGTTCGGACCCGGCTCCAGAGCTCCTGAAAAGCAAGCGGAAGGCCCTCAGCGACGAACAGTTTGCGTTTCTGCTCCTTGTAATCTTCGCAACGGTTGCCATTTTGTTTGCTGTTATCATTCAGTACTTTGTGATCAAGTAAGTCGGTGGCCACAAGAAGTGGGACTTCATCACTCAGCTTATAATTTTTCATATGGAAGTTTTACGCCTTGGGGTATTTATGTAAATTCCAATTAAAATGCTAGCTGGGAATGATGGAATAAAAGACACACATTTCCAATTTTTGCTGCTGAGTAACAGGTTGGATGGACAGGATGCCTTCCCCCCTCCTCTCCTCCCCGTCACCACCTCCCCCTTCAGGGGACGAAGAAAACCCGGGGGAGGGGGAGGAGAGGAGGAAGGGCAGACTGATGCGAAGAAACATCCCTATTACAGCACGGTGGTGCATCTTCTAATCAGGGTTAGCTGTTGAAAACAGCAAAAAAAAAAAAAAAAAGAAAAAGAAAAAAAAAAGAAAAAAAAAAGCTGCCTTAATTCTCAAGAGTTTTGACTTAATTTTCACAGTAAGTCCTGAATTCTCAAGTCGAGAGAGAGAGAGAAGGGAGGGCAGGAGACAAGCCCTAGCATTTTGGGGGACCAAGAGATGTAGCAGCAAAGATGCTTATTACACTTAAC
The DNA here is from genome assembly GCA_022577455.1 of Arizona elegans. NCBI lineage: Eukaryota > Metazoa > Chordata > Lepidosauria > Squamata > Colubridae > Arizona > Arizona elegans. The sequence goes on from JAKOOJ010000015.1 coordinate 10,959,412, forward strand.
AAGACAGTCCTGTATTCTAGGATGCAGCACGAGGAAACCATCTCGGATACGCTGTAGATAAAAAAAACCCTACCCAAATAACTTTTAGAGATAGCGTAAGGTTAATTTTTCCAGTTCTTTTAAAGGGGGGGAGAGAGTGTGGGAGTGGGGCACACCATCCCTTCTAGGGCAGCAGCTGTGGCAGGTGTGAGCCTTTTGAGTTTTTAATCCACGGAGTCCAAGGTGCCCAATTTACCTGGATGCAGAGGGATTCGCGGTGGTCTTGAAATACGGCGAGAGGGTCTCCCTTCCCCCACCCCCTGCTTCCGGAAGCGTCCATTTCTGATTGAGATGCTTTCTCTCGTTGGTAAAAAAACTCCACAAACGGTTGGCCCAACTCAACGTCTCTTCTCTGTGCCTGAGAGACTTAAGAACACCCTGTGCTTCTGACTTTAAAAAAACAATTTAAAACCGCTGCAGCGTTGGTTTTCTTTGTTTTCCAAGGGAAAAAAAAAAGCACAGCATTTTTTTTTGTCTTTAATGAGAACAAAAAAAAAAGTGCATTTATGATAAATGTTTCACTATTTGGCTCAAACTGAGCAAAAATGTTTTTTGTACTATTCTTAACATGGAATTAAAAAGTCGACTCTCTGGGGGATTTTTTTTTTTTTTTTTTGGTTTAGTTTTGTTTCTCGGGGCACCCTTCTAATGTCATCCGCTTGATTAAGTCACGTGTGAAAATTACTTCCCCCTCCTCCTTTCTCTCCCATCTTCCACACCTGCCCCTCCTCCCCCAAAGTTAGGTCTTAAATTTTAATGTAATTGTCACCTCTTCCGTAGCAGTTCCGTGTTCCACTGTTTGGTCTTGTGAGATTCCAAGTCTTTTCCGTTTGTAATGGAAATTTCAGTAACATCTCACGGCTTTGGGTCACTCACATTTTCTTTCATTTATTTGGGTGGGTTGGGAAGGTGGGAGGGTGAATATCATGCACTACAGAGGAACTGTTCTGTGTAAGGCCTCTGCAGCAAATACCTGTAAAATAAAAGTAATTAAACATTGTCTTTAACAGTCATGCTACTTTGAAAGCTTTGGAAACCATCCATTTTTGTTCTTTGGAAGAAGAAACTCAAGAGAGAGAGAGAGAGAGAGAGAGAGAGAGAGAGAGAGAGAGAGAGAGAGAGAGAGAGAGAGAGAGAGAAAAGAGTAGGCATTTTGTTGAGTTTTCCATATTGATAGGGACCGAAAAGTTCCACCTTACAAAACATCTGAATGCTTTGTACTTGTATATGGGAAAGTGGACGTAACTTGTAAAACTCATGTTTAGCTTGAAACATGTCTGTTTCCAAAACAACACAACTGGCTGTTAATTCATCATGATAGCTTATGGTTTGTGGCATTGTGTTTGCATTTCACACCTGGGGGAAAACACACACACACACACACAACTACACACACAAACACACACACACACGTAAATGATATCATATCACTTACTTATCTTTAAAGTAGATTTATGGTGCAATCTGAAATTTATCTTTTTTTTCCCCATAAAATGTACTCTCCTCTTTTATGTGATCTATTTATTTTGATTTGAAAAAGAAATTCTGGAAAAATGTATGTTTGAATGTATTGTTCTACTTGTAGCAGAACTTTTTAAGTTAATCATTTGTTGTAATGGAAGCCTCTGCTCAGTGTTGAAAAGAGTTTTATACAAATGTTTGTGTCTTTAGTTTGCAGGAATGTTTACAACCTGTTCTCCTTCATTTCGTTTCATACTTCACTTTTTTATAAAATAAAATAGATTTGTCTTCGGCAGATTTCTGTTGCGAAAGTGACAAAAAAACAAAACAAAAATATATAGGTGGGGAGAGAGAAATCTCACCGAATTGGCAGCAGTGTGAGAAATACATTTTTTTAAAAATTAGATTTTCTGAATAAAATACTAACCAAAATTACGACTTCCTAGAAAGTTAAATCTTTAATTTGTATTTGTAATTGCCACAAAATGTTTATTATATTTCCAGGAAGTTTACTGGAAAGCATAATGTAGAATTTTATATTTACAGCTATACATTCCAGATCGATGTACCTAGTGGCATTAATGTATTAGGTCTCCTTTTCTCTTGTATTGTAATTTTTGCCGTATTTCATACTTATGTTAAACCTGCCAGGCATTGTATTACTAAATTGTAACTATCAAATAGATAATATATTTAATATGGCCAATAAAAATTAAAAAAAATGTTCACATTTGGGATTGTGGAGTCGCTGTGTCTCATCTATCACACATACATATTGAACAGTGTACAACCAGGCTCTCCAAACTTGGCAACTTTAAAAGTTGTGGACTTCAACTCCCAGAATTCTAGGAGCTGAAGTTCACAAGTCTTAAAGTTGCCGAGTTTGGAGAACGGTGGTGTACAGGAATTGGCCAGAACCATCGATCATACATTTTTTTATATCCTACTTTAGTTCTTTTTAATACCATCCGCAAAGAACAACATCTTATGCTTTTCATAAGCATGAAAACTGGCCCATTTTTCGCAAAAATGGGCTTCGGGAGGCCAAAATTGCCTGTATTTGGTCTATAAGACGCACCAACATTTCCACCCTCTTTTATGGGGGGAGAAAAGTGCATCTTATACTCTGAAAAGTACGGTATTCTGTAGCTTATTCAACCTGATCAGACTGCATTAGACCCAAAGAGCGACATGAGAACTATTATCAGATACTGATTTGCTGCCCATATGGTTTCAAAGTGACTCTTTTGGAATGCCACTGACGATATTAAGCAGAAAACAGAAAAGTGGCCTTTGATTTTTCTTGAAATGAAAATTCCAGTTGGCCTTTTATATTTTTGAAAAATACAAATTGTTGCTCAAATTTTCTTTTACAGATATAAAGGTTTTACAAGAATCCAAGATGGCTGTGCCATGGAATACAATCACAAAAAATGCAGAAATACAAACAGGCCAAATCTTATATATATACATATGGCATTAAAACCATTAGGGCAGAGGTCTTCAAACTTGGCAGCTTTAAGACTTGTGGACTTCAACTCCCAGAATTCTCCAGCCAGCTGGCTGGAGAATTCTGGGAGTTGAAGTCCACAAGTCTTAAAGCTGCCAAGTTTGAGGATCCCTGCACTAGGGGTTGTGAGAGTAAAATTTAAGCAACCAAATTGGCAAATGAAAGGGATAAACTTATATGTTGATGATACTTCTATGGGCAGTTTGCTCATCCAAAGAATTGTGATACACAACTCTCTTACAAATTGAGCTGAAAAAGAAAAACGGTATTTGAAACAAACCAATGTGACTGAATATCACCGTCAAGCTGATTAAATAACAGTCTTAAACTGATCTGTGTTAAACTGATTAATTTACTTAATTAGAAACAAAGACTCATAAATAATTATCTAGAGAGCTGGGAAAAAAATACGACTGATATTTTAAGATGGAAGGATAGGCAAGGATGGAGAAGAGAATCAAATGTATTTTTCTTTTCTTGAAGGATAAAAATAAGAGCTAATTTCCATGTTTTACAAGAGAAGCGATCTTCATTGAGATTTGGGGGTGAGGATGGGAGGAGACGCCACTTACAAAGATTGTCTGGAAGCGGACAACCTGAAGTCTACGGAAAAGAAGGACTTGGGGGGACCTGATAGTATGCCAGTATTTGAGGGATTGTCACAAAGAGGAAGGGATCAACTTATTTTCCAAAGCACCTGAGGGCAGGACAAGAAATAATGGATGGAAACTAATCAGAGTTCCTTGGGAGTTGGGCGGCATAGAAATTTGATAAATTAAATTAAATTAATCAAATCAAATTAAATTAAATCAAATTAAAAAATCAAATCAAATCAAATCAAGGAGAGAAGCAACCTGAAATTAAGGAGAAACTTCCTAACAGTGAGGACAATTAACCAGTGGAACAGCTTGCTACCAGATCTTGTGGCTGCTTCATCACTGGAGGTTTTTAAAAAGAGATTGGACAGTCACTGGTCTGAAATGGTATAAGGTCTCCTGTTTGAGCAGGGGGTTGGACTAGAAGACCTCCAAGATCCCTTCCAGCTCTATTCTGATTGATTGAAGTTGTGGTTTCGAGTAGCTTCCTTTAGTTTGGACACCAGTTTGATCCGAAGTCACTGCTCTACGCTAGAATAGCGGATTGAATATCCTGGGTGTCATAGATTTATTGTTACCCTTTTTTTTAAAAAAAAAAATGGTTTACGGAGTTTCACATTTTAGGTAATGTTGTCTTTCACACGGAGAACCTAAATGGAGAAGAAACAGGAAGAGGAGCCGCTTAGCAACAACCTTTGCAGTTTTCACATCTCACACCCAATCAAGAGTGTTAAGGCAGCAAGATTAGCGTATGCACATGAGTGGAAAAATCAATACTTAATGATGGATTTGAAAATAATATATAAAATTAATGTGTGCGAAATCAGATAGATTAACTAGATTGATCAATGGTAAAAAAGATTCAGAATTTTATAACAGTTGGAAAGTATGGTACGATTGGGTCCAGAAAAGGTGGGATAGAATAGATATATGATGTATATATATGATGGCAAATATGTATGTATAAAGGAATGACTTTATATTTATGGACAATGTAATCACATTATACCATGGTGGCAGGATTGTATATTTTATTGGTGTATTGGTGTATAGAATATATTAATAAAAATTATATATATAAAAAAAGAGTGCTAAGGCAGCCATCAAAGGAAGCCCATCCATTCAGACCGCTTTCTTACCTCCAACTTGCAAAAGTGGCCAAATTGCAGATCTTCAAAAAGAAAGGTGGGTTTTGTATCAGAAGTTGTAAAACCTGGTCCCCAGTAGATCTGGCAGCGGGGCTCTTTAAAGGAAGAAAATCCGTTAGAACAAAAATAAGAACCACATCGCTTTACTGGGTGAGAAGTTGAAAGCCAAGCAGAGAAACACGGTTTTTAAGTGTCACCTCAGTTGGCGAAACAGCCCTCTCCCCCTCCGGAAAAGATCACATCCTCCTGCCTTTCATTTTCCTCCATCCATCCATCTATCCTGCCATTTAAGCCAGGGGGCCTGCCTTTTCTGATCCTCCATAGTTGATTCATCCATGAGAGCAGAGCATCCAACGTTACCTAAGAGGAGGATGGGAGATTCCGCAAATCTGGTTCAAAATCTTCCCCCATTAAAACTAGACAAGAGCATTTCGCTGGATATTGTCCCTTCCAAGAGGTCAATGATGTGGCACAAATTTAAAAAAATTAGTCAAAAGGCAGCACAATTGCTTTGGGTAGTTATAGGACCATTTTCCACTCATCTGATCCAATTTTCCAAGCTTGTCTCAATCAACAGCACCAAGCCAAGTAGCCTCTCGTCCTAATCATCCTTGTTGAGGCTGAAGAACCAAATTCTGAACTTCAGTGTCATACTACCTGGGGTTTAAAAGCTCCCTGTAGATCGGGGGGAGGAGGTGTCTCCAAAATAAGACTTGTGGACTTCAACTCCCAGAATTCCCCAGCCAGAGGAATTCTGGGAATTGAAGCCCACAAGTCTTAAAGACTTAAGGTTGCCAAATTTGGAGATCCTTGCTATAGATCAGAGGTCTTCAAACTTAGCAGCTTTAAGACTTGTGGACATCAACTCACAGAGTTCTCCAGCCAGAGGAATTCTGGGAATTGAAGCCCACAAGTCATAAAGACTTAAAGACTATCATATGTGGTGGTCATGCCAAAATGCAAAAAAAAAAAAAAAAAAAAAAAAGGAAAATGATCCAAAAACAATTAGAAGAAATTATTACCCAGAGAGTTCCATTGAAACCAGAAACATACCTATTAGGAATATTAACAAATCATTATGAAAAAGAAGCACAATATTTGATAACTCATATCCTGACAGCAGCAAGAATCACATTCGTGCAAACTTGGAAATTAGAAGACACGCCATTGGAGGACAAAATAATACTAAAAGTAATGGAATGTGCAGAGATGGATAGGTTTACCAAAGAAATACAAGAAAAAGAAGATACGGAATACTACCTGGTTTGGCAACGGTATTACGACTGGTTGGAGAAAAGGAAAACGAAATAAAAAATAGGACCATACAAAAAAAGAGACAGATTAGCAAGACAGAAAGGGAATACCAACTAAGGAAACAATAAATTAAAAAACAAATTTAAAATATTGTTATATAATGGCAAGATGTAGAAATACATATAAAGAAATATAGAATACCGATGTAACTTTCTTTTTCTATTTAGGTTCAAGTTGCAAGACTTGATTTAAATGTATATTTTGTCTATGTCGTGTATTGTCATAACTGTATTTGTTTGTTTTTTTCTTTTTGTTAGTTTTTAATCAAATAAAACTTTAAAAACAAACAAACATATATCTAGCTCCCTCAAAATAAATCACATGGTTTCCTCCTGGAATATATAGAAAACAACTATTCACTACCTAAAAAGGGACGCAGTGGCTCAGTAGCTAAGGCGCTGAGCTTGTCGATCGAAAGGTTGGCAGTTCAGCAGTTCGAATCCCTAGTGCCATGTAACAGGGTGAGCTCCTATTACTTGTCCCAGCTTCTGCCAACCTAGCAGTTCGAAAACACGTAAAAAATGCAAGTAGGAAACTAGGGACTACCTTTGGTGGGAAGGGAACAGTATTCCGTGCTCCTTTGGCGTTGAGACATGCCGGCCACATGGCCACGGAGATGTCTTCGGACAGCGCTGGCTCTTCGGCTTTGAAATGGAGATGAGCACTGCCCCCTAGAGTCAGGAACGACTAGCACATATGTGCAAGGGGAACCTTTAACACTTAACCAGCTTTTCTAAGCCACACTGCCTGCATGAGCTGGGAAAGATAAGTGCCATGCAAAGGCCGTGAAATTTTTTTTAAAAAAATGCATCTGAATTTTTTTTTTTTAATCCTTTATTGTAAAACCAACTGGGTAAGCCAGCTGGCTGGCGAGTGCTAAGTCTCAAAAGTGAGCAAAAGTCAAATTGGCATCAATTCTCTGAACCGCTGATGTCTCCTTTCTCTTCCTTGGCTTCCATTAAACTGCTCTCGTCGATGTTCTCTAGCGAGGAGGCATGTTGGAGGGACAGTTCGGACAGGGGCATCGTGGGAAGAAGGCTCTGCTCCGGATGCAACCACGGTTTTTTGCCTGCGTTGTGTTGCTGCTTCCAGGAAGCATACTTCAGACAAGCTTTGTACATTTTCTTCATAAGCTGAAGCGTGGGATGAGAAGAAGGGGAAAGAACCGGGGTCAAGATCAGGGGTGAAATGTAAAATTTGTTACTCTTGGTGGGGAGGGGGATAATGTGACTGGGTGGGCGTGGCCAACTTTTTTTTAAAAAACTTTTCAAAGCATTTTTTCTAATGCTTTGAAAAGCCTCTGACGATCAGGCAACTCAGCTGGGATCGTCAGAGAGGCTTTTTAAAAAATGCCTCTCTGCCGATCAGGGAACTCAGCTGGGATCGTCATAGACTTTTCAAAGCATTTTTTTAACCACCTCTTCTGCCAAGAGGTTGCAGAAAAAAATGCTTTGAAAAGCCTCTGACGATCCCAGCTGAACCGGGCGATCATCAGAGGCTTTTTTTTTACTTTTAAAAGCATTTTTTCCTCGGAAGAGGTTGTAGAAAAAATGCTTTTAAAAATAAAATTTAAAAAAAAGCCTCTGATGATCATGCAGCTCAGCTGGGCATTGGGGAGGTGGCGCAGGGATTTTTGCTACTGGTTCTCCGAACCACCCGCCGCCATCGCTACAGGATCGGGCGATCCGGTCCAAATCGGGAGCATTTCACCCCTGGTCAAGATAATAAATTAAAAAAACAAACCGTGAGCAAAATGTGTAAGTCCATTTCTCTTTCTCATAATGTTCTTTGCAGGTAATGTAGACAACACCACCATTTCACTAAGCTCCACCTGCTATTTAAAAGCTCAAACTGAACTAGAAGACCTCCAAGGTCCCTCCAAACTCTGTTAATTCTGTTATTTCGTTACCCCTTTCAACCCTCTTTCTTTCTTCTCCCAGATTTCCCATCACCTTTTAACATGCTTTTTTAAAATCTGGGAACAGGGAAACATGACTTTAATCTTTCTCAATTCTGTTGTCGTTGTTTTTGCTGCTGCTGTTCCATTTTCATAAGAATCTAAATTTAAATGAAGTTCTTCATCCCACACGTAAACGACAAAATGCGCCTGCCCACGTGCAGTGATGTGTTAAAATGAGATATAAGCAAAAAAGTCCAGCTCAAAACAAGCATTCTTAAAGGCACCACCGGAGAGGATTTTATACTTTACTTTTACTTTACTTTTACTTGATTTATATACCACCCTACTCCCGAAGGACTCAGGGCGGTGAAAAGCCAACAATAAAATACATACATACAAAATTTAAAAAGCAGAGATAAAATCAAATTAAATAGTTTGGCCCAAACAGATTTAAAACCCAATCAATTTAAAACAAATTTAAACTTTGAATATTAAAAATACTAAAAAATATTTAAAAATATTAAAAATGTTTAAAAAGAGGGAGAAAGCTAGGCCAGGCCCGCCTGGTGAAATAAAAAGATCTTTAAAGCGCGGCGGAAGGTACGCAGATCCGGGATCCTCCGTATCTCCGGGGGGAGCTCGTTCCAGATAGTAGGTGCCCCCTACTACACCAAATGCTAACATATTTACAAACTCCATAAATTTAAATGAAATCCAATCTGGAAACTTTTGGAATTTCAGTTGGTAGAAAGTGTTGGATTGGATAAAACAAAATGTCCAAACGTCATTGGGTAAAATCCAGATGTCAATGTGGGTGGTCCATCACTGGAAGGTTTTTAAGAAGAGACAAGATCCCTTCCAACTCTGGAGACAGCTGTGCGCCAAAAAAGCTAATACAATCCTTGGTTGCATAAACCGAGGCATAGAATCAAGATCACACGAAGTAGTAGCACCGCTTTATAAAACCCCAGTAAGGCCACACCTGGAATACTGCAACCAATTTTGGTCACCATACTACAAAAAAGATGTTGAGACTTTGGAAAAAGTTTAGAGAAGAGCAACTATGATGATCAAAGGTCTGGAGACTAAAACATATGAAGAACAGCTGCAGGATTTGGATTTGGCTAGTCTAAAGAAAAGAAGAATTAGGGGGTGGCATGATAGCAGTATTCCAATATTTGAGGGGCTGCCACAAAGAAGAAGGGGTCAAATTATTCTCCAAAGCACCAGAGGGCAGGACAAGAACTAATCAAAGAGAGAAGCAACCTGGAATCAAGGAGAAACTTCCTAATAGGGAGGACAATTAACCAGTGGAACAGCTTGCCTCCAGAAATCGTGGGCGCTCCATCACTGGATGTTTTTAAGAAGAGTCTAGACAGACGCTTATCTGAAATGGTATAGTTTCTCCTGCTTGAGCAGGGGGCTGGACTAGAAGACCTCCAAGGTCCCTTCCAACTCTGTTATTCCTTTGCCAGATGCTAACAGGACCCATTTGGGGAATATAAAAGCTCACATGCCAGTTAAGTGATAAGTCTCCAACAGTGGTGGGTTTCAAGAAATTTTACTACCGGTTCTGTGGGTGTGGCTTGGTGGGCGTGGCTTGGTGGGCGTGGCAGGTAAAATCTCCATTCCCTCCTCACTCCAGGGGAATGTTATTGCAAAATCCCCATTTCTTCCTGATCAGCTGGGACTTGGGAGGCAGAGAATGGGTGGGGGCGGGGCCAGTCAGAATTTTTACTACCGGTTCTCCGAACTACTCAAAATTTCCGCTACCGGTTCTCCAGAACTGGTCAGAACCTGCTGAAACCCACCTCTGGTCTCCAACCCCCACAGCTTTACGCAGTTTGGATAAGCCAGGAAAAAAAGAATTGCAAACCCTTCCTTCCATCTTTTATTTTTCATGTTCTTTTTAATAAAATTTACATACAAAAAGAATAGTGAGTTGGAGAGGCAGGTAGCCGTCTACTTACAACAGCTCATTTAGTGACCGAAGTCACAACGGCACTGAAAGAAAGGGACTTATGACCATTTTTCACACTTATGACCATTGCAGCATCCCCATGGTCACATGACATACACTTGGATGCTGTTCATATTTATGACGGTCACAGTGTCCAGGCATCATGTGATCCCCTTTTGCAACAATCTGAACGAGCAAAGTCAATGGGAAGAAGCCAGATTCACTTAATAACCGTGTTACTAATTGAACAACTGAAGCGATTCATTTAACAAATGTGGCAGGCAAATTATAAATTGGGACAAAACCCGCTTAATGGTTTTCTCACTTAGCAACATAAATTATGGGCTCAGTTGTGGTCGTAAATTGAGGACTACCTATACTTCAAACTAACCAAGGAGAGAAGCAACCTAGAACGAAGAAGAACTTTCCTTACAGAACAATTAATCAGTGGAACAACTTCTGTCCAGAAGTTAAGGATGCTCCATCACTGGCGGTCTTTAAGAAGAGATTGGACAACCATTTGTCTGAAGTGGTGTAGGGTTTCCTCCCTAAGCAGGGGGTTGGACTAGAAGACCTCCAAGGTCCCTTCCAACTCTGTCTCTTCTCTTCTTCTTCTCTTCTTCTTCTCTTCTCTTCTCCTCTCATCCCCTCCCCTCCCCTTTTTTATTCATTTATTTATTTATTATATTTCTATACCGCCTTTCTCCCGTAGGACTCAAGGCAGTGTCCTCTCCTCCCCTCGCCTCCCCCTCTCCTGCTCCTTTCTTCTCCTCTCCTCCCCCTTCCCTGTTCTTTTCTTCTCTTCTCTTCTCCTCCCTTTCCTTCCTCTTCTCTTCTCTTCTCTTCTCTCCCCTCCTCTCCTCCTCCCCCCTGCACTGCACTCCCCTGCACTATGCTCTGCTCTGCTCTGCATCATTTACAATTTTACCTCCATTTCTTACCTTTGCTCTAGTTGCCCATCAATGTCTCCACCTTAACCTTGCCCCAGGGAGATAAACACAACCTGTAGCTTTCCGTTACCTGGTCTCATTTAAATCAATATAAGTGCTGGGAAAAACCACCGTGACTCATGATGAGAACCAGCTCAGTCAAACAAGTGAAGCCTCACTCACCTTTGGTGCCAGGTACTGAGAAGCTTTATTCACAACCCACTTAGGCAGGGATCCTGGATTGGAGAAGAGATGGAAAATATACACAGCTTCAGTCAAGGTTAATTACATCCTCGTCCCACCCTTTTCCTTTTCCCACCTGGAAAGTGTCCATCCACCCCTTTGGGACAATGAACGCTTAGCTCTCGGCTCAAGTTAAATTCCTCTAAGAAGCATATTTGTGGACAAAAGCCAGACAGGAAGAAAAAGCATCACAAAGGAACTAGAGAGGATTGGGAAAGGGCAGTGAACAGAAGCCAAAGAAGATAAGGAAGGGGAAAGAAGAAACCATGAAAGAACATACATTTCTAGGAAAAAGCTGTCGAGGAGAGGAATCGAAGTAAGATATGAACTGTTTCTAGACTTCAAACCCTACACCTAGAAAGTGTTTTGGGTGGAGGGGTTGCTCCAGCACTCAAAAACTCTTTGCTGGCGGATCCCACTATAGAATCCTGCACCAAAAGAGGATTCATAAAGGGTTTGGAGGACAACTACAATGAAATAATTGAAAAAAAAAACTAGAATGTCCTCCTTAGCAATAGCACTTAGACTTATATACTGCTTCATAGTGCTTTTACAGCCCTCTCTAAGCGGTTTACAGAGTCAACACATGGCCCCCAACAATCTGGGTCCTCATTTTACCCACCATGGAAGGATGGAAAGCTGAGTCAACCCTGAGCTGGGATGGATGGATGGGGAAGGGAGGGGAAGAAGGAAAATAGTCATAGCACTTAGACTTATATACTGCTTTATAGTGCTTTTACAGCCCTCTCTATGTGGTTTACAGAGGTAGCATATTTGGCCCCAACAATCTGGGTCCTCATTTTACCCACCTCGGAAGGATGGAAGGCTGAGTCATCCTTGAGCCTGATGAGATTTGAACTGCCAAATTGCAGGCAGCTGGCAGTCAGCAGAAGTAGCCTGCAGTACTGAACTCTGACCACTGCGCCACTGCGGCTCATACATAGAACATGGTCAGGAGGAGGAAGCACATTTGCGGAGAACCTGGAACCAGCCTGGGGTGGGGGTGGGGGAGGAGAGGATTGCCCTGGCCCCTACCCAATTTGGAATTGGATCCTTTTGTTTACATTCAGGGCAGTGAAAAATAACCCATTCAATACAATCCAGAATTATTTCAGTGACTGAGATCCCACGACAGCCACAGCTTTGGCTTTGATGATAAAATGGATGGCCTATACATTTAATAAGTAAATAAATAATAAGAACAAGAAACATTGTGCCCCCCAAACTACAAGACTTAAAAAGCACTTGGATTGGGGCCTCAACTAATATTTTAGTTGAGGCCCCGATCCAAGATACACAGACTTTACGTGACACCCAGGTGTTCCTTGGGAGATCAGGTCTGTTCCTCATGCTGATTTCTTGAACTCTAACATGCTTCCCACGCTTGTTTAATGCCTCCTGCAAACCTTACTCCACACGGATGAAAACCACTCTTAGCTGTTGTGGATGTAGCGGTTAATTGATGAGCTTCCCACACTGAACGATGGAGTGAGTGGGTGGGTGTGGGTGGATGGGGCTCTGACTCAGACAGTAATAACAGCAATAACGTTTAATCTTACAGGCAGCCCAACAGTGATTAACAGCAATCTCTGGACAGTTTACAATGCGAGCATTATTTGCACATTGCCCTCAACAATCTGGGCTCCTCGTTTTATCAACCTTGAAAGGATGGAAGGCCGAGTCAACCTTGAGCCAGTCAAGATCGAACTGTTGGCAGTGGGCAGAGTTTAATGCTGCAGTTTAACCACAGTGCCACTAGGGGTCCTGCTCCAGAACTTGGAATGGCTGACCAAGCAATTTTCAGGACCACATAAGCAGCTCAGGATCTGGTCTTGAAGCAGGTTGGGGTATCTTGCACAAATAGTTCAGTTTACCTTGGCAAGACTCCCATGTTTGAAGTGGCTCTCATCCCAGGCTACTTCCTGGCAGCAGCTGATTATTTTAAATAAAATCCATTGTGGGAATGCTCATCTGTGCTGTGATGAGCAGAGCACTGGGCCTAAAGCACCTTTCACATGTTTCATGTGTCCAAATAAAGGCAACATCTATCTGTAAAATGGGTCCTTACCTTTTGGGTCTACCTGAGCCAAATAAGTCAAGCAGCAGCTGTTAGGTCCTGTTGGTTGCACCAGGTATCCAGCTAAGAGTGACACAGCTCTGACGAGGTCCTTGTGGGGAGGGTATTTCTATACAAAGGAAAGCCAAATAATGGGTTGCGGTTGAGTTTTAGGTCTGAGACTTTTGACCAGTCTTTGTTGTGGCCTGTTGGCTGCCGATCCCCTCCAGCAGCCGAATCAAAGGAGGAGGAGGAGGTGGGAGTCAGGATCAGCATCAAAGCAACCTGAGAGCTCCGAGGGGGAAGAGAGAATGGAGCTGGCAGAGAGAGAGAGAGAGAGACAGATGTGGAGCCTGGGCCATCCATCAGCTCTCAGATGGAGAGTCAACAGCCCCCAGGTCTGGAGGTGGCTGAGGAGGAAGAGGAGGAACAGCTGGGTCCAGTGCCTGATGCACAGATGCACAGAAGGCAGAGGAGAGGAGAGGAGAGCAGTGGAAATCTATGGGCCGATCCTTGGGAAGGAAGAGCCACCGCTGCTAGCGAAACCCCACCTTAGCTCTGAGGATAAAAGGCAGGGGGCAGAGATGAATAGATGTGGCCCACAACTATTCATCTTCCGGATGGACGGACTTGTTAGCCTGCCTTGAGAGAGAAACTTTTTGCCGGGGCTGCCGGCACTCCCAATAAAGGAATCTTTGAGTTAACTTCAGAGGGTTTGTCGTGTTTGGAGAGCTGGGTCCGAACAGTCTTAACTGAACTGATTTTTGTAGCTGTGGACCTGCAAAGCCAACACTGACCACTAGGGACTCTGTTGTGGAAGAAAAGCACATCTACCACCAGAGGGCAGCTCTACCAAATACTTCCAGTGCTAAACTAAACATTGTGATGGTTTCTCACAACCCACCAAATCTGGGTTAAGAAAAGAAACTGTATCACGGCAGTATGCAATGCCCAAACAATAGGATGTTTTTTAGGCTAGGTTAGTTCCTACAATGTGGTGAAAGCAGAATTACTAGGCCCATTTTAGTCTAGCGTATCATGCTGTGCAAATCATACTGTGTCGGTTGCAGTATGCTGGGGTCATGGAATCCCTTTTGCAACCTTCTGACAAAGTCAGTGGGGAAGCCAGATTCACTTAACGACCATGCAGGGATTCACTTAACAACTGGTGGCAAGGAAAGTCGTAAAATGGGGGCTAAACCAGGGGTGGAATTCAGCAGGTTCTGACAGGATCGGGAGAACCGGTAGCGGAAATTTTGAGTGGTTCGGAGAACCGGCAAATACCACTTCTGGCTGGTTCCAGAGTGGGGTGGAAATGGAGATTTTGCAATATCCTTCTCCCAGGAGTGGGGAAGAAATGGGGATTTTGCAGTATCCTTCCTCTGCCATGCCCACCAAGCCACACCAAGCCCACCACACCATGCCCACAGAACTGGTAGTAAAAAAAATTGAATTTCACCACTGGGCTAAACTCACTTAACCTATGTCTCACTTAGCGGCAGAAAATTCTGGGTTCAATTGTGGTCATAAGCCAAGGACTGCCTGTATGTGATTAAGCCATCCGTATTGCTAAACCACCTGCAAAAGACTTTACCTGTTCGTTCGGCTCACTTACCTGGTGCTTGACAGAGAAATTGAGGATGACATATGACTTATCCAAGACTCGCCAGGACCTCAGGGTGACCACATCTCGGTTCTTTAAAGGTTTGGGGCACTTCCCTAGCCGAGAAGGTAGAAAAGGTGTGCATCAATTTGGTAGGCAGAGATTGAAATACAAAGAAAAAGCGGGGAGGGGGAGACATAATTTAAATCAGGGGTCTCCAACAGGGGTGAAATCTACTTACCTTCCCTACCAGTTTGGAAGTGCACGCATCTCCCGCACGCTTGGACCCTCTGCGCATGCGCAAAGGCTAAAAAACAAGTTACTTCCTGGTTAAAACCAGGAAGTAACGACGACCGGGTGGGTTGGCGGAGCCTCGCGCTGCCGCCACTACCGGTTCTCCAAATCACCCGCCGCCATCGCTACCGATTTGACCAAACCGGTCCGAACCGGTAGCATTTCATTCGACCAAACCGGTCCGAACTGGTAGCATTTCATTTGACCAAACCGGTCCGAACCGGTAGCAAACATCATTCCTGGACGCATGCCTCTGAAGGCGTGATAAACGATTGCAGCAGCTCAGGAGGCGTGCTAGGGATTAGAACTGAGTCATTGGACCACACCCCAGAGACTATATAATAGAGGGTGGTGGCCAGTGATCCTTGTGACGAACAAAGTAAACCTTGGATAGTCACTAAAGCCTCGTCCGGAACTGCTGAGAGAAATATTTATTGTTGTTGGACGTTTGGACGCTGAGTATGTTATCTGTCTGTTTTCTGTGGAAATAAACGCACTTGGCAGACGGTGTGTAAATCACTGCCAAAGTTGGAGACAAGGACCTGGGTGTGTGCCAAAGTGTTTCCTTAACCCTCGGCTGGCTGTGTGTGTGTGTGTGTGTGTGTGTGTGTGTGTGTGTGTATGGGGACAGATCACCTAGTTCTGTGATGGCAAAACTGTGGCACACGGAGCCATTTCTGCAGGCACACGAGCCGTCGCCCTAGATCAGCTCCACCACGCATGTGCGCGTGCCTCCGCCGGCCAGCTGATTTTCAGGTCTGTGCCCCTCCCAGGAGTCTCCACGTGGCCTGTTTTGGATGCCAGATAAGTACAAGGCTTGCACAGAGGCTCTGGGAGGGCGAAAAATGGGCCACCGGAGGGCTGGGAGAGGCCGTTTATACCCGCCTGGAGGCTCCGGAGCCTGTAAAGGGCGAAAAATGGAAGTCGGAAAACGCGCCTCCGGAGGCTTCAGGCCCAAAACAGGGTACGGCGGGTTGCATGCGCATGCGTGCAAGGGGGTGGGGGAGAGGTTGGGGGGGTTCATGTGCATGCGTAGGGGGGCAGGGCATGCGTGGGGGGAATTGCATTATGGGTGTGGAATGCGTATGTACGCTATTGTGCGCGCACGTTTTTGGCACCCGAGGAAAAAAAGTTAGCCATCACTGTTCTAGTCCATGCCTATAAGCACCTTACGGCATATTTTGTGCATAATACGTGCCACACGGTTTGCTAGTTCGGGAGGGACAACCATAAGCTACACAGAAAGCCAGATCAGGGGTGAAATGTTCCCGGTTCGGACCGGATTGCCCGATCCGGTAGTGATGGCGGTTGGTGGTTCGGAGAACCGGTAGCAGAAATCCCTGCCCGCCCCCCATGCCCAGCTGAGCTGCGCAATCATCAGAGGCTTTTTTTTTTTACTTTTAAAAGCATTTTTTTCTACAAATGCTTTTAAAAGTAAAAAAAAAAAAGCCTCTGATGATCCCAGTTGAGTTGCCTGATCGTCAGAGGCTTTTAAAAGCATTTTTTTTTTACAATCTTTTCGGCCGAAGAGGTTGTAGAAAAACTGCTTTTGAGTGTAAAAAAAAAAATGTTGACCATGCCCACCCAGTCACTTTACCCCACCACCACTAAGCCACGCCCACAGAACCGGTAGTAACAAATTTTACATTTCTCCACTGAGGCAGATGCTCTTTTCTAACTACCAAGGATCTGAGATATCAGCAGATATTGGCCACTTTCGGACCCCAGCCTGCTTAGCCAGAGGTCCAGAGATGAAAATTTCTGAAAGCGTCTTGAACAAGGCTTCCGAATGAAGGTCGCCAACTTCTGGTATCGCAAGATCTTCTTCTAATTCCAGAAGAAATTCCAGAAGTGTATACTAAGGCCAACTCAGTCTGGTCTGCGTCATCCCAAAAGCCTAAATTAGCTAAATCTGGTTCCACTTTAATTATAGCATTCAGAGAACCATGTAATTTGGGGCCCTAGGCCTAAAGAGAGAAGGTCACTTTGGGATAGTGGTTAGGGCATCAGGCTAGAAACCTGGAGACAGTGAGTTCTACGGAGTCTTGCCTTGGGCCCAAAGTCAGCAAGGGGATCTTGGGCCAGTCACTCTCTCTCAGCCCTAGGAAACAGGCAATGGCAAACAAACCACTTCCAAAACACCTTGCCAAGAAAAATGCAAAATGCAAAACTGTCTAGACCCGTGATGGTGAACCTATGGCACACGTGCCACAGGTGGCAAGCGGAGCTGAGTTCTGGCGCTCATGCGTGTGTCGGCCAGCTGATTTTCGGGTTTTCTGGGCCCACCAGAAGTCAAGAAATACAGTTTCTGGCCTCTTGATGGCCTCCAGGGAGTGGGGGGATGAAGAAGGCTTGTTTTTCACTCTCCCCAGGCTCCAGAGCCTTTTATGGAGCCTGGGGAGGGCGAAAACGGCCTTCCCCACTCCCACGGAGACCCTCTGGAGGCCAGAAACAGCCCGTTTCCTGACTTCCGGTTGGACCGGAAGGCCTGTTTTTTGCTTTCCTCAGGCTCCAGAGGCTTTCTAGGACCCTGAGGGAGGGCGAAAACGGCCTTCCCCACCCCTCCAGAGCCTGGAAATGGCCCATTTCCCGATTTCGAGTCCCACCGGAAGTCTGGTGTCCCACTGTGCCATCATGTGCCAAAAGCAGGGGGAGGGGGGCATGCAGGGGGCAGGGCACATAGAATTATGGGTGTGGGCACACACGTGTGCGACCCCCCCCCCGCGCAACCCCCGCTTTTGGCACTCGATGGCAAAAAGTTTAGCCATCACTGGTCTAGACTGTTTTTAATCTGGATGCCAAAAACTACGAATCAAATCCTGCTGTCTTGCTTGTTAAGAACGATATGCACCTAATAGCACGAAATCTTCTCTGGTCCTTACTCACAAGAATAGTATCCCACATCAGCGTTGTCAGAGAGCCGGGCGATCTCATGGGTTTCTATAACATTCAAGTCCCACTTCTTCCGGTATTCGGTGTCATGGAGAACATCAAATACGGTCTCCGCTGATACGTCTGGCATGTTCACACGGCCCTGTGATCAAAGGAGAGGCAATGTCAGAAGAGTCACTGGCGTGACGGTGCTGAGTAGAGGGACACGTTAAACAGCTTGCTGAGGTCAAGCTGTTCTAGGTTGAGTTCATGGTCTTGAATCTTGAGTTCTGTCTCTATAATTTCTCTATAATTTCTTACACAGAGGCTCTCGCAGACATGATAAGGATATAAACACTGTACAAATAAACCATAGAGGTGCAGTGGTTAGAATGCAGTATTGCAGGAAAACTCTGCCAGCTGTCAGCAGTTCAATCCTGACCGGCTCAAGGTTGACTCAGCCTTCCATCCTCCCAAGGTCGGTAAAATGAGGATTCAGATTGTTGGGGGCAATGTGCTGATTCTCTAAACTGCTTAGAGTAGGGGCCTCCAACCTTGGCAACTTTAAGCCTGACGGACTTCAACTCCCAGAATTCCCCAGCCAGCAAAGCAAAGCAAAGCTGGCTGGCTGGGAAATTCTGGGAGTTGAAGTCCACCAGGCTTAACGTTGCCAAGGTTGGAGACCCCTGGCTTAAGAGTGTTTTTATAAAGCACTGTGAAGCGGTATATAAGTCTAAGTGCTATCGCTACACCGCCCCACCCCTGCTCTCAGATGTGGCAAAAGTGATCAATCTGTGTATCAAAAGGTTTGATTAGCTTTATCAGAGTATAAAATACAAAGAAAAATGAAAATAATGGGAAGCTAGGCCGAGGGGAAAAGGGAAAAAGAGAAAGTGAGGGTAGAAGGGGGAAAAAAAAAGGCTTTGACCTCCAACTCTTTTTAGCACAGTAGTAGACAATAACATTACAACCTCAACTGTTTACTTTTCTACCATAATATATAATTCAATTCAATTCAATTCAATTCAGTTCTTTATTGTCAGTGCACAACATATGTACAATGAATTGGTTGAGCTCCCTATACTAGCCGTTGCCATAACAACAAATCTATCATCAGCAAATTCCGACCAGAAAGTCAGAATTTCATTTTTCATGAAAAGTGATCCATCTAAAACGGCTTTGAAAAAGAAAAACCGATGGATCAGTGGCAACCAATAGTTTTTATCCTCAGTTGGTTTGGAGAGCTTTGGGTCACACTCAGAATCAAAAGATTATGGGCATATTTCTTGGTTTAAATATTTGAAAAGCTATCTTGCATTTTTGTGCATTTTAATGTCGGTGGTTACCTTGAGTGTTCCATTAACAGAGGAAAAAAAAACCCAAACGAGAAGCTAATTGGAAGAAAGAATAATAAAAGATCCAAGTTGTGGATTTTCAGAATAGACTTTAGAAGTAATAAAAGTTTGGCTGGCAAGAGACCAGTGTTGTTAATGACGGCTACAGGAGCAAATGTAGAAAACATTCCAACATAATGATTCCCCACACACACAATCTAGGAAAATAACAGGTTGGATTGGATGCATGAGATGACCTAGAGCAGAGGTAGGCAACCTTAAATAAGCAAAGAGCCACAAAGGTCCTAACTGGAATCCCCCCGTTCAATTCTGGAGCCGACCAGAAGTCTGGTTCCCCCACCATAGAGTCTCCTCCTAGCTCGACGTCCTTTTTCCTCTACCTATCCTAACCAAAAGCCCTATCAACTGTGGAGCCGACCGGCGACAGGGAGCCGCAGCAGAGGGATGAAAGAGCCACATGCGGCTCCAGAGCCGTGGGTTGCTGACCCCTGACCTAGTGAAATCCAGTGTAAGCCACTTGAATAAATTATGGGGCTATGAAAATACCTTCTGTCCCTTAGCAAACAAATGTTTGACACCCATTGTGCTCTCTCCAAATTGGCACGCTCTGGATAATTTCTACCTCCTACTATAAGCCAACAACAATCCTCTTTTAAGTATTACAACATACTATATCTTAGATATAGAGGCCAGATTTACTTAACAACTGTGCTACTAACTTAACAACTGCAATGATTCGGTTAACAACTCTGGCAAGAAACGGGACAGGACTCACTTAGCAACGGTCTTGCTCAAAAACAGAAATTTTGGCCTCAACTCTGGTTGTAAATCAAGGACTAACTGTAATCCTGTACATTTTGAGGGCTTCAGATTGAAGAAAGCAATGCTCCGTAGGGACATACATATTCCCTCATTTTATGTGTAAATATGACAGTTACATCTCTTGCTTTGGACACCTCTAAAATCAGAAACCCAAAGGGGTTTTTGATTGCATTTTAATTGCAAATTGTTATTTTCTGGCACTGCACACCAGAACAACTAGACACAAGGACAGTTTTTTTTCCCAAATGCCATCCCTCTGCTTAACAACCAATTCCCACAACACTGTCAAATAATTTACTAAGTCTGTATTACTATTATTTTTCTCTTCCTTATTAGTATCTATCTCTTCCCACTTATGACTATAACAATGTTGCTTGTATCTTTCAATTATATTGTTTTTGTTTCCTAGTACGATTTGATAGCTTATTAGTAACCTTGACTATCACTAAGTGTTGTATCTTTTTATTCTTGATGAATGTATTTTATTCTCCTTATGTACACTGAGAGCATATACACCTAAGACAAATTCCTCGTGTGTCCAATCACACTTGGCCAATAAAGAATTCTATTCTATTCTATTCTGTTCTGTTCTGTTCTGTTCTGTTCTGTTCTGTTCTGTTCTGTTGTTCTGTTCTGTTCTGTTCTGTTCTGTTCTGTTCTATTCTATTCTATTCTATTCTATTCTATTCTATTCTATTCTATTCTATTCTATTCTATTCTATTCTATTCTATTCTTCTATTCTTCTTTAAAGGAGTGATTTTCTACATCTGAAATGCACTCATGTTTATTTTCTTCTTGAAAAAGCATAGTTATCAATGCAATTCTTTGCTCACAGACACATTTCTATTCCTTGCTCTTTTATTTATCTTACCTAGAGGAAGACTTGAACTCAGCTTTCCTCATTGTTAGTCCAACTTTCTACCCACCATGCCACCATTCCCACCCTTAATTTTTGCCCTTTTTACCTGGCCTGTTGCTAATGAAAAAGGAGCAGCGTCTCTTACTATTTCTCTACTTTGAGGAAAAAACTCCCATAGCAGCTCTGAAGCTCTTTCGCCACTGCTCCTTTGTAAATCATTGATCTCTGTTGGCCAACTTCCTGGTTGACTAGTAAAACAGTGACTTCGTTTGGCTTCAGAGCAAGGAGCAAATCCTAGGTTCCCCATGGATTACTCAACAACCCGGGATGTGATGTCCCATCAAGGACATTTCTCATCAGGCTCACCTAATTGTAATCTAAAAAGAATTCAAGAGTGACACTGAAAAGACGGAATATCTCTTTCTTTCCTTTTTTGTGGAATTATTAGAATTAGAAGCCAGCAAAAAGGAGAATTTTTATGGCAGGGATAATCTACAACTTTCCGCTTTCTGAACTATGTCCTTGCTTCCAAAGAGATTTTTTTACTGGATTTTCCTGTAAATCAAGTGTAAGTGAACAAGGGAAGATTAGGAAATTGGAGGCTTAACAGGCTCTGCTTGTTACTGATGTGCAGAAATCTGGATTCCAAGAGCAAAACGAGATTCAAAACAGGTGCATAGAACGTATCCAGAAGCCCCCAAATTCAACACATCTCATCCCAACTATGAAAGATAGATTTCAAGTCCAGAAAAAGACACATTTGCTTTAAGATGCTCTTATTCATGTTTTGGTCTTGTCTTGCTTTCAATCCTAGTCCTTGATTTACAAGTCCTCGACTTGCTTTCAGAGAAGAGCAATCAAGATGATTAGGGGACTGGAGGCTAAAACATACGATGAATGGTTGCAGGGACTGGGCATGGCTAGTCTAGTGAAGAGAAGGACCAGGGGAGACATGATAGCATTCTTCCAATATTTGAGGGGCTGCCACAGAGAGGAGGAGGACAACCTATTTTCCAAAGCACCTGCAGGCCAGACAAGGAATAATGGATGGAAAGTGAACAAGGAGAGATTCAACCTGGAAATAAGGAGAAATTTGCTGACAGTGAGAACAATCAACCAATGGAACAGAAGTTGCCTTCAGAAGTTGTGGGAGCTTCATCACTGGAGGCTTTCAAGAAGAGACTGGACTGCCATCTGTCAGAAATGGTGTAGGGCAGTGTTTCTCAACCTTGGAAGCTTGAAGATGGGTGGACTTCAACTCCCAGAATCCTCAGAATCCCCAGATTCTGAGGATTCTGGGAGTTGAAGTCCACCCATCTTCAAGCTTCCAAGGTTGAGAAACACTGGTGTAGGGTCTCCTGCTTGGGCAGGAGGTTGAACTAGATGACCTACAAGGTCCCTTCCAACTCCGTTAATCTGTATCTGCATCTAAATACAATTCCCTTAGTGACGGTTCAAAGTTACAACGGCACTGAAAAAGGTGACTCATAATTGTTTTTCACACTTATGACCATTGCAGCATCTCCATGATCACATGATTTACATTCAGATGATTGACAACTGAGTCACATTTATGACGGTTTGCAGTGGCCTGGGGTCCTGTGATTTTGCGACCTTCTGACAAGTAAAGTCAATGGGGAAAACAGATTCACTTAACAACCATGTTACTGATTTAAGAACAGCAGTGATTCGCTTAACAAATATAGAGAGAAAAGTAATAAATAGGGGCAAAACTCACTTAACAAACTTCTCACTTAGCAGCATAAATTTTGGGCTCAACTGTGGCCATAAATTGAAGACTACCTGTATTAATGCAATCTTGGAAAGAAATAGACTAGATATAAATGCGAAGTCAAACTCTATTTCTAAAATACGGACTGCATCCTTCTACGAAGATCTTTGGAAAAGAAATAATTTATGTAATAAACAGAAAGCCTTTTATCCTGAATATCAAGCAATGGATTTGAGATATGATCTATAGAAGAGAGGATGAAACAATACGTTTTTCACAAGGTGTGGAAAACATTGGATTGAATTCTGTATCGGCATTACGCAAACATTATATTTTCCCTCTTGTGTTTGATTTAGTTTGATTTGGTTTTTAATGTTTTTTTAATCTTTTAAATGTTTTTAGAATGGTTTTTTTTAAAATGCATTGTGAACCACCCCGAGTCTCCGGAGAGGGGCAGCATATAAATTTAATAAATAAAATAAAAAATAAAATAAAAAGTATATTGCTGTTGCAAAGTTGAAACCGTAATGCAAAAGCAAGAAAAATGTACAATAACAGTATTTTTAGAAAAAAGACAAAAAGAAAAAGGCCCTTGGGATACCCACAACGTACAGATCCTTTTCTCAATGTATAATTGCTACTGATTTTTTTTCTATTGCAATTGTTTACATTCCACTATGAAAATTATTTAACAAACATGAAAATTCCTCCCAGCAGGTACAAAGTGCACGCCTATCCTTGCTCAAAATCCTGTTTTAACTTCAGAATTGATCTCTCTGCTTAGCTCTGCTGCCTGTAACCAACAATGACTTTGAGGGGTCCTTAGTGCTCTCTGAGCATTTTTCTTGCAAACGTTTCATTACCAAACTAGGTAATATCATCAGTGCTTCAAGAAAGCAACCAAGCTCAGAGAGCACCAAGGATCTCTCACTTCAACCCTGAGCTACGAATTTTCTCCTTGATTGGTAACAACTTTGAAAGGAATCAATCTTAGTTTGGGAAAATTCAGTACTTTCTTATAGTTGTACGAGTTTTCAAGAAAACAAGTACAGGCAGTTCTTGACTTACAACCACAACTGAGCCCAAAATTTCTGTTGTTAAGTGAGTTTTGCCCCATTTTATGACCTTTTTTTTTGCCGCAGCTATTAAGTAGAATCACTGCGGTTGATAATTTAGCAACCTGGTTGTTAAGTGAATCCAGTTACCCCATTGAGGTCTCAAAAGGGCCTTGGGACATGACCTTGGGACACAGCAACGGTCATAAGTATGAACCAGTTCCCAAGCATCTGAATTTTTATCTTTTATCTTTTTTTTAATTTAAAAAGTTTTTTTATTTTATAAACAAACAATACATAATCAATCATTCAATGTATCATCTGAATACATCTTTTGTGTCTTCTTCTTACTCCTCCAGTATTTATCATATCTTAATATTATCATTTCATTTATTATGACATTTCCCCCACATTTCTTATTTCTCTATTAATACATTTATCTATCTTTTTATTTTATTAAAAATTATACAACAATTTTATCCCCACACAACCTTCAACCCCCCCTCGACTTCCCAGAGCAAAAACAGGGTATAACATTTAACAAACATAAGCTAAAATATGCTAACTTACTACAAGATTCAAAACTCCCTCACGCTCTTTAACTCCCCTTTTAAAAATTATTCATCAACCTTCCTTTTATAAATTCTCTTATCACATTTCACATTTGTTACTAAAATCCTTTTCATATCTTCTTTTTCAGCATTACTCCGTAATAAAATTCTAAATTAAACATTTACCAAGCATCTGAATTTTGATTCACATGATCATGGGGATGCTACAGAGGTTGTTAACTGTGAAAAACGGTCACAAGTCACTTTTTCCAGTGCCATCGTAATTTTGAACTGTCACTAAATGAATCGTTGTAATTCGAGGACTATCTGTAACCCATTTAGAAGCTAGGATGCATAATTAATTCTATTTGGTTTGCTGCCTCTGAGATGGGGCCTCCTTCAGAGTTGAAATCCATTCTCCAAACACATTTGGAGATTATAAAATCAGGGAAATCTGGCATAAATTTATGGAAGGGAGGAGGTGCATGAATGTACCGTTTAGTCAGTAAACCACACTTTACAGTTCCTTCTAATCTTTCAAAACCTCAAAGAAAATTAGCACTCCATGAACAGCAGAATCCACAACCTTCCATTATTTCAGCCTAGTCTGCCTCAAGGGTTGCTGGAAAATTAAAAGAAGACTGAGATCAATTTTGCCGTTCCAAGATATTTTAAGTAGAGGAAAAAAATGCAATTACTGGCCAGAAGTTCAGCAGGCTGAATAACAATGAAAAAGAAGCGTGCCCTGATTTATTTTACTGCAGTTTCTTATATTGGAGTTATTGCTTCTGGTCATTTTAAATTTTTTTATATATGTCAAATACTTTCAAGCCCATACTGGAGAAGTTTCCATTTTTCATTCGAGATTTTTTTTTTTTCATCAAGAAAAAACATCTTTTGACCAGTCACAGACCAAGATGTCTTTAGATCTTGTCGAGCAATAAATGATGGTTCAAAAATTATATTATGAACTTTTCCAAACAATTTGTCTATATTCTGTATTGGATTGTTGCTCTTATTATTTTTAATTATAAGCCACCTCCAATTTGGCAGCCTTATAAGCCTAAAGAAACTATTTTTTCTCATTTAAAGTGCTACAAGTTATTTTTGAAACACAAGTATTGAAATAACTAAAAATCAAGGGACTACTAATTAATGTCTATTTAAGCATCCTTTGTGAAAATGGTTAGGCCTTCAGAAGACACTCACTCCCCCTCCCAAAAAAACCCACCCAAACAGCTAAACAGCTGTTAGATAAAATTGTCCTAAATATAATAGAGCTCTTTGAAGTCTAATCAAAACCAGCATCTTAGTTTCTTGGTGGCTCAGGCCAGGTAGGCAGTTGTTAAGCCTACAAGATAAGACTGTCTGCCCAAGTAAAATTTAAATTAGGTTTTGGTATGTCTCGGTACCTAGTAATTTCAGCATCATTACTGCCCAACTTCTAATTAAGGCGTACTTCCAATCAGAGGCTCCTATTAGATTAACATGAATAAGATTGAGTTTCTTGCTCAAGAAGAAGCGTCTGCTTCTAGCAGATATTAAAGGAGAAACTATTACTGAAGACCATGATCAGTAGAAAGGAAAATATTTTATCGGTCACAGTTTTGCCAGTCAGGGCTCAAGCCAAGAGGACTATATTTTGGGCTCTCCTTCCTTTTTGATGGTCACAACTCCATGAAGCTAGTTGAGTATCTCTGAAAGAGAACAATTATTGGAGGCCAGGTCACCCGATGGTGAAATTGAGGAACTGAATTTAACAGAATGGAAGGGAGTTTGAAGGTCTTCTAGTCAAACAGGAGACCCATACCATTTCAGATGGACGATTGTCCAATCTGCACTGGCTCCTGGTGGTCTTCTGGGTGCGCTTTAAGGTGTTGGTTCTCACCTTTAAAGCGCTCCATGGCTTAGGGCCAGGGTATTTACGAGACCGCTTTCTGCTACCAATAACCTCCCACCGGCCAATATGCTCTCACAGAGAGGGCCTCCTCAGGGCCGTCGGTCAAGCAATGTTGGCTGGCGGCCCCCAGGGAGAGCGCCTTCTCTGTGGGAGCACCTGCCCTGTGGAACGAGCTACCTCCCGAAATACGACTGATCCCGGATCTCCGCACTTTCCGTAAGGCCCTGAAGACGTTTTTATTTCAGCAAGCCGGCCTAGCCTGAATAGGTTTTATGGGTTAGTTTTTTAATTGTATAGCTTGGGGTTTTAAATTGGGAGGCCAATTAATTTAATTTATTTTTAGTTATCTTAACTTTTATATTGTATGTTATTTTAATTTTCGGCTGTTCACCGCCCTGAGTCCCTTCGGGGAGAAGGGCGGTATATAAATTCAATTAATAATAATAATAATAATAATAATAATAATAATAATAATAATAATAATAATCTCCTCTTAAAAACCTCCAGCATTCAGAACTTCTTAGCTAATTGTTCAACAACCCAACTACTGCAGCATTTCCCCCCTTATTTGAAGTGATCCACAGTCACTCAGCTGGCTGTGGACCATGGGGGCTTTGGCTCAGGGCATTCTTAGAGATGGACAGCCCCCCCCCCACAACAAACCTAAAATACCTCCCAGTTTGCAGATTCACAATCCAGTAACTGATAAGAATTACAGCTTTTAAAATGTCTATGAATCTTTCTTTCAGTAAGGTCAAAGAATTTGAAAGAGTACAATGAACCTTGTTAATAAAAAACGGTGACAGTTCACAAAGGTGCAAATAGAAATACATACTATTTCCATAGCAAGGAAGAGAAAGCAGGAATGGTTAAATCGATTATTTTATTCAAAGAGGAAACTATATTCTCATTTGCATATCACTTCTGGATTTTGTGATTGTGATGAAAAAAAAATGAAACTGACTTTGGTTTTGTTGATCAGAAAGATTTGTCATTATAGAAATGGCTAGTTATCTATTAATTTTTTTACACATTAATGTAATGTGTAAAAGCAAAAAGTTAAGGATGGAATGTTTTTATCTTGTACTGTGCTAAGAAGAGTCGGAAGTCAGCCTTTTCTTTTCTTTTCTTTCTTTCTTCTTTCTTTCTTTCTTCTTTCTTTCTTCTTTCTTCTTCTTTCTTTCTCTCTCTTCCTTTCTTCTTTCCTCCTTCCCTCCTTTCTCCTCCCTTGTATCTCACCCCCCTCTTTTTCCTTCCCTTAATATCCTAGTTTATTTCTTTGCATTTTATATAATAAAAGAAATAAACATTTGAAAAAAAATGTCTATGAATCTCCCCCAATCTTTTCTACCTCACCGACATCCCAACCAGGACCTGGGCTGCATTAGTTCAGAGCTATCCCAAACACAAAGAATTAAAGGGAGAAAAATACGCATAAAAAGGAGTGAAGTATAAATAGGAATCAAAAGAAGAAGAAGAAAAGAATAAGAAAGGGAAAATTCTGTTCCTACAGCTAATTTGGCTTTTAATGTCAGGTTTCTGTTACATTCCTACCACACCTGGCTGGTCATTAACCTCAACTCCCGGAAGGGATGTGGCAGCTGTTGCTGCCAGACAGGAGGGGGACCCCAATTTCCTTGATTCACACGTGCAGGAAGGGAAAGGCTGCGTTTACAACTTTCTCCCCTTCTTCATTGAACTATGATCAGGTTTGGGCCAAGAGAGCATCACGCAGGCAAAGTCCGAGTCCCTCCTGGATGGCGGACTCCGCAGCCCCAAGGCACGTGTGAACGCATGGACACCCGCTTGGCTAACCCGCAACTCGGGAAAACATGGGAAGAATGCGCCCTTCGGGACAGGCGAGGGCTGACACGCAAGACACACACACATACACACAAGCCACCGACCCGCAAGTCTTGGAAGAAGGCTAAGAGCCTTCCCTGCTGGCAGAGAAGGGGGGAGGGGGTTGTCTTTTTTTTGGGGGGGGGAGTTTTGTTGCTCTCCCTCCCCGCGGCCGGCGCCTCTGTGGCCTGGCTTTGCCCGCTAACACGTGTCGGCCCATTCCCACGGAGGCTTCCCTTGCCGGCTCACCTTGACGCGGTGCACGGCGAAGTCCCCCTGGGGAGGCAGCTGCCCCCAGACGGCGATGCCATCCCGGTTGTAGCGGCTGAGCCAGCCCAGCTCCGTCTCGCACTCCGCCTGGAAGGCGCGGAAGGCGGCATCGTCGGGGAGCCGGACGGGCTCCATGCGGGGCGTCCCGTCTCAGCCGCCGCGGCCGGAGAAGGAGCCCAGGTGAGCCCAGGTGAGCCCAGGTGAGCGAGCGGGCGGGCGGGCGGGGCAGGTGGCCAAAGCAGCAGCAGCAGCGGCGCCGCCCGAGGCTTCCCCGGCCGCCCAGGACGACTGCCAGGCTCCCAGCCCGGCCGGGGCCAAAGGAGCGCACGGCGGGCAGGTGAGGCGCTGATTGGCCGCGCCCGGGAGCGCCCGCTTGCCTGGCCGCCCGCCTCCGCCTCCGGCCGGGGCTCCGCGGCTCTCCGCCCCCGCGCCGGGCGAGGTTTCAAAGGGCGGCCGGGGAAAGGGCTCCGCCGAGGACTGTTGAGACGCCGGGCGCTCCGCCGGACGCGTTCCGGGATGGAAGCCCCGGCCGGGCGGGAGGACCCGCTGCAACCGCCTCGCGCGCGAGGGAGGAAGGAAGGAAGGAAGGAAGGGAAGGAGGGAGAGAGAGAGAGAGAGAAAGTGAGGGAGGCAGAAGGGGGGGGGAGGAAGGGAGAGAAAGAGGGAGGAAGAGAAAGGGGGGTAGAGAAAGAGAGGGGGAGGAAGGAAGAGAAAGAGGGAGAAGGGGGGAAGAAGGGTGGGAGAGAAAGAGGGAGAAAGAGAGGGGGAGGGAGGGAGGGAGGGAGAGGGAGGAAGAGAAAGAGGGAGAAGGGGGAGAGAAAGGGGGGAAGGGAGAAAGAGGTGGGAAGAGGGGTTGGAAGAAAGGAGGAAGAGAAAGAGGGAGAAGTAGGGAGAGAAAGGGGGGAAGGGAGAAAGAGGTGGGAAGAGGGGTTGGAAGAAAGGAGGAAGAGAAAGAGGGAGAAGTAGGGAGAGAAAGGGGGGAAGGGAGAAAGAGGTGGGAAGAGGGGTTGGAAGAAAGGAGGAAGAGAAAGAGGGAGGAAGGGAGAGAAAGAAAGAAAGAAAGAAAGAAAGAAAGAAAGAAAGAAAGAAAGAAAGAAAGAGTGAGTTTGGAAAACTGACCAGAAATATTTTTTTAAGAAAAAATGAGTGAGAGTGGGAGGATAATTAAAAAGTAAAAAAAAAAGCCTGAAATATTACAGGTAGTCCTTGACTTACAACCACAATTGAGCCCAACATTTTTGTTGCCAAGTGCAACATTTGTTAAGTGAATTTTACCCCCCCTTTATGACTTCTTTTGCCACTGTTGTTAAGTGAATCATTGCAATTGTTGAGTTAGTGACAAGCGAATCTTTATTTGGATAGGTGTGGTTAGACACACAAGGAATTTGTCTCCAGTACAAAAGCATTGGAAAAAATAAGAGAAAATAAATAATAGTTTAAAAAAAAGAGAGAGAGAAAAAACCATCCATATCCACCTGCAACTTCTTGCCTGCCTGTAAAAATATTTCTTGGGGTTTTTTGAAAGCAAAAGAGGGAGGAGGTGAAAAACTCCAGATTTTCCCCCCTTGCATCTCTCAATTGGGGCTACGAAGCACATTGGCTCCTTTTAAATGCACCCTGCTTATGCACCGTCTGGTTTTGCCATCTGCACTCGTCCCTGTGCCGTAAAAGCAAATGCAAGTTGTGATTTAAAAACCATAAAAATCTACCCACAACTCCAGAGACGGAGAACGTGGGCGTGAGAAAAACCAACCACCACCAACCAGGCACTTTTAAGACGTTTTGCAAAAAAGCGAAAATAGTTCCACCTGCCGTTGGGAGGTGAGGAGTTTTTGCTAGAAATTATTTCAAGATTAATTCCTCTTGGAGTTGCTCCTGGGAGGAGGGCTGTGTGTAAACGAGGTGGATCTTTGAGGTTGTCTTGTTTAAAAGTTCTTTTTTGAACAGCTTTTTGTTTGAGCCGGGAAGGCTTTTCTGGCGGAAAAGGCCACACAGAGAACATGTGAAATGCAGAGAAGTGCCTGTCCCAGAGGGGGGAGGTTTTGCTTGGGGGAATTTAACCCTTCCGCATGATGAGCGCAGACACAGATTTCCTTGTGCAGGCCAGGCCAATTTCCTACCTTAAGCTGGGTGGACTTCAACTCCCAGAAATCCCCAGCCAGGAATTCTGGGAGTTGAAGTCCACAAGGTTTAAAGTAGTTGAGATTTGAGAAACTGCCATATGGTAGACCAAGATCCAAACTATGAAATTGTATAAAAAAGCTTTTAAAAGTCTTGGGTCAGTACTGAGCCAGGAATCGGAGCTTTAACCGCATGCCATGCATTGACCAAATTCTGGATGTGTTCTAAATCAGGGGTCTCCAAACTTGACAGCTTTAAGACTTGTGGACTTCAACTCCCAGAATTCTCCAGCCAGGAATTGAAGTCCTACAAGTCTTAAAGCTGCCATGTTTGAAGAGCTCTGCTCTAAATGAAAGGATTAATCCCTTAAAAATTAGGTAGATTTATCTGCTGGTGATGGGCTGATCAATAAATCCAATGACATATTATATTAGAAGATGCTCCGTCGATGGGTCTCTCAGCTCTGGACCTCTCCTTAGGCACATTTGCCCGAGAGATGGTTGATGGGGATTGTCAAATATGACATTGCTGTATAATTTAAATTAACCCCAAGGTTTGTCATGCCCCCCCCCCAATTTTTAAGCTTCAAAGACACATTTCTAGTATTGCAGTTCATTTGCTTGAAAACACCCTTGATACTGAGATCATGAGCTGTTTGTACAACCTTGAAAAAGGGATAATATAAACCCCTCCTGAATAATAAAAGGACAAATAAGCTAAGCCTGCCAGGAATTCACACCATCACTGGGTTTTTTAGAACACACATACACAAAATACCATGGCTGTGCACGTTTTCATTTATCTTTTCTTCAATTTTTGCCTGGTCCAATAAACCTAATTGCCCAATTACAGATGTTATACATTTGGCTAAACTTATTTTACTATACTTGCCTGCCCTGTTGAGATAATTCACATTAATGCTTTAATTGCACACATCTAATAGGCCAGTCAACATCCAAACCTTTTAATAGCGACAAACTGGGGGAATAACACAGGGTTACAAAGTTGTTCAAACCAATTTTTCTGCCTATTGAGATGCGAACTCGTTACACATTTATCCAAACTCTTGTGTCGAACCCAAAAAGCAAAAGAAGGCACCCAGGGCAGGTGAGTATAAATTATAACTGTAAAACTATAAAATATCTTCTTTTGACAAGCAAAAGCCCACATCCGCATGTTTATTCTAAGCCTCACCCATGTAAAATTGCAGCTACAGTGGATTATGGATTTGTAGTTCGTGATTACAGGGCTTCCAGATAAAAAAGGAGATACAATCATATTTTTGTTCACTTGCACTGCTGTGGGAAATCAACTTTCACATTAACCACAAAGAAGACAAGGGAACTGAGACTACTACTGGTAGCACGGTGCATGAAGAAAAACGGTTTATTCCAGGAAAAAAAAAGGGTTAATGTTGGATTTTATCTTGCACTGTTTATTCAATCTATTATCAGATGGTAGCATTAATTTTCCAGTATCAGTTTACAGCTCTGAAGCTACAGGGAACTACCTAGCCTCAAAATCTAAAAGAGGATGAAGTAATAAAAGAAGCTTATAAGTTTATGGAAGAGAATATTTGTAGCTCGGGAGTGAGCAGTGGGGTCCTTGGTGCTGAGCTTGGTGGCTTACTTGCTTTCTCTACCCAATATCACTAGATCTGCAAGAAATCAAACAAGATCAGAGCGTGTCAAGGACCCCCGAGTGTTGCCTTTTAAAACAGACAAATTGTCTGTTTTAAATGATGAATGGAGGCAGAGTTCATGGAAGAATCCCAGAGCTAAAGCGACTCTCTTCACTTGAAATATAATTTTCGGTCCTTGTGCTACGGAAGAGCTTTGCAAAAAAGGCTGCCAAGTTAAGAGATTCAGTGCTTTCTTTCATTTCTCCATTTAGCTTCCATTAAAAAGTGGGAATGAAAACTGTCCGTTGGCCTTTGAATAAATGTTGTGACCTGGAAAAAAAAAATTGCTGCTAGATTCCTGGATTTCTTGCTCTTTTAATATGCGCTCAACAGCCTCTCGCCGAAAGTTGGAAAGCGAGCATTACCGGATGCAAGAGTTTCCTTAAAAACCCATCACAGCGACACTGAAAACTGTGGTGAACTGAATTTATTTAGTGTGATACACAGTTGCAGTCTGACAGTCAATATTCATATATCAAGAGTCACTTAGTTGGCTAACAGCTAGGAGACAGCAGACCCCGAGACACACACTCAAGTATTATACACAATCACAGAGAAGGCAGGGGAAAGCGAACAGTGTCGTTCACAAGGTTATTTTCCCCCAAAACCGCCATCTCGACCCACAAACATTGATGCTTTTTTCCCCCTATTTTTTTCTTATTTTATTTTTTTAAATCCCTAATCTCCAGAGAGAGTAGTTTTCCAGTGCATCTTCAAAGAACACCACGACAGCAGTGGCCGGAGGAGAAAGGGAGAGAGAGCAGCAGCCCGTTAACTGCGGAGAAAGGAACAGACACGTGACAGGACATTGCCAATTCCCACACAATAGGGAGTATATATCTTTCTCTAGATCTATATATAGTTATCTATACAGGTTGGGAACAGGCCTTTTGCAAAGAGGAGTGTGTGGGGGGGTTGCTTTTGAAATCCAGGGAGCCAAGCTCTGCAAGACTGGCTGATTCTGATGGAGAGGGAAAGGGATACACGCAGGCTACCTGGGTTCAGGTAAAAGGCATGTGGGAAGATGCCGGAGCAGCTTTGCACATCGAAGAAGGGAACTGATTCTCTCTGCAGCCCGATATGGTGTGGCCAATGTTCTGGAAGAGGTCAGTGGTGCTTTTAAGAATTGGAAATAATTCAATGCACTTACTTCTTCAAAGATTTCAAGGCTGCAGGTGCCTTCAAAGGCAGCAAAAAAGCGGGAATTTTGAGCAATGGGAAGTCTCGGTGCCAGGGCTAAGAGGCTGGCCCTTACAAGCACCGATTTCTAAATGCAGGTAGACCTATGTCTGATTTTTTTCTCAATTCCAAAAACAAGAGGATGGAGTGTCTATGGCAGAGGTCTTCAAACTTGGCAGCTTTAAGACTTGTGGACTTTCAACTTCCAGAATTCTCCAGCCAGCTGGCTGGAGAATTCTGGGAGTTGAAGTCCACAAGTCTTAAAGTTGCCAAGTTTGAAAACTCTGGTCTATGGCGATCCTGTCATCCAGGTTGTCTCAACGGTGCTTTTTAAAGAGGCAACCGGACTACGTTTTTTTTTCTTTGAGAAAGAAAATGTTTCGCTTCTCATCCAAAAAGCATCATCAGTTCTGAGTCAGAACTGAGGACGCTTTCTTGGATGAGGAGCGAAATGCAAGTCCGGTGGCCTCTTGAAAAAGCACCTTTGAAACAAGAGGAGAGAGTGCTGGAAGAGGGTGGATATGCAGAGGCCTAATACAAATATTCTATGCATCTGCATAACTGTTGTCCTCCTTTATGCATGAGGCTTCTAGATTGGGGACGAGGGGGTACCAGCAAAACACCAAAGGGCTAAGAAAAAGCCACCAACTTCCTGCAGCAATGATAAACAAGATTGGCTCATCTCTATGGTTTCTCAATCAAGAAAGTTGAGTTTGAGCCTTCTTCGGGTACTTCATGATGTATCTTGCAGATAACTGTGGCTGTAGCAGTACTGCTTGGGTAAAGATTAGCATCCTTTGATGTAAAGCGTTTCCCGTTTGATGGTTTCTTGTGAACTTAAGGGAAGGACTCAACTGTGCTGCCCAGGACTCTGAGAGAAGAGTTGGCAAATGGGT
The DNA here is from genome assembly GCA_022577455.1 of Arizona elegans. Classification (NCBI taxonomy): domain Eukaryota; kingdom Metazoa; phylum Chordata; class Lepidosauria; order Squamata; family Colubridae; genus Arizona; species Arizona elegans. Next base: position 10,993,600 of record JAKOOJ010000015.1, read on the forward strand.
GAGGCTAGGGAGAAGGAGGCCATTTTAGACAAAGCAGAAAATCAATCATTTGCAGCTCAGTCCCTGTGAAAGAAGCAAGGCAGATCAAAGAAATCCTCAGATGGGGAAAAGGAAATGCTTATGCTGGGTCGGATAGGCAGAACTCATTTTGGATAACGTTTCTGGTTCTAATTCCCAAATTCTTTCAGAAGAGGATAAAAGTGACTTTGGCTTCAGGTGAGCTCAGGCCATGTTCAACAGAAAAAGTGAGAAAAATCACAGAAGAGCACATCTTGTGTTACTATCCTTCCACCACAAATCACGTCAAAAGAAAATGGTTAATATCACCTTATCATCCCCAACCTCGATGAGTTATATATTTTGCATCAGCTCATCGCCTGGTCGTAAAATTACAGGCGCAGAGATCTTTATAAACTATACTCAAAAGCAAGACCAACACAACAGGACCCATTCTCCAGAGCATTGCTTAAATGAGTCAGATCACAACTCCCATAATCTTTTGTTTCAAATGACAAATCCCAGCAATCTTCAACCTATTCTCAAGCTCAGCAAATTTAAGATGTGTGGACTTCAGCACCCAGAATTCTGGGAGTTGAAGTCCAAACATCTTAAACTTCTCAAGGTTAGGAAATACTAGCCTATACTGCCAGTAGCCACGTAGATTAGGAACTCAAGAGCTGTAATTCAGGAAGGCTGATCTACGGGAGGACAATCACATGGAGACAAACAAAACATGTTATTCAAATATCATCAGAAAATATTATCCAGTTCATGCCATCTTCTACCTGTCTTCCCATGTTAGTTTGCATACTAGTGCAACTTGCATTCAAAGAGCAAATACCTGAAAATAAATTCTGTGCTAAATCAGAACCTTAAGAAATCTATGCAAACCTCTAGTTTTTTTTTTTCTTTTAAATACGTACAATATTCTTTGTAGAACCAGCAGACATCTGACAAGGATTAGCATTTCTTCTACTGTACATGAAATAAAAACAACTCCATGTTTAACTAGATATCTAGGTTTTGAAGGCCAGGGTAAAGGAGTGGACTAAAGACCTAGAATTCAAAATGAGGACCTTCCAACAGTGAGACAAGGACTCAGCAGGACTCTTATAGCCGTCTATGGGAACTCTTCCCCAACCTAACACTTTCCAAATTTGCAAATCCTGGGCCTTAGTGCCTAGGAAATATAGAAAAGAGTAGTTCGGCGCATCTGCAGGTTGGAGCAGACTGATGTAGAGACACATAATTCAAAATGACAAACCAAGGAACGAAGCAAAAAGTGGAGGCCGTTGTAAAGCACTTTGCATATTTCAAATGAGTCATGAGTGATAAATTATGTAAAAATAGCAGCTCCTGGCATTGGTCTGAGCCTAGGGAAGTCTCTGTTTAATCCAGCTACCCTCTACTTCAGAAACTCACGAAGAACAAGATTTTTTTTTTCCTGAGAGTATCAAGAGAAGGGAAGAGAGCAAGGGGGAATAAACTGCTGGAGAATACGCATCCTCCATTTTGGAAACTCCCCAACTCAGCACTATGCAGGAACCAGGTTTCCCACATAAAGGCTCAGGACCCTTCCCCCCCACCGGTCCATTTCTGCCTACCATCTCTGTACATATCCAGCAATGGACGAGGGGGGGGGAGGAATAAATCAGTCCATTTGGGATAAAAAGATACTTAAGGTAATCTGGAAAGAGAGAGAAGAACGTGTGTCAATCCTCTCTGAGGGGTTCCCCTCTTCCTTAGCACCATCCGTGAGGAAAGAACAACAGAAACGTTAAGTAGGACGACACGTTTCTTCTTGCTATCAACGAAGACTTAGCTAAATCAAGAGGATTTGCAAATGAATAAAAAAGCAGCGGTAGAAAGGTGGTTTTTTTTTAAAAAAAGAAAAAGTGGGGGGAGGTGGAGAAGGGAAGAATGCATGAGCTCCTTTATGGTAAATTTACCAGTATTATTATTATTTTTTAAAGATGGACAAAGTTCCTCCCTTGCACATTCATAGGACAACCCAGCAAGGAAAACCTAGCAAAGAAGAGTGCCGCAGCACCACCAAAGTGCAACAACCAACAAAGGGCAAGAGGCATTGGAGGGTTCACACCATGCAGTAAACGGGAGCAACTGGGGCTGGTCCACACGACGCGGGGAGAGTGGGGGGAGGAGACGGGATGACTCCAATCGCCTATTAAAGTGGCCTTTTCGGCCTTTGGAAAAGTCGTGTTTTGGTAGTCAGTAAGAAGTGGAGCTCTTCGGTGAGAGACTGAACTGGCTAACTGGGAAGGGGGGCCTGCCACGCTGGAGAACATTTAACAAGAACAGCCGTTCTCCGTCACAGGCTGCTCAGGAGGTTTCTCTAATTTGATGTCAATCACTGGAGAGAAGAGGTTAAGGAAAACACGTCTCTATGGTGGGAGAACAAGCTGAAACACACACACACATACAAACCCAAATAGATCTCTTTGATCCAACAAAGCCCATCAAATGAGCTTGAGCTGTGGTGGCGCAGTGGTTAGAGTGCAGTACTGCAGGCTACTTCTGCTGCCTGCCGGCTGCTTGCAATTTGGCAGTTTGAATCTCACCGGGATCAAGGTTGACTCAGCCTTCCATCCTTCCGAGGTGGGTAAAATGAGGACCCAGATTGTTGGAGGCAATAGGCTGACTCTGTAAAGCGCTTAGAGAGGGCTGTAAAGCACTGTGAAGCCGTATATAAGTGTAAGTGCTATTGCTATTGCTACTGAGGGAATCAGCCCTTGTCCTTCCCACTGGCATTTGGGAAGTATTATCCAAAACATTAACGGGATGGATGCAGATGAAAACTGGACCACCTTGATTAAATTATCCTTTGGAAATACTAAATTCTGAGAGGTCCTTGGTGTTTTCTGAGCCTGGTTGTTTTCTTGCAGATGTTTCATTACCTGACTAGGTAACATCATCAGTGCTAGTAAGGAGTCCTTACTTAGTAGGGGGTGGTGGTTTGCAGAGAGGACGATGACTGTGGGGTCCTTGGTGCTCTCTGAGCTTGTTTGTTTTCTTACAGATGTTTCATTATCCAAAACTAGTTTGGGTTCTGAAACATCTGCAAGAAAGCAACCAAGCTGTCAGCATTCCAGAAAAAAACCCAACTCCAAAGGTTGTTGGAGACAAGCTCAGAGAGCAGAAATAGCTTCTAAAGTGGGGGCCCCTATCCTTTTTCATTCTGAGGACTGGCAGTAGTGGCAGTGGCTTCAGTGGTTTCAACAGCGACGGAGCGTGTGGGGGGAAATGGTTTTGCACGTGCAACCTAAATCCCACACATGCACAAATGAAACTTCACACCCTTGCCTGCTGTTTTGGCGGCCCGGTTCCCAATGGGCCGTGGCCTGATAGTGGTCCATGGCCCGGGGATTGGGGACCCCTCTTCTAAACAGGTGAACTGGCTCAACTCTACTTCCAGAAGTAATAGGTTGGACCTTAACAACCTTTCAATGTCCTTTTGGATACATGCAAAATTGACAGGTCTGAAGGTTGAGATGGCCAATTGCTTGACTTTGGCAATTTGCCTGTAAGATCACCGATGGGGGGGGGGAGAACCAGCTAGATATGCCGTCAGCCAGACAGTGTCGGCTGGCGACCCCCAGGGGGAGAGCTTTCTCTGTGGGTGCACCTACCCTTTGGAATCAACTGCCCCTGGAGCTCTGGGTGGCCCCTGACCTCCGCTCTTTCCGTCGCGACCTGAAAACGTGGCTGTTTCGTTTGGCTGGCCTGGACTGATGGGGTTTTAATTTTTAACTTGTTAGTCTTAATTGCACTTTTAACTGTTAAATTATGAGATTTGGATTTAATTTCTTTTTAACTTTTTCATTAGATGTTTTTTACTGTTGTGAGCCGCCCTGAGTCTGGCTGGAGATAGGGCGGCATATAAATCTCAATAATAATAATAATAATAATAATAATAATAATAATAATAATAATAATAATATCATCTCTAAAAATGACACGGTAGACAGAAAAAGTCTGTAAATACAGTACAAAGCTCCTGATCAGCAGGGTAAGGATACTGTCATCTTTGCTCTTCTCGGGAGCGCTGTCCATCCCAGGTAAGGCAGCAGCAACACGGCGGAAAAGCTGAAAGATAACACCCCAAACTTTGTGAACATAGTGCATGTAGTGGAATATGAAGTCCACCTCATGAGATTAGATGTGGAAGAAGAGCTAAAACATCTCCATATCCAATGTAGAGAGCTAAAAGCCCTTCAGCAGTTAGCATGAAAGGCCCTTAAACCAGAAGTGGTTTAATGGCGAGATCCGGCCATGAATGGTGTGAATGAGTTTTAATGTTTTTAATTCTTAAATGTTTTTTATAATGATTTTAAATGCATTGTGAGCCGCCCTGAGTCTTCGGAGAGGGGCGGCATACAAATTGAAGAAAGAAAGAAAGAAAGAAAGAAAGAAAGAAAGAAAGAAAGAAAGAAAGAAAGAAAGAAAGAAAGAAAGAAAGAAAGAAAGAAAGAAAGAAAGAAAGAAAGAAAGAAGACATTGCAGCTCCTCTTTTTTAAAGATACTAAAACCGAAACATTAATTAAAGCTGGAAAAGCTCATCTGGTAGAAGATGTCGGTGTTAAGCAAAGGAAGCCCACATTTGCTAAGGAGGGGGAGGGGGATCTCAAACCAGATGGAACAATTTCTGTGGAAACCTGCAGTTAAAATTACCTGCTTCACGTTGTAGCCCGTCTTCGCGCTAGTCTCAATGAACATCACGCTTAGTTCTTTGGCTCTCTGTTCACCTTCTTCTGTAGTAATCTGCCTGGAAAGTAAGAAACGAGACTTCTGAGGCCTTTGCAACCAGCCTGCCAAAGGCATAAACTAACAGTTTTCCAAGAAGGCTTTCGAAATTAGCTCAAGGGGGCATGTGATGTTTGGCTGAAGGCTGTGGGCAAACTAAATTCATCAGACCTACAGTAATGAAAACATATTTTTATGCATTTCTATGTCCCACTAAATCAAAGCTCTAAGGAATGAATGCTAGCCAATGGCACTGGCTAAACCTATTTTTGTTTCCTGGAAGGGACTGCAAAAAAAGCCACCAGAAAGGGCAGCTTTGCATGATTTAATAGCTTTTGCTGGACTGAGTTCCATATTGCCTAAAAGGTTGTCTCGCAGCTCTGTAGGAATTAACTATCTGTCAGCAATCTAACAAGCTATACATACCCACTTCTATAGTAAATCCAACTTTTATTGTTGGTTTATTTTATTGAATTTTTATGTTCTTTGTAAGCCCTCTTCTGCAGAAATGAAAAGGAAAATTAACTAATGGATGGGATTCTGTTTTAAAACAGTTCAGGCCCAATTACTTGATTTCCTATTGCATTCCTATACAATTTGACCCATTCTGTACAGATGTCTACCAAAGGCACATCCTTAATGGGTCTTGTCTGATTTCATCATCATCATCTTTTAACGACCCCATAATCCCTTGCGGGATGGAGTATGAGCAACTGAATAGAGCTAGCAGGATGTTTACTGGCTGGATGCCTTTCCTGTCACCAACACAGAGCTTTGTTCAGCAGATATATTCTCATTGTGCTCAGAGAGAAATATCTACCTCTACCTAGATCGAACTCACAGCCTCCTGATTGTGAGGCACCTCTAGGCCACCGCACCACTCTTCTTGTCTGATTTCTTGACTATCAGAAATTCATTTAAGTTGCTTTGAGGTGGTACCTATATTGTGAAATAATATGCCATGAAAGTAGAAGCAACCTCAGAAGCTCAAAACATTTTTGTAAGTCTTTTAATGCATCCATCAAACAGAATCTTTCTAGCAGTAAGTCCTTTGACTGGCCTGTTTCCCAGTTGGCTGGTAGTTATTTAAAAACAAAGAAAATAAAACCCAACACTTTGCACTCTTTAAAGATAAATCAGCAGAGTCAAAAAAAAAAAAAAAAAAAAAAAGGAATGTATTACTCTGGAAGAATTCCAGCCAACTCCCTTATTCCATGAGCTCAATTCTGGGGTGCAAAAATAAGCTTATTGTTTAAGCGGCTTCCAGTGAATAAGAATTCGTGCAAGATCAACAGAGAGGTACCTCTGCTGAATACCAATTAACAAGACACTAAACACACACAGGATTTTACTGCGCCGTGATCAGAAATTTCACCTCCTCCATTCAAAGAACAGCTTGAGAACATGTTGGGACAGACCCTATTAGATCATCTCTAATATAAACGCCAACATAAGAAAGATGAAAAGATGCACAGCAAGGAACAATTGATCCTGCTTTTCCAAAAAATAGCATAGCTTAGGGGAAAGAAGTAAGGCCTTTTGCCCTACTGTAGCTCTCAGCGGCAGCTACATCCCATCAATGGTGTCTCAACCTCAGCCTCTTCTCCTCTTCCTACTGCTTTTCTTATGTGTCATGAATTTTGCATTACAAGCTGGAAGGAATTTATCACTGATCTATGTAAGCCTCCCCGGGAGTTTTACTGGCCGAAGAATAAGGCAAACACACTCAAGTTAGATGTGAAAAATAATAGGAATGGTACTAAGGTCCATGAATAATATTTTTGTGCTGGTAGAGTAAGCTGCAAGAATTTTTTTTTTTGATCTACCTTGGAGATAAAAGAAATAAATTAGTGTGTCCGTTTCACTACACCATCGACTCTGATATTGCCAGGTCCTTTCTAATATTTAATTCTGCTCTTTTGATGAAAAGGGAAAGAAATGCCAAATAGTAGAGAATCTGTGGTCTTCCAGGCATTGCTGAGATGTGGTGGCACAGTGGTTAGAATGCAGGAGTGCAGGGTAACTCTGCTCATTGCCAGGAGTTCAATCCTGACCTGATTGATTCAGCCTTCCATCCTTCTGAGATTGGTAAAACGAGAACCCAGATGGTTGGGGGCAATATGCTGACTCTGTAAACTGCTTAGAGAGGACTGTAAAGCACTGTGAGGCAGTATGTATGTGCTGTTGCAATACTCCCAACAATCCCAAACTGATACCCAAGGGCAAAGAATACCCAAGGGCAACTTCTGGATGGAATGCAGTTTCTTTGGCTCTACCAAGAATTAGCCACACATTTTCTAGTACATCGTCCCCTTTCCCCGCCCCAAACATTCTCTTTTCAAACCCTACAATTACCTTTTATCTGCAAGGTCAGTTTTATTGCCCACCAGCATGATGATGACATCACTTCCCCTTTCTGTTCGCACATCGTCGATCCATTTGGAGGTTTGCTGGAAGGAATTCAGATCTGCAAGGAGAAGGTAGCTCAATGCACTACAGTCGGGTCAAAGAACAGAATTAACACCTATGGAATATTAAGACCCACAGAAGCGGCTTCCTCCTACCTCACCAGCCCGTCTCACTCGACCAGGCAAGGAAGGTATGATACAGACCCCTCCAGTCAAAGAATTTCGATGGGCGGGGCCTAGGAAGAGAGCCTTCTCTGCCGCTGCCCCCATTTTGTGCAACATCTCGTTCCCCAGAGGTAAGGAAAGTCCCCAATCTCTTGGCTTTTCATAAAGCGGTCAACACTTCGCTCTGCAGATTTGAGTGGCAACACGGAGAACCTCACAAGACTGGGGCTGTCTAGTCCCTTGAGAGCACACACACACTGGTAATAATCCAATGTTAAATGGCCATTGTAAGATTTCCCCCTTTTGATGTTTAATCGTCATTATTCTATAATTTTGAAAAGTTTAACTCTAATTTCTGATGTTAATTTTCATGCATTGTTTTATTTACTGGTTATATAATATTGTACACTGCCCAGAGGCCCTCTTTGAGGGAGATGGGTAGGTTAGAAATATGACATATAAACAAACAAACAGACAAGCAAACAAAGCTTCAGGTTGGTTCTTTGCCTAGGCCCTAAGGGCCTTCTGCTTGTCAGCATGGCCTCACCTGAGCTGTGCCCACTGAGCCTTCATGGATGACTCAGGGCTTCTGGGCTCAGATTTCTCTTAGAGCAAAGTGTTTTGGTACACCATGACACAAATCTCTCACTCACTTGTAATGTCATAGACTACCACTGCAATTGTTGAGTCACGTATGTAGCTGGGAATGAGGCTACGGAACCGTTCCTGGCCTGCTGTGTCCCAAAGCTGAAGTCGGACCTGCTGGTACCAGCCCAGGGAAGAAACAAAAAGACACAAGGCAGAAGAAAAAGAAGAAAAAGAAGGAGGAGAAGAAAAGAAAATGTCCTTTAGAGAAAAGGCAATGCATTAGAAGGAATTCTATAGGATTGCATACAAATATCTCATCAGAAAATGTAGCATGGGCATCAAAAATACAGAAAATTTTCACATCACAGGCTACTGCTCTCTGCTATCTAATAAATTCACTCCAAAAACTCTCCATCAAGACAAATGAGAATGCCAGTGGTACAGATTAATTAGAGTCATGGACTATTTGATCTTTGCATGCTATAAAACAATGGGGGTTATATGAGAAAAACTTCCTTCAAAAAGTCATTATTTCCTAGAAAATCTATTTCATTTGGGTTGAAAGTAACACTGCAGGATCGCATGTTCGATTTTCCATAGTCACCACTAGAAATCTGACAGATTCATAGAAGTTAACCTTCCATATAAAGTGGAACCAAATTTCTTATTTTTGAGCATGCAATACGGAAAACCTTTCTTCCTGTAAAACACACAATACTGTATACTTCTGTAATAATGGAAGGGGCATAATGATAAGAGAACCAGACAAAGAAAATCCCTGCTTAGCCATAAAGATTTCCGAGTGAAAAAAGTATGGGATAACATTACTCATACTGAGCTTGTTGGAGGATGCACACTCAATAAGAATTTAAAACCTCAGCTGACAGCCCCAACTAAGTCATTTCAACTTAGACACCATGAATAAAATTGTATTTTCTCTTTCAGTTTGGGCCTGTGTTGTTGGCCTGATATACTTGACAACTACTAGAGTGGGGGAAAAAAAACACTTAGCTGAACCTACAAATGAAGATCATCCCAGTTAATTACTCAAGCTGATGGTTTTGCTTGAGAGCCAAGTACTATCACTGGCTGAAGATATTACTGCTATTTCCAAAACACAACCAATATGATTAATGAAGCATGGGAAAGAATATTATGGGGTTATGTGGGACCACTAGATAAGCATATACATATGGTCCTCGCTTAACAACCACCCATTTAGTGACTAAACTTATTACAGCACTGAACAATGGTACTTATGACTGGTCCTAAGCTTACATCAACCGCAATGTGTCCCTTATGTCATATGATCACAATCTGGGTGTTCAGCATCTGCCTCCCAATTACAACACGGCAGTCTCCCACGGTCAATAAGGACTGAACTACAAATCAAGGTGAGAAAAAATACGCCTGTCAGATGGTCACCTGCTCTACTCAGAATAACAGAGTTGGAAGGGACCTTGGAGGTCTTCTAGTCCAACCCCGTGCTCAAGCAGGAGACCCTATACCATTTTAGCCAGATGGCTGTCCAGTCTCTTTTTAAAAGCCTCTTTTTAAGCCAGTACACATTCATCAAGGCAAGCCCCAAATCAAGAATGGCTGGTATAATAATGTATCATTTTAATATGAATTACTGGTACAAAGTGAATGACTTTAAAAACAGGCCCGAACTTCAGTACCTGCTTGCAGAAAATGCTGTTGATTCATTAAGTTTGTATATTGCCAAAATCACAAGACTCCCATCTAGTTGTATAATTATTAAATATAATAATGGGAATGGGGGTAATGAAGAAAAATAAGGGGAAATATTTAGTAGCGGAAGCAACTCAGCACAGATGCTACAAGGAGAATTAAGAGATGAACTACAGCCAGAAAGGGAGGAGATGTTTGCTTGCACATTACCCTAAGATAAGAATAACAACACTTATTTGTTACCATAATCTTTTGTTTCCGGTATAAATAGAAGGTGAATGGATCTGTTCTGGAGAAAAAGAAAATTAGCTGCATTACGCTAATCTATCAGGGACCCTACTATGTGGGATCACTGCAAAAAAACTGTACTGGGGGGAGATATTTCTAGTGGGAGATTTTATGCCAATATGATAAATGCTCTAGAGCAGTGATGGCGAACCTTTTCGGCAGCAAGTGCCCAAACCAGAACGCACATTCACGTGTAAGCATGTGTGCGCGCCAGAGTGCTGGAGACCCGATGACCAGCCTGTATGACTATTTTTTGGCCGTTTTGGCCATTTTTCAGGCCGTCTTCAGGCTATTTCCTGAAACCAGAAGAGCAGCTGGTGACGGCGTGCCCGCCCACAGAGAGGGCTCTACATGCCACCTCTGGAATGTGCCATAGGTTTGCCATCACGGCTCTATAAAAAGGTATATCCCACCAAGTCTTCCAGTAATGCCCATTTTCCAGGGAGCCTCAAATATAACACAGGAATATTTTCAACACCCAAGCTTATTTCTCAACAATTTCTCCAGGTAGATAAGAAAATAAAGTATGTCTCCTTAAGCATATTTTACAATGGTAACCAACAAGTTTTATTTTTGAATATTTACAGGAACAATAAAAATTAAAACGCAGCTACACACGGTGAAGTTATCTTGTTAAGACTGCTCTGACTTTATAATTAGGGAAGGAATAAAACAAAAGGTTTGCCTCAAAAGACCTTCCAGATACAGCAGTCGTCTACTTCCTAAAACATGAACCATTTTATACGAACCATTGCTTGCATCAGCTTTTTACATCTTCAAGATGAACCTATTAATTATAATAAGAGTTTTGGAGGGGGTGCAGCAGTTTTAAAGTAGTGTTTTTTGTCAAGATTTTTGAAGTGACTTTCCATTGTCATTCTAGCTTGAAAGAGAGTGACTGGCTAAAGTCACCCAACTGGTTTGGTGATTCAGGAGTTAGAATTCACTGTCTTCCAATTTCTTCTCTCTGCCTTAACTATGATATTAAGTTGACTCTTGCCTGTCTAAATAGTTTACAAGTATGGCTTTCATTTGAATTTTATAGGATTATGAGAGCTCCTGTGGCAGAGTGGTTAGACTGTGGGGTATTGCAGGCTAACTCTATCCACAGCCTTTGACCGGCTCAAAGTTGACTCAGCCTTCCATCCTTCCAAGGTCGGTAAAATGAGGGCCTGATTGTTGGGGGCGATATGCTGATTTAAACCTCTTAAGAGAGGGCTGTAAAACACTATGAAGAGATATATAAATCCAGGTGCTATTGCTATTATTATTAGTAGAAGTATCAAAATATTCCAGGTTCTAGATCACTTAGAATAAGCCAATTTGGATGACTTCTGGAATATACAGAAGGATCTGAGGTTGGAATGGAGTGGTCTGAGCTCATCACTTTCAGTTAACCAACGTTTTTTCTGCCTACAACAAACTTGTAAGTTTTCTTTTTGCAATTCTCAAGTTAGCATGAATGGCACTAAAACAGTTTTTGATGAAGAGCGACTCAAAATATATAAGCAAATAAAGGTGGGAATATACAGAAAAAAAAATTAAGATGTATACAGAATTGTCAACAGCAGAGGAATAAGAGAAAACAATTCAGCTTTCAAATAAAGCCAACTAAAATGTCAAAGCTAACTGTTCCCACACAATCCTTGGGAGAATTTTTTCTGTACCGGTAGTCCTTGACTGACATTTAGTGACCATTAAAAGTTACAAAAAGTCCCAGCGAAAAAAATTGACTTATGACTGTTTTTCACACTTACAACTGTTACAGCATCCCTGTGGTCACGTGACCAAAATTCGGATGCTTGCCAACCGACTCATGACGGCTGCAGTGTCTCAGGGTCATGTGATTACTTCTGCCAAGCAGTCAACGGGGAAACCTGTTTCACTTAACAATCATCTTACTAACTTTACAACTGTAGTGATTCACTTAACAACTGTGGCAAGAAAGGTCGTAAAATGGGGCAAAACTCACTTAAAACAACTATTTCGCTTAGCCAGAAAAATTTTGGGCTCATTTGTGGTCGTAAATCAAGGACTACCTGTAATTTGTGGAGCTATAAAGCGTTATGAGTTATACAGGGGTATATTCAAAAGTAGGAGAGGAACTCAATGAGAAGAGTTAGCCTTCATCTCAGCTCTTCCTTAGGAAGCAGGAGACTTCATGTGCTCTGATCGAAACTGGTATATACCACAAAATTCCAATAAGATCTATTACTTTTGGGAGGGATACAATATCACTATGTCCAGAAGAGATATGCTCATCTTACTGTCCCTTCCAAATTAAAAAATAAATAAATAAAATAAAAGCCAGGCCTGCCCATTTATTTGTGGCCAGAGATTCTATTCAACTGCTTGTCATGGCTTGAATGTCATGGAACACTGCCTCTCTTTGGGAGGGGTGAACGGAGTCCTGGCTGCTTTCTGAGAACTAGAACTCAGTTCTCCTCTCAATCAGAGCAAGGGGACTGCTGCGCTTAAACCCCAATACCTACTTGTCAGGTCAAAGACAATGGCAGCCTCAGCAGAGTCCCGGAGGTAGCTGGGAATGAGGCTGCGGAATCTCCCCTGGCCCACAGCGGCAGCCTGATCTGGGAAAAGAGAAAATGTAGGGGAGGGGGGAGGGAAGGGTGGAGAGGAGGAAAGAGAAGAGCAGGAATATGGACAAAAATAAAAAAACATAAAGCAAAATGCATGTGAAATTAAAAAAAGTGACAACACTCAAAAGAAACAATGCAAATAAATAAGAGGGAAGTTAAAATGAAACTAAAATGCAGCGTAAAACTAAAAATGAAAAGTCATGTTTTTTTCCTAAATAAGCAAACAAAAAAAAAAAGCTTTTGTAATCTATTCCTCCAGATGGAACTCTTTATGAAAGACTTGGTAGTCTTTATTGTCCCACCCCCAACAATCCCATGAACCATTTGGCTTGAACCTTCTACTATTATCTTTCCTTATACTTTATTCCGGGTTCAGGAACTGCAAGTCCATCCAGGCCATCATGGAATTGCTTCTGTTGCACAACTTCTGTCCTGGTTCTACTGTGCTAAGCAAGTCAGTCATGAAGACAAAACTCATCACTCATGGACAAGAGGCACTCCATGAGGAAAAACTGCTGTTCACCCTACGGTAAATCAGGAAGTGGCTCAAGATACTTCAACATATCTGCAGTGACTGAGTTGGTGGATGGAGGCTACTGTTGACCATTCAAAATATCCACAATTGTAAAAAAATCTATTGTTTGGTCCAGACGACAACTTAAGACAAGAATGATCTTGCCCTGTAAAGTTGACTTCCTCCATATATAACTGTATAAAATCTCTGTTCTGGCTAAGATGAAAACTCATCCCAAATTAAAATGTTCCTGGTATCCCTTAAAATTAAAAACAACAACGAAGTAATATTCAAGGTACAGCTTCTTCAGACTGTGTAAGAGGTCGGCTGAGTAAAACAAGGGCACCCTGACCTCATGGATAAGCATTTGGACAAAGAGATCTAGGTTTGTACCCTTGTCAGGCATCATATTTGCTGCATGACAAAGGCATTCTCAATCTAGGCTTCATCCATAGGGATAATTGGTCTTCAAAATCTTTTTGTGTTGTTGTAAGAACAGGATGGTAGACTGTCTCCCTCAAGCTGTCAAAATCAGCAGACTGGCCCATGCACCAGACAGAATAAAAAGCAGTGCCATGAGGCTGGAGAGAAAAATGACCCTATTGTAGCTAGTCTGATTTGCAAGCTTAATAGAATCTGATCTAAGGCATGGATACCTTACATGCCCTTTCTCTCCTCCTTCTTAAAAGAGTATCTTACAGGTAAAGGTAAAGGTTCCCCTTGCAGATATATGATAGTCGTTCCCGACTCTAGGGGGCAATGCTCATCTCTGTTTCAAAGCCGAAGAGCCAGCGCTGTCCAAAGACGTCTCCATGGTCATGTGGCCAGCATGACTAAATGCCAAAAGTGCACGGAACACTGATACCTTCCCACCAAAGGTGGCCCCTATTTTCTACTTGCATTTTTTATGTGCTTTGGAATTGCTAGGTCGGCAAAAGCTGGGACAAGTAACGGGAGCTCACCTCGTTACGCGGCACTAGGGATTCGAACCCTTAAAGGAGATTCAGATCAAACCTGCAATCTGGACCAATGATAAAGCAATGAAATTGCCACACTAAGCTGCCAGTATCCAATCACAGATTGTAAAATGGGCGTCAATGAAATATATTCATTCTGCCAATTCTTTCTTCCTATAGACTGGGGCGAAGGCTTATTTTGAAACCATGTTTAAGGAAACCATAAAATGATTACTGAATTGAAGGTGGGCTTCAATCATGGCTTCCTGAGGATACAACGATTTACAAAACAGTTTATTTACCTCCCATGCTATGCTTAGTTTTTTCTTGGGGCAAGTTGAAGGCTATCCAGGCAAAAGTTGGAAAGGGTAAATGTATTTATGGAATGAAATGTGCCATCTTCCGTTTTTGAAAACTTTAACTTTTTTAATGTAAAAGGCAATCAGGGGAGAAAACGTATGAGAGTTCAAGAATATCTATGGGCACACTGGTACCCCTAGGTTCCCACCTGGAGATTCAAGCCACAGATCATGTTGATGGGGAAAAGTAACATGGGATTGCGAGAGAGATGAATCAGTCAAACCTTATGAGACAGATAAATCCACTTACCGTGCGGTCTTCTAAATACATAGTCTTTGAAAGGAAATCAATTCCGATGGTGGCCTGGAAAAATGAGAAAAGGTTCATTTTTGAACCATAAAAACATTCTTTATTTAAAAAGAGCACGCCAGGGAACATTAGGTTGGAAATCAGAGAATACTGAACACAAAATAATAATAGGCATATATAGTATTATTTTAAATCCAACTCATAGTTCACAAACAGTAACAGAATATTAAATATCTTTCCCTGATATTTCATAGATGAGAATCAGCAATTTTTGAAACTACACTGAAGGTTTTAGACTAAGAGTGTTATGGATTTGTGTGAGATTAAATTCTTATTAATTGCATTAATTTCTGTTCTTATGAAGAGACTAAAAATCTCTCTGAAAAAGGCAACTACAAACTACTTCTATGCTGTCCCCAAGGAAGCATGGCAAATACACTTTGGTATTGGGTAGACTCACTCATAAAAGCAGTTATCTTAAACAGTCTAAGAAACTGTACATGTGCTATTTATATCAAACAGGATGCTCAAACAAAGTCAGCTAGGCTCTGATTTAGAACTTGGGGTTATTTTAATGTTCAGCGACTATTCCATGTTATGATAGAGCTGAACAAGGAAAATTATTATTTTTTTTAAAAAAATAATTGATTTCGCATTAAATACATTTCTTAGTGCTTAATAAACATTGTGTTGTCTGGATATTTAATTTTCTTAACAATACAAATTTACATTCTTAATCCCTACCTCTTTTTTCCAGCCATTGGTAAAATAAATTCCATGTTTGATAATATTCTACATCTTCTTTCTGTCTAATTTTCAATGTCAATCTATCTATTTCGGCACAATCTAGTATCTTCCTCTCTTTATTTTTCCAGTATTGTGCAAATATAATCCTTAATTGCTGTTAAGACATGTAATATTAAATACATACTTTTCTTATCAATTCTTTTCTGATATTATACCTAATAAAAAAGGTTCAGGTTTAAAAACTACATGTTTCCCTATCATCTTTTCTAGCCACCTGTGTATCTTTGCTCAAATTTTTTTTTGCTTTGACACAAGTCAAAGTGATAAAATGTGCCCGTTTTTTGGTTACATTTCCAACATTTGCTAAACATATTTTTAAACATTTTAACTAACCTAGCAGGTGGTAAATGCCATCTATAAAACGTTTTGTATAAATGTTCTTGATAAGAGGAACAAGGAGAATTATTGTACCGTCTTTGAAGTTGCAGCTGATGCAGCATTCATTTGATCACACAGTCACAATTTGGATATTTGGAAACCGTCTTGCAATTATGGCCATCCCAGTGTCCCATAGCTATGGGATCATCATTTGCGACCTTCATTGCTGGCTTCTGACAAGAAAAGTCAATGGAGAAACTGGCAGGAGGTTGCAAATGATGATCATACAGCATGGCACCTAATGACGCACAGAAGTTGCCTAATCACAACTGGAAGTTCCATTATTAAGTCGGCACAGTCATGTGACATCATAAGCTGTGACTGTGTGGCTTAGCAGCAGACTTCCTGGTCTCAATTACCATAGTTAAAATGAGGGTTAGCTGTAGTTAGCGGAATAAAAGTTATGTTTTGCAAGTTATGTGAAACTTGAAAGCAGTTTTTCAGATGATATAAATGATCAGATACTACCTTCGCATGTCAGGCAGCAGGAACAGGAAAATTTCGATTTAATCAAATCTTTACTGAGTGCCATGTGACTACGCTCTTTGCTGTGTTTCATCTACAATTTTAATCTGAACAAAATGTGACTTTCACAGCTTTTGTATGATTTTAATGATTGGAAATTAGTTATGCTTTAGTATGCTTTTCCTCAAATGGAAAAATATGAGTGCAGTGAATTCTTATCTTTCTAGATGTATAGTTTCTCATGATTAAAGTAGTCTGATAATTAATCTGAAATGGTACAAGGGATCATCTTTTTGACTCTTACCTGATAAGTGTTGTCAAAACTGTCATACATAAATCTAGTGATTAAGGAGGTTTTTCCAACTACAAAAAAAAGAAGCACAACTATTTATGCATAAGTTTAATTTAATACGTATAAGTTAATTTGAGTTGTTTGTAAAAATAAAGGTGGAATACAAATAAAATAAAATACATAAAACAGTAGGAATGTTGTTAAAGAAACAAATAATATCAAGCCATCAGGAAACTTTGATTTATTCATCATACAATGTAATCCCATTCTTTAAAAATAAGATACGTTAGTAAAATCTGCATGGACTTTTGGATCTGCTGTTACTTTCAGAAGTTGTTACAGAGGTTATTTTATATTTTCTGACAACCAGAAGTGTCTGACGCATGTGGACTGAGTTCTGATTGATAAGTATATAAAAAGGTAAACAAGGATCTCTGTTAAAATGTGAATTTTAAACTGCCATTGCTAGAGCTTAGCTGAAGATCATCAGAACCAATGGTGTGACATTATTTAGTGGTACCACACTAAAAAGTTATTATGCTCTATTTAAAATATTGGTACAACCTGGAAGCTTGGCTACACACATTTGTAAATTTGTAAATCAAAAGTTAATCTCAAAATAAAGCTAAATCTCTCTTTTTTAAAATTATTCTACAGTTAATAAAATTATTGAATCTACTAACATAAGCCAAAAAAATTATGAGATCATAAGACTCATGAGATCTCAGTCTGCTCCCCTTTTAAAATGGACATGAGAATCATGTACAAATAAAGGCATAGTTATAGTTAGCATATTGTATAAATGCTACTATACATAGCTATTGTTAGCATACATATCTAGGAGTGGCTCTCTGGGATGTTAAGGATTCCTTCATGTGATCAGTTGTAGTAGGAGGGGTTCCATAAGCATAAATGGGTTCATGTGCCCAAATTATGCCATCTGAACCAACTTATCTGCAAGACTAATTTCACACACCTTAATACAAATTAGCAGTCTGGTATAAATCAGAATAGCGCCACTTTCAAATCAGTCTGAGGAAGCAAAATATTTAAAAAGGGCCTGGCTATGAATTAATGAATCCTATTGTGCAAACTGAAACAAAGATAATTAGCAGTGTGGAAAATAATTTGATGGAGAGAAAAAAACATGCATAAACAAAAAGAACAAAAAATATATCAATAATATATACATCTATATTTTAGGTAGCTTTTAGGTACTGGAACTTTCTCCATATCCCATAACATTAAGAGAAAGGACCTCTTAATCATGTCTGGGGAAAAAACTGGGGTTTGGTAAATGAAAAGATGTTTGTTTACTATTTACTATTATTTGGAAATTCAGACCTTTCAAATAAACCCTTCATTCTATTCCTTCAGCTATATTAAGGCGCCAAATGTATTGGGCCCTATTTTTGTGTCATGATCTCTACCTTTAAAATTTCCAGATCTCTAAGGCTACTTGGTAGACCAACTTCCTTTTTAATCACTTTTGAGCTTGCTTAGCTATTCAGAATGCCCCAAGTTATCTTTTTCCTACTGCCAAGAGTTTTTCTTGATTTGCAACAGGCATGAATCAAGTAAAAACCCACTTTACAGGTTTTAACATACAAAGCAGAGGTCTCCTTAGGAAAGAAGAATAAGTCATATGTTACTAAAATATAAAGTAGGGTAAAAGAAAGAGATCAAAAGGCATTGGAGGCAGGATATCATGAAATAATACTATTAATGCTTCATAACTTGTATATCCATTAATTGCCTTTGCTTACCTAAGTTGCAACATGTAACATGATGTAATTATAATTAACTACTGTATTTTTCGGAGTATGATCCACCTTCCCCCCCACCCGTAAAAGGGGGTGAAAATTTAGGTGCGTTTTATACACCAAATGTAGCCCTGCCCACCCACTGGCCCCCACCCTTTGGCCTCTGCTTCCCAGCAGTTACCTCCTTGCAGCAAACAGCAAGAAGAAACAGCTCCTTTCAGCTTCAGCATAGCCTAATTAGCACAAGTTGATTGGATCGGCCTCCCCACTCTCAGCTGTTTTGCGCAGGCCTCTGCTGCTTGCTGCAAGGAGGTAAATTGCTGGAGCAGATTTTTTCTTTTTCCTTGTGCTAATCAAGCTATGCTGAAAATGAAAACGAAAGTAAAGCAGGCTGTTTGCTGTAATGAGACAAAATTGCTGGGAGCAGAGGCAGATTTCTTTTTCTTGTTTTCCTCACCAAAAAAGGTAGGTGCGTCTTATAGTCCGGTGCATCTTATACTCCGAAAAATATGGTAATTAAGAATGATACACTGCAGCAGTAACTATGATGTAATAGGTAGGGAATATGAAATTCTCAGATGTTTTACTCTTATTTTTCATAATACACCCTGGCAAATAAAAACCATTGTCAAACCTGGTTTTTAATGTATTGTTCCTTTTTTAAAAAATCCTGTTGAAAACATTGTTTTTACAGTGCCCTGAGTCCTCAGCCTTAGACATCTAAATTAAAAATGATAAATGGTGATCTCCCATCCCTGCCTGCCCTTAACATGTCTTGTGTGGGCCCTCCTGAAGCCCCAAACCCCAGCCAGTCTATCTCCTCTCAAAATAAGCCAACACTCAAGATTATGGGGACCTTAACCACAGCAGCCCTACTTATTTAAGAGCCAGTTTGATGTAAGGGTGAAGGGGCTGGCCCAGAAACCAGGATATTGTGAGTTCCAGCCCCACCTTAAACATGAAAGCCAACTGGGTGACTTTGGGCCAATCAACCAGGAGATGTTGAGTTCTAGTCTTGCCTTAAGCATGACTAGGCGAGTTGAATTGTTTTATCGACAAAGAAATAAAGGGAGACTAGTATAGATCTATTTCAAGCTATTTAGCTCTCATCAGCTAGCTATAACTCTTCTAGGATTTGAACCCAGGCTACTTGCATATTAGGTAGATGTATCAATCTCTAAGCCACAGCCCCTCTTCCCTTTGTCGACTATACCAGGGGAAAAATTAAGTGGTTTTTTGTCAGGGCAACCTGATCTACCTTAATATGGGACAGAGCATACTTCACGACTAGGTAACTATAAATCCCTCTTTCAGGCCAATCCACCTGACAGGGTGATTGTGATGGAAAAAATAAGGTGGCAGTATTAGGCCTTTTTTGCTGCCCTGAGCTGACACACATATATACATATTTAGGTACCTTCAAATCCGGTTTTGACCCCTAGCAACTACCTGCATTACCAGCTGACAGTTTCTTGGCCGGTGAGAATTTTTGGTGTGTGTGTGTCTTCAAGTCACTCTTGATTCTTGGCTAATTGTCTGGGCAACTCCCTGCAGTTCTCTTGGCAAGGTTTTTTTAAAAAATTGATTTGCTGCTGCTTCCTTCCCAAGATTGAGAAATGTGTCAATAAAGACAAATCTTTATAGCTCAGGGTTGAACTGTGGGGTCCTTGGTGCTCTCTGAGCTGGGTTGTTTTCTTGCAGATGTTTCATTACTCCCTGGGGTAACATCATCAGTGCTCAAAGGGTGTGGGGTTTGCAGGGGGGAGGAGGAGGACTGTGGGATCCTTAATGCTCTCTGAGCTTGTTTACTTTGCAGAGGTTTCATTACCCAAACCCAGGTAATCTCACCAGTGCTATGTGAGTGGCCCAAGATCACTCAGGTGGCTTCATACCTAAGGCAGGACTAGAACTCAGAAGAAGAGGAGCCTTGTCTGAAAAGGTATCTCCTGCTTGAGCAAGGGGCTGGACTAGAAGGCCTCCAAGGTCCCTCCCAAGCTCTATTATTATTTTGATTCATATTCTCCCAGTTTCTAATCAGGTGCCTTTCAATCCCTACAACCAAACCGGCCCTCCCTCCCTCCTCCCAATATAGTCAATTCAAGGCATATATACCGAATACAAATGATAAACATTTTTTAAAAACACAAGCATAAAAAGACAGGATGAAAAAGGGGTGATCTGAAAATGAAGCAAAGCAAACGGATTGGGGGGGGGAGGGGAGAAGATCCGGCAGGAGGATGCAAGTGCAGCCACCCAGCAACTTCTCCTCATCCTCAAGTTAGTTTTATTGATTAGCCTATAGGTCAGAGGTCTTCAAACTTGGCAGCTTTAAGACTTGTGGACTTCAACTCCCAAAATTCTCCAGCCAGCTAAAGCAAGGATCTCCAAATTTGGCAAACTTAAGTCTTTAAGACTTGTGGGCTTCAATTTCCAGAATTCCTCTGGCTGGGGAATTTTGGGAGTTGAAGTCCACAAGTCTTAAAGCTGCCAAGATTGGGGACCTCTGCTATAGGCCATATCAAAAGCACAAGGTGCAAACACGTATTACCATCAAAATCTCCTACAATCAATTTAAAATAAAAGTCAGGCAAAATACAATAGTCACAGGATTAGATGTAATATCATTTGATACATAATCAATCACGCCGAAATATAATTTTAGGCCATTTTGTTCTGTTATATATATATATTTAACAGAACAAAATGGCCTAAAATTATATTTCGGCATCAAAATATCCACCCTCAATCAGTCCCACGTATGCAAATCCCAACCAAACCAATTTGCTTAAGTACCATTTTGTGTTCAATGCTGTTTTCAGGTTCTGGCCGCACATAAAAGTAAGTTGTCTTGATATGGGGGATCCCAAGGGGTCCTTTGCCATCACTCTGCTAAACAAGTAATTCCCTCAACACTGTCAAACTATTCACTAAGTCTGCACTACTGTTGATCTTCTCATCGTTCCCATCACCCATCTCCTCCCACTTATGACTGTATGAATGTAACTTTGTTGCTTGTATCCTTAGGATTTATATTGATATTGTTTCCTGATTGCTTATTTGGTACCCTATGACTATCAATAAGTGTTATGATTCTTGATGAATGTATCTTTTCTTTTTATGTACACTGAGAGCCTATGCACCAAAGGCAAATTCCTTGTGTGTCCAATCACACTTGGCCAATAAAAAAATCTATTCTATTCTATTCTCATCATTCCTATCACCCATCTCCTCCCACTTATGACTGCATGACTTTAACTTTGTTGCTTGTATCCTTACGATTTATAATTTTTACCTTATGACTTTCACTGGTGTTGTGCCTTGTGATTCTTGACCAGTGTATCTTGTCTTTTTATGCACACTGAGAGCCTATGCACCAAAGACAAATTCCTTGTGTGTCCAATCACACTTGGCCAATAAAAAAAATCTATTCTATTCTATTCTTTATCCTAAATGTGGATGTCTCTATCTGTTAGGATTCATAATGCCCTCCTCCCTCCCCCACCCCTCACAACAATCCCTCAAAAAGGAAGATTTTAAAAAAAGAGACATAAAAAGAAAATATAAAATAAAACCAAAACCTACTCCAAGCCCCCCCCATCCTAGCCCGATGCTGAGGGGGGGAGGGGAAAGAAGGGAGGGCGTCGCCGCCCCTCCCCGCTGCATTTCATGCCCTATTTTCGCTCCCCTCGCCCCTCCCCCCCAATAAGGGGCCTTTTGTGTGTGTGTGTGTGTGTGTGTGTGTGTGTGGCGGGGCAGCCCCTCCCCCACACCACGCGCGCGGGGGGGGGGAGGATGGTTCCCTCACCGCTTTGCTCGCCGAGGAAAACCAGCTTGAACTTGCGCAGCGGGTTGCCGAATTCTCCGCCGGCTCCTCCGGGCGCCGACATGGCTCTGGCGCGGGGACGGCGGCGGAGCAAAGCCTGGCCGAGAAAAGAGAGAGAGGGAGAAAAAGAGAGAGAGGAGAGACGCCTCAGCGGGTGCGCTCCACCGCCTGGCAGCCGCGTCGCTTCCGGTCCGGCTACCCTGCGTGCGTCACTTCCGCCTGGCGGCTCCTCCCTCCCTCCCGAGGAAAAGGAGATGAGCTCATCCCGCCCGGCGCGAGGCGAGGCGGGAGCGCCGTGACGTCAGGGGGAAAGGGGCGGGGGAGGAGGAGGAGGAGTAGGAGTCGCTGAATGTTTGTAGATCTATGAATATATAGAGTTGTGAGAGAGGGAAGGCACTTTGTGGGGCGGTTCTTTTTTTAAAAAAAACAAAATAATAAAATTGGACGCAATGGCCGAGATTGTGATTGTACCAGGGGACGTTCTCTCATTCAGTTTGATTGCAAGGACTTTCTATACAATCAACCAATGGGACAGAAGTTGTGGGAGCTTCATCACTGGAGGCTTTCAAGAAGAGACTGGAGTGCCATCGGTCAGAAATGGTGTAGGGCAGGGGTCTCCAGCCTTCGCAACTTTAAGCCTGGAGGATTTCAACTCCCATAATTCTTGGGAATTCTGGGAATTGAAGTCCTCCAGGCTTAAAGTTGCCAAGGTTGGAGACTCGTGGTGTTAGGTCTCCTGCTTGAGCGTGGGGTTGGACTAGATGACCTATAAGGTCCCTTCCAACTCAGTTAATCTGTTAATGAGGCAAAGGAGACCTTTGAGTTAATTCAGAACCCTCCAAAGTCCCTAAGAGTCCAGCGATATAAAAAAATACTTCATTTTATGACCGATGTGATCATCATTATGAATAATATTGCTAAAATTGCCACAATTCACTTTCTAACAAAAAAAAAATCATATTTTACTTTACTTTCACTCTATAATTTGTATCTCTATGATACCGGCTACGCGTGGCATTGAAACGGAAGTGGCCAGGGTGAGGCGCCATAGAAACCATTATTTCCTGTTTCCGGTTGAGAGGAAACTAGACTGCAAGGGGTAGAGTGCCCCCTAGAGAATGGCTCTTGAAATCCCATGGGCGGACCTAGAGATAGAAATGCAGCTTGGAAATGCATTACTGTGAATGAATGAAATTTCTTCCTATCCTTCTTCTTTTCCTGCGGGGATTCTCTCGTAGGACTCAGTGGAAGAAATCGAAATTCTACTTGATCAATGATTGATTTATCAAAATATCCACTTTCTACAATTCACACAAACCCAGCAAGAACGTTCAAGAACGTTTTTCCCCCTAGGGAATGTTTTACAATACATGGCTGCTGTATAAATCCAATCATTTTCAGTAAAATAACAGATTTGGGAGTCTGCAATTAGAAGATAGCAATGACAACACTCCCAAGCTGAGAAAATTGGATTTTTCAGAGCAACAGTTTCTCTGCAAAAGACTTTCCTGAATTTTTCCATTTAATTTCCACAGGGATGATGCTAATTTCAGGTTCCTGAGACCTTCAGAAAGAGATTTTCATTTTCCGACCTGTTTCCACTACCCATTTGTTTGCTAGTCTCGAAAACCTGCATAGGCAAGATGATAAGCATGGTGGGAGCAGGAAAGGGTCTCCACTGAGTAATTGTTTCCTGTAACAAGGAGGGCCTTTGATTAATGTTTCTATTTCTTTGAAGTTAACAAGCAAGAATGTGGATTCTGATAAGAACCGGCTCAGACTGGCCAGAGACAAGAGTTGCCCAAAGAAATGAACTTTAATAATCTGAAAACTCATTGTAATGTGGGAAACACACCTCTTGAATATACAATTAGGTATGGGCAAGATAATGCTAAGAATATTATAAGGATTCTATGAACTGTTACATGGTTATTTGTTGTTGTTCAGACACTAAGTCGTGTCTGATTTTTAATGACCCATGGACCATAGCACGCTAGCCCCCCCCCATCCTCCACGTATGTTACATGGTACATATATAGTTGTGGAGCATGCTCACTAAATGCTCCATAACGCAAATGATGTTGGCCAATTGAAGAATACATTCCAAACTCAACATACAGTATATGAACTTGTATATAAAGTGATTTCTTTCCTTTTAAGAGCTCTTCACCCTATACCCGTCTGTATGTGTGTGGAGGGTATCTTTTTACTTATGTGTAAATAAATAAAGAGATATTAATCTACCTTTCTGGATCAAATGTTCTTTTGATAAACAGCACACTGTTGTTGTTTACGGATAACAAGCAGGTGAAACAGTTGTGCTCGCAAATATGCCATTTACAGAGTCTCACATTTCATTTTTTTTTTAAGCAGACAGCAGCTGATTTAGAAATTAGCTAATTTACTTCATGGGATCACAGAAGTTCATGGCTACTTTTCAGCTGGCACAGAATTCTTGCTCCCTGGGGGCCTGCTGTCTTGTTAGTGGATGCCTTCATAACCTTTCCTAGGTCAATCCTAAATTCTAGAATTTGTTTTAAAGTTATTAATTGTATATAAAGTACACGATAGCTATTGTGTTAAAATAGCACTATATGAAAGTATAATATTGCTTTTTTTGGAATAAATGATATAATTTTATTGTTTCCTTTCCCCATTTTTGGCGATGTTTACTTTCCTTCCTCTTCTTCTCTTTTGTAGATTGTGTAATTTCATTCTTTTTCCTCCTAAGAATGTAAGGAGGATTTTGTAGTAGTAGTAGTGGTTTAAAAAGGAAATTATTGGTGAAAAATATAATCTACAAGATTCTATTTTATGATGTAAGAGACCGCTTGATTTGATTTGCTATTTCTGATATATCCCCTACTCAAACCTTTGATAAAAACCAGAAATCCTGGTTTGAATCTGGCTTCATGCCTTTGGATAGATCCATTCTGAATTCCCACTTCAGCAAATAGGGTTGGTGGACAATATAATCCTATATTAACTTACATAATGTTCTTTTCCCTATCTAAAAATCAATCTCTGTTGAACAATACTCATCTTGTCTAGCTAAGACGAGGCTGTAGATGCTTGAAAAGGCTAAGCAAGGTTGGGTCTGAACCTCTGGACTGAAAGTTAGATTGGGAAGTCAAGACAGACAGACAGACAGACAGATGATAGATAGGTAGGTAGGTAGGTAGATGATAGGTAGATAGGTAGATGATAGGTAGGTAGGTAGATAGATAGATTTATTTTATTTATTTATTTATTTGTTTGTTTATTTATTTATTTATTTATTATATTTCTATACCGCCTTTCTCCCATAGGACTCAAGGCGGTGTACAGTCAAGAAAAACATAATAAAAACATCATAACATTGCTAATTAAAATTATTACTTAGTTTGGTCCATTAAATAAAACCCAGAATTAGATAACATTTAAAAAATCATTCACAGATTGATAGATGATAGATAGATAGATAGATAGATAGATAGATAGATAGATGATAGATAGATGGATGATAGGTAGATAGGTAGGTAGATAGATAAGATAGATGATAGGTAGATAAGTACATAGATAGATAAAATAGATGATAGGTAGATAGGTAGGTGGATGGATGGATGATAGGTAGATAGATGATAGGTAGATAGGTAGAGGAAATGTCAACCATTTCCCTATCATAAGGAGGAATTTTCTGACAGTGAGAACAATCAACCAATGAAACAGAAGTTGCCTTCAGAAGTTGTAGGAGCTTCATCACTGGAGACTTTCAAGAAAAGACTGGACTGCCATCTGTCAGAAATGGTAGGGTCTCCTGCCTGGGCGGCGGGTTTGACTAGATGACCTAAAAGACCCCTTCCAACTCTGTTAAACTGTTTATGTTACAAAATGTCCAAAGATCTGCCTATTTAGCAGCCAGGAGTTGAATCTGGTTCGCAGGAGTGTTTATTATTTAATACTGGATTTTATAATCCAATCAATGTTTACTTTGAAGTATCTTTACTGTGCAAACTATAAAATGAAAGCAAGTCTATGTTCCAGGTTCTCTCCCTTGTAAATGGGAATTTCTCTTTATCTTGGAATGTTCCAAATAAATCGTAAATTAAATGGTCTTCCTTTTCCTGGTATTTTAAATTGGGAGTCCAGCATACCAAGGCACGAACCTAGAACTACATTTGACCATCATTAAGGAACTATACAAGAAATGAATATATAAAGTTGTGAACACCGATTCCACAAAATGGCATGTGTGTGCACCCCGCACCCCACACACAACATCACAGTTTTTCAAATTGTGTTATTCTCCCACTTTTTCCCAAACATGGGAAAAATCTACAGAAAAAAAACCCAAGGCTGACTAATTGTTTGCAACTTTATTTTTTAAAAATGAAATATTCAAAGTACTTTGTCTTTCAAATGTCAACACATCATATATTAACTTTGACTATTTACAGCAAGTTGTTGTAACGGTCTGGTAGAAAATACATGCTTCTGGTATGAAACCCAGAGCAAAATGCGACAACCAATTTCAACGCAGTCATTTCACCTAAACCTGTACAGTATCTAGCCAGTGTGAAGGCAGGAATATAAAACCAAAGTCTATTGTGTCCTAGCAACAAGGTTCAGGCCATTATACTACAATTTTGAGTAAAATTAGAACTGCCATCGTTTGATAGGCATGGAAACCCTTGGCATACATTGTAAACATCATTACTTTTTTTTCTGAGCAACCAAAGAAATCGCTTTCCAAAAAGGAGCAAGGTATGTTTGGCTTCTCTGACTTTTATCAACACTTTGTCAATTAGAATCCGGTCATGGAGGTTTGTTCCGTGTGTGAAATGATGTTAAAAATATACACTTTGACAGATAATAACATTGATCAAGAGGCTAACGTCCACCACAAAAATCTTAAGGAAAAGATTGGTAAACACATTTGCTTGGGCCAATGACCCAAAATGTTGAAAACAAAACAAACAAAAAATACCTCATAGTTAAGGTCCACAGAAACCAACACGAATTCAGAAGGCAGTGATAGAAGTGCAGAATATTGAACACTGATACCTAAACCAATATTGTAGTCCTCTACCAATTTATGGTAAAAAACAGTCCAGCTTTTTAATTTTTCTCTAGTGTAAGATACCGTTGTGCCTGCTATTAGAAACTTACCTGTGGGGTTTCTATTCTGTGTTGGTTGGTTTTGCCCCTTTTTTTCAAAGATCTAGATAGCTTTGTGAACTACTCCTCCCCTCTATAAATCCATATGAGGATTTATAAATGAGGGAGACACAGAGTGATTAAATTTCTACCTCAACCCAAGTCATGATTTCACAACGATACATGGAATAAGCCACAAGGATGCTAATGGCAGGTAAACATTCCGCTCATTTGAAAACAATTTCTTCCTTCTTTCAAATGGCTGGAGATGGTTAAAACAAAAGAAAAAAGGCATTTTAAAGCACATAGCGGCTAACAGCATGCTATTTTTTATTTAGAACATAAAATGGTCTGACAGAAATAGCAGAGATGGCAAAATTGATTAGAGAAAGGACAATGACCCCTTTTTAGTGATTGGAAATCATTTAGTTTTTCTCCAAACAAGGAAAAAAAAAAGAGCAATTGATAGACCTGATGATGGGAAAGGCTATGGAAAGAAGGAAATTATGCGGTAACCACAGAAAGAGAGAGGGGGTGTAAAATAAAATATACTTGTAGCTACTATAACGAATGGAAGCGGCTTCCTTATTACTTTTCCTTTTCTTCTTCATTTCTTTCTTTGCACTTTTTCACTCATCGTTTTCCTTTATAAATACTATCCTTATTTTTTTTTACCTGCATTTTTATTCTTTAAATTTTTTTTTAAGACATGGTAATTTTAAATTAACTTATTAGATACATAACCTAAAATGGTCTCGATTTTGAAGAAACAAATGTATAATTTAACAAAGGTGTTTTTGGCTTATTTTGCACAAGTCCCATTCTCAAATGCATTCCAAAAGGCTCCGCTAATCTTATTTATACTGGCATAATGACCGCATCTGTGTTTCGTGGAAATTCATTTTCATTAATTGGAATAGTTTTGTTAATTGTCCCAGCTGTGGCACCTCCCGTACCCTGCAGACTGATAGACTAAACAGGGGGACAATACCTGTGTTTTCTGGATATCTTCTCTTAATCACTTTCTAAAATGTTTGGAAGAAGTTGATTCTATAGCATCTGTTCAGCATCTGGAGCTGCTCAGCCTCCTGTTCAGAATCTGCTCAGCTTGGCAGGTAATCCAGATACCACTGGAATGTTTCCAATAACAATAATCAGAAATCAAAGATGCCCCACATGAAAAACAACATTTATTTGTAGGGAAGGGAACCTCTGGCGTTCCAGCTTAAATGCAGACAAACCTCTATGAACAAATCACTACACTGCCTAGATGGGACAGTCACTCTTTAGAGTTTACTTTTTGGCAAATAAGAATAGAACAAACTATTTTGAAAGCTGCTGGACGTGTTTCTCTTTAGAGTGGTTTAGATCCTGGCTGGAATGGCCAAGATTTTAGCAGTACTATAGCTACAGTTCTTCATCGGCATGAAAAAGAACAGAAGTTTGTGGTCCCTTGCAATTTTAGAATCCATAGTACAGAACAGCAGAGCACCAAAACGTTGGAATGATTATTTAGCCCAAACTTTCCCAAAACAAGATCATTTCAAACATGTTGGATTTCAACCTCCATCACTTCCACAGCGACCCAAAGCTGATTTGGACTGCACAATACAAGGTCCAAAAGAGGCACAGTTAATATGTGTTTTAAACAAGTGATTTTAAACAGGGGTGAAATCCAGGTTCTGGAGGACTGGTAGCGGAAATTTTGAGTAGTTCGGAGAACTGGCAAATGCTACCTCTGGCTGGCCCCAGAGTGGGGTGTGAATGGAGATTTTGCAATATCCTTCCCCTGGAGTGGGGTGGGAATGGGGATTTTGAAGTATCCTTCCCCTGGAGTGGGGTGGGAATGGGGATTTTGCAGTATCTTTCCCCTGCCATGCCCACCAAGCCACGCCCACCAAGCCACGCCCACAGAACCAGTAGTAAAAAAATTTGGATTTCACCACTGATTTTAAAGTGTAACACATTCAGATATTCTGCACAACTATCCATCAC
The DNA here is from genome assembly GCA_022577455.1 of Arizona elegans. NCBI lineage: Eukaryota > Metazoa > Chordata > Lepidosauria > Squamata > Colubridae > Arizona > Arizona elegans. The sequence continues at coordinate 11,022,837 of JAKOOJ010000015.1, forward strand.
TTCCATACCCAGGGCTACCCTATTAGCAGCGCTTGGAGGGTGAGGTCCCTGGCTTGTAAATTATAACATATATTTTATTTTTTTCCTGAATTTCAGAAGCAGACAGGATTTTAAAAAGCATTTTTCTTACACTACCAGAATCTATTTAATATTTTTTTTTCTAGTCCATATTTTATAACACAATATATACCACCTGGGTAATTCTATTTATTCATTGGTAAATCCCAACAGAGGCAGGGGGAATTAATGTAATCCATTTCACTTCATGGACTTTTGGCATAAAAATGAAGACTACGACATTCAAGGCAGCATTAAAAAACCCTCCACGTTCATTAATATAAAGTGCATTTCCTGCATATAATATAATAATATAACTGTAAAGAACTCAAGGCACAAGCTAACAAAATATGTATTACATACTAGAAATGCACAGTTCAAGCTAATCACTATTTAATTCAAAACATTTCTTAATTCTGGTTATTTTAAAGCTTTGGGGGCGGGGGAGAAAATCCCTTGATGCACGAGTTTCAAATAGTAGACTTGCTTAAAAACGGTAAGCAAAGTGGCTAGTATTGATATCTGAAATCACTGTTAAATAGCATCCTCACCAATAAACATTCTACATAAATGAAGCCCAGAAATGATTTTCTGTGAATTCAAAAGTGCAGGATCTACAGATCTGACAATGCTTTTGAGATTCACCCTGGTCCATGGGAAATGACCACTGATTAGAAGAATACAGTTGAATACAGTCTACATGTTTTCAAATCTTCCGTTCAGTGTTCGCTCACAAGAGAATCCAAACAGAGGCACTGTGAATTCTCAACATTTTTCTTTGTGACTGTATATCTTAACAGTCAGAGGCCAATAAAATGCAGGTATCTCAGTCAACCTGAGATAATCTTGGTAAGTTTAGAACTGTTGATATTAGTCAAGGTCATTGGTAAGAATCATATGTTCCATATAGCCAAATAAGCAATCTTCTTTTGAAAGAATGCCGCACATTCGAGCTTTAGCCAATTTTAATGAGCAAACGTTATGTTTTCTGAATGTGAACAATTTATTCAACGTCCTCTTCTGTTTTGGCTATTAAGATATAGCTATATATTACACAAAATAACATGGAACCATTTCATTCGACAAACTAACATGTTGATAGTATCTGGACTCACACAACATACTATGTCACAGTGTATTTTCCATAGTCTGTTGAACAAGCCAGAACAATCTGGTTCATACATAATAAGCCACAAATCATGATTCAAAAGTCACAGTAGTTGAAGTCATATAGTGCATCATGCTAAACCAAAATGCACTGGGCTTAACATGCTGTGATTGTAGCTTGCAAACTCAGTTAAAAATCATTGTTAACTAAGCTTAGAGTGATTTCCTTCTTTTTCTCTCCACCAAATCCTAATATTTCCTGCTATTTAACATTCTGTTGTTGCCTTTATCATTTACAGATTAAAAGAACACCAGCCCAAATACTTGGCTGCATGTTGTTGAGTCAGTCGCAGAAGGTAGAAACATCTAAATGAAAAGACCCTGAAGTGGTCAATATTGACCCTCAAGGGTTGATGAGACTATGCAAGGATTTGATAAATGTCTGGGGGTCAAAAAAGGTCAGAATATGTCTGGGAGTCGATATCTGGTCAATAAATGATGGAAGATTGATTGGGATCAATTGAGGGTATCTACAGAGCTCCATGACAGTTGCTAGTTCTGAAGGTGAGGTGGCTAGTGGCAAGACAGTGTTACTCAGAGTTGGATGGTTAGTCACCAACAAGAGTGGCTTAAGTTGTCTCTATTATGGTTCATCACAGATCTTTAGCTGGAACTTGGTGTTTTATACACCCATTGAGTCCTTCCCAAAGACCTGGGATAGACAGATGTTCTTCTCTGATGAGTTAAAGGTATTGTCTCAGTATATCAGCTGTTCCAAGTAAAGCTGCCTTCTGCAATTGACTGTTGATAGTTTTGTTAATGTTGATGGCATTCAAGTGCTTCTCCAGTTGTTTTGGGATTCATCCAAAGGGCTTTATTAATACCTTTGCTTTCTTTTGCAGCAGTCTTTCTACTTCTATTTGCAGGCTTTGTATTTTGTTATCTTCTCCAGTTCTTTCTCTTCTCTTCTGCTATCTCCAGGTACTGCCACATCTACTATCCAGACATTTTTTGTCTTTGTTATCAACAATTGTTTACTCTGGGGTCTTATTTGCCAGGTGCTTATCTATTTGAATTCTAAAGTCCCAGGGTGCTTTAGTGTCTTCATTTTCTATTAGGTAAAGGTAAAGGTTCCCCTTGCATATATATGCTAGTCATTCCTGACTCTAGGGGTTGGTGCTCATCTCTGTTTCAAAGCCGAAGAGCCAGTGCTGTCCGAAGACGTCTCCGTGGTCATGTGGCCGGCATGACTCAATGCTAAAGGCTCACGGAACGCAGTTACCTTCCCACCAAAGGTGGTCCCTATTTTTCTACTTGCATTTTTTACGTGCTTTCGAACTGCTAGGTTGGCAGAAGCTGGGACAAGTAACGGGAGCTCACCCCGTTACACGGCACTAGAGATTCGAACTGCTGAACTGCTGACCTTTTGATCGACAAGTTCAGCATCTTAGCCACTGAGCCACCATGTCTCTTTTCATTTTCTATTACTTTGCCTATTTTATGGTCTCACTAGTTTTTGCCTACAGGCAAATGTTATTTCTTGCAGATCTTCCAATGCATCATTGTTGCTACTTTGTCATGCCATAGTTTGCAGTCAGTCTGTGTGATCCACTGTGGGGTTTTTTTTCCAGCTTCTTTGCAAATGGTTGCTGTTTCTCTATTCTGGCTTTGTATGCATTTATTCTTAAGGCTTGATCTTGTATAGCCAGAATTAGCCCCTCTATCTCTTTCTTCAGTTTTCCTGCTCTTAGTCATTGTTAGGTGTTATAATTATTACTAATAATAGTACTGTTAATTAAAGTAGTAATTGTTGCATTATGTTCATATAATGAATGTTTGGTTGTGTGTGTCAATGAACAATCTGAAACTTCATGAAGAGATGAATGAGTTCATGAGTTTGGGGATCACTGATCCAGAACATCTTAATTGAGTAGATTAAATCTACTTTACTGAGTAGATTTTTTATCTGATTAATCACTAGAAAATCCCATGGCTATAGGCTAGATTTGGAATAGATAGATAGATAGATAGATAGATAGATAGATAGATAGATGATAGATAGATAGATAGATCTTGTCAGGAATTAACAGCAAACCACTTTTGCCAAGGAAATACAGATAGTATGTCCATGAAATCACCAGGTGAATCTGTCTCAAAGTAGATTTTACTTTTAAAACGAAATCATCCTAATATTTAAAGATAGTACTTTGAAATGTCTTACTAAGGCACTGAGACATGAATCTGTAATTCACTTGTGCCATGGCAAAGCCAGACTTCAGCTGCCTTTAATCTCTAACACTTTTATTACTGCTATTTTGTTAGATTTCTGATTTTGTTTATTGATGTGTATAGTCTTCAACATATTTATTACCAATATTAATCAGGTTGGGCACAACATGCTTGGTGATAAAAGGCTGTTTATAAATCCCACTGTAAACCCACAAGATAAAATTATTAGCGGGGGGGGGGGGGGGAAATCTTCCAGCAATTTGCCCCCAAATTGTTGACATAAATACTAATTAAGCTACAAAAAAACATATTTGAAGGAACAGAAATGACAGAGACTCCCTTCGAACATCCACCCATTCTACGCTCAACATTTCATTTTGTCCTGTAAATGGTCCATAATATTCATACCAATCATTTATATTGGGATGACATAACCTCGTGGAGGATTTATTAAAAGACTTTGCCAAATCCTGCCCCTGATGTTTGAAAAAATCTTTGATTCCTGAGAACCACCCCCCCCCCCATTTTTTTGTACCCCTTTTAAAATATCCAGAAGAAGAAAAAGGACATTTTCATTCACTGCCTATTTCTCTGAAGAATTTCTTGGTCCAGCTGAGACCCTAAAATTGATACATCTTTGCCTGAGATGACAATAATTCTTTTTTCTCCATTGTGAGTATGCAAGAAGCTTTTTTTTTTCTGGGTGGCATGGTAGAGAGAAAGAGATAGGCAGACTGTTTGGGTACCTCATGTCTACCATGAGTCAACTAGAACTTCTCTACGTTGTAGATTTCTGAAGAATTTCCCCCTCTTTCTGTCTCATGCGAATCTAGTATTTTGCTCCAGCCTACAGGTAGTCCTCAACTTACAACCATTCGTTTAGTGACCGTTCAAAGGTACAACGGCACTGAAAAGAGTAACTCATGGCCCTTTTTCACACTTATGACCAATGCACCAACCCCAAGGTCATGTGATCAAAATTCAGAAGCTTGGCAACTGGCTCCCATTTATGACGCTTGCTGGGTCCCACGGTCATGCAATCACCTTTTGGGACCTTCTGATAAAGTCAATGGAGAAGACAGCTTCGCTTAACAACCATGTTACTAACTTAACAACTGCAGCGATTCACTTAGCAACGTTGGCAAGGAAGGTGAAAAATTGGGCAAAATTCACATAACAACAGTTTTGCTTAGCAAACTGAAATTTGTGGTTGTAAGTAAAGGGTTACCTGTACATGGACAGGAGGAAACAGTGGCTACAGAATGAAACATTCAACATAACATTATTTCTCTAATGGTGCTTCTCCATCAAACAGAGAATCTAACCGTCATGGATTCAAGAAACAGGTCATGACATAATGTTTTTTAAGATCTAGGGAACAGCTGTCTCATGCTAGAATGTTCATCAATATAGCCCATTAGATAATCACAGATTACAACGCAACAAATTCCTTAGCGTTTATGCAATTTACCGAAAGGAAGCTTTCAATTAGCAATTGGTATCTTGTTCGCATGATCCCAAATTCTTCATGAACCAATATTTGTTCTATGAACAAGAACTTGTGACATTCATTTGAAGATTGGGGAAATCTCATTTTGGAGAGCTCAAAATGAGCTATAACTGCACACATTTTGAAGGCTGCATTCGACAGAAGTACTGCAAGCGGTACTAACCACCCAGGCGATAAAGAGATGGTAACTGCTATTCAATTTCTTGCAAGATTGCAATAAGAATGTTAGATGAACATTCCCTCCTTATGCTTTTCCATTTAATGTATTCAAAGTATTATATCAGACAGCCCGATCATTAGAAATTCTTCAATTTCTACAATTCTACATATTTTAACTGTCCCTATAAGGAAACCTAGTTCTATTTTTTTAAAAAGGGTTAATGGTCCCAAGGAAATCTGCTCCATTTTAGGGATAGATTAGCAAATTTCTGGTCTGATTTTATTTTCTAATTAAAGATCTACAGAATTACGTTGACCGAACTTGTAGATGGAGGGAGTCGGCATTTTCCTTTCAAAGCTTTGTGAGATGGGTAAGAGATCCTGTCAATCTTGTCTGCAACATTTTTTCTTTTAGAACATTGACACTCATATCTGCTTTCTGTGCAGCCTTAGAACTAGCCATGCAACCACAAAATAAGTCTGGTTGCCTGATCATTCCAGGAAGTACTAGAATAGAAACCTCTACTAGCACTGTTATAAACTTCCTAGAATTTTAAATTATTGAATAACATAGATCAGGGGTCTCCAACCTTGGCAACTTTAAGACTTGTGGACTTCAACTCCCAGCAAAGCTGGCTGAGGAACTCTGAGAGTTGAAGTCCACAAGTCTTAAAGTTGCCAAGGTTGGAGACCCCTGACACAGATGGTATATTGGCTGCATCACAAAGTTACTAAAGTAAATGCAACCTGCTTTTCTATCCAAGTGCTCTTTTTAATATTTATTTAATTGATTAATTCCTGACAAAAAGGGGGAAAAAAAGGGAAATTCCCAGTAATTGGCATTTATCTCTAACTAGTGTCCGTTCTGTTCACAAACTTAGAACCAACACATGACTTCTTTTTTTTTTAACCTCGGAATTCTAAGCAGAATTCGTCTTAATCTTTTCTTATAAGGCAACAACTAAAATTTGGTTTATTTTCAATGGACTAAACGGCTTGTGGCAAAACAATAAAGAAAGAAGAAAGAAGCAGACATTCTGCGAGCTCCAGAACTTAAAATTTTAAAATAATTAAAACATTTTATTCTACTAAGCTTTCGTCAGCCATCTGCTGACATCGTCAGAATATTAAACTACCATTACAGAGATCTCTGCCTTTATATGCCATTGAACAGGAAACAGTAGGAATTAAGCCTCCATCATCCAGCATGACGACAGCAAAAACAACACAGCTGGGAGATGGATGGAAGGGCCTTTTACACGCGCAATGGCCAAGTTGATTAATGGCATAGTAGAATAATTTTTCTAAATTATTTTAAAATTTTATGTTCCGGAGCTCACAGAATGTCTGCTTCTTTCTTTACTGATATACCTGGAACTCGTATTTTTAGAATAGTTTGTTATATATATAATGAGATACCCAAAGTGTAGTCTGCAACGATGGTTTTGAGAGGGGTCATGAGCAAAACCAAGCAATTCATGGCACTGGCTCCATCATTGTTGTTTTTTTAAAAAGTTGTGGGCAAGCTAAGAAACCAAAAAGCTGATTCTGAAGAAAGGAAAGGAGACAGTATATTAAATATTTTGCCCATCTGGATTCTCTCTGATTGACGTTCAACACTGAGAATGCTGCACCCAAACACTGAATATAACCGCCTTAGAACGAAGAACCATTGCCATCTCCCAAAGCATTTAAACAAACTATATTAAAATACCATCTTCTGTCACATTTAAAGGCAGTAGGATATGTTTTCTTTCCCCCTCTATATTTATATATACACAGAGTTCTGCTCTAGAAAAACCAATACAATAAACTGTTACTTAACATCTTCATTTAAAAACAGGCAGTCTTTGGTGATGTGAAGGCAGGAAACATGTCACTTGTAGGTCTGTTACCTTCTGCCTATTTCACTCTGTCTCATAAAGTGAATATTGTTGGCACTGTCTGCAAGTTCTAGATACTGCTCCACAGATAAGACAAAATATCCGTCATAACCCTGCACTTTCCCAGTGCTCAAAAGCTGTTGCTTCTCCCCCTCTGTCCAAGCCCTTGTACCTTCTTCACCGTCTTGCAGTCGCTTTTGTTCCTTAGTCCAAGCTTGTAGCACAGCTCTTTGCCGGGCGATCTCCAAAACGTGGTTTTTCTCTTCTTCAATGGTCGTTCCGTATCGAACGTTAAAGCACAAAAAACCATGCTGGAGTTGAATGTCCGCAAATCGTCTTGTCCTCCCGTTGATGACCGAAGTCATTTGTGACACCGTGACGTTGACCCCGTTCTCCAAGATCCGCCGCCCCCCGGTGTTGCCTATGAGAGAGAGGTCTTCTTCCAAAGACCCGAGTTTGATGAAGTAGTGCGTGTCTCGTCCATCGATGGTGAAATGGAGGTTCTCCAGGTAATGGGCACCATTGAGGATGGCAGCAATACGTCGGCTGTCCTCAATGGCTACGCCGATAATGTCTGCTGTTACCTGCCCATCTTTAATCGCGAATTTGATGCCCTTCCCAAAGACTGAAGGAACTGCAGCAAATTGGGGTTGTTTTGCTCGCTCTGTACATCGGCCGTCACTGTATTTGGGGGTCATGGGAAGCTGGTCCAAGGAAATGAAGTTCCGGAGTTGTTTCTGTAGTTCACACTGAATGCCAAGAATAGTCTGGGAAGGAAGGAAGCAGGGAAGCAAGCAAGGAAGGGCAGAGAGGGATGGAGGGACGGAGGGAGGGAAGGAAGGAAGCAAGGAAGGAAGAAAGAAAGGGAAGGAAGGAAGGGCAGGGAGGGAAGGAAGGAAAGGAAAGGAAAGGAAAACAGGGGAAGGAAGGAAAGAGGGAGGGAAAGAAGAAAGGAAGGAAGGAAAAGAAAGGAAGAAGACAGTATCAAAAGTGAAAATAGTTTATTACAGCAACACAACACAATACAAACTTTTCATTGAATTCCCTGCCTGGGAATTTCCAAACATTGGTGCAGGAAAGTTGTCATGAGTAACAGTTTGAGAGTGTGGATGTGGATGCAGATTCTGCAAGACTGATGAAATGAGAAAACAAAATTGCACTGGAAGTCTCATTTCCAGATGCCTGCTCTTTGAGATATATTTGTGAGTTTCCAGAACTGAACAACTGATCTTAAAATCTGTCCCTCCGTCACTTTATTGACTGGATATGGAACTTCTTGGTCTGCACTTACCGGTACTTAACATTTTGTACAGTGGAGGAGAATTATTTCCTGCAAATAATGCAGAAATTGTAGATTTTAGTGAAGCTGTGCTTGAGAATGAGTGTCCCCTTCCAATTACCGATGATGGCCATTCCTGACTTAAGGTTTGTTTGGTATGAATGTGATTAAAACATTTTAAAATGCCCCACTGTCGCTCAAGGCAATCTTCTGCCTCCTATATTTCAGGTTGGAAGAAACGGGATTACAATTATTAATTATTACTATTAATAATTCTTCATAACCAAAAGGCAATGTAATGTATTACATTTCTTACAGGTTGGAAGGCGCAGATTGTGTCTCTGAGCACTTGGACTATGTTTAGGTTGGTTGTGCTATTAAGTTTTAAAGGGAGGGAGGGAGGGAGGGAGGGAGGGAGGGAGGGAGGGAAGGAAGGAAGGAAGGAAGGAAGGAAGGAAGGAAGGAAGGAAGGAAGGAAGGAAGGAAGGAAGGAAGATAAGCAGTGCCCTGCTGGATTCCACACACTATATTCACAGAATCTTTGCATACTTCCATCCCTAATCAATTGTCAAGCACCAGGGAAATCAGGAGACCCAGGCAGTTCAAGTGGACATAAAGATTTATTGCAAGATTACGCTCTTGACAAGAATCTGAACTACTAACAGACAAAGGAAATTGGTAATAGTTAAGGATAGAAGGAATTCAAGGTGGGCTGTGTCACTGCGTTAAGTATTTGCCAGCTGAGCTTCCATTCTGAGCAGTACGGTAGTCTGCCAGAGAATTTATCTGTAGCAACTGAGATAAGACTGTCTTGCGATTTCTGAGCTACTGCACATGTCTACATTCTTTCTTTTCTAACTTCCTGATTTCTACTTTTTTTGTTCGTCTCTGAGATAACTGCCGGTAAAAATGTAGTTAGCTAGTTTTTTTACTTTTATAATAAAATGTTTCTTAGAATACATTCGGGTTTTCTTTCTTTGAAAGTATACAGCATGGAAAACAAAATCCATTCACCTCTAATTAATTACGGTTTCCCCGGGGGGGGGGGGAACGAGGCTGATTCACGCTTTGACAGGCTGAACTTAGATCTCTTGTGGGTGCGAGGGGACTGATGACACATTTGATCCCTCTCTTGAGCTCAGCCTGGTCATCTCCTACACCTAGAGCCGTGGTGGCGCAGTGGTTAGAATGCAGTATTGCAGGCTAATTCTACCGATTGCCAGCAGTTTGGCAGTTCAATCCTGACCAGCAAAAGGTTCAATCCTTCCAAGGTCAGTAAAATGAGGACCCTGAGGACCCAATATGCTGACTCTGTAAACTGCTTAGAGAGGGCTGTAAAGCACTGTGAAATGGTATATAAGTCTACCTGCTATTGGTATTGCCCTTCCTTCCCTCCCTCCCTGTAGTTAAAATGCAGTATCACAAGCTAATTCTGCCCATTGTCAGCAGTTCAATCCTGACCGGCTCAAGATTGACTCAGCCTTCCATCCTTCCGAGGTGGGTAAGATGAGGACCCAGATTGTTGGGGGCAAACTGCTTAGAGAGGCCTGTAAAGCACTGTGAAGCGGTAGATAAATCTAAGTGCTATTGCTATTGCTATCAATAATCCACTCAAAGAAAGGGACATCAGCCAAGACCCTTTCTCCATCAGAGAAAGAACAACCACAAAAACGACCTTCTCCATCTTTGCTGAAATACTCTGGCTTCATAAGCCTACAAAGAGCTCTACAGATTTGTATTTGCCCTGTGAATTCCCTCTCCCACTTGTGATATTATTACTCCTATCATTGGGTGTCATCAGCCTTCTCCAACTTAATTCCTTTAGAAGTCTTTGGCTTACCTTTCCAGGATCCCACTCTTGGGTCTTGGTTTGAAGCTGCAGAAGCTCATAGGTTGTGTCCACAGCGTCCATCTCTGGCTTTGGGAACCCAGGAAGCACATTGTGAAGCTGAAACCCAAACAGTTCAAGCCAACTTCCGATATCTATCAAGGAAACCAAAAAGAGGACAAACGCCTGTATAACAGCAAAGAATTTCTAAACATTAAAAATGCATCTTCTTTGATTAAGATCTCTACGAAACCCGTATACTGGAAACACTGTGGTGAAACAAATTTTCCCAAATATTAAAAGTCTCTTAAATATTTCTGTTTGGGAAGTGAGGGGAGTAAGAAAAATCAGACTAGAAATGTTTGGAAAAGTGGGTAGCAGTATCAACCTTGTGAGGTAGTCCAGTTAGGAAGCATGCCCAGATTAACAGAGTTGGAAGGGACCTTGTAGGTCATCTAGTCCAACCCCCCACCCAAGCAGGAAACCCTACACCTGTGATGGTGAACCTATGGCACACGTGCCAGAAGTGGCATACAGGGCCATCTCTCCAGGCACGCCAGACGTTGCTCGTTGCTGTTCCGGGTTCCAGTGCACATGCGCACTGGTCAGCTGGTCTTCGGTGACCGGTGCACATGTACATGTTGGAAACCAGAAGGTCAGCTCCTCTTCCGGTGTTCCCACGCATGCACGCCAGGAAGCTCCTCTTCTGATTTTCGGTGCCCCCGTGTGCGTGCGCCAGGGAGCTGGTCTTCTGGTCCCTCCCATACGTGCACGAACTCCCATTTTGGCCCTCAGTGCCAAAAAGGTTCACCAACATTGCCCTACACCACTTCTGACAGATGGCAGTCCAGTGTCTTCTTGAAAGCTTCCAGTGATGAAGCTTCCACAACTTCCGAAGGCAACTTCTGTTCCATGGGTTGATTGTTGACAGATGAACTAATTCTACTTTAATGTAAAGTTACCTTAACAGAACCTTTCAGGTCTGAAAGAATGTTTCTTCCCCCTCACCTTTACAGTAAAAAAAACTAGGGAAGGTCCCTTTTGAGATGTTTGCCACGTCCTATTCCTGCTGTGGGCACATCTGCCTCTTACCTGTTCCCCTGCCTGCTGCTTTCCTCATTGTCTCCCAGGGCTATTCCCCCACATCGTAACTGCAATTCTCCCCTGTAATAATTGTCCTGACCTGTACTAAGGATGGAATACGTCCTGCGCTGTACAATTTCTTCCTTTGCTTGCCTCTTTAAATTATGTAACGTTGATAAAATATTTAAAAAGTACAGCAGGACATCACGACTATTTAAACTTTTTAAGAAAAGTGCAGGTACATTTGTTTTCATCTTCCTTCTTCACCTCTTCTTCCTTTGGGATCATGACTTCTAAATAATTAGTCTGGCGGCTCCGAATGTTGTGCTGTGCTTTTATTAATTCTGCAGGAGGCTTTTATTAGAAAAGAAAGGGAGAAGATTGCTTCTCAGTTGGAAAACGGCAGGGCTACCTACTTTCCATTTCAGCTCCTTCGTAAGAGGAAAGGAAGTAGTGGAATTTCTCAACGATCCTAAAAATCTTCAACAGCCACGCCCGTCCCTGCTGAAATACCCCCACGCTCCACCTGTCTTGATCAGCACTAACTGAATTGAATAAGATCTACAGGTAGGGTCTCCAACCTTGGCCATTTTAAGACTTGTGGACTTCAACTCCCAGAATTCCGTGGGGGGCTGGGGAATTCTGGGAGTTGAAGTCCACAAGTCTTAAACCTGCCAAGATTGGATCCTCTGATCTACAGCCAGATAATATGCAAAGGATGAAACTGTAAGCAAATGTCTTCTTTTTCACCTCATTCTCTTCCTTATGATTTTGCTTCTCTCCAGAGCCAGAAAACAAAATATCTTACATTCTGCACTTAGGCAGGAAAAATCAAATGCACAGGTATAGAATAGGTGGTAACTGGCTCAACAGAAGTAACTGCGAGAGGGATTTAAATGTCCTAGTGCCGTGATGGCGAACCTATGGTATGCGTGCCGTCGCCGGCTGGTCTTCTGATTTCCTGCGCACGCATGTACACTGGTCAGCTGGTCTTCGAGTGCGCCAGAAACCCGAAGACCAACTAGCCAGTGTGCATGTGGCACCAGCCAGCTGATCTTCGGGTTTCCTGTGCTCCAGCGTACATGAAGACCAGCTGGCTGGCGCACTCCCAAAGACCAGGTACATGTGCACCGGCCAGCTGTCTTTGGGTTTCTGGCGCTCCGGTGCATGGAAAGACCAACTGGCCGGCGCGTGCCCAAAGACCAGGTGCATGTGCACCGGCCAGCTGATCTTTGGATTTCCAGTGCTCTGGCATACATGTGTTCCGGTATGGGCACTCGGTGCCGAAAAGGTTCGCCATCACTGTCCTAGCAGATCACCGCTTAAATATGAGCCAGCAGTGTGCTGTAACTGCCCCAAAACCCACTGCAATCATAGTCTTCAATGGAAGGACAGTGCCAAGAAAGGACAAGAAGTGATTGTACTACTTTATATCATGCTGGTGAGACCACACTGGGAATACCTGCTCCAGTTTTGGTCACCACGATCAAGATGTTGAGACCCTGGAAAGAGCCTCTTTAGGTTCCAGATAACCATTACTTAATAAATTGACCCTTTCCAAATTATATTAATTTTTTTAACATGGATATATCTCACGAGGCTTCAGGTGAGAATGCCAAATATCCCAGAAACCTCATGAGATTTCAGGGTTTTAAAGTATATTTTATAGACTTATGTGTTTGCTGATATGTTTTAAGAACCAATGAATATTTACAGATACAAATTAACAGAGTTGGAAGGAACCTTGTAGGTCATCTAGTCCAACTCCCCACCAAAGCAGGAGACCCTACACCATTTCTGACAGATGGTAGTCCAGTCTCTTCTTGAAAGCCTCCAGTGATGAAGCTCCCACAACTTCTGAAGGTAACTTCTGTTCCATGGGTTGATTGCTCTCGCTGTCAGAAAATTCCTCCTTATTTCCAGCTTGAATCTCTCCTTGTTCAGTTTCCATCCATTATTTCTTGTCTGGCCTTTGGGTGCCTTGGAAAATAGCTTGACCCCTCCCTCTCTGTTGCAGCCCCTCAAATATTGGAAGACTGCTATCATGTCTCCCCTGGTCCTTCTCTTCACTAGACTAGCCATGCCCAGTTCCTGCAACCATTCATCATATGTTTTAGCCTCCAGTCCCCTAATCATCTTTGTTGCTCTTTGCATTCTTTCTGGTGCAGCGTAGCTCAGGGTTGAACATTTGTAGCTCAGGATCGAACTGTGGGCTCTCCGAGTTTGATGATTTTCAAGCAGATGTTAGCATCGATGATGCCATCTAGTTGGGTAATGGAACTGAATACAATTGAGCACGCAACATTCTTCCAGTCTAACCCAGTGCATGTGACTATCATATGAGAACAGCATGGATAACTGATTTGTTCTCCTTAGGGGAAAAAGTGACCTATATAAGTATGAAACAAAAAGATTCAGAGAAGATCTACTTCGATCAGTGTACAGAAATCCCAAAGGTGCTTTTTTCAAGAGGCAAACCGGCTTTCTGATTTTTCTTCGAAGACGTTTTGCTTCTCATCCAACAAGCTTCATGGACAATTGAGACTCTCTATAGCCAGTCTACAGAAATCTACAATGAAGCTCACTAACCTCAGTTTAACCAAATGAATAGCCAGAAAATTAAGTCATGTCTTACCTGTAGTATATTTTGCCACATCTTGTATTTGGCCAGCTGGATAATTATTTTCAAATGCGTAAAGATTAAATGGTTTGGGGACGTTCTTCAGTTCTTCCCAGATGCGATGGTTTGGGCTTGTCCAACGTCCAGCAATGACATCATAATCTCTTTGTCCCAAGTGCACCAACTTAGTCAAAGAATTATACAGCCCACCATGAAAACCGATAACAACTTCAAAATCTGGGTTGGTATCCTGATAGATCTCACCGTAAGGCGTGTAAAGGATTTCTTTGATCACTTGCCCTCGGCTGCTGAAGACAGCTAAGGGTGTCCCTGTGTTGTCACAAGCCACATAGTACTCTTCACCACTGCTTAACTCCATAGCTATCAAGTGACCTTGGAGATCGTAATAAAGGGATGTGATTTCTGAACTACTGTGATTGTACAAGTGAGTAATTCTTACTGGATTGGAGAGATCTGCGTAGAAGAATTGTAAGTGTTGACCTAGATTTGACTTGCTGGCCACTCGTCGTCCCAAACCATCATAGCAAAACTGGACTGTCCAACCAGAAACCCTGTTGTAAGCTCTGCTCAGGAAACCATTGGAGTTGTACTCAAAAATGTCATTCCCTCTTTGTTTAAGGAAGCCATCTTCATCCACCTTGTACTGAAGATCTCCTAGCCTTGTGATGCGGTCCCGAAGGTCGTACCTCAAAGGAGTGAGCCGTGCACTGTTCCCATGGCTGAGTAAGTTGATATTTCCATTGAGGTCATAGCTGTAGCGCCACTGAGTTTTGTCGTTCACAGAGACAGTCTGAAGTTGTCCATCAGCATCATATTCATAAAAGTACCTTGTGATGTTGGCGTTTACTCCTACTCGGATGTCACATATCACCATACGTCCCATGTTGTCATATTGAATGGTCATCCAGTAAGCAATGAATTTCAGAATTTCATACTGCACTTCTATCACTTGGCCGTTGGCACTGAAAATTTTGGTATGCTTCATCATGGTGGTGGTAATCACTTGATTTAAGTCATAATTGATTACGCTGAATTTCCCAAATTGTTCTGTTTTCCCAGACACGTCTACGTAACGGTACAGATCGATAGGGAGTGGAGTTTCATTGATCATTGCTTGCATGCTGGTTACCCGAAAGTTGTTGTAGCTGTAATCAAATCTGGCATTCACGAGCCCTTCTTCACTAAATCTGAATATCTGTCGGCCAATTAGTGGTCCTATAGATAAAAAGTAAAATGGGTAATTAAGAAGAGAAAGCTGCCCAAGGATGCTGGGGGAGACACATCAATTTAGGTAACCAACAAGTTAGCAACCAGGGCAATCCATTAGGAGAAAAAAGATCTCAAAAATTATCATAAAGATGTATCTTTATTATGCCGAATTAAAAACCCACACAATTGTCAGGAAACTTTCAAGTTCTTCAGACCATTTAAAAGTTGTTCATTTTGTGGGGAGTGGACACCTTTGTCCGGTTAAGACACTATAGATTTTGGAATTATTACTTAGAATTTAATTATTAACTATAGTTAGAATTAATATATATTACATATATTCTTGGAAGCATTTCTTAGTGATACTATATGAAATGATTGTGCCACACAAGAGGCAGTACTACCATATTCTATCCAACACACTATCATAATCTTCATCTTGTTTCCTTTTTAAAGGTATTTTAGCTTTAAAATTATACAGTTTAAACCATATCTTACCCAAACAAACCTATACTAAATTTGATGGATGCCATTATTGCATAACTTATAGGTTTGTGAAACAGCAGGATATATATTGCAACAGATATCTTAAACCATCTTCTAGCCATACAGAATTCCAGTCACCATTCTTAATTCTGGAGTTTTAATTCTGAAATACTAGGACTCTGCTATAATAAAAATTAAAAACACACATCTTTTTAAGCTACTTACATACATCTAATATTGCTTCAGTATAATTTTCCAATCCTATCCCACTACAAAATTAAATACTTTAGGTAGTTGTCCAAAGATCTGGCAAACTAGAAGACATCAGGGCAGTGGTAGGATTCAAATAATTTAACAACCAGTTCTCTGCCCTAATAACTGGCTGGGTGGGCGTGGCCATGGTGGGCGTGGCCATGGGGTGTGTCAGGCAGCACTCGGCCTCCTGCACCCCCGTGAGAGCAAAAACGAGTGGCGGGGGATGTGCCCCCCCGCGGCCTGTTTTTGCTCCCAGGAGGCTGCAGAGAGGCCTACTAGGCCCAAAATGGCCTGTGGAGGGGGGGCACGCCTCCCACCCCCGTGCCCCATTTTGGGCCCAGTAGGCCTCTCTGTAGCCTTCTGGGAGCAAAAACGGGTTGCGGGGGCCCGCACCACACACCCCGTGCACCATTTTGGGCCTAGTAGGCCTTTCTGGAGCCTCCTGGGAGCAAAAATGGGGTATGGATGTGCCACACCGCACCCCCTGCACCCTGTTTTGGGCCTAGTAGGCCTCCCTGCACTTACCTTGGAGCCAAAATGGGGTTCATGGGGACTCCTGGAAGGGGCTGGGCATGGCCAGCCAGCAATTTAACAACCGGTTCACCTGAACTGGCCCGAATCAGCCCAAACTGGCTGAATTCTAACAATGCATCAGGGACTATATGCACCGGAGACTATCATTATGTAATTTGTTTACTTAGTCACTCTAACAAATAAAAAGGTTTAATGGATAACTACATCCTTCTGGAATCCAGAACAGATTTATCCAAAAGCTTTAAAAATAGCGTCTTTGTATAAAAGAAAAGTTGAACCTCACGGTAGCAGGTCTTCATGAGAATGGTGAATAGTTGCCAAGAACAAGTGAAACCTAGTAGGAACCTAATCTTAACCCACCTGTTTGCCTGTATCTGATGGTGCAAATAAATCCATCATGCATCAAGTGTATGGTTTTAATAACGCCAGATGATTCTTCATAAGTAAAGGAGACCTGTGTGGTATCGTAAAGGATCTCGGAGAGCTTGGACTGTGGTGTATATTGGTAAAGAACTCGGCGGCCTGTTCCTGGATAGAAAGATTGCAAGAGCCGACCATCTTTGGAAAAGTCCTGGATGAAGGAGGCACTGCTGTCTGGTGGAGAGTAAAGATTTCGATAGTAGCCAACAGAGAGCATGGTTTGAAAACTGTGTCGGACCATGCTTGGCATGGTGACAGACAGCAGGTAATCCGATTGGTCATGTTCAAAGATATAGCGGCGTTGACTATGCAGAAGAAGCATCACAGACTGAAAGGAGAAAAATATCAAAAACGTTAGGAAATAAGCCTTTCCAGGGACCTTGGTGGGATGCATAAATCAGGATACCTACACTGCAAACACCATTTCAACCAGGGGATTTGCTTCAAGAAGGCACACAAATGCATTTTTTAAGGTAGTGTAGAGAGGATAAGGAACTAGACTGAAGTAAGACATTTCATTGAATATATCAAGAGGTCTCAGGGTGATCATATTCCCAGGAGAATATGGGAGAACATCATATTGGCGTTTACAGGATATTGATGGCTTATTTATAGATTGCATGCAGTTGAGAGTATCTTTTTTTCTAAGAATTGCTTCAATTGTAAATAATGTGCCCACCTATCCTAGTCTGGATCTTCCAAATGTGGTGGAACTGTAGCTTTAAACATTCCTGTCCCAAAGATGCTTTTTCAAAAAGGCAACTGGACTTCGTTTTTTCTTGACGATGTTTCGCTTCTCATCCAAGAAGATTCTTCAGTCAGAAATGAATAAGCTTCTTGGATGAGACGTGAAATGTCTTCAAGGACAAAGAAAGTCCAGTTGCTGTTCTGACCTAGGCTTCCCGAGTCAGTAAAACACACGAGTAGTCCCAAAAACCTCTTTTATTTTAACAGCTGTGAATTCTGTTCATTCACAGATGAGTCCCAAATAGTTGTAAAGAGTCCTTTGGGATAAGGCCACCCACCATTATCTCCCTTGACACACTGCCAAAGACCTAACTGACAAAGCCACAGGAGGCTCCCCCTGTTCCTCTGCCTTACTGAGGTCCGACTCTGGAGGCTCCGGAGGCAGTATGTACCTCTCAGATGGCCCTTTCTCTGCCTCCGACACAGAGCCCTCGTCCAAGTCTTCCCCAGATTCCAGGACTGGCCCATGTTCCTCCCCAGCCTCCTCACTGTCCGACTCTGCTGCCAGCTCCGCAGGCTGCTGGCGGACCACAACAGTTGCGTTTTGAAAAAGCACCTTTGGGAAAACTATGACCTGGATGACTGAGAATTTCCATAAACATTTAAATATACTTGTTTTGTAGGCTGATGGAAATCCTAACTGGGAAAAGGTCTCTGTGATCTTAAAGAATGGTCTTTTCCCACCGCCTGATCATTTTAAACCAAGATGTCGACAATTAAACCTTCTCTACTCTCTGCCTTTCAATAACCATTTCATTAGTACTTCTAAAAGGAGGGAACAACTCAACGGTGGAATTCAATTTTTTTTACTACCGGTTCTGTGGGCGTGGCTTGGTGGGCGTGGTGTGGCTTGGTGGGCATGGCAGGGGAAGGATACTGCAAAATCTCCATTCCCACCCCACTCCAGGGGAAGGATACTGCAAAATCCCCATTCCCTCCCCACTCCTGGGGGAAGGATATTGCAAAATCTCCGTTCCCACCCCACTCTGGAGCCAGCCAGAGGTGGTATTTTGCCAGTTCTCCACACTGCTCAAAATTTCCGCTACCGGTTCTCCAGAACCTGTCAGAACCTGCTGAATTTCACCTCTGGAACAACCCCACCATTTGACTTAATCAACACACAAAAATGCTATCGTTCCATTCTCTACTCCTCCCCAGTTACAACAATTAATAACCTTTTCTAGATAGGTGTAGCTCCATATTTTGCCATCTGCCCACGTTCTGGAGATAATCTTCCCATTTGGATCATACTCCATTTTTTCAGTCCAGGTTCCTCTCTGAATGTATGTTACTAATCCGGAATGGGAGTAAGTGATGTTCACTTCATTGTATTTATTGATGGGCGACCAAAGAATTGGACGGCCTGCCTGGTCATAGAGGATCCGAAGGGTGAACTTGCGATGGTCATCGTAAATCTTCCCAGTTCTTGTTAAGTGGTCAAAATCAATGGACAACAAGTTCCTGTTGTGAGCCTAAAGAACATAAGAAGAAAGGCATGGCACATAAGTTCCGGGGCTCAAACCCGTTTAACACGTGTGCAGTGGCAAAGTTCTGTGCTGCTGCAATGACAAGGAAAAAATTGGTTACAGAATTATAGAGATTTCAACTTCAACTTCAACTTCACCCCTTGGGATGTCTTTGTAAGGCATTGCATGCCAAAATAACTAGACACAGGGACAGTTTTTTCCCCCATGCCATCATTCTGCTGAACACCTAATTCTCAATACTGTCTTATGTCTAAGTATATTTACCCACGTTGTATCACTGTAGTATTATTATGCTTCTTACTTTCTTTACTACTCCCTCTTATTGGTATTATTATTATTATTATTATTATTATTATTATTATTATTATTCTGTTGCTTTGCATATACACTGAGAGCTTCTGCACTGGAAACTAATTCCTCCTGTCTCTGATAACATTTAGCCAAATAAAGTATTCCATTCTATTCCCTTCCTAATTCCATCCCATATTTCATTCCCTTCCCTTCCATATTCCATTCCATTCCATATCCATTCCATTCCATATTCCCTTCCCTTCCCTTCCATATTCCATTCCATTCCATATCCATTCCATTCCATATTCCATATTCCATTCCATTCCATTCCATTCCATTCCATATTCCATTCCATTCCATCAGTGGTGGGATTCAAGTAATTGAACAACCGGTTCTCTGCCCTAATGATTGCTTCTAACAACCAGTTTGCCAAACTGCTCAGAAAGTTAACAACTGGTTCTCCCGAAGTGGTGGGAACCGGCTGAATCCCACCACTGCATTCCATATTCCATATTCCATTCCATTCTAAACTGATCAAATTAAACTTGGTTCCAAATGATGGATGAATCCAAGTCTCCACTCAGACTCAATATGACAATCTCAGTAAAAGAAATGAGTGGAATGGAATACGACAAATCAAGCTTGATTCCTAGTGACTTCATGGAGATGTAATTTTGTTGACAATTATATGGAAGTGATTTGCTATTATCTTCTTACAGGATGGTTTTTTTATTTTGGTTTTTTTTTGGCTTTTGCTTCTCAATCTATCTTAAAACTGCAAGATTTCCGTATGCCTCCCAACCAACTACTAATCAAGTCTGACCAGTGGTGGGATTCAAATAATTTAACAACTGGTTCTCTCCCCTAATGACTGGCTGGGTGGGCGTGGCCATGGTGGGCGTGGCCATGGGATGTGATAGGCAGCACTCAGTCTCCTGCACGCCCCCTAGGAGCAAAAACGGGCCACGGGGTGTGGGGGTGGGTGCCGCAACCCCTGTGCCCCATTTTGGCCTTAGTAGGCCTCCTTGCAGCCTCCTGGGAGCAAAAATGGGCTGCGGGGGGACATGCTGCACCCCCTCCCCCGTGCTCCTTTTGGGCCTAGTAGGCCTCCCTGCACTTACCTGGGAACCAAAATGAACCGCCTGGGGACTCCTGGAAGGGGCGGGGCGGGGAGGCTCGGGCCAGCTAGCAATTTAACAACCGGTTCTCCTGAACTAGACCGAACCGACTGAATCCCATCACTGGGTATGACCCTTCTTAGGATTCTCAAGTCACGGTTGCTGTCCATCTGCTGTGGTAGCTTGAAGAAAGTCTTGGAATATTCTGTTCTCCCATTTTCCATCAAATTTGACAGATCTATAATGATTACCCTGTTTGTAGGCCATTTTTTTAAAAAGATCATTAGTTTGAACGCACCCTGTTAATCAAGACCTCCCCGAGGAGCAGTTCCGTCAAATTGAAAACAGATTTCCTACAGCGTTTCTTCACCCTGTAAGTTTATTGACGTCTTCGCTTTTAAACCCCAAGTCTGTTAATTAAGGAGAGTTGAGGGGGAAAGAAGTATTGACTCACCTGCCAGAGGGATCTGTTAATACTCCTGTTGAATGAAAGCCATAAAGGCCAACCTGATACAATGACAGCGGATCATTCTGTGTAAATGCAGGACTGGAGAGACCAAAAGTGGCTTTGGAAATGAACTCCTAAGACAGGCAAAATCCCATCTTGAAGGAGAGACGAGTTGTTTATTGGCCTGAAATAAAGTCTGAACCACAGCCAAGTGCAAGGATTTCCTTCTTGCCTGTATGGCAGCCCTCACAGTATGCAAAACACTGTCTCAGCCCCTTAATCACTCCTTAAATTTCATGGCTCTCTTTGGGTCAGGCCCCATAGATCCCTATCGGGGTGCTGCCATTCTGGTGGGGAAACGGCCTGGGTCAGTGGTGAAATCCACATTTTTTTATTACTGGTTCTGTGGACGTGGTTTGGTGGGTGTGGTGTGGCTTGCTGGGCATGGCTTGGTGGGTGTGGCAGGGGAAGGATACTGCAAAATCCCCATTCCCACCCCACTCCAGGGGGAAGGATACTGCAAAATCTCCATTCCCACCCTACTCTGGGGCCAGCCAGAGGTGGTATTTGCCAGTTCTCTGAACTGCTCAAAATTTCCGCTACCGGTTCTCCGAACTGTTCAAAATTTCCGCTACCGGTTCTCCAAACTGCTCAAAATTTCCGCTACTGGTTCTCCGAACTAATCAAAATTTCTGCTACTGGTTCTCCAAATTGCTCAAAATTTCTGCTACCGGTTCTCCAAATTGCTCAAAATTTCCACTACCGGTTCTCCAGAACCTGTCAGAACTTGCTGGATTTCACCCCTGGCCTGGGTGCATTCCTTAGTTCATAACCTTTTTCCTGATGCCTATGTATCCTGTACTTTGATTTACCTTCTTGGGAATGTAAGTGGGGGGAGGGCCATCTGTTTTGTCTCAGTTCCGAAGCCTCCAGCAAGAGATGCCTCAGAACAACTTAGATACAGATTAGCAGAGTTGGAAGGGATCTTGTAAATCATCCAGTCCAACCCCAGCCCAAGCAAGAGACCCTACACCATTTCTGACAAATGGCAGTCCAGCCTCTTCTTGAAAGCCTCCAGTTGTAAGTGTGTAAGGCTGTAAGTGTGTTGTAAGGTTATAAGTGTGTAAAGTGTGTTGTAAGGTTGTAAGTGTGTGGACCAGCTATAAGTTACTTTTTTCCGGTGCCATTGTGACTTCGTACAGTTACTAAACCAATGGTTGTAAGTTGAGGACTACCTGTAAATCAGGCCAGTTGTCTCCAAACTAATCTGACAAGTTGGGAAGTTAATATATCCTTTTCTTCTTATATCCTTTTCAGCCTGCGGTTCTCAAAACAACTTCACACCTGGCTTATTGGCTTATTCAACGCTGGACTGAGGAGTGGGGTCTCTAACTGCTTTATCCTAAGTGAATTGCGCGGGGAACCTCAGATCCTGCTTCTTTTGTCCTGCAATCCCTTTCTTTCAATAAAAGGTTCCTTTTGAAATGTTAATTGTTTCAAAAGTTTTACTTTCTTAAATGAAGAGGAAAGGCAGACCCTTACACTTTGTTGTCAGGGTAATGATGATTTAAAGCTGACCAGCCCTTTAAGACTGAGGATGAGTCAGCAGTCATGCCCTTTAAGAAGCTGTCTATATAAGGGAGGCCATTAGAGGGCATCTCGTTCGCTCCTCATGTATCTTTCTCCTCGTGGTGTTCTATCTGCATTGTAGTTCTCTGTGTAGAGTTGAAGATTGATTGATTGCCTGGTATGTGCCTACCACTTGTATGTCTGTATATAGAAGTCTTGTATATAAACCACTGTTTGTAAGAGAAACCTCTGTGTCCTGTATTTTGCTCCTGGGTTGTCTCAAAATAGTAGTCACGCTGTAAATATTCTGACAGGTTATGGGCCCAGTCCAGAGAGAAGGCCAGAGTGAGTAGACCAGGGGTCTGCAACCTTAAATTCTCAAAGAGCCATTTGGATCTATTTCCCACAGAAAATAAAACACCGAGAGCCACAAAACCTGAGTGGGCATCGCCAACTCGATGTCACTCACTTCCACCAGTCACATGACCCCTTAGGCACACCTACCCAGCCGGTCATTAGGGCAAAGAACCAGTTGTTAAAAAACACCAGGAACCACAAAATCCTTTTGACATATCTCTGTCTCCCCTCCCTCCCTCCCTCTCCCCCCCTTTTGTCTCTCTATGTCTCTCTCTCTCCCTCCCCCTCTCTCTGCATCTCTCTGTCTGCCCTCACTGCTTCTCCATCCCCTGCCGTCACCCTTCTCAGGCTAGGCAAGGAGTGACTGGGAGGGGAGGGTGAGGGACGGGGCTAGCCAATGGTGGTATCACCTGACAGGGAGCCACAGCAGAGGGCCCAAAGAGCCACATGCGGCTCTGGAACCGCAGTTGCTGACCCCTGGACTAGAAAGACTAGAGAGAAAAGAAACCCAGTGTGAGCTTGCACCAGAGCCAGAGAGATTGTGTAATGTGGTTTGATAGTGGTTAGTGGCTTGTGAAAGAAAGCAGGAAGCATGGCCTCCATCAGAGTAACAAACTGACATTTGTTTCTCTCCCCAGATGTTCAGGGAGAGTTCCTATCCATCTCTCTTTAGCAAAAGGGAAGGCGATCTGGAGAGTTCTCTCTGCCCAATGGATTTGCTCGCTCTCTATTCATGCCAGTGGACGAGGCGTGCTATGGATCCTATCTGCTAAGGAATTCCAGCAGGTGGGGTCAAAGAGAAGGGCCTTTTCCACAGTGGTCCCATCCTTGTGGAACACTCTTTATCACGAGAGCTGAGAACTGTCCTCTCCCTTTTGGCCTTCCAGAAAGGTACTAAAACTTGGCTTTGCCAATTGGCTTGGAACCCTGAGGGAGGTGGAGGTGGTTTGAAGAGTAAGGAGACCTTATCTTTGTGCCATCCATTTCTTAGTTTTGGTTTCTGTGAAGTTTTTAAAATTTTAATCTATGCAGTTTTAATATTTTTTAATATAGTTTAATTATACTATTTGTTTTATAACCTTTAAGCTGCCCAGAGTTATAAGCTCCCACTTTATAGGGGAGATGTACTGTAAATGTACTGTAAGATGTAAGATGTATTGTAAGAAATGCTGAGCGTCAAAGAATTGAGGCCTTTGAACTCTGGTGCTGGAGAAGACTCCTGCTCTGAGTCCCTTGGACTGCAAGGCGATCAAACTGTCAGTCTTAGAGGAGATCGATCCTGACTGCTCTTCAGGAGGCCAGATCCTGAAGATGAAACTCAAATACTTTGGCCACCTAATGAGAAGGAAGGACTTACTGGAGAAGAGCCTAATGCTGGGAAAGATTGAGGGCAAAAGAAGAGGAGGATGGCAGAGAACTAAGTGGCTGGATGAAGTCACTGAAGCAGTTGGCGTGAGCTTAAATGGACTCCGAGGGATGGTAGAGGACAGAAAGGCCTGAAGAAACCTTGTCCATGGGGTCGCGATGGGTCAGACACGACTTCGCAACTAACAACAACAACTGAGAGATAAGGAGAATAACCAGAGATAAGGAGAATCCAAGACCTCAGTGCCTTCCGCCGTGCCCTTAAAACCCACTTTTTCCAGCAAGCTGGGCTGGCTTAAGAAGGAATTTTTAAATATTTTAATTGGTTTGTGATTTTTAATTTTTGGGCCCATGTATATATTTTATATATATTTTAACTGTTTTTTAATATTTGTATTTCATGTTCTTAATTCTGGCTGTACACCGCCCTGAGTCCTCAGGGAGAAGGGCAGTATATAAATTGGAAATAAAATAAAATAAATAAAAATAAACTGTAAAAGTAAAGGTAAAGGAGTCCTTGAAGATTTTACTCCACTATTCGTTGCCGACTATAGGAGGCAGTGCTCATCTCCATTTCAAGGCCATTGAGGCAGCGCTGTCCAGAGAATTTCCATGGTCACATGGTCAGTGTGACATCACAGAACACTGTTACCTTCCCACCAAAGTGGTACCTTTTTATCTACTCTCATTGTCATGCTTTCGAACTCTAGGTGGGCAGGAGCTGAAGCGAGGATGACAGCTCACCCTGTTGTGTGGTGCTCAGGTCTTGAACCTGGGCTGCTGGTTTACCAGCTGAGAAGCCCAACGTCTTAACCACTGAGCCACCACATCACCATCCATAGGGAAGATGAGCAGCATAATAATAATAATAAAATAAACTAGAGAGAGTACACTCTCGGAGATCTGCAAGGAAAGAGCATGCTTTTGCTATGCACTCCTTGCTCCTTGCCTTCAACAAATCTTAAGACCTAAAATGGACACCTAAACGTCATCAAAAATGCACAGCAATGAATGTTCTTTCTGCACCAACTCAGAAAGCTCAAACTGCCCAAGGAGCTGCTGATCCAGTTCTACAGAGGATTTATTGAGTCTGTCATCTGCACATCCATAACTGTCTGGTTTGGTTCTGCAACCTAACAAGACAGACAGAGACTTCAGAGGATAATTAGAACTGCAGAAAAAACAATTACTACCAACCTGCCTTCCATGGAGAACCTGTATACTGCACAAGTCAAAAAGAGGGCTGTGAAAATATTTACACACCCCCACATCCTGGACATAAACTGTATCAACTCCTACCCTCAAAACGACCCTATAGAGCACTGCACACCAGAACAACTAGACACAATAATTTTTTTCCTGAACGCCATCACTCTGCTAAACAAATAATTCCCTCAACACTGTCTAACTATTTACTAAGTCTGCACTACTATTAATCTTCTCATCGTTCCTATCACCTATTTCCTCCCACTTAAGACCTTGACTGTTACCTTGTTGCTGGTATCCTTACAATTTATATTGACTGTTTCCTAATATGATTTGATTGCTTATTTGTTCCCTATGGCTATCATTAAGTGTTGTACCTTATGATTCTTGACAAATGTATCTTGTCTTTTTATGTATACTGAGAGTGTATGCACCAAAGACAAATTACTTGTGTGTCCAATCACACTTGGCCAATAAAGAATTCTCTTCTCTTCTCTTCTCTTCTCTTCTCTTCTCTTCTCTTCTCTTCTCTTCTCTTCTCTTCTCTTCTCTGCTCTCTTCTACACTCATCTACTCTACTCTACTCTACTCTACCTAATGGAAAAGGGCAGGACAACCTTTCTGTAATGCAAAAAAAAAAAAAAAAAAATCCAAACAACCAGTGGACAGCATGAGAATTTCAGAGCTTTATCTATGGATTTCCTGCCTAAGTCTAGTGTTTGACCTTTTTTTATTTTATTTTATTGAAAAGTTTTATAGGAAATACAAACATTTTCTCTCCCCCACCCTTTCCCCCTCAACCCCCCTCCCTCCCACCCCCCTTCCCCTCCTTCCCCCCCCACCCCCTTCCCTAGACTTCCCAGAACAGGCACGGGGTATAGCATTCACAAACATAAAGCTAAAATATGCTAACAAATTATTGCGTTCATATTCTCCCTAAATCTTTAACTCCTTATAACTCAAAAACTATAAATATAAACTACTTAAAAATATTTCATTCATAAGCTATATGAATCTTCTTGTTCAGATACTTTTTTTGTATATAGTCAATCGATCTTCTCCATTCTGATATGTATCTTTCACTTGAATGATCTTTAAGGTATGATGAAATTTTTGCCATCTCCGCCAAATGCACAACTTTTAATGTCCATTCCTCAATGGTGGGTGGATCTTCCTTCTTCCAGTGCTGTGCCACCAGTAACCTGGCAGCTGTTATTAAATTCAAAACCAACTTAGTCTCTATTACAGTACAATCCGTGACTATTCCCAACAAAAAAAACTGTGGTGTAAATTTAATTTTTTTCCTTAAAATATTTTGAATAATCCACCATATTTTTATCCAAAAAGCCTTAATTTTTTTTACATGTCTACCATATATGAAAATATGTAGCATCTTCACACTCACATCGCCAACACTTAGGTTGTAAATTTGGATACAGACAAGGCTAGTTTTTTTGTGTCTAAATGCCATCTATAAAACATTTTGTAAAAGTTCTCTCTTAAGTTTTGAGCTTATGTAAATCTTACATTTCTAACCCATATCTTTTCCCATGTATCCAACATTATTGGTTCACCTATATTTCGTGCCCATTTTATCATACAATCCTTGACTAGCTCTGTTTCCGAATCTATTTCCACTAATACATTATACAACCTTTTAATATGCATTTGACCTTTAACTCTTATTTGCTTTATCAAATTCTCATCCTGCTGCAAAATACCAGTTTTTTGATCCTCTCTCCATCTGGCCTGCAGCTGACCATACTGAAACCAAGTCTTAATAATTCCTTCTTCTCTTAATTGCTCCATAGATTTTAATTGTAATCTAACTCCTTCCTTATAAAGGAGTTCCTTATATGTAAACTTATCTTGCTTTTGCTCCAAATTTATATTCTGGTTTTAAAATAAATACAGCTAAAACAAAGATAATAGCTAAAAATATGGACAGAAGCCAGAAAGAAGAGATAGAAAGGTTAACAGGATTTGAAATAGTTAAGAAGGTTAAATATTTAGGGGTTTATATTATGACTGCAAATATGAAATTATATCAACATAATTATGAACCGTTATGGCAAAAAATACAGGAAGAGATGGAAAATTGCAACTGTCTTTGCTGGGTAGGATAGCTGCTATAAAAATGAATATCTTACCAAGATTTTTATTTCTTTTTCAAATGATACCTATACTCAAAAAGGATGAAAATCTGAAGGAATGGCAGAAGGGCATAAACAAGTTTGTGTGGGCAGGGAAGAAACCACGAGTTAATCAAAAGATAATGCAAGACACCCGAGAAAGAGGTGGTCTTAA
The DNA here is from genome assembly GCA_022577455.1 of Arizona elegans. Classification (NCBI taxonomy): domain Eukaryota; kingdom Metazoa; phylum Chordata; class Lepidosauria; order Squamata; family Colubridae; genus Arizona; species Arizona elegans. The sequence goes on from JAKOOJ010000015.1 coordinate 11,050,412, forward strand.
AATGCCCAACTTAAGATTGTATTATGAAGCCGCTACCCTCTCAGCAATTACAGATTGGATAAATTTAACGGAGGAAGAGATACTGAATAATGAAGGATATGGTCTGGTCTACGGCTGGCAGGCTTATCTATTGTATGACAAGAAAGTAGATAAGACTTTTAAAAGTCACATATTAAGAAATGCTCTACTGCGTGTCTGGAAAAAGTATAAATATAAACTAAAGGATAAGTTACCAATATGGACAGTACCCAGACACGCGATAGTGTTTGACCTTTTGCGGCACAGATGACCGTAGCCAAATCTTCATAACTAAGTTAAAACATAGGAAGATCCATCTTTTTCTTCATTACAGAAGGTTGGGTCTTCTCAGGAATCCTGGTGATGAAAACTAAACTTCAGGCAGCCTTCCAGCTGTGCTTATCATAACTAGCTTGGTTCGTCTTCCTCTTCTGTTTACTTGTTTCCAAGTAAAATACGGAGATTGGAAATACCATTGGAAATACGGAGACTGAAAGGCTTGTAATTAAAGCGTTGAGCGATGTGAAACACAGCAGTGTACCTCTCATCTTCAGAGACCAACTTGGTCTATCTGCTGCCTTAAAATAGCTCATAATTAAAAGAATCTGTAACACCCACAGTAGGTCACTATCGGCAAAAATAATCACAAGTCGCAGTAAAGTGACCATAGATCTCAACAAATAGTCGTAAAGGCAAGATGGTTGCCAAGTACATGAAATACGATGGAGTGACTGTGGGTGTGTGGGTGTTTGTACAGTGGTGGTAACTCCAAGGAGTCGTAAGTCATAAGAGTCATGGTGGCGCAGTGATTAGAATGCAGGATTGCAGGCTAATTCTGCACTCTGTTGGGAGTTCGATCTTGACTGGCTGAAGGTTGACTCAGCTTTCCAAACTTTCAATGTCGGTAAAATGAGGACCCCAATTGTTGAGGGCAATAGGCTGACTCTGTAAAGCGCTTAGAGAGGGCTGTAAAAGCACTGTGAAGCGGTATATAAGTCTAAGTGCTATTGGTAATATATTGGAAGGGGACAGTTGTAATTTGAATGGTGATCAATTATTAAGCAAGGACTATCTGTATTAGCAGGCAGTTTATTATTTTGCTATGCTCTCTTTTAAACTAAAAAAGAACCCCTTTTTGTTCTAAATTATAGCACAGGTTTTAATTTAATTTTTTTTGAATATCACACCTCCTGTTATGCAGGCTGCATTTCTTTTCCTCGCTATTATTTTTCTTTTGATGTTACATCGTGCTGTTCCAATCCATGGTCACAGCAATGACTTTATTTCTCATTAGGTTAGCCATTTTTGAAAAAGTTTCTAGCTGGATACTCCCTCCTCTATTTTGTAAAAAGCCAAATGTTACAGAATAGTTTCAGATTGACAGAGTTGGAAGGGACTTTGCAGGTCATCTGGTCCAACCCCTCACCCAAGCAGGACACCAATTCAGTCCAATCTCTTCTTAAAAGCATCCAGTGATGAAGCTCCCACAACTTCCGAAGGCAACTTCTGTTCCATTGGTTAATTGCTCTCAATGTCAGAAAATTTCTCCTTATATCCAGATTGAATCTATCCAGGTTGAAAATAGCTTGACACCTTGCTCTCTGCGGCAGCTCCTCAAATATTGGAAGACTACTATCATGTCTCCCCTGGTCCTTCTCTTCACTAGACTAGACATGCCCAGTTCCTGCAACCGTTCATTGTATGTTTTAGCCTCTCCAGCCCCCTAATCATTCTGGTTGCTCTTCTCTGTGCTTTGTAGAGTTTCAACATCTTTTTTATAGTGTGATGACCAAAACTGGATGCAGTACTCTAGGTGTGGCCTTACTAAGGCTTTATAGTGTGGTATTAGTACCTCACTTGATCTTGATTGCATCCTTCTGTTAATGCAATTTAGGATTGCATTGACTTTTTTGGCTGCCGCTGCACACTGCTGGCTCATTTTTAACTGGTTGTCCACTATGATTCCAAGATCCCTCTCACAGTTACTGCTATTAAGTCTGGTTTCCCCCAGTTTATATGTGTACTTTGGTTTTTCTTGCCTAAGTGTAAAACGTTACTTTTCTCTACATTGAATTTCATTTTGTTAGGTAAGGCCCAGTGTTTAAGTCTGTCAAGTTCCATCTGGATCTTGAGCCTAATATCCAGGGCGTTAGCTATTTCTGCCAGCTTAGTGTCATCTGCAAATTTGGTAAATTCCCCTTCTATTCCCTCATCTAAGTAGTTTATGAAGATATTGAAGAGTACTGACGGAACCTTGTGGTACCCCACTGTTTACTTCCCTCCATGTAGACGTAGACCCATTAAGGACTACTCGTTGAGTATGGTTTCTCAGCCAGTTGCAAATCCATCCGGTGGTGATGCTATCTATCCCACATTTTCTAGCTTACAAAGAAGCAGGTTGCGATCTGCTTTGTCAAATGCCTTGCTGAAGTCTAAGTATATTATGTCCACAGTATTTCACTGGTCTACTAATTTAGTCACTATGTTGAAAAATGAAATAAAATTGTTTGGCATGATCTGTTTTTAACAAACCCATGCTGACTGCTTATTACTATATTTTTCAGAGTAATAAGATGCACCTTTTTCCCCCCTAAAAGGGGATGAAAATTTAGGTGCGTCTTATACACCGAATGTAGCCCCGCCCACCCACTGGTCCCCATCCTTTGGCCTCTGCCTCGGAGCAGCTACCTCCTTACAAGCAAACAGCAAGAAAAAAACAGCTCCTTTCAGCTTCAGCACAGCCTAATTAGCATAAGTTGATTGGATCGGCCTCCCGACTCTCAGCTGATTTGCTCTCAGCTGTTTTGCGCAGGGCTCTGCTGCTTGCTGCAAAGAGGTAAATTGCTGGAGCAGATTTTTTCCCCCTTGTGCTAATCAAGCTATGCTGAAAACGAAAATGAAAGTAAAGCAGGCAGTTTGCTGTTTGCTGCAATGAGGCAAAATTGCTCAGAGGCAGAGGGAGATTTCTTTTTCTTCTTTTCCTCACCAAAAAAGGTAGGTGCGTCTTATACTCCGGTGCGTCTTATACTCCGAAAAATATGGTATTTTACTCGTTTCTAGGTGTTGGAAGATCTGTTTTTTAATTATCTTTTCCAGTATCTTCCTGGGTATTGATATTAAGCTGTTCACTAAGGCAACCATTTTGTAAGAGTGCTTATAATTCATTGTCAAAATTTCTAATGTGTCCATTCCCACCGCCCCCCCACCTCCCCCGGCCAATTTTTTTTTTTTTTAGTTTTATAAGAATGTCACCCGTTGTTTTGAAATATGTGTGTGTCCCTTCAAGTCAGTTTTTGACTTCTGCAAACTGCTTATATCAGGCCCTGCAGGTTTCTAAGCAAGATTTTTTTAAAAATGGCTTGCCATTACATTATTCTAGGGCTGGGAGAGAATGACTGGCCCTAGCTAACTTTGTGCCTCTGGCGGGACTTTATTTAGCCTGGTACCGTAATCAATACCATCAAACTGGCTCTCATTTTGAAAGAGACATAAAGACAAAATTGACAATGCAAACAGAACTGTGCTGGAAGATTTGCAATATGAGCCAGAAATATAGGTCTGTTCAGTGGGAAAACTTACCCGTAACCTTCTTTCAAAAGTGGAAATATTGCCTTTAGTTTGTTCCTTCCTTTGCCTCCACTCGATAAGGTTGGAGTTGTGCTCCCCAGGCAAGGAGATATTACATTTTCCTAAGGTGGGGTTCACCACACCAGCCAGGATGTGGGTCTCAGCATTCAGCGTCAGCTCCATTCCGCTCGCAAAGGTGACTCGGAGGGACCCGTCTGGACTGACCCGATAAATATTCTGAATATTGTCTGTCGTCATACAAAACAGAGGAGAAAGAGCTCAGCTTTTCATCTTGGTGAGTTAATAGTCGTGTGCGGGAAGGCTTTACTGATCTAGTCTTGGAATGGCATTTGCAGCGGTTCCACAACTGGAAACATCGGGGGGGGGGGGGTTGCAATGATACTGCATTCAAACCAGTGGTGAAATCTAAAATTTGTTACTATTGGTTCTGTGATCGTGGCTTGATGGGGAAGGGGTAATGTGACTGGGTGGGCGTAGCCAATTTTATTTTTTTATTTTTTTTACTTTTAAAACCATTTTTTCTACAACCTCTTCGGTGAAAAATGCCTCTGACGACCCAAGCTGAGTTGCCTGATCGGCAGAGGCATTTAAAAGAAAAATGCCTCTGATGATCCAAGCTGAGTTGCCTGATCGGCAGAGGCATTTAAAAGAAAAATGCCTCTGACAATCCAAGCTGAGTTGCCTGATCGGCAGAGGAATTTAAAAGAAAAATGCCTCTGACAATCAAAGTTGAGTTGCCTGATTGACAGAGGAATTTAAAAGAAAAATGCCTCTGATGATCCAAGCTGAGTCGCCTGATCAGCAGAGGCTTTTAAAAGAAAAAAAGCCTCTGATGATCGCGTGGCTCAGCTGGGCATTGGGGGGTGGGCAGGGATTTTTGCTACCGGTTCTCCGAACCACCCACCTCCATCGCTACCGGATTGGGCGATCCGGTCTAAACCGGGAGTATTTCACCCGATTCAAACCTCAATATATCTTATTAGTATTATCCTCTATACCAGGGGAGTAAATCTCGATTTCATTGAGGGCCGCATCAGGGTTGTGTTTGATCTCGAGGACTATTGTGTGGCCAGGGTGGGCATAGCCAGCTCGACATCACTCAGGGGCACCTGTGGCGGCCTGAGCGCTCTACCAGTGAAAATGGGCTCCCGCATGCGGCCCTCCCGAGCTCCGTTTTCACTGGCAGACCGTTGCAGGAGGCCCTGACAGTCAAAAACGGAGCTCAGGAATCTATTTTCACTGGCAGAAGCACTGTGGGCTGGTCCTTCACTGTCTCCAGGGTAGCCTGCAGGCCAGATTTAAATGCCCTGCAGGCCGGGTCTCGTCCCTGGGCCTTGAGTTTGATACCCCTGCTCTATGCCAAAGAAAAGAATTTCCCACAGTAATACTGAAGGAAGATATGGTCCTAATAGCACTGAAAAGGGAAGAATTCCCAGCGCTATTGAAAATATAGTTTGACTACCAATTATACCGTGTTTCCCCGAAAATAAGACCCTGTCTTATATTTTTTTGAACGCTGAAGTAAACGCTTGGCCTTATTGCCATGCGCTCAAAAACCTGATTGGGTTTATTATCAGGGGATGTCTTATTTTGAGCCAAGGTGGCGCAGTGGTTAGAGTGCAGTACTGCAGCTACTTCAGCTGACTGCTAATTCAGCAGATCAGCGGATCAAATCTCACCGGCTCAAGGTTGACTCAGCCTTCCATCCTTCCGAGGTGGGTAAAATGAGGACCCAGATTGTTGGGGGCAATATGCTATTTAGTATACTGTCTTTGGTGTAAGCCGCCCAGAGTCCTCGGAGAGTGGGCGGAATAGAAATATGAATAATAAAATAAAATAAAAAATAAAATAAACAGGGTAGTTTGATTACTTGATTACAGAATGGTGAGTTCAGGATTGCAATAAATTGTTTTATTAAGGCGTGTTAAGGGGCAGGGCTTGGTCTGTCATAGTGCAGATTTTGATCCCACACAAACATGGATTTCACTCTACATACTCACACAAAACTTAGTTATATAAGCTCAGAAGGACCACACTAGAACGATAATATAGCAATGTTCTCTTTATTGTAATGAGCACTGAATCGCTTAAAAACATAGAGGCAAAATTAGTTTTTTTTTTTTGCTAACATCTGCATTATTATTATTATTATTATTTTTGCAAACGAGGAATACTCATTAAATAATTTTGCTTAGAGTGGGAAGTTGAAAAAGAAACTTATGGTCTTAAAAGAGGAAATGAATTGTCATCCCCAGTTGTAAAAAAATAATTTGTACTCTAGAATTGCTGCTAAAGTACAAACTTATATTTTTTTAGTTCAGGATAGGGAACTGTAACCCTGGAGCAATTGCACCCTGAAGTGCAGGAGAAAAGAATTCTGCATCCTCGCTGCAAATATTGCTTTTTTAAAAAATTCACAATCTGGCTCATTAAAAGAAGCACCCGAAGGCTTGAAGCTTCCACAGGATTTAAAACTCTGACTCTAGTATGGAGAAAATCCATTTGCGAACTTTTTGGAAAAACAAAACATAGTTATGTTTGGTAAACAAGTTTTTTTAAAAAAAACAAAAAAAAAAAACTATGCTGAGTTGCTTGGCTATAATTAGGCATTTGTTAAGATTTTATTCAACAGACTTTTTACCCTGTGACAATTGAGTTTATTAGCATATGGGCCCTGAATTTGTTCTTAATTTTATTATGTAACTAAAATTGACTAGCATGACAGAGAGGTGCTGAAGTGTGGAATAATTACTGCAAAACACTCCCCCCCCACAAATAAAAGAGCTTTAAGTTTTGTTTTTTCTTTCTGTTTATTGTCTTTCTCTCTATTTTCTAAGCCCCAGGGAAATATTTCTATTTGAAATGCAATAAAATAATACTTTCTGTAGCATCTGGAAATCTTTCTCTCCCTCTTTGAGGGTGAAACACCTCCGCTTCCTCCAAATCTCTGGCTTTTATGCACAGCTGAAATAAAAGCTATGTTACTGTTTTCTTAAATAAATAAATGCAACTATTATAACAGCTGAAGAGTATCTTGTAGTGATATTGTAAAGGAATATGGATCACAGTGAGTCCAATCTGTCAGTTTTGCAAATTTCCACAAATTATTAAGCTTCATCATTAAAACACACAAACAGGCACACAAATATCAATGGTGTCTATAACGCTAAAAAACCTTCGGTATAGAATTATTCTGGTTTCAATCCTTGCCGTATCCTATTCAGATCTACAAAACTTGGGAGAGATTATCTGTCCGTTTTGAATGAGGCATCATCAATACACAGATGATACCGAATCAAATTTATTTTGTTTATTTATTTGAGTTTTATCCCGCCTTTATTACTTTATAAGAACTCAAGGTGGTGAACATACATAATACTCCTACCTCTTCTTATTTTCCACACAACAACAAATATGGATATTCCACTTAGCATGTGACTCAGGATGACCAACATAAAAAAAAACAACAACTAAAAATCATCATCCTCTTTTAATGACCCCATAATCCCTTGCGGGATGGAATCTGGGCAACTGAATGGAGCTGAGTGTTTACTGGCTGGATTCCCTTCCTGTCATCAATGTGGAGTTTTATTCAGCAGATATATTGTCAGTGTGCCAAGAGAGAGAAATATCTGCGTCTACCTAGGATCGAACTCACAGCCTCTTGATTGTGAGGTGAGAGCTCCACCTCTAGGCCACCGCACCCCTAAAAAAAAAAAAACTAAAAATGAAAGCAGGTAATAGAATAAAATATAAAAAATGCAATCTACAAAGCAGCCTGTGAAGAGAAGTATTGGAGAAAACAATCATATAGCTGTTGTGGTCTGCCGGCAGCCTGCGGAGCTGGCAGCAGAGTTGGACAGTGAGGAGGCTGGGGAGGACCATGGGCCAGTCCTGGAGTCTGGGGAAGGCTCAGATAAGGGCTCTGTGTCGGAGGCAGAGATGGGGCCAGGGCTATCTGGGAGTTATGTGCTGCCTCCAGAGTCTGATGTCAATGAGGCAGAGGAACAGGAGGAGCCTGTTCCCAGTGCGTGCATGCGCAGAGCTGCCAGAAGGCAAGAACAGTTAAGACAAAAGGGGCGACTCTCGAGTAAGGCTTGGAGATGATTGGCCCCTCCCATAAGACATAAAGGAGGAGCAAAGGCACGTGAGCCTTTGCAGCAAGCAACTTTGTTCATTCTGGTCAGTTTAAATTCTGAAGCTCCGTTTTGACTGCGCTTCGTGTGGCCTTGCAAAGCTAATTGCCAATTAGGTCTTTGGCAGCGTGTCAAGGGAGATAAAGGTGGGTGCTTATCAGCCTTATCCTGAAAGATTGTGGCAGACTTCTGTCAGACTCTTTACAAACTATTTGTGACTCATCACAGGCTGTGAATGAACAGAATTCACAGCTGTTGAAATAAAAAGAGGGATTTTGGGACTAATGCTGAGCTTTTTACTGTCTCAGGAAGCCTAAGTCAGAACAATAGCAGACGCAACCACTCCTGGATCCAATGCCTTGGATGAGTGGGTAGGATAAACCAATTTATTCTTTTTGAAACAGGCATTCTAGGCCCATTGGGCGATACGCCGAAAGTCCTAACACCTATCTGGAGGGTCTCATGAAAAACAGCCACAGACTGATGGATGGGAAGTTGTCTGATTCCAAGGCTGCACCATCTTTGACTCTTGGGGTCTGCTTTCCCCAGAAAAAACACAATTAGAATCTAGGGGTCCACCTGGAAGCAGTTCCTGCTCCATGGGCCATGGGCAGGGAAGACTTTTCATGGCTTTAGCCAGTGTGCCATCTGCAACTCTCTTTGAAATCAGATGTGGTGAAGATGGTCAGCCATGTCATTGTTATCCTGCCCACCCCGCTAGATAGACTAGGTCAGAAAATGAACTCTGCAGGAAAGCTAACAATACTTTGATTGAGACAGAATTCAATAGCAGAATCTTGTTAAGTCTGATGGAGATATTCCTCCTCCTCCTTTTGGTAACAGGTATTGAATGTTTCCATCAAGGCCACCTCCCTTACTATCATCTCTAGCACAAATTATTGTAACTTGCTGTATATGAATCTGTGCTTGAAGACCATTTCAAGTGGTCCAGAAATGCATCTGGAGGCATATTTAACGGTCAGTCAAGATACTGCCATGGTATACTCTGCTGCTGAAACAGAAGGGTCTTATACTATAAATCATATTAATCTAAGTATTGTATCATGCACAGTATTATATTGTTTTCTGAGGTACTGATGTTGGAGCAGAAGTTTATTTATTTTATTTTATTTCGGATTTATATACCGCATCTTCTCCCAAGGGACTCAGGGTGGTGTACAGCCAGATAAAAACATACAATACAAACATTAAAAACAATTAAAAGAATATATACTAATTTGGCCCCAGTTTAAAATGACAAACCAATTAAAAATTAAAAATATTTAAAAATATGTTAAGCCAGCCCGGCTTGCTGAAAAAAGAAAGTTTTAAGGGCACGGCGGAGTTATGTTGCAAACTTCAGAAAAGTACAAGGAACAGAAATAAGGAACTTGTTAAATGTACTGATGAGTTTAATGACCTATGTTCTATATCATCCATGTAACGAACTTATATTAAGAAACATATTAGCAGAAGAGTTCACGGAAAGTAACAGACTGTGTAAGATAGTATCCATATATGGAAATAGAGTCAGACGTGTAACGCCTCTGGCGTGGCTAGAATTGCAAAATGTATAAAAGGTACACCTCGGGCATAGCCCGAGGTTCAGAATCTGACATGTGAATGCTCCGAACCTTTGCTAGCAAATAAACCTGTGTTCTCCAACTTTTGTGGTCTTTTCTCCTGCCTTTGGGAAAGTGGGTTTTCCCGCTTCACTGCAAGAGTTATACTGGTTATAAGTACCATGTTCTCCCCCAAAATAAGACCTATCCCAAAAATAAGCCCTAGCTTGATTTTTACATGTGCAGCCAATATAATAGGACCTAGTTATCTCCGAGACTGCCTGCTGCTACCGATGACCTCCCACCGACCTGTGCGCTCCCACAGAGAGGGCCTCCTCGGGGTGCCATCAGCCAAACAATGTAGGCTGGTGTCCCACAGCGGGAGGGCCTTCTCTGTGGGGGCACCTACCCTCTGGAATCAGTTGCCTTCCACCGTGCCCTTAAAACTTTCTTTTTTCAGCAAGCCGGGCTGGTTTAAGATATTTTTTTAACATATTTTTAACATATTTTTAATTGGTTTGTCATTTTAAACTGGGGCCAAATTAGTATATATTCTTTTAATTGTTTTTAATGTTTGTATTGTATGTTTTTATCTGGCTGTACACCGCCCTGAGTCCCTCGGGAGAAGGTGTGGTATATAAATTCGAAATAAAATAAAATAAATAAAAATAAAATAAATAATCCCTACCCACAAAATAAGCCCTAGTTAAGAACCTCCCACCCCATTGCACCTGGTTTCACAGGGTGGGGCGAGGTGCACGGGTAAAAATCAAATGATGGTGGGGATGGGGGTTGGTGGAGCTGCTTACCTTCAGACAGTTGCAGCCAGGCCTTGCACACCCCAACACCTGCCTCACCTTGCTGGATTTATCCGGAGCTCATTTTTTGGCTGCAGAGGCCTTTCCTGAAGGCCTCTGATGGCAAAACGGAGGCCGGGGGCAACACATGTGAGCGGAGGCAAGCGGCCACAGAAAAAGTGGGCTGGCAGCGGGCTCCTGTTGGGCAGGATTGTTTGTGCTACTGCCACGAGGTGAATCAGTGGAAGACATCCCCCGAAAATAAGACCTGGTGCCTTTTTTGGTGGCCAAAAAAATGTAAAACTGGGTCTTATTTTTGGGGAAACACGGTAGGTTTCTGAGGAAAATTTAAGATGTTGGACACTAGTTACAAAAGAGTCACGATCGGATAATTTAGGAGCTGCTTTTCTCCAATAGTTTCTCTTTGTCCTACTCAAAGAACTAGATAGTACCAGCTAGTTAAGAATCAGAAAGTATGGCCCCCACTGATGGTTATTCTCTGAAGCAGTTCTTACGTCTTTAGAATAATTGCTCCCTAAGGCTTGGATGCGGAAACATGGCTGATCCAGAAAGCCTTCGGGATTAATTATAGCCAATATTGCTATATTCAAGTCATTTAACTTACTACTTTTAGCCTTCATTTAAACTGAGATTTAATTACACAACTGTTCTAATTAATTATTATAGTGACTTGCATTGGGTTTTACATGTAAATTATGTAGCTACCTAGAATCCTATGGCAGTCGACAAATCCCATAAATAAATAATAAATAAGCAAATGCATAAAACAAGCAAGGCAAGCTGGCTTGGAAATTCCCTAGTTTATCATTAAAGGACAGTTCACCAAAGTTTATGGGATTCTCACTTTTATTGGATCTTGGCAGTTGTGTGGGGTCTGACATCGGTAAAGCTATATGATCATGATTTATCACATAGCTTTTACGTACACTGAGAGTTTATGCACCGAAGACAAATTTCTTGTGTGTCCAATCACACTTGGCCAATAAAGAATTCTATATTTCATAAGAGAAAATACAAAGGAATCAACAAACGCCAAAGTAGTCACAATTGATGTGGTGGTCCAAATGCTAAGCCAAGCATGGTTTAAACATGGTTTACTGAATTACATATTAGTTGGCTTGAACAAAGTTAAAATGTAGACTCTGGTTTTTGGTATCAGGTTAGTTTGTGGCATTAAATGATATTATGTTTTAGAGCTGAGCGTTGTGGTGGCCTAGTGGTGAAGACTCTCACCTCCTACTTGGAAGGTTGAGGGTTCAATCCTAGGTAGTGGCAGATGTTTCTCTCCTTAGGTGCAAAGAAAAGAAATATCTGCTGTGAACTCTGCATGGCATCAGGAAGGGCATTCGGCCAGTATATGCTCAGGTCTATCCAGTTGCCCTGACTCTACCCCGAATTAAGGGATTACAAGGTCATAAAAAGGGAATTTAATGATATTATAGTAGAGCTACCCTCTATTGCTGTTCATAAATTTATTATTCTTTCTCTTGTTCGGTTTATCTGGTTTAAAAGTGGTGTCATCACAGTTAGTTTCCAAAGAGGCCAGTTTTAGTGATACACAACTTGGTTCAGTCTCTCCCATTGGAGAGAATAAGTTTGACTGGATTATGCTGGCTTTTAAAGAAAAAAAATACGCTTCTGATCTCAAGGCTTCCTATAGTTGTCATCTTATTATTCTGAACTTGCTTGATCAGATCTTTTGAGTAACCTGTAGGAGCCAATATAATGAGCTACCTCGCTTTGTTGCAGGGCTTTGAAAAATATATTCAGAGGAACGTTAAAAGTACGAGATCAAACATGGGAAAAAACAACAACAACGAGGATGCATTTTGCCTACCTTGTTTTAAAGTATAAATAGTTGAGGTAGCTGAAAAGTTAGTTGCTGTAATCACATTTTCCCTATTTGAAGCATCAATTTCTATTCTCATCAGTTTTTCAACATCACTATGGAAACTGCTGACTTCCCCAGTGGGGAAAGTTGCATTGGTTAAATGACCATCGGAATCATACCTAGGAAAATAGAAAGAGCACAGATAAATGGCATATACAATGCAGTGCACTGAAAAAGAAGGAGGGAGGGAGGGAAGAGGAATAGACGGAGGGAAGTGTACCCAATGGTGGGATTCAGCCAGTTCGCACCTATTTGGGAGAACTGGTTGTTAACTTTCTAAGCAGTTCGGAGAACCGGTTGTTGGAAGAAATCTCCTTTTTTCCCTTTACAGGGCTAATCCTGTAAGGAAGGCAGGAAGGAAACATTCTGGTGGTGTTTCTAGCCTAATCTTTATTGCCCTGCTTGCAGAAACTGCCTCTCCGGTTAACCCTTATTACATTGTAACAGCTAAGGCGAAGCGTCCATCGACGTGAGTGACGTTGAGTTGGCCACACCCACACGACCATGCCTACCCAGCTGGTCATTAGGGCAGAGAACTGGTTGTTAAATTATTTGAATCCCACCACTGAGCGTATTCATATCAAATCAACATTTTATTATGTTCATCATCAGAGGAATAGAGATATAGACAGACAGACAGACAGACAGACAGACACACAAAGATTCTGGCACGAATCAGTATTTGTTCTCTTTTTGAGAGACATCCAGTGATAATTTTGCTGAAAAGCAACCCATTCTTTCCCTAGCTATCAAGAGAGTTTGGATTGGCTAGCCCAGAGTAAGCTCATAGCATTTACACTTACCTGCTGTTTTCAGCTGCCTGCAATCATAAAGCCTTTGGCTTTCCAAAAGACATTTTACAAGCTGCTTTGGGATCCTGTTTTGGCTGAAGAGCTGGGTCAAAATGTGCCTCCTACTTCGAATGGCTAATCTTTATACGGTGATTAAAAAGTCACTCTGCATTCCCAGGACTAAAGTTGCCCCGTGGAGGCTTTTCACAGCTGGTGCAGCCAACTGCAAAACAAATTCTTTTGGAAAGCAAGGATTTTTTTTAGCCCCAGTGTGCTCTGTAGCATCACAGCTTAATTTTATATTTCTTTATGGCCAGAGAGACCTCTTTCCAAAATGAAGCTTTCGCCATTTTTTTTTAGAAGAGCGCAATACTAGATGGACTCATAGGCCCACTTGCAATCATGATGATGTTAGAAGCCATATAGCTTTGCTTTGCACCACAGGTAGTCCTTGACTTGCGACAGTTCATTTAGTGACCCTCTTTGCTTTCGAGAAATGTGTGCCACACTGTTTGGCTCAAGACATTTTTCATCCCTGGGCATCTCTATACATAAATAAGATCCCGGAGTTCAAGGGGCTGATTAAAAGTATAGAGAATTGTATTTTAAGATTATTATTATTATTTTTAAAAGAGCCCTTTCTCATTGTGGGCCAATTCATTTTAGGTTTAGATTTAACACACCCTGGTTGCAACTTTCAAGATTTTATTGGCAGTTTTGATGCTTTGTTTTATAAGCCACCTTGATTCACTCACTGGGGACAGGGCAAACATGGTACATAAAAAGTAATTCAAGAATAAGGATGGTGAATTTATGGACAGCTACGAAGAAACGGCACAGTAAACCTTGGAGTTTGATGTGACCTAAGAGATGGCCACAAGAGGGCACTCTGCACTAAGAAAAAGGGAATTTAAAAGAAAACTGAGCTACTGGAGCTCAGTATCATTCTTTTCCCTAAAATGTTTTAACGTTTTCTACGGGTTTCAAAATGCTGCGAAAAACATATTGAGGGTTTTAGACAATGCCCCAGATGCAGGGGTGTCCAGGTTTATGAACTGCAGCGTTGCAGACCCATCAGCTCTACATGTCTAGGGTGTGCTGCTGGCATGGTTTATGTCTTCACAGCACTGATGAGAAGCGATGACAGCTCTTCGGTGCCTCCTAATGGGAAATCCAGCTGTCTATTTCCAGCTGTTCAGGGTCCCCTCCTTCCTATTCCGTTAGTTTAAAGCCAAGCTGCCAAAACTGCTTTTTTTCCCCCCAACTGGGGATTCAAGCATTTATTGGTCTACCAGGAGCTGATCGGAACAGCTGATACCTTGATAACAAGGCCAGAAGGTAACTCTGTGCGATTCTGTGCAATTCCCTCCCCAATTCTGCACTCATTTCTCCATGAAAACATGACTCCCTTTGAGCCAGAGGCTGTCAAAGCGGATGCCGTTGAGTATATTTAGAGGCCTTCAGATCTTTCTGTTTTGGCTGACTGCTCTCCATCCCACTTGACCTCAGGGATGATCTCAACAGAAGAATCACATCAAAGGGAAGTTGACCATGTTGAGTAATGACCAGTCTTCGCTTTCGAGAAAAGTGTGCAAAGTTGTCTCGCTTAAGGGGGCTTTTCATCCCTGGCTTATTTGGAAATGCACTGGGAGAACAGTTAGGGATAGGGTTGGTTTGTTTTCGGAGAAGATTTGGAGTGTTTGAATTGGTGCGATAGATGCATTGGGCAGCTACAAGGATTAAGGCACCTATTTCACCTCTTAAAACCAATGGTGGGATTGAAAAAATTAACAACCAGTTTGCTGTCCGCTTGCTGGATAGGTGTGGCCATGGGGGGTGGCCTACTCGGCCTCCTGCACCATAGACGGGGAGCATTTTTGCCCTCCAAAGGCTCCGGAGGCTTTCCTCAAGCCTCCAGGGGGGTAAAAATGTCCTCCTCAGGCATCAGAGGCCCTCTGGAGGCCGGAAATGAGCCTGTTTCTGGACTTCCGGTAGGCCCGTTTTTCACCCTCGTAAGGTTCCAAAGGCTTTCCTTGAGCCTCTAGGAGGGCAAAAATGGCCTCCCCCAAGCTCCAGAGGCCAGAAATGGGCCCATTCCCGGACTTCTGGTAGGTCCATTTTTCGCCCTCCAAAGCTCCAGAGGCTTTCCTCAAGCCTCCAGGAGGGCGAAAACGGCCTCTCTCGGGCACCGGAGGCTGGAAACAGGCCCGTTTCCAGACTTCTGGTAGGCCCGTTTTTTCACCCTCCCAGAGTCTCCACGCAGGCCCTGCACTTACCTCGTATCCAAAATGGGCCGCGTGGAGACTCCTGGGAGGGGCGGGGTGGGGTGGGCGGAGTCAGCCAGTCCTTGGAACAACTGGTTCGGCGAACCAGATTAAAATTAACATCTGGTTCGCACGAACTGGTTCAAACCCACTGAATCCCATCCCTGCTTAAAACCCACCTCCATCCAAATGCATTAGAAGGGACAAACTTTTAGTCCCTTTTACCTGGGAAGGTTCTCCAGGACACTTTTTGTACCATTGGTTTCCAAGGACATTTTTGTAGGTCCATGTGAACCCCTTGAGCATCTTGACAACAAGAGAACCAACTAGTAGCGGCAGCAGGTTAGAATCTTGTTGGAAAATAGCAGTAGAACTTAGACTTATATACCACTTCCGTGCTTTGCAGCCCTCTCTAAGAGGTTTACAGAGCCAGCATATGGCCAACAATCTAATAAGAAATAAAGTTATTGCTGTGACCATGGATTGGAACAGCACGATGTAACATCAAAAAATAATAATAATAATAATAGCGAGGAAAAGAAATGCAGCATGCATAACAAGAGATGCGACATCCAAAGAAATTAAATGACACTGAAACCTGTGCTATAATTTAGAGCATAAAGAGATTATTTTTAGTTTAAAAGAGAGCACAGCAAAATAATAAACTGTCTGCTAATATAGGTAGCCCTTGCTTAATAACTAATCGCCATTCAAATTACAACTGACCTCCTCCAATATATTAGATTTATATACCCCTTCACTAAGCGATTTACAGAGTCAACCTATTGCCCCCAACCATCTGGGTCCTCATTTTACCAACGTCAGAAGGATGGATGGCTGAGCCGGTGAGAATTGAACTGCAGGCAGTCGGTAGTTAGCAGAAGTAACCTGTAATACTGCATTCTAACCACTGCGCCACCACGGCTCACGTCCACTGACTCAGGAAAGGATCAAGACAAGCCATTAAGAGGCAGAAAACATCCTGAGATTCAAGGGATGTTTTCTCAGGATGACACACAAAATGAGTAGCCATACAATTTATCAAAAAAATACATACCACTACAACCACTATAGAACAACCAACATGGGATATGAAAAGGATAACACTGCCATACATCAAAAAAAAAAAAAAAAAAACATCTCAGAAACACGATTATTACAACCACACTTCATCCCTGTAACACACAAACTGGCTAAAGCCCTCCAAAACATGTTGAGTAAATCACAAGAGCCAGTAGTCCAAGAAAAAAAAAAAAAGGAATTGTTTACAACACATAGTATGAAGACTATTACAGCCACTATATAGGACAGAGAGGCAGATTAGCAGAGGGCATCCTTGAATATCAGCTACCCATAGCAGTTAGAAGACACAGTGAAAATTCCTTCATTTCATAACATATGCAGATTTACACATAGTTACAACTGGATCATGTTACATCCAAGAAAGCTAGGGAATGCCTGGAAGATTGGCACTCAGTTCTCTGAGGAATTCTTACTCATAATTCTTATGAGCCGTGGTGACACAGTGGTTAGAGTATAGTACTGCAGGCTACTTCTGCTGACTGCTGGCTGACTGCAATTTGGCAGTTCAAATCTCACCAGGCTCAAGGTTGACTCAGCCTTCCATCCTTCCAATGAGGAAAAAAATGAGGACCCAGATTGGTAGGGGGAAGAGGCTGACCTTGGAAACTGCTTAGAGGGGGCTATAAAGCACTGGGAAGAGGTATGTAAGTCTAAGTGCTATTGCTATAGCTACTAAGACAGATGAAATGATGGAAGGGGCTGAAGTTGTGGGAACTTTAGGGGAAAGTGACCATGTCAAGGGTCTCCTCCTTGGGCAGGGGGTTGGACTAGAAGTCCTCCAAGATCCCTTCCAACTCTGTTATTCAGACAAAGCAGTCATCAACAGGCACATAGAGATAAACAACATTTACACATTATACAAAAGAGACAAGTAAAAAGCTAAGAAGGAAACAACAAAACCAGAACACCTGCTTGCCAGCACCCTACACTTACATAAACAGGAATTAATCCAGGATTACCACCAGACAAAAATCAAGCAGTGAACAATACCCTAATCAAGGAACTACCAAGGAGAAAGATCACCCCATCAACACTGAGAAGACAAACTATTTTAAATAAATAGAGAGCAAACCGGGGTGAAATCCAGCAGGTTCTGACAGGTTCTGGAGAAACGGTAGTGGAAATTTTGAGCAGTTTGGAGAACCGGCAAATACCACCTCTGGCTGGACCCAGAGTGGGGTTGGAATGGGGATTTTGCAGTATCCTTCCCCCAGGAGTGGGATGGGAATGGGGATTTTGCAGTATCCTTCCCCCAGGAGTGGGATGGAAATGGGGATTTTGCAGTATCCTTCCCCCAGGAGTGGGGAGGGAATGGGGATTTTGCAGTATCTTTCCCCTGCCATGCCCACCAAGCCACACCCTCCAAGCCACAGCACTCCCACCAAACCGGGAGTAAACAAATTTATATTTCACCAGTGGAGCAAATCTCATTCTCACTAGCACTGATGATGTTACCTAGTTGGGTAATTAAACGTTTGCAACCAAGCAACCAAGCTCAGAGAGCATCAAGGACTCCCCAGTTCAGCCCTGAGCTATATAAATATACATATTCTCTTCCATCGGTACTTAAGTTAAAATTTAGCCTTAGCAACAGGTCTCCTGCGAGTCCCTTGAACTGCAAGGTGATCAAACCGGTCAGTCCTAGAGGAGATCAACCCTGACTGCTCTTTAGAAGGCCAGATCCTGAAGAGGAAACTCAAATACTTTGGCCTCCTAATAAGAAGGAAGGACTCACTGGAGAAGAGCCTAATGCTGGGAACGATTGAGGGCAAAAGAAGAAGGGGATGGCAGAGAACGAGGTGGCTCTGATGGAGTCACTGAAGCAGTCGGCGTGAGCTTAAATGGACTCCAGAGGATGGTAGAGGACAGGAAGGCCTGGAGGAACGTTGTCCATCGGGTCGCGATGGGTCAGACCAGGGGTGAAATGTAAAATGTGTTACTACCGGTTCTGTGGGCATGTTTGGGGGGGGTAATGTGACTGGGTGGGCGTGGCCAACTTTTTTTTTTTTTTTACTTTTCAGAGCATTTTTTCTGCCGATCAGGCAACTCAGCTGGGATCATCAGAGACTTTTCAAAGCATTTTTTTTACCACCTCTTCCGCCAAGAGGTTGCAGAAAAAAATGCTTTGAAAAGCCTCTGATGATCCCAGCATTTTTTTCTACAACCTCTTCTGATGAAAAAATGCTTTTAGAAGTAAAAAAAAAAAGCCTCTGATGATCGTGCGGCTCAGCTGAGCATGGGGGGGGGCCGCAGGGATTTTTGCTACCGGTTCTCCGAACCACCCGCCGCCATCCCTACCGGATCGGGCAATCCGGTCTGAACCGGGAGCATTTCACCCCTGGGTCAGACATGACTTCGCAACTAACAACAACAGATCTTACTGGATAGCTTTGGTCTGATCATTTCCAATGTTCCGTTAGCTAATATAGCTCTTTTTAAAACAAAAAAATCTGAACAATCATTCCTGGTCATCTTGCACCTTGAGGTGCAAATAAAATAAATAAAAAGCAAATAAAATAAATAAAAAGTAAAAGCACAAGTCATAAATGAATCTGCCATTTTGTAATCAAACTGATCCCTCTAATTGATTTTGCTATTTGAGCTTGATCCTACCGTTTCCGTCCATGAGAAGAATATAATGGTTGTAAGCAGTCAGCAAAATCGGTTTTGAGTCTTTTTGATAAAAAGGGGTCTTTTTAGACTCTTATATTATTTGTATTTGCTATGAACTGTCCAGGATTACATTGTATAAAATGGGTATCTATATAAATCTTATAAATAAATAAATGCATACATAAATAAATAACAGCTGCATTCCCCGATACAGACATGGAGCTGATAGGGGGCCATATGGATCTTATCAATAAATGAACAGGTAAAAACTATTGCATTAAATATCTGACATAAAACAGAGGTTTCTGATTAGGTGAGCAGGGACGCCTAATCCCGATCAAATCAACTTTTCGAATGGATGGATTCCTGTACAAGGTTGAACGTGACGTGCAAACTCGGTCAAGGAGTTTTAAGGTTTCTGAATGAATACATGATATCGCGCGTCTTGCAAATTGGGAAGTACAGGTGGTCCTTGGTTTACATCAGTTCGTTTAGTGACCATTCAAACTTACAATGGCACTGAAAAAAGCCATTTATGTTTTTCACACGACCATTTGCAACATCCCCATCGTCACATGATCAAAATCCAGATGCTTGGCAACTGGTTCGTACTTATGACGGTTGCTGTATTGTGTCCTGGGGGGAGGGTTTCATGTGATCCCCTTTTGGAACCTTTTGATAAACAAAGTCAGTGGGGGAAACCAGATTCACTTAACCACCGTGTTACTAATTTAGCAACGGCAATGATTCATTTAACAACCATGTTACTAATTTAACTTCAATGATTCACTTAACAACCGTGTTACTAACTTAACTGCAATGATTCACTTAACAACCATGTTACTAACTTAACAACTGCAATGATTCACTTAACAACCGTGGCAAGAAAGGTCATAAAATAGAACTCACTTAACACCTGTCTTGCTTAGCAACAGAAATTTGGGGCTCAATTGGGGTCATACGTCGAGGACTACCTGTATTATGGACCAGATGGATTTTTGGTGGTGGAATGAGGGGGAAATAATTTTATAAGCGAAGCAGTGGTTTTTCAAGGTTTGGTAAAAGCACTTACTCATAAACTGTTGTCCATCCATATTCGTTACTTTTGGTGGCGAGAAGTCCGCTGGTGCCAGGATAGGTCATTAGGGCTAAATTGTAGCCCTGAGCATAAACTCTTTTGAGAATGCCGTTGCTACTGATGGTCAACCAGTACACTTGCCCTCCTGGCATCACCATCCAAAGCGGTAAGCCACTGGCGTCCCGGCGAATATGCACCGAGTGACCGTTGTTGCTGGTAACGGTGCCCAGTTCACCTTCCCCGTTATACGTGAAGTTATACAGAAAGTCTCTCGTGATCAGATTGAGGGTGTGCAGGTGAGTCCCATTGTTCGTGAATTGATAGAGTTCCTGATCAGCCGGAGAGGCTATCTCGTAAATATTGGCATCATTGAGATGAGGCTTATTTTGGCTCACAGCACGAATGCGGATGTTCCCGAGGTCGGCGATGTATAAAGTGCCGTCAGGAGACACAGCGAGGGAAGAGGGAGCTTTCAACTTGGCGTCTTTAGCGTATCCACCATCACCTGAAAAATAGGAAGAGAACAGTGTGGACCATTGCAAATCTGCAACGGCTAGTCAAAATAAAGAAGGTGTCACAGTTCCTAGTAACAAACCCAACGCAAGCAAAACTCTGAGGCCTGGAGTTTCCTCAAAGTATGAATTTATTCAGCGTATGAATGAATAGGGGACTCGAGGGGAATAGTAGCGATGTCCTGTTTGATACTTTATAGAACTATTTCTCAACCTTGCAACCTTAAGATGTGTGGACTTCAACTCCCAGAATTCCTCAGCAAGCTATGTTAAAGTTGCCAAGATTGAGAAATACTACTTTATGGAGTCAAAGTTGAAAAAAAACATTGTCACCATCAAATAAAGGTAAAGGTTCCTCTTGCACATATGTGCTAGTTGTTCCCGACTCTAGGGGGCAGTGCTCATCTCCGTTTCAAAGCCAAAGAGCCAGCGCTGTCTGAAGATGTCTCCGTGGTCATGTGGCCAGCATGACTAAACACCAAAGGCGCACGGAATGCTGTTACCTTCCCACCAAAGATTGTCCCTATTTTTCTACTTGCATTTTTTATGTGCTTTCAAACTGCTAGGTTGGCAGAAGCTGGAACAGGTAACGGGAGCTCACCCTGTTACGTGGCACTAGGGATTCGAACTGCTGAACTGCCGACCTTTCGATCGACAAGCTCAGCATCATAGTCACTGAGCCACCACCATAGAATACAACCTTCTAATCAAGTTGTCTAGCCCACTTGAGCAGCTCCAAAGAAGAGAGTTCTCCACCTCTCTGTTTCACTCTTTAAATATTTTTAGTATTGGGAAATATTTTCCTAACTTCATTTAGTCCTTGGTTGCATTCCCACATGGTGGTGAGACAGGGATTTTTCAAACCATCCTTAAAACATGCCACAATAGTTTGGTCTCCATGGAACAATAACCCAGAAATGGGTAGATACAGGACCCATGGTAAGCGCCGAACAAAACGATTGTGCTGTGATGTACTATTACATCCAACTTTGAATGTTGAGTGTTGCACGCACAACCCTGCTGTTTTGGAACCTTGTAGAATCCAAGATGACAAAAACGCAACAACAATCACAGCAGAAAACATTACGTTGGCAGCATTACACTGTCATCCAGAAATGCAATGACATGTTGAGTCAAAATCCTTTTATGCTGTAAGTGACGAGAACACAGATATGCTAAAATGATTGTATTTCATTCGAGACCTCTGATTTAGATTATTAATATGAACAGGAAGTTTAGATAGGTATCATAGTTGATGTTTGTTTGGTTATCTATCATGCTTCTTAATCATCCATCTCTCTCAGAGAGGCACTCTGGGCGATGTACAATTTAATCAATAAAATTAAGCATTTACAGCAGAATAATTTAAGATTATTATTTTTTAAAAAATATATATTAAAAAACAACATGGAGCCTTGGTGGCGCAGCCGACTAAAGTGCTGTTTAACGTAGCACTTAGCTGCCAGCTGCCTGCAATTACTGCGAGTTCAAATCTCACCAGGCTCAAGGTTGACTCAGCCTTCCATCCTTCCGAGGTAGATAAAATGAGGACCCGGATTGTGGGGGCAATAAGCTGACTTTGTATAAAAAAGAACACCGCTGGGGGGGGGGGGCAAAAGCCCTACTAAGCAGGTATATACAAAAGTATGAAGGTTATTGCTTAACGCATTGTAAGCTGCCCTGAGTCTCCGGAGAAGGGCGGCATACAAATCGAACCAATCAATCAATCAATCAATCAATCAATAACATGGAGAATTCCAATGGGTAGCAAGGGATTAATTCTTCCCCAACCCATCATGTTAAGATTTATTTGGAATTTGTCAGGTGCAAGCAGTCAGAACACTCCAAGAATGGGTCAAATAAATTATTATTTCTTATTATTGTTTATTAAATTTATTTGCCACCCCATCTGGCCTCGAGAAGCCTCTATTCCTATATGTTGTATATCACTTGCTTAAAAGACTCTCACCAGACTGTCTGCCTTCAGCAAATATAGATCTAAAGGTTTGATCTATATATTAGCAAAACTCAAAAGTTTTGTTCCCCTCAATGGACTCAAAGATGGAATTCTGTAGAGATTCTCAGTCATCCAGGTCAGGGGTGAAATCTAAAATTTGTTACTACCAGTTCTGTGGGCATGGCTTGGTGGGGGGGGGTAATGTGACTGGGTGGGCATGGCCAATTTTTTTTTTTACTTTTAAAACCATTTTTTACATGTAAAACCATGTAAAATATGCTTTCAAAAGGCTCTGACGATCCCAGCTGAGTTGCCTGATCAGCAGGCAACTCAGCTGGGATTGTCAGAGCTTGGCTCGTCAGAGCCATTTAAAAGAAAAAAAAGGCTCTGATGATCGCGCGGCTCAACTTGGCATGGGGAGCGGGGGCAGGGATTTTTGCTACCAGTTCTCCGAACTGCCCGCCGCCATCACTACCTACTCGCCCGAGCCAGTCCGAACCGGGGGCATTTCACCCCTGATCCAGGTCATGGTTGTCCCAAAGGTGCTTCTTCAGGAGGCAACTGAATTTCCTTGTTTTTTCTTTGAAGATGGTTCGCTTCTCATTCAAGAAGCTTCTTCATCTGGAAGGTTTTTTTTAACTTCCCCTGTCTGGGCTTCCTCCACATCATTGTTAATTGCATCAATAGCACTGGGTCTCCCTCATCACTTCCAGCATAGGGCTGGAAGGGACCTTTGGAGGTCTTCTAGTCCAAGGCAGGAGTCCTTATACCACCTATTGATAATGGAACACAGTTGCCCTATTTCTTCTCGCACAGGGCAGAATCACTGCATTGACACAGAAGAATCAAAATGCTAGCAATCCTCAAGCTGACTAATTATTTCACTTCTAGAAAAAAAAATAAGCCAATTTTGCAATTAAGATAATGTCATTCATTCCGGCACACCTTCTTGTTTTTAAAGCATGTGACCTCTGCCCTCCTACCAGGCAAAGCAGCCCTCGGTGGAAGTGAAGTCCACATTAATGTTGGTAATACAACTGTCCTTTCCAACTCTAGAAACCCAGGAGCAACGTTTGCATTCAAAGAGTAGACAAGAGGGACTTGGAGGGGTGAAAGCTTGCATTCTACAAGCTGTAAAATTGAATATACGGTCATGATTTTGTGAAAACCTCATTGTTTTTGTTTTCAGGCATCCCGGTTTCAAAATAGGATGCTTGATCATGGGTGGGATGCTTCCATCCATTCCAAAGTGAGGCTTAAACTGGCATCAAAAAACAAGTTTAACATTCGGGGAGGAGTAGCGGTGGGTTGTCCCCGGTTCAGACCGGTTAGCAAGAACCGGTAGTCAAACTGGCGGGAGGCCCCGTCCACCGCCCCGGATGTCATCATCGGTGATCTGTGCATGTGCAGAAGCTTCTGCGCATGCCTGCGCATGATCCCATTCCGAAACGGTAGTAAAGGTAAGTAGAACCCACCCCTGGGGAGGAGATTAAAGACAGAGGCAGAGCCGGGGGCCTTCCGTCCTCCGCCCAGATGGAGAGGCAGTTGTCTTCTGGGCCTGAACTGAGTGAGGGGGAAGAACAGATGGGGCCCATGCGCCAGATGCGCGTATGCATAGAGAGGAGAGGAGAGCAAAGGAAAGCAATAAGCTGGCTCTCAGGGAAAAACAGATGTAGGCACTAGTCAGCCCCTCTCTGGCTGGGAAATAAATAGGCGGGGTTTGGGGAGTGGCCGGTTGTCGCAGACAACTTTTTGTTTCTAGAAAACAGCAAGCAATTCAGATTTCTTGGCCAAGTCTGTTGGGACTAATTACATTTTTTTTTAATTTGATTTATATGCCGCCCTTCTCCAGAGACTCAGGGCGGCTTACAATGTGCTCAGCAATAGCCTTCATCCTTTTGTATATTTATACAAAGTCAGCTTATTGCCCCCACAAACTGGGTCCTCATTTCACCTACCTTAGAAAGGATGGAAGGCTGAGTCAACCTTGAGCCTAGCAAGATTCTAACCTGCAGTAATTGCAGGCATCTGGTCTTAATAACAGGGTGCTTTAGACCACTGTACTACCAAGGCTCCTTGATTTTTGTTTATCCACACGAATAAAAGACTGTTCCTGCCCTGGTTTGCAAAGGGGTTTGTTTTTACTCGCGAGTAAGCGGTTTATCATTACTTGCTAAGTCTGGGTCAGAACAGGAGAATTCATCATCACTTGCCTGAGAAACAATCACAGTTGGGATCAATCTTACAGTCACAATCTGTCGGGGCCCCAGCAATGACTGAGATTTCTCCATTGGTGGTAACCTGCTGGATGCGGTTGATCTTCCTTTCGTCCGTCTCGGCGATGTACAACATGCCGCTGTGAGAGACGCCAACAGCACGGGCCGATTCGAGGGTGGAATGGATGGCCACTTTGCTGACCAGCACGTGATCAACGCCTGGAACCTGGCAGTGAATGGGGCGCCCTGCGATGATGCGAACCCGTCCGTTCTGAGAGATTTGCAGGACGATATTGTTGTCCAGCACATACAAGGAGTTGTCGAGGGGGTTGACGGCCAGATCTGTGGGCCATTCTAAACGAACCTGCAATGTGAAAAGGAACAAAAGATATTCAAATGATTTTTATGCTTTTTTTTTTAAAAAAAACCCACTCGCACAAAAGAATGATGTTGCCTTCCCGTTCATTCAATTATTCTTTAAGCGGTTGTGGATAGATATTTTTAAATAGACAATTAAGTTGTTTTATCGATTGCAATACAGCAAATAGGGTCCTAATGGTTACATATTTTATGTATTGTTGCAGACTTCAGACTGATTCATGGCATGAGGTGTCTCAGGAAAGAGTTTTTGTAATTTGTCTGAGGGGCCAATCACTGTTTTCTCATCCAGAAATGCTGAGATTGGAGTTCAATAGAGTAGGAATAGGAATCAGAATCGGAATCGGAATAGACTACTAGACTAGACTAGCTTAGACAAGCTTAGAACAGAACAGAACAGAACAGAACAGAACAGAACAGAACAGAACAGAACAGAATAGAAGAGCACAGAATAGCATAGCATAGCATAGCGTAGCATAGCACAGCATAGAGGTGGTATTCAGCCAGTTCAGGCGAACAGGTAGTGGTGACCTGCGGGTTCGCTCACCCGCCCGGGTGCAATCCCATCTATCGCTGTGTTTTTGATGCTGCATGCATGTGTGGTAGGCGTGCGTGAGCAAATTGCCATGTTATTTGACGCCACACACATTTGCTGGGTGAATCAGTTGCTACAGTATGTGCATTCCACCTCTGATAGCATAGCACAGTACAGCACAGCACGGAACAAAAACATTATTGTCACTTTAAACGTACACTAATCAGCATACCATTATGCACATATCCACTGAAAATAATGTAATGTTTCCATAAGAAGAAACAGTATTTTCAGCCCATCTATTCTCCAAGATGATGTGTACTTACCAGGACTATGGAATGCCTTGGATTTAATTTCAAAATATGTTTCAGAGCTTGGAGGGGAGCAAATATGATCTTGAACTGTAATTCTTAGTATCAGAAATTTTTCGCTGCTAGGAAAAGACGCAGCTGCTTTAAAGAGTTGCAAACATGTGCTACATTCATATTCCTGAGCTCTCCAAAGCACCTTTTGGGTACCTAATTCAAAGCGTGACCCATTTGTTATGTTCATATATTTTATAAAAAGGAGACTAAGAAAGTTAGGTTTAAAACTGCTTAGGGAGCCCTTCAGTGCCATTCCAAAATTAAATGGATTTTTGGTCTGTTTATCTTAGTCAGATGCTGCAATTAATTTGCCACATTAACTCTAGTGGAAAAGGCGGTTTGGAGAAGGATTTGGAAATGGAAAACTTGGAAAAATTAAATGGTTACCACCATGTAGTGGTAACAGAGCTGTGTGCGTCAATGAGTGACAAAGCTGAAAATACAATTCAGTGAATCATTTTTTTCTAAAAATATTTGACTACTTGACATTAAGATGGATGTGGCTGGATTCATCACTGTGGCAAGAAACGGACTTCTTGTACAGAGAAGATGGATAGGATGAACTATTTGGGGACATTCTGAAGCCCTTGGTCATTTATTTCGCTTTCTTTCTTAATTTGGATCCAACTCTTTTATAATCCAATAATACTATGGAAATATTGAAGATGAAACTAATAGGTTGTGAAGCAAACAAAAGTTCCATATAATTTCTTATATCCAAATCCAGATATGTAGTTCAGGGCTGAACTGTGGAGTTCTTGATAATTCCATGAATAAGCGTTTGTTTCCAGCTTGATTGTTTTTCTGGTCTTAATTCCTCTTGAAGGATTAGCCCTTTCTTCCTTCCTTCCTTCCTTCCTTCCTCCCTCCCTCCCTCCCTCCCTTCTTTCTTTCTTTCTTTCTTTCTTATTTTTACAAATAATTCAAGTGGGCAAACAAATCCATCACAGCTTCCTCCTCCAATTTTCCTCACAACAATCTTGTGAGGTGAGTTGGGCTGAGAGAGAATGACTGGCCCAAAGTCACCTAGCTGGCTTTCATGGCTAAAGTGGGATTTAAACTCATGTTCTCCTGTGACTTTGAGGCCCTTAATGTCTTAGTTATACAGACATGCTAGTTTCAAAGTGCCATCAAGCTCTCTTATCCAAAAGGCATCTTAAGGAATACTTGCTGGTAATCACAGCTTGAAAGCAACATAATTATTATATGCACAAAAACAGAACTCTTGAAATGCTGCAGGTGGGAAGAAGAAGAGCTGGTAGGAACCTAGTCACATTCCTTCTAAATATGAAATAAACAACCCTAACCTTCCTACCCAGTATTAACCATGAAGCAGGCTCAACTTTGCTTAAATGCATAACTTAAAACATTGGAAGATTTTTGCCTCCCACCAAGATCCCAGGGGCAGTAGGGATTGTTTTCTTTCATTCTAAAAGGATGCAGTCTTCATTGGCTTATAGAAGAGAAAAGAAGAGAAGGGAAGGGAAGGGAAGGGAAGGGAAGGGAAGGGAAGGGAGGGGAGGGGAGGGGAGGGGAGGAGAGGAGAGGAGAGGAGAGGAGAGGAGAGGAGAGGAGAGGAGAGGAGAGGAGAGGAGAGGAGAGGAGAGAAGAGAAGAGAAGAGAAGAGAAGAGAAGAGAAGAGAAGAGAAGAGTTGGAAGGGACCTTGAAGATCTTCTAGTCCAGCTTTCTGCTCAAGCAGGATACCATTTCAGACAAGTGGCTGTCCACTCTCTTCTTAAAGACCTCCAGTGATGGAGCATCCACAATTTCTGAAGGCAAGCTGTTCCACTGGTTAATTGTCTTCGTTGTTTCTCCTTAATTCCAGGTTGCTTCTCTCTTTGATTAGTTTCCAACCAGTTTCTTGTCCTGCCCTCTGGTGCTTTGGAGAATAATTTGACCCCCTCTTCTTTGTGGCAGCCCCTCAAATCCTGGAATACTGCTATCATCTCACCCCCTAATTCTTCTTTTCTTTAGACTAGCCAAATCCAAATCCTGCAGCCATTCTTCATATGTTTTAGTCTCCAGGCCTTTGATCATCTTAGTTGCTCTTCTCTGGAACATTTTCCAAAGTCTCAATATCTTTTTGTAGTATGGTGACCTAAATTGGTTGCAGTATTCCAGGTGTGGTCTTACAAGGGTTTCATAAAGTGGCACTAATATTTCAAGAATAGAGGAATTGGCAAACATGACAAAAAAAATATCTTCATCCTTCAACTCTGGTGGTGTCCTGTCCTCTTTTTCAATCAAAAAAGTCCTTTTATTTGCAGAAATGTCCTTATAGAGAATTAAAAAAAGCCATGTTTTTCAAAGTTCTGATGTATTTTGTGGCATAGCCAAATGAAGCCCTTGGCAGATTTTTCCAGAAGGGAAAGTGCTGTTTGTAAAACTTAGTTGCTGGCTTGTAACGTGATGCAAATTTAGACATTTATCTGCATACTTTATGCTACTTAAATAGGTCAAGAACGCACTCGAGTTATTATAATGTAATTTGTGGTTCTAGCAACATCCAGCACTTATTAACTATGTATTATTTGGTAATAATGTGTTTGAGGAGTGATTCAGACGTAGAGGGGGGATGGGGAGGGAGAGGTTAGCTGCCAACTCCAGAGAACAAACCAGACCACATCCTTCTGTGAAGAGTGACAGAAGAGGCTGATTGAATTGCAAATCAGCACTGATGAAACTTTTTCTTTCTGAACACCAGCAACTAATTTTCAAATCACACATCCGCATAAGAGTAATGCCATTTGAATTTGATTGCATACATTCCAGAGCTGTTGGTCATAAGAATCTGGAAGCTTTGGCACAAGGGTAAAATGCTACCGGTTCGCACCGGTTTGGGTGAACCGGTAGTAATAAAAGCAAAGCTGCGGCACAGCTGATTGTCGGTATTTCCGACAATCAGCTGTGCTGCACGATTTATATTCTAAATTGCGCGGCACAACTGTTCCCCCCCCCTCGCTGTTCTACTTACCTTCTTAAACCTTCTTTTTCTGTGCAAAGTGCGCATGCGTGCATACACAACATGGGTTTGGTGTGCACTGTGCATGCATGCACACGCAACATGCATTTGGTGTGCACCACGCAGGCACGGGCAGTGAACTGGTGGAAAACCGTGGAGGATTTCACCACTGCTTTGGCGGGTGTAAATATCTGTTGGTGGGCAGAGTCTTCTGCTTTTTTCTTTTTTTTGCTCAGCCAGAACTGAAAATGTATTCAATAATTCTTTTGACAACTGCAATTCGATGTGATAAGAAAATTAGGCTTCTTGTGCTGTCCCCAATTACAAAAATATCAAGTTTAAGGTAGGATCCTGTGCCAATAGAAGGGTATGTCTGTCACTCCGGGGTGAAATTGCGAAGTTTATGGTGCTCTCTGAGCTTAGTTGTTTGTTGGTAGACATTTCATTACCTAACAAGGTAACATCATCAGTGTGAGCGACTGTAGGTTCATCTACAACATATGGACTATGACAGCCATGATGTAGGGCATGCAGGCAGAAGATTAGCAGAGCACATTCATGAACGCCAACTAATAATCAGAAGACATAATAAAAACTCATTAATCTCACAACACGTGAACCAGAGTTTCACTGGGGACAGTGTGAGCATCCAAGACCAAGCTAAATCCAAAAAAGCTAAGGAATTCACGGAACCTTGGCATTCAGTCAAATCACATATCAATAGACACATAGAAATAAACCACATTTACACACCATTCAAAAGATATAATTAAAAAGCTAAGAAGAAAACAAAAAGACCAGAATACCTTATCTCCAACAACAGCCAACACCCAGATAAGCAAAGATGAATACCAGAAAAACAATCAAACAGATAAGAATACCCTAATCAAGGAACTACCAAGGAGATAGTCACACCTCCATTAAACTGGGAGCGCAAGTTACTGTACATTAGCCTGACTAGGTGGCTCAGTGGCTAAGATGCTGAGCTTGTCAATCAGAAAGGTCGGCAGCTCAGCAGTTCGAATCCTGAGTACAGGTCTCCTGCGTGAGTAGGGGGTTGGACTAGATGACCTCTAAGGTCCCTTCGAACTCTGTTACTGTTTACCTGTTTACATAATAAAGAGCAACTTGCACTGATGATGTTACCTAGTCAAGTACCCTGTTATTAACACAGCTGCCTGCAATTTACTGCTGGATCGAATCTCTCCAAGGCTCAAGGTTGACTCAGACTTCATCCTTTCTAAGGTAGGTAAATTGAGGACCCAGATTGTGGGGGCAATAAACTGACTTTGTATAAATATACAAAAGTATGAAAGCTATTGCTTAACGCATTGTAAGCCGCCCTGAGTCTCCGGAGAAGGGCGGCATATAAATCAAATTAAAAAAAAAAAGTAATGAAATATCTACAAGCAAACAACCAAGCTCAGCGAGCGTTCTGCCTTTGTACAATTCTCCTTCTCTGTGATTTTCCTATTTTCCAATTCTTCACACAAATCCCAAGGGATGCCATAAAGTTGGAATCTTTTCCTTGCATCTGATAACAATTATGATTATTACGATCCCAACGATGATTTGGGGGCAGCCAAGCAGGAGTGACAGAGAGAAGGACGAAGTCAAAACCAAAACTCTTCGAGACCGCCTTCTACTGCATAACTCCCAACGACCGGTAAGATCCCACAGAGTTGGTCTCCTCTGGGTCCTGTCAGCTAAACAATGCCGGCTGGTGGGCCCGTGGGGGGAGGGCCTTCTCTGTGGCTGCCCCAGCTCTCTCGAACCAGTTACCTCCTGAGGTCCATACCATTCCCACCCCTATTGGCTTTCCGAAAAGCAGTGAAGATCTGGTTTTTCCGGCAGGCCTGGGGCCGTTGATCTCGCTCTTGCGATCCGGCGAGATCCGGCCATGAATGGTGTGAATGAGTTTTAATGTTTTTAATGTTTTTAATTTTGAAATGTTTCTTATAATGATTTTAAATGCATTGTGAGCCACCCTGAGTCTTCGGAGAGGGGCGGCATACAAATTGAATTAATTAATTAATAATAAATAAATAAGTAAAAACAAATCACACCAGCATCATCGGCCACCTTGCAACCACCAAGTAAGCTCAAACAAATTTCACAGAAGAAAATGCTCAAGGGAACTTAAATCCAATCTGACGATGTGGTAGAAATGGAGAAGCCGGGGTGGTGGTGGGGGTGGTGGAGGCAGGGAATGAAAACCTGTAGTACAAATGTTAATATATCCGTGCTACATAACTCCATGCATAAACTCTAAACTGGAGTTCTGAACACAAAAAGGCCTTTTTTTATTAACAACAAAGTTCCAAGGAGATTCCCATTATGATGGGTGAACAAGGTTTTAAACTGTTTTGTCAGATCACTTGAATTTCAAGGACTGCCAATATCTGAAAATGCGCAACAGGATTTTAAAAAAAAACTGTGTGAATTGTTGAGTACTTTTTGATGGTTTTGGAATTTAAGTCCCTGACAGAATAGCTGGTGGTCAGAGATGATGGGATGTAGAGCTCATCATGTGAAGGTCGCCAGTTCTCCTTTCCTGACTCAAGGTTAAGCAAAATTTATGTTAGAAAAGAGTAGCTTTGAGTACAATTGAGAAAAACCAACAAGAACACTATAATTGCAGTTAAAAAAAAAGTGAATAACATGTTATATCTTCATAGGCTCAAGATGACCTTTCTTTCAACTAAAAAGAAGAACTAATAAAAGAGACTATTTGTAGTTCAGGGTTGACAGGGAGGGGTCCTTGGTGCTCTCTTAGCTTGCTTGTTTTATTGCAGACATTTCATTACCTAACTACCATGTTTCCCCAAAAATAAGACACTGTCTTATATTTTTTTTGAACCACGAAATAAGTGCTTGGCCTTATTTTTGGGAAAGTCTTATTATTTTGGAGCATGTGGAGCAAGACAGAGATCCTCTTGCTGTCTTACCTGATTTCCAGCTCTGTATCCCTAATCCTAACCAGAGGAAATGGCGGGGACCGGCTGTACACGCATTTAAATATTTTCGGGGAGGGCTTATTATCCGGGGAGGGCTTATTTTCAGGGAAACATGGTAGGTAATATCATCAGTGCTAGATAGATATCAATGTCAGATAGATAGATGGATGGATGGATGGATGGATGGATGGATGGATAGATGGATAGATAGATAGATGGATAGATAGATAGATGGATGGATAGATAGATTGATGATAGATGGATGGATGGATGAATGGATGGATGGATGGATGAATGGATGGATGGATGGATGGATAGATGACAGACAGACACTTAAGAGGGGTCCTTGGTGCTCCCTGAGCTTGGAACTTTTCTTGCAAACATTTCATTACCAAAACTAAGTAACTTCATCAGTGCTAGTAAGGAATGAGATTTGCTCTCAGTTTATATTCTAATAGTTTAGCTGATTGTTGGTCTGATGTTAACTTGGTAACAAGACCCCAATCAAGGAACTGCCAAACAAGCCAACAATAAACAGCCCAACCAAAGAACCTCTAAGATCACCCCAAGGCAAGCCACTAGAATATAACCTGGGTGCAAACTTCACTCCTTACTAGCACTGATATTATCTAATTTGGGTAATGAAACGTGCAAGAAAAGAACTAAGCTCAGAGAGAACACCAAGGAGTCCTAAAAAGAAGTTCAATGGAAAGAATTATTGTTGTTGTGGCCCACCAGCAGCCTGCGGAGCTGGCAGTCGAGTCGGGCAGTGAGGAGGCTGAGGAAGAACATGGGTCAGCCTGGAAGCTGGGGAAGGCCTGGATGAGGGCTCTGCGTCAGAGACAGAGAGGGGGCCAGGCTGACAGCAGAGAGGCAGAGGAACAGGAGGAGCCTGTTCCTAGTGCACGCATGAGAAGAGCTGCCAGAAGGCAAGAGCAGCTAAAGCAAAAAGAATAACTCGGGAGTAAGGCCAAGAGATGATTGGTCCCTCCCATAAAGTTTAAAAGACCAGCAACGGCTCTTGGGCTCTTTGTCCGAAAACAACGTTGATAGACTTGTTCTTGCCTTGCTGTACTTATCTCTGGTCAGCGTCTTCTGCTTCTGAACTTTTGCCAAGAGAAGCCTTTGGCAGGTTTCCTAATTAGACCAAGGTTGGTGATTAGACTGAAGAATTTGTGTTATGAAGAATTTGTTTTAATTTAGTTTGGACTACGCTGAGAATGAGTTAATTCTCGGCTGTTCTAATAAAGGCTGTTCCTTTAGAACTGATTGCATCTGATAATACCTACTTGGGCCTAGGTCACAACAATTGTAAAGTTGAAGTCCAAGATTGGGCACCAGACTGGGAAAGATTTCTGGAGTGAAGAAACAGGTCGTTAAGAAGTCCTCAGGGTAGATGTACCTTGCTCTGTTTTTTCTTGACCTGGGATGAAACTTTCACTTGCCCCCCTATTTCAAATGAACGTATAACTTTGCCATCTGCATAATTATGTTCTCTATGGCTACATAGGGGGACGTGGTGGCTCAATGGCGATCGAAAGGTCGGCAGTTCAGCGGTTCGAATCCCTAGTGCCGTGTAACGGGGTGAGCTTCCGTTACTTGTCCCAGCTTCTGCCAACCTAGCAGTTCGAAAGTACATTAAAAATTCAAGTAGAAAAAATAGGGACCATCTTTGGTGGGAAGGTAACAGCATTCCGTGCACCTTTGGCATTTAGTCATGCTGGCCACATGACCACGGAGATGTCTTTGGACAGCAATGGCTCTTTGGCCTTGAAACAGCCTCCTAGAGTCAGGAACAACCAGCACATATGTGCGAGGGGAACCTTTATCTTTACCTTTATGGCTACATACACCCAAAGGAGTATTTTATACAGACAGAGGCAACTCTGGAACAAGTCTTGTGAGTTAGAACTTTTATCATCAAGCTATATTTTACAGCAGATTCAAGACATACCCAGTATTCAGAATAAGAATACTAAACTCACAGATGGGATACCTACAGAAAAACCTTTAAGTCTGCTATTATACATTCCTGTCTCTCAGGTGAATTTACCAGCTACGGAATGGCTTCCAAGCTCAGGGAATACCTTCAGAATTCTACTAAAGTTTAATTCTCCCATAATCTTATTAAAGTGAATTAGGATGAATTAGCACTGCTTATGTTACCTAGTTTGGGTAATGGAATGTCTTCAAGAAAACAAGCAAGCTCAGAGAGCACCAAGGAGCCCTCATGTCAACCCTGAGCTACAAATCTTCTCCTTTATTACTAATTAGAATGAAAAATTATCTTGCTTTCAGATTTATCCCAAGCAAGATTTTACTGCCCTATTTTGAGTCTTGGGAGATTTCAGCTGAAGTCACTGTACAATATATAAAATATGTTGATAAATGCATGTGAAAGTTTTGTCATCTTTGCTCAGGAGATATCAGAAACGATCTCCAAGTAAGCTCCGTGAGCCAATGTGACAGAAGTATTTGTTAGTGCCTAATTTTGTCATGCGAAATGGAACCGGTTTCCAGGCTGAACAGTAATGATGTATGGAAACAGTGAGTGGTGACCTGAGATATGTCCATGCTGGCATCACAGCGCAGAGGTTGAGTTGACGTGAGGCCATTTGAGCCTATTAACGTTGTGATCTGCCCACTTGCATCAATCTTACGAATCATGGTGCCGTCTACGAAGTAAATGAAGCCATGCTTATCCACGGTGATACCTGTTGGGAAAAGGGAAAGAAAATTCAGCAGCAGGACTAGGAGAGAATAGGACTATAAATGCAAGACGGAGGGAGGCCACCACCAAGCAAGGAATAACATTAACGGAGGACATGGCTGAAGAATCTGACCTCCTTTATACTACTTGGAAGACCCTGAATAGGTTGAGAGTTGGAGTGCCTAAATGAAAAACAACAACAACAATATGCTCAAGTGGAGGCTCTTAGACAGTGGTGAAATCCAGTTTTTTTTCTACCGTATCTGTGGGCGTGGCTTGCTGGGTGTGGTGTGGCTTGGTGGGTGTGGCAGGGGAAAGATACTACAAAATCTCCATTCTCACCTCACTCCAGGGGAAGGATACTGCAAAATCCCCATTCCTTCCCCACTCTTGATAGAAGGATATTGCAAAATTTCCATTCCCACCCCACGCTGGGGCCAGCCGGAGGTGGTATTTGCCAGTTCTCTGAACTACTCAAAATTTCCGCTACCGATTCTCCAGAACCTGTCAGAAGCTGCTGGGTTTCATCCCTGGTCTTAATGGATAACAACATGCTATGTGAATGCAGAGAGACACAGAGCCCGGCCCATCTTCTGTATGTCGGCTGCTACCAGAAACATGTACCGATAATGGCTTATTTTTGGCCAACAATAAGGCTAAATAGTGGCTTCATTCTGGCAGTTTAAATTTTGATCTAGAGAAAGAAGGAGGAGGAGGAGGAGGAGGTGGAGGAGGAAGGGAAGAAGGAGGAGGAGGAGGAGGAGGAGGTAAATTTGGTTCTCATTTTCATTTCATTTTCATTTTATTAAATTTGTATACCGCCCTAGTCCCGAAGGACTCAGGGTGGTGAACAGCCATAAAATAAAACATATAGATACAAAATTTAAAATAGAAATAAAACTAATTAAATAAATTTGGCTGAACCATTTTAAAACCCCAATAAATTAAAACCAAATTTAAAATTCCATTTAAGAAGAGGAAAAGTTTAGGTCAGGCCAGCTTGATGGAATAAGAACGTCTTAAGCGCGCGACGGAAGGTATGCAGATCCGGAATCCTCCGTATCTCCGGGGGGAGCTCGTTCCAGATCGTAGGTGCCCCCACAGAGAAGGCTCTCCCCCTGGGGGCCGCCAGTCGACATTGTTTGGCCGACGGCATCTGGAGGAGCCCCTCTCTATGGGAGCGTACTGGTCGGTGGGAGGCTATTGGTGGCAGCAGGCGGTCCCGTAAATAGCCAGGTCCTAAGCCATGGAGCGCTCTGAAGGTGATAACCAAAACCTTGAAGCGCACTCGGAAGGCCACCGGGAGCCAGTGCAGCTCGCGCAGGAGAGGCGTTACATAGGAGCGCCACGTTGCTCCCATCACCACCCGCGCAGCCGCACTCTGCGCCAATTCTGAAGCCCTTCCTTGTTTTTTACTGTGATTTACTGGTCTGCTGTGCTTTTAAATGTATGAGCCTGTCATGCACGGTAAACATTCTTGATTTTTATCAATAATTTTTTACCATCATGAAGAATGTATGAAGTAACCCTGAAGGAGCAGAGGTCAAAACAAAACATTCCACAAACTGGACATTAGTCGATTAAACTGCACTTGGACATCAGCTGATTGAGGAAGTAAGTCAAGAGGAGTTATTTCTGGACAATGATAGATGGGTCTGTCAACTCTTGAGTTTCTCATTTTTTAAAAAGAGCCTGATTCCAAATTCACTCCACCCCATTTCTTTATCACTCTGATGTCTTTTGTAGAAAAAACACAAAACAGAACACAACACAACAACAATACTGAACAGGAATGGGTTTGAAATGCTTCTAAAACTATCCAAACTTTGATTTAAACAATTTAAACGTTCAGTTTTGTATTAGTCAGAAAACAGCTTATAAGTGTTCTTGGTTGATCCAATCAATACAAGATGTTTTTGAGAGCCTCCTCATCTTCTGAGTTTTGGAGGGTTATGGACAAGGTAACCATCCTTTTCAGTACTTGCTGAAAATTTATGGAATTTTCTCTTTCTGAAGCTCCGTCTAATGGCTACCCACATTGGTTTATTTGTAAAACAGTCTTATTCCATCATGCCCTTGGTCCTAATTGAAAGAAGGCATGCTGATGCTTTTTATAGGAATCCTATTGTAGCTGTTCAATTGTGCTGCTATTGTTTTATTGTTTGCTGCACACTGTCGGTTGGAAGTGAGGCCTAGAAATGCTATAAAAATAGATAAGCACATAGCCATTTCCAAGTATTTCTTTTTGATACGCTTTTCCAATTGTACAAAAATTTTGAGTGCATATAATTTCCCCAATATCTACACTATTATGCACGTTCGATGCAAAGTACTGTTATCTCCAAATCTGGAGATCAAATACTGAAGGATAACTGCATTCTGATTTACATATTGATTTAACAAATGTAGATTTGATGCACTTTTACCAAAAGTGAGTACAGAATAATATGCATTCCATGCTGACTTCTAAATACATACCGCATTTTAGGTCCAATGAGACTGAAAATTGTGTAATCTTTCATCCATCTGCCTTAAATATTTTTTTATTTTGTCTCTTGAGACGGTTTAGAAATAGACCCAGAAAGTGACATAAAATAATATTGAGAAGAAAATGATAGGTAGAAAGAATCATTTTTTCAGCTTGAAAGCATCAGATTGGCTTAGAAATATGGCAATTATTTACTTGATATATGAAATTCTGCTATACTAGAATTATACTAATTCTTTAAAGCAGTATAGATTACAATGGTTCATATACGACTATACTAAGGCATGGTTTGTTTAACTATCATTTATTTTTTTAAACTACCATTGACTGAGTCTGCATAACAGTCATAAACTATTATTTGCCAAGCTTCACACAGGAGTTCAGAGAGCATGTGAAGCAACCAACAAAAGTCAAAAGAGCTTAACTTGATGAACCCAAACATTCGAGTCCCAGATGTGAAGGTGTAGAGAATAAAGAAGATGACTTTGACGGAGATATGTAGGGTCTGTTTCCTAGGCAACAAGAACTAAAGCATTTTTTAAAACCCAGAATATTCAGATAATTTTTAGCAGTAGCTCAGACATATCCCTTATTCACCGAACTATGAAATGGAGAAAGAGGTTTAGCACAATGAGATTTGCAAGGTTTTGTTATTATTGATTATGTGTCATCAAGTCAACTCCTAGTGACCAAACAATAGATTTTGTCCATGATGAGCTGTCCCTAACCTTGTCTTTCAGATCTTCCAGAATTGCACCTATCATGATTATAACTTCTGGTCACCCTTCTCTTCTCTTTTTTTCCTACCTTTCCCAGAATTAAAACTTCTCGAGAAAGCTGAAAAACTAGACACAAAGATGGTTCCTTCCCCATGCCATCGCTCTGCTAAACACCTACTACTACACTGTCTTCTAAAGATATTTACCCATGTAGTAGGCTATATTGCTGTTATCCTTGTCATCTTCTCAGCTTCTCATCTTTCTCACCGCCTCATCTTTCCTACTACCTTCTTCTATTGGTATCTTATGATTTATCACATATTGTTTGCATTTCATAATTATGATTGTATTTTATGATTTACGATCTATGAGTTATCACTTTGTTGCTTGTATGTACACTGAGAGTTTATGCATTGGAGACAATTTTCTTGTGTGTCCAATCACACTTGGCCAATAAAGAATTATATTAATTAATTAATTAACCAAGTCGCCATCAACTCCTAGAGACCAAAAGATAGATTTTCCTCCATGATGATCTGTCCCTAACTTCAAAAGAAAACAAGAACAAAGCAATACTAAACAAACATGAGAAAAATGTGCATAAAAACAAAAGAAAAGAAAAAGAAAACATAACCAAATATTGTCCCCTAGTTGAATACTGAGAAGTACATAGTATTTCAGCAATAATAGTCTTCTAAAATGCTGGTTTAAACGAAGATTCCAGAAAGTGTCATAAATTGAAATATGGATTCATTGAATGTGTGATACCACAAGGGATTTAGAATGACACCAAAATATAAAAATGATAGACAAAAATAATTCAAGGTATGAACTTAGAAAGAGACCTTAAGAACAAAGAATAACAAATTTGGCTGCCACTCAACTTTGTCTTTAGATTTCAGTGTCTGCAATCTCATGTAAAAATGGTGAGAAAGACACTTCTATTGCTAAGAACATAGAGGAGGTGACATGCAGAAGGTAACCGCAAGTGCCAGATCGATGTTTTATTAGCAATTAAGGGCCAGCATGATAGAGACATGTTTGAATCAATAAGCATTCAATAAGGAATGGAAACGTATAAAGCCTCCGGCATCAGCTTCTTGTTGCATATGCACGTGTTCTCTCTCTGTGTTAAAAAGGACACCCTTTATCTAGGTCCTTTTGTGGTGGGTTTCAAATTTTTTTACTATCAGTTCTGTGGGCATGGCCTGGTGGGCGTGGCATTGCTTGGTGGGCGTGGCTTGGTGGGCATGGCAGGGGAAGGATACTGCAAAATCGCCATTTCCTCCCGATCAGCTGGGAATTGGGAGGCAGAGAATAGATGGAGGTGGGGCCAGGCAGCATTTTTACTACTGGTTCTCCAAACTACTCAAAATTTCTGCTACTGGTTCTCCAGAACTGGACAGAACCTGCTGAAACCCACCTCTGCAGTGGTCCCAAGGTTGACCTCATAGTAGCAGAATATTTGCAAAAAACGGGGCCTTCTCTAACACTTTATGTTAGGCAGAACACTTACCACTTTGATTTTTTAAAAAAAGAAGACAGCACGACATGAAATAAAGCTCAGCACCAAGAGATGTCGAACAAATTTCCCTGACTTAGGTATGCAGTGCAATCCATAAAGTATTTAATGTAGGAACATTGCCTGAAGCTATCCATGTGCTCTCTCAGTCAACACAAGTGCAATTGTTTTATGAAGTGCAGCCTAAAGCGTCAGGCAGGGCAGGGCTGCCTTTTTCCCCCTTTAATCCCCATGTGCTAATAGACAATTTATACCGATACAATTTTCTTTTTCTTTTTGCTACTGACATTCTAATCAATATTGTCTCTTCCCTAACGGGAGAGCTAAATTTGGCATGGTGGTATTAATAGCAATAGCACTTAGACTTATATACCGCTTTACAGTGTTTTATAGCCCTCTCTAAGTGGATTACAGAGTCAGTCTATTGCCCCCCCCCCCAACAATCTGGGTCCTTTTTTTACCCATCTTGGAAGGATGGAAGGCTGAGTCAACCTTGAGCCGGTCAAGATCGAACTCCTGGCATTGGGCAGAGTTAACCTGTAAAACTACATTCTAATCACTGCCCCACCACAGCTCAGTAGGAAGAAAAGGGGAAGAGAGGAAGGAAGGAAGGAAGGAAGGAAGGAAGGAAGGAAGGAAGGAAGGAAGGAAGGAAGGAAAGGCAACAGCAATGGAAATAGCACTTAGATTTATATACTGCTTTACAGCCCTCTCTAAGGAGTCATCTTATTGCCCCCAACAATCTGGGTCCTCATTTTACTCATCTTGGAAGGATGGAAGGCTGAGTCAACCTTGAGCCTGGTGAGATTCGAATTGCCAAATTGCAAGCAACCAGCAGTCAGCAGAAGTAGCCTGCAGTACTGCACTCTAACCACTGTGCCACCATGACTCATAGTTTGTAATCTGCTCTGGAGCGAATATTGAGTTCATGA
The DNA here is from genome assembly GCA_022577455.1 of Arizona elegans. Classification (NCBI taxonomy): domain Eukaryota; kingdom Metazoa; phylum Chordata; class Lepidosauria; order Squamata; family Colubridae; genus Arizona; species Arizona elegans. Next base: position 11,090,508 of record JAKOOJ010000015.1, read on the forward strand.
GGGTCAGCAGAAGTGCAATCGGAGGAAAGAAAGGGTCAGTAGGTCACTTCTTTCCTTCTGAGGTCTTTATTCAATTTAAACCAATTTACAGATTTACACAAATGTACATAGGCACGTGGCTTATAACAGCTTTCTCCCAAAGGGTGGCTAAGGATGTAAGACTTCTTAATGATAACTGTTTTTATATTTATCTTTTTGACTTTTTGAATCTGGCTTCCCCATTGACTTTGCTGGTCAGAGGGTTCCCAAAAAGGGATCATGGGACACTCTGTCATATATATGAGTCAGTTGCCAAGCATCTGAATTTTGATCACTTGACCATGGGATACGGACACAGTCGTAAGTGTGAACAAGGGTCGTAAGTCTCCTTTTCCAGTGCTGTTCCAATGGTTCAGTAACTTTGAATGGTTGCTAAAGGAACTGTTGTAAGTTGAGGACTACCTATGTATCTTCTGCAGACCTCACTGTGGAGCAAGAAAAGCTAAATTCCATGCAAGTATCATTAATCCTCCCAACTCTTGATATATGGAAATGGAAACGAATAAGCAAAACGCTTTTACTTTCGGATTAGCTTTCAAATGTATAACCCCCCCCCTCTCTTTTTTTTTTTTTGCCTGCTTCATATCTCTGGAAAAAAGCTCTGAAGACTTTGTCCAGTCTTTGACAGATAATTTATTTGTATATCTGTTGCCAAAATTTGCCCCATGATTTTTTGAAGTCTTTGTGAGTTAACTGACAAATGTACGCCTTCCAAAAATGTTCACCTAAAAGCACTTCGTAACTCCTGCACAGATCTGATCAAAAGAAAAGCTGTGTTTGGAGATATTGCACACTTTCTCATTACATTTTTTTTTTCCAAAAGGAAGAGTGAGTTCAATTGGTTAATGTTACGGTTGCAAAAAAAAAGAAAAAAAAAAGAAAAGAAAATTGCCTGCCATCTAATTCCAAACTTTTAAATTTATCTTTGGTCCTTTTCATTAAAACTGCTCTGAAGAAACCGCTAAGGCAATTTTATGCAATTAGTTATATTTATCCACTTCCATAATGCACACTTAAAAATAACATGCAACTAAATTAGAGTTTAAAAACTGAGTTTATCAGTTTTGATTTTTTAAAAATTGGCTTTCAGGATGGATCGAGTCACAACAAAATTTTCAACGCTTCATTTCTGACATAAACATCCCTTTGCATGTAGGTGAATGATACAGACTATAAAAATTAACACCTTTCAACATCTATTTGATGAAAGTGGGCATGTTTGCTGGAGAGTCAGGAGCACAAACAAGTTGCAAGAACAGCAGTTGGCTTCTTTTGCTAACAAGTTGCGTAAATCTTAACTTCCACAAGTATCTCTTAGAAAATGTATTTCACAGCATCTGCAGGCAGAGGACTTAGCTTTATATATGGGAGTGAGGATTTGTTTTGTTTTTTTGCAGACTCTCTGAACCTGTAAGATGCACAAATTACAAACAAACAAACTCCCCCCCAAAAAGCTTAATGCAAACCCATTTTTTAGTTCAGTTATGCTGTGCTAAAATGTGCCTTGGAGTTCACAGACATTTTCTTTCCCTCCTATTTTCTAGTTTATCTTCAAAGAGCTTGCTAACTCCTTTGCGATTTATCTTGGGAGTGTTTCTGAATGTGGCTTTTTCTTGAGATTTGACTGATCTGGGGGAAACTGGGGGGGATTTTTTCTCTCTCTAATGAGAAACAAACTTTCATATGTGTCCCTCAGACACTTTATAAGTAAATAAGTGCAAAACATTGCAGAATGGAATGGAATTGGAATGCCAAGGACCTAACAGGCAAGACCACGTAATAAAACATTGGGTATCCAACTAAATAAGAGCAAAAGCCTTGCATCCCAAACATGACAGGTGGATCGAAGGAAGGAAGAAAGGAAGGAAGAGAGGGAGGGAGGGAGGGGAGGGGAAGGGAAGAGAAGGAAGGAAGGAAGGAGAGACGAGGGAAGGAGAGAAGGGAAGGAAGGAAGGAAGAGAGGGAGGGAAGGGAAGGGAAGGAAAGAAGGAAGGAAGATGGGTGAGAGAGTGGGAGGGAGGAAAGGAAGGAAGGTGAGTAGGAAAGAAGGAAGGAAGGAAGGGAGGGAGGGAGGGAGGGAGGGAGGGAGAGAGGGAGGGAGGGAGGAAGGAAGAAAGGAAGGAAGAGAGGGAGGGAGGGAGGGAAGGGAAGGAAGAAAGAAAGAGAGGGAAGGGAAGGGAAGGGAAGGAAAGAAGGAAGGAAGATGGGTGAGAGAGTGGGAGGGAGGGAAGGAAGGAAGGAGAGTAGGAAAGAAGGAAGGAAGGAAGGAAGGAAGGAAGGAAGGAAGGAAGGGAGAGAGGGAGAGAGGAAGGAAGGAAGGAAGGATATTAAAAGAGAGAAAAGTGTCTTCATCCACCCTTGACTCTGGTCCCACCCACTGCCTTTGTCATTTCTAACATGGCCCCCATCAGATAATCCATGAATAAATGAATCCATGACCCAAAGGAGTATATGCACCAGTGGTGGAATTCATTTTTTTTACTAATGGTTCTGTGGGCATGGCTTGGTGGGCATGGTGTGGCTTGGTGGGCGTGGCAGAGGAAGGATACTGAAAAATCCCCATTCCCTCCCTACTCCTGGGGGAAGGATATTACAAAGTCTCCATTACCACCTCACTCTGGGGCCAGCCAGAGGTGGCATTTGCTGGTTCTCAGAACTGCTCAAAATTTCCACTACCGTTTTTCAAGAATCTTCTGAATTTCAGCCCTGATATGCATCCAATACTACAACTGTCTGAGGAGAACTAATGCATGATAATTTGATGTATCTCATGTAAGTTGAGGCCATACAACTCCTAAAACATTTCTTGCAATGTCTCTATGGACATTCTCAGTCATCCAGGACATGGTCATTCCAAAGGTGCTTTTTTTTTTTTGTTATTCTTTGGGATTTCTTGTAGTGACATGAACAAAAGGGAGCAGATGTAGTTCAATAACCACCACTATTATTCTATTATATATTTCCTACCTCGTGGGCTGTGAAGAGCTGCTTCGGAGGCCCGGCCTCCATCTCCACAGTGACTTTGATCAAATGGAAGGCACTGGTCCCCGGTACCTGCCACAACCTCATAGTTTTTGGCCAAGTCCTTGGTTTCGCTGAGAGATTTCACCTTGTAGACTCTTCTGGTGTTTGTATCTGACAAATAAAGGGATTCTGAGGCTGGATCCATGGCAAGATAATACTTGTGTGCTGGACTCGTGCTAAAAAACAGAAAAGGAGAAAGACAGGATAAAAGTAACTGATGACGAAGCAATCTTCATCTGTTCTCCTGTGGACTCAAATTGCTACGTTATTCTAATTTCTTTTAAAAAAGGTGGTTGTTTTATGCTGAAGGAGAGCCCCCTCAACCAAATGGTATATAACCTCATTTATACTGTACATTGCACTCTTATATAAAAGATATAATCATAAGGCCCTTTCTCCTACATCTGTACGTCTAAAAGGGAACTTGGCATTTGTAATCTTCTGCTGTAACCGTTGTAACCACAAAATGTACCAAGTTGTATGCCCTATGTATCACAAAACTATGAACTTCTGCTTTTGTACTTTTCCAGTGAATCTCCCTTAGAATTACCTATCTGTATGCACAATGTATTATCCATAAGCGGAACTGAATATGCTATGTCACTGTCAAATCTCAAGAACCTATAAAAGTCTGCCTTAGGGCGTGGTTCGGGGCTCAGTCTTCAGCAGGTGACTGCACTGAGCCTATTGCTAGCAATACTCAATAAACCTGTTTTCTCTGGATCTCCGTGGTCTTGTCTCCTGACTTATTTACAGGTACTGATTGGGATTAGTAAATCCCGCTTCATTTCTGGCGAGCCAGCCAGGAGGCAACGGAATTTTTAAATTCCTCTGGACCGTCACCACGCTGTGGGAGGGTCTCGGAGGCTCGGGGAACCATCCCAGGCGCCATCGGACATCTTTTAGTCTGAGGGACTTCCCTGTGGAGCCGGCCCCTTCGCAGCCTCGGTTGACGCCTCCAAGAACCACTTGAGGGAGACCAAGAGACCAGAAACACTTCAATCCAGCTGGAAAGGAAAGAAAAGAAAAGAAGCCTGCAGGCAAGTATCTGTTTTCTTGGGAAGAGGTAATAACTATTAGCCTGTAGATAGGGGAAGGCCTGATCACCCTCCCCTCAAGGCTAAAGGTGGGGTCAGGGGGACCCCTAAGGGAAGTTTGTCTCATATGACAGGTGCAGAGGGCACCCTTCCCTAAAGGTTAAAGGTGGGAGGTTTGTCTGGTGTGACTGGTGTGAGTGTTCCCCGCGGTTCTGTTCAGTGGCCGTTGAGAGTCCGGGACTGGCAGCCGGGGAAGTGTGATAGAGATCCCTTGGTGTTTCTCTGGGAAGGAAGGACCCCTTACCTCCTTCTCAAACCCCTTTTCCTACTTGTCTTGTCTGGTGCCCTGGGTGGAAGATGGGTGGAGGAGAAAGTACGCCACTTACCCCTTTGGCATGTACGTTAAAACATTTTAAAGATGCCTACATTAGCCAAGACTACGGCATAAGGTGGAGCAGGCAAAGGCTAAGGGTTTTCTGTGAGGTGGACTGGCCAGACTTTAAAGTTGACTGGCCAGCGACAGGGTCCTTGGACCCAGGGGTTGTACTGCAAGTACACCAGAGGGTTTTCCACCCCACGTTAGGACACCCGGACCAAGCCCCTTATATCGATGTCTGGCTTAATCTGGTACAACACCCCCCCCCAATGGCTACAAAAATGCAAAGCCACAAGGTGCAGGCTGTTAGTCTCCCGCACTTTGCCACACAAGAAGGGAGAAGCCAAGGCCCCAATTCTCCCCAGCTCCCCCGAGGAATTACCCAGTCCACCACCATATGTTCCACGTGGGGATGACCAAATAAGCCCTAGGGCCAGTTCCTCAGCGTCCAGCAGCACAGGAGTAGGAGCTGGTACCTTTTTGCGAGCCTTGGATGACTTGGGCATCCCTGACTCCCCTGGGGTACCGACCCCAGTTGACCGCTCCGCTCAAACCAGTTTGGACAGGGTGGAGTTGGGGGCTCGCCCAAAGGAACGAGAAGCCCGGAAAAGCGAACGGGTAACCCCCCCCAGGGATGAATTAGAAGAAGCAGTGGGGGGAGAACCATTGCCTCTTGAAGTTAAGGAAGGCCCCATAGCTGAGCGAACTCGTTCAAAGCACACCGAACGGGGTGAGGAAGATGATCTGGCTGAGGGTGGTGTGGCCTTCCTGAATCCCCTCCGAAGGGTAGACCAATCTGTGGTTGAACCAAACAGAGCGCCCGTGATAGTCTCTGTGTTTCAACACGTCCCTTTTACTTCATCGGACCTTTTAAACTGGAAAATGCATTATGGTCCGTTTAGTGACAAACCATCAGAGGTCACTGATTTGATTAAAACTATTGTAGATACCCATAATCCTACTTGGCGGGATCTACGACAATTGATGGGTACCATCTTTAATCCAGAGGAGAGGGAAAAGATTCGGAATGCAGCTCTTAAAAATTTTTTAAAGGGAACTATGCCAACCCAGGATATGACTTTTGATCGCTGGGTGGCTAGGGATTTCCCCTCCGGAGATCCAAGATGGGACCCCTATAAGATAGGGGACCTCAGGTCCCCTTGTTGTGCAGGCAATCCAGGCGGCGGGGAAACCCACCACCAACATGTCAAAGCCTTCTTTGGTGATCCAAGGTGCCGAAGAAGCCCCAGAAGCCTTCTATGCCCGGCTGTTAGATGCATACCGCATGTACACTCCCATTGACCCCACACAACCTGAAAATGCTCGCATGTTGGCAATGGCCTTCATCTCTCAATCTGCCCCTGACATACGGCGAAAATTACAAAAGTTAGAGGGAGCGCTTGGGAAATCAATGAGTGAGCTGATGGAGGTTGCAAGAAAGGTTTTCGCAAATAGAGATAGGATTGAGGAGAAGAAACAGGAGCAGAAAATGCATAAGAAAGCAGAACTGCTCGCTGCTGCCCTAATGGCCAGACCTGCGGCCCGGGATGGGCCACGAATGGGCGGAGGCTCAAGGGGCCAGGGGTCAGGGGGACCCCTGGGGCGGAACAGGGGCCAGGGGTCAGGGGGACCCATGGGTTGGAACAGGGGCCAGGGGTCAGGGGGACCCCTAGGTTGGAATCGGGGTCAGGGGTCAGGGGGACCCCTGGCGCCTAACCAGTGTGCCATATGTAAAAAGACTGGCCACTGGAGAGGAGAATGCCCCGACAGGGAAATGGCACGTGTCAATGAAGGGAACCAGGGAGGCTTTGCCAGAGCAGACCGAGGTGGACGAGGCAGACCCTTTAGAGGGAGGGGACGTGGGACGTTTAACACCCCCCTCATTGGTCTGGCCGAAGTCGAGGAATGGGAGTGAAACAGACCGGGTTCAGCCCGCCTCCCAGAACCTATGGTCAGATTAACTGTTGGAGGCAAGCCTATATCCTTCCTAGTTGACACAGGGGCCACCCGATCCGTCATAACCAAACCCTTGGCTAAGCCCTCCCCGCATACCATCACGGTCCAGGGGGCCACAGGCCAACCAATTCAACGCCCTTTCCTCAATCCCCTAATTTGTCACACGGGGGGTAAAACAATAACACATCGATTTGTGGTGAACAAAAGTCTCTATACATTTTGGATCTTTAAAAATAGGCCAGCGCCTGCTGGGAGGTCTAAAATAGATAGAGAAGTGTTTGGATCTTTAAAAATAGGCCAGCGTCGGCTGGGAGATCCAAGCTAGAAAGAGCTAGACAGAATGTCCCTTTTCTGTGGGCAGAGGACAACCCCCCCCCCCGGTTTTGCTAGCCATCAGACGCCCATTGTTGTCGAGGAGCTCCCTGCCAAAACTCCAGTTCGCCTTCGTCAGCGGGCTTACCCGAGGCACATTATGCAAGCTATTCAAAAGGTTATTAATCTTTATCTGGCTCATGATATTCTGGTCCCTACTGAATTGGCCTGGAACACCCCTATTTTGCCCATTCCAAAAGGGGATGGCCGCTTCCGCCCGGTTCAGAATCTAAAGCCTGTCAATAGCGCAACAGTAACCATACATCCTCTGGTCCCAAACCCTTACGTCATGGTTTTCGGTCATCGACCTTAAGGATGCCTTTTTTACCATCCCTGTTCATAAAAAGAGCCAGCACCTTTTCGCTTTCGAGTGGGAAGATCCGGCTACTGGTCGTAAGCAACAGTATACTTGGACCAGGTTGCCCCAAGGTTTCAAGAACTCCCCCACTCTGTTTGGAAATGCCCTTGTGGCTGATTTGGATGCCCTACGCCTTCCTGGGCCAGATGTCCTTTTACAGTATGTTGATGACCTGTTGGTCACCGGCCAGTCAAAGGACATCTGCTGGCACAACACTTATGACCTGTTACACCTTTTACAGCGCTTGGGCTACAAGGCTTCTCGGAAAAAGGCACAATTGGTTTTGCATAAGGTCAGATACCTAGGCTATGATATTGAGCCTGGGAAACGCACCTTGGGTCATGAAAGAAAAGAAGCCATCTGCCGCCTCCCCACCCCTCGGACCAAGAAGGATCTCCGGGGGTTTCTGGGAGCTGCTGGGTTTTGCCGCATTTGGATTCCCAACTTTAGCCTCCTTGCAAAACCCCTATATGAGGCAACCAGAGGCAGTGACCGTGAGCCGCTCCTCTGGCAAAAAGAGGAACAGAAAAGTTTCTCAAGTTTAAAACATGCTCTTATGCAAGCCCCCAGCTTAGGCTTGCCCGATTTAGAAAAAACCTTTTCAGTTATTTGTAGATACTAAACAGAATGTTGCTGTTGGGGTTCTAACCCAAAGGTTGGGCACCTGGCATCGCCCTGTGGCCTATCTTTCCAAGCAGCTGGATCCTGTTGCAAGGGGTTGGCCTGCTTGTCTGAAGGCTGTTGCTGGCACTGCTCTTCTTACTCAGGAGGCCAGCAAACTAACCTTTGGACAAGAACTTGAAATCCAAACCCCTCATGCCCTCAAGGCTGTCTTGGAAACAAAAGGCCATTTGTAGTTAACCAATCCCCGAATGCTTAAATACCAAGGCTTGATAACACACAACCCCATGATTGTTTTAAAGCAATCCACTTCCTTGAATCCTGCTACTCTCCTCCCTGAGCCCGATCTTGACACCACCCATGATTGCATTCAAACTATTGAGGAAACATATGCTAGCCGCCCTGATATGTCAGATGTCCCACTTCCTCATCCTGATCACACACTTTTCACTGATGGCATTAGTTTTCTCCAGGATGGAGTTCGCAAGGCTGGATATGCTGTCGTCAATTTGACAGATGTCTGGGAAGCCGAGCCCCTCCCTCCTGGGACTAGTGCACAGTTGGCGGAACTTCATGCTTTGACTAGGGCCCTTGAACTTTCTAAGGATCTAAAGGTTAACATTTACACTGACTCGAAGTATGCTTTTTTGACTGTCCAAGTACACGGGGCATTGTATAAAGAAAGAGGACTTATTACAGCAGGGGGAAAGGACATCAAGTATGGTCCTCAGATTCTCCGCCTGCTGGACAGTGTCTGGGCCCCTCATAAGGTGGCTGTCATGCACTGTAGAGGACACCAGAAATCACCGTCTGACACACAAATGGGTAACCACAGGGCTGACCAGGAGGCCCGCCTTGCTGCTTTCAAACCTTTCAAACTGCGGGCCCACTGTCTCACCTTATGGAACCCCCCGACACCATTCAGCCACACTACAGCACACTTGAAATTGCCCAAGCCCATGAACTGGTCGCTTCCCTACAGGGGGGCTGGTGGGTCCTACCGGATTCTCGCGTTTTCCTCCCGGGCAACCTGGCTTGGGATGTGGTCACACAAGTTCACCAACAGTTGCACCTAGGCAAGACTGCCTTGGCACATGCTTTGCTACGTGAACTGTATATCAACAAGGTCCACAGCATTGCTGCCAACGTCTGCTCCAGGTGCCACACTTGTGCAGCCAACAACCCTAGGACTAGACCCCAGCCTCCGCAGGGGCACCAGCCTAGAGGAGATTTTCCTTTTGACTCACTTAAGATTGATTTTACCGATATGCCCCGCTCTGGTTCATACTCTGCTCTGCTTGTCATTATCTGTACTTACTCGGGTTGGCCAGAATGCATTCCCACTCGCACCAAGAGGGCCTCTGAGGTCACTAAGGCCCTCTTGCAGCTAATCATTCCTCGTTATGGCCTACCCTCTAGAATCTCGTCCGATAATGGCCCTGAGTTTATTCACAAGGCTACACAAAAAAAATTTCTACTATGCTGGGCATCCACTGGCACCTTCATTGTGCTTTTCACGCTAGCAGCGGTTCTTTTGTAGAAAGGGTTAATAGGTCTATCAAGGATAAACTGGCAAAGATTTGTCAGGAAACGCACCTAAAGTGGCCAGATGCTCTGCCGATGGCTCTATTTGCTGTGCGTTGCACTCCTCGCAAAGATTTGCTTGTTTCCCCTTTTGAATTACTTTATGGGAGAATCCCCAACTTAGTCCGGCCCACTGTTTCTTCCGTCGCGCAGGTGGGGGACGCTATTAAGCTTAAACAGCTCCAATCGCTTAATCAAATGGTCCATAAGTTACAGGATTATGTCTTGTCTTCCCGTCCTCACTTGGTAGTAACCCCCACCCATAACATTTCACCGGGACAGGAGGTGTGGGTTAAGGAGTGGAAACGGGAACCCCTTTGTCCTAAATGGAGGGGTCCTTTCTCTGTAATTATGACTTCTCCGCTTGCTATTAAAGTTGCTGAAATTAAGCCTTGAATCCATTGGTCACGAGTCAAGGTTGCCGTGCCATCCACCTGGCTAGTGAAACCCCATCCAGTGCAGCCTTTGCGTCTTACCTTTCGTCGAGGGCGGTCCTCACCTCAGGCTACCCCTTCTGGTGACACCCCGGAAGCTGTCCCTCTACGAACGGGAGCCGAAGTTGGAACCCTTGCTAAGTCACACCGGAAGCTGACTTTCTACGCACGGGGGAAGATTGGATGAAGAAGGCCTATTTTCTTTGTATTGAGTATTTATTTTCTTCTGCTAATGTGTTGGTTTTGCTCATGTAAGTGTGGATGCTGCTGCTGTGCACATTGTATTGACTGTGTTCTTTGTATACATTGTGTTACCACGTGTGATGTAGTAATCATAGAAGAAGTATTATCTCGTTACCTTGTAAGTTGTCTAGATAAACCCTCCTATTATACTCTCAAGCTTAGCCCCACCATGCAGGCTGCACTGCTGGATGCCGAAAGAGCTAAACTAAGAGAACAGACAGCAGATAAGTATGCCTATAAAATATGGAAGTGGACTGAACATGGTTGGAAGGTTTGGATCTGAGTGGATGTGGATGAGCCTGCTGTTGATAAGGGTTCAAAGCAATTTGGTATGTGTTCGTTACACCCTGCGCTCTGGGAGGAAGGTCCCCTCTTCATAACCCTGATGGGTGCTGCTCAGCATGGTTGTTGTTCTTTTGTTTGTTGGTATTGTCATTAACGCTCTTTATCTCTATTGCGTTCTGCTGGGAACAGGGGGGAAGAGAAGCTTGGCAGAATCGCCTTGCTTTAGATTATTTGTTAGCTAAAGAGGGAGGTGTGTATGGCAAGCTCAATCTCACTAATTGGCACATGTCCCTGTTCAGACATGGAGAGGCTTCAACCTAGCAGATGCCTTCTCGGGATGGTTCCCGAAACTGCCTGGTATACAAGCTATCGTTGCTCTCATTGGCCTCATTGCAGCTGGATGTGTTATTTTGCCTTGCATTCTCCCTATCTTTATTCGCACAATCACCAGCACTCTATCTTTATTGGTTGAGAAGAAAGCTACCGCCCAAGCTATGGCCTGGTGGGAATATCAGAAACTTGTGGAAATGGAAGAAGATAACCCCATATGTGAAACTTCGCAGTAATTGCATTACTTGGCTAAGTCTCAACAGGGGGGAATGAAGGAGAGCCCCCTCAACCAAATGGTATATAACCTCATTTATACTGTACATTGCACTCTTATATAAAAGATATAATCATAAGGCCCTTTCTCCTACATCTGTACGTCTAAAAGGGAACTTGGCATTTGTAATCTTCTGCTGTAACCGTTGTAACCACAAAATGTACCAAGTTGTATGCCCTATGTATCACAAAACTATGAACTTCTGCTTTTGTACTTTTCCAGTGAATCTCCCTTAGAATTACCTATCTGTATGCACAATGTATTATCCATAAGCGGAACTGAATATGCTATGTCACTGTCAAATCTCAAGAACCTATAAAAGTCTGCCTTAGGGCGTGGTTCGGGGCTCAGTCTTCAGCAGGTGACTGCACTGAGCCTATTGCTAGCAATACTCAATAAACCTGTTTTCTCTGGATCTCCGTGGTCTTGTCTCCTGACTTATTTACAGGTACTGATTGGGATTAGTAAATCCCGCTTCAATGCAAGTGGTATAATTCAAGATAAAATGCATCACATATAAAATCAATTATCTGCTACATGCTAAACATTCTCAATGCACATGGAAAAACCTGTGTAACCATGTTTTTTTTCCCTGCACATCGTCCCTAATATTAGGATGTGGAAACAGCCATTTGTCTGAAATTGTATAGGGTCTCCTCCTTGTGCAAGGGTTGGATCAGAAGCCCTCCAAGATCCTGTCCAACTCTGCTGTTGTATGTTCTAAAAGAACTTTGTTACTGTTGTTTGGTAAAATCAGAAATATGGGCTTGGATCAGAAGACGCCTAGTTCCTTGGAGAGTAAAGTAAAAGCAAGGGAGAGAAAAATGCTTTCAGACTTGCAATATTTTATTACTTTAACTTTATAATGAAGGTAGTGTTAGTACTTCCGGTCTTGGTTTTGTGTCTGGAAGATCTGACAGTGATTTAATGAATGAAATTTCATTGCATTCTCAAAATTTAGGTGGTCATTTAACACTTACGATCTGGACTTGGATTCTAATAAAATAGTCATTGGAATATCAAGATGACGAGAAGTGATAAAAGGTAAAGGTAAAGGTTCCCCTCACACATATGTGCTAGTCGTTTCTGACTCGGGGGGGGGGGGTGCTAATCTCTATTTCAAAGCCGAAGAGCCAGCGCTGTCCAAAGACGTCACCGTGGTCATGTGGCTGGCATGACTCAACGCCAAAGGCACACGGAACGCTGTTACCTTCCCACCAAAGGTGGTCCCTATTTTTCTACTTGCATTTTTTACGTGCTTTTGAACTGCTAGGTTGGCAGAAGCTGGGACAAGTAATGGGAGCTCACCCCGTTATGTGGCACTCGGGATTCGAACCGCTGAACTGCCGACCATTCGATCAACAAGCTCAGCCACTGAGCCATCACGTCCCTTCAGAAGTGATTATACCGCTTTATACTGCACTAGTGAGGTCATACTGCATATAGTTCTGTTTATTGTGATACAAGAAGATGCTAGAAAGTGTGCAGATAAGAGCAATAAAGATGATAAGGGGTCTGGAGGCTAAATCGTATGAGGAAGGGTTGAGGGAGCTAGGTATGTCCAGTCTAGTGAAGAGAAGGACTAGAGGTGACATGTTAGCGGTCTTTCAATACTTGAGGGTCTGTCACATTGATTCTCCAAAGCCCATGAGGCCAGAACAAGAAGTAATGGGTGAAAGCTTGTTCAAGATAGACCTAGAACTAAGGGAAAATTTTCTGATGGTGAGAAGAATTAATCAATGGAATAGCTTTTCTCCCAGAGTTCTGGATGCTCCATTGCTGGAGGTTTTCAAAAATAGACTGGACAGTTATTTGACCGGAATGGTGTAAAGTTTCTTGCTGTGAGAAGGGGCTTAGACTAGAAAACTTTTCAGTTTCTATGTTTATATTGTTTGTCCTCCAAGAGTTCAAAGGATCTCCATCTTTTTCCACACAGCAACCCTGTGACCTACGTCAGGTGAGGGATGTGGCCCAAAGACACGCCTTATGTCCGCCTGAAATCTCATTTCTTCAGGATTGGGCCACATTTTTGCCATTTAGAAAAGCTACTAAGACCTGCTTATTCCAGCAAGCCTTTGGAACACAATCTGATTGGGAAGCTTCGAGCAAACGGATTTTGGATGGTTGCTTCTTGGTGTGACAGGATTACCACTGGATTTTTTTTGTGTGTGCACGTGTAAAGTTCTGATCTTTTTCCTGTAACTGGAATGTAAGCTGCTTAGAGCAATTCACAACCGAAGCAACATTTAAGGCAGGATACAATAAGGAAGCAAATAAATAAGATAACACACACTCTCTTTCTCTCTTTCTCTCTCTCTCATCATATTAAGCTAGAGAGTTGACAAGTTGTAGGATAAACTTAAGAAGAAAATGTCAAAGCGGCTTTCCATGGAACAAAAAACTCCAAACAAACCAAGGTTAAGACTACATGTTTAGCATGTGTAAATGCAGTCCTGAACACTTTGCAGTTAAAAAATGTTGTGAGAATCTACTTTATGCAGTCCTTGAAAAGCACATTCATATTTCATCCACGTGGGATCTTAGTGTTAATCAACGAGTAACAAATAAAGTTAGATGGCCTTTCCTCACTAGACTGATTCCTTTAGGGATTGAAAAAAGAAGAAAGGAAGGTCTACCAAGAATCGCTTATGTGAGAAACTCCTTTCTGTTGTTTTTATTTGAGGTCTTCAAGTTCTCTTACAGCTATTTTTGACAGTGTGTAAGTTGATATGGTTGCCAAGGGAGTTTTAATAGAGGGTCAAGTAGCCAATCTGAACTTTCTTAATGAAGAGGGATTAGATGAATCTTTGGAGGTTGCTAATCAGTTGCTAATTAGAGGCTGAAATTGGAAGGTGCCTATTATCTTGCACTGACATCATAGCACCTTCAAGTAGCTGGTTACAAGTGACTTTACTCTGGGACAGGCATTGATGGCATGATTTGACTGAGTAGAAAGGAATGCGGAACAAAAAAATAAGAAAACACTATGTTCCAAACGTGCTTTTCAACAGGCAATTGGACTTCCTTGGTTTTTTTCTTTGAAGACGTTTCGCTTCTCATCTAAAAAGATTCCACGGTTCTGAGGAAGCTTCTTGGATGAGAAGCCATGAGAAGTGAAACATCTTCAAGGAAAAAAACAAAACAAAAAGAGTCCAGTTGCCTTTTGAAGAGCACTTTTGGGACAATCGTGACCTGGATGACTCAGAATCTTCATAGGCAGGAAAACACAATCATAATTAGGGGCAGGAGATTCTACTGAAAGCAAGACAATGGAATATTTATTTGACCCAGGTGGAGACCGTTCCATCTATCTATTTTGAACAATATTATTAATCAAGGGCCAAATATTTATAACACATTGTAATGAGGTTTTGTTTTTGTTTTTTTTTAAAGTGCCCTCAAATATATTATATAAGTAGACCATGATCATTTAGACCAGGGGGGTCAAACTAGCGGCCTGCGGGGCGGATGAGTCATGTGCAGGCCACGCCCACTCCAGCTCCGTAAAGAGGAAAAAAGCCACGAAATGTCACATGACGCCGAGAGTTTGACACCTATGAAAGCTTACACCCATACATTTTTAACAGACTATTGCAATTTTGGAATTCAAAGCCTAGAGGTCTCACAGCAGATATTGATCAATTATAAATTCAATGCTTTCTGTATCTAGCTTGTATTAAGTCAGGGGTGGGCAAATATGGCCACTTTATGACCTGTGGACTTCAAATCCCAGAATTCCTGAGCCAGCGAGTTGAAGTCCACAGGTTGTAAAAGGGCCACAGTTGCCCATCCCTGTATTAAGTGAACCTTCAGAGTCAAATTTCATGGAAACATCTTAATAGAGAGCTGAGGTCAAATAGGAGAAGGCTGTGTCTTAAAGTAACTGATGTCAAGGAAGACTAGGCTGGGGAATTCTGGAAGCTAAAGTCCACAAGTCTTAAAGTTACCCAGGTTTCACATCCCTGTATTACAAGATGCTCTAGAATCCACTTTGTGATAAGAGTATAATTCAAAATGGATTTGGTTTTTTTTTTTGTTTTTTTTTTGAACAATGAATTCCTCCACTTATTTTCATTTCCATTTTCTACACATCAAACAAAGCTCCCTTTTTGTCCCTCACTGGGAAAAAAACAACCCCTGAATTCACCACTAAGTATACATTTTTTAAAAAAATCACTGCCATGAGGCAACAGATGCTAAAGCTTCTGAGTCAAACTCTGAAGAAAAATTATGCTGGAAAATAGCCAGTCAGAGAAAGTGTTTTGTTGCTTCTACTTTAATGGTAATGGGAAGACCCAATTATAATCTTCTGTTCAGAAGTTGCCTTTCACACATTTATCTAAGGATTTATTCAGCTGTATCAGCCCCTGAAGCTAGAACTGGGGAAAAGTTTTCAATTTTGCTTTTTCCCACATTGATTTATTTTAACTGTCAAATTCTCATCATTCTACTTATGAAGAATTGTAAAGTTTCTTTAGTACAGTCTTACAAGTAAGTGACCAATGCTCTCATCCATTTCTAGTGAACAATTTCAATAGGTAGAAATGTTCTCTAACATGGAAATGTCCATGTTTTGTATTTTTAAGACTGGAGAAGGTGGGGACCAAGCTTTCATATCATTAACAAGCCAAACAAACCAGAATTGTGTGCATTTTTTTAAAGAGTAAAGCAATGAACTCTTTCCCTCAATATATGAATTTATCTTTTTCTCCAAATTTAAATGCTGTGACTTTCAGTTGCCTTCTATCTTGTTTGTGTATATTTTGTAAAATTCTAATTATAAATAATTCAAAATTATCATCAGTTTTATAGAAGAGTTGCATGGAAAGCCACCTTGGCAATTTTTATAACGCAGATTGCTATATGGTTTTTCAATAGAGATAGTGATAATTTTGATTGCTTTCTGGACCCTGCATCTGCGGGAATACGCTAGGAAGAGGAAGAGGAAGAGGAAGAAGAAGAAGAAGAAGGAGAAGGAGGAGGAGGAGGAGGAGGAGAAGAAGGAGAAGGAGAAGAAGGAGAAGAATTGTGCATTCATCCAAATAACTCCAATTCCCAGTCATAAAATCATAATTTTCATACCTGTGTCTGGTGTCTCTGTTTCTTCAATGGAGATTCACGCAGAGGTAAAAGTAAAAAAAAAAAGGTGAAAGAAAATGCAATAACATAAATGTATTAACAGGAACGATCATAAATATTTATTTAGGCAAGTGACATATTTGCCATCATGCATCTTATTGAATCTGCATAATAAACTTAACTTTGTAATAAATTCTACTTCAAAAAAAAGTTCCTAAGGAAACAGTAGGGTGAGCATTTAAATACAAGCCCTAGTTTTATTTCTCTGTGTCGTGATTCACATTTATCTTGCTAAATACATGTGCAAAAAAGCGACAATCGTGAGTAATTATTATATTATTAATAATCAATCAGGGGAACAATTAACCAGTTTGCCTCCAGCAGTTGTGGGTGCTCCATCACTGGAGGTGCTTAAGAAGAGATTGGATAGCCATTTGTCTCGAATGGTAGAGGGCAGGGATGGCGAACCTTTTCGGCACAGAGTGCCCAAGCGTGCATGTGCTGGACCCAAAAATCAGCCTGGAAAATGGTCCGAAAAACGGCCTGGTTTTTTGGTGTTTTTTTGGGCTGTTTTCAGGCCGTTTTCCGGCACTCCAGTGCCAGCTGGCTGGCGCACACCAGAAGAACATCTGGCGACAGTGCACGCCCATAGAGAAGGCTCTATGTGCCACCTCTGGCACGCATGCCATAGGTTCACCATCACGGGTGTAGGGTCTCCTGTTTGAACAGAAGTTCCTTCCAACTCTGTTCCAATTCTGTTCATAACTGGAGTCAGCTAAATGTATAGGTTGCAAAAGGTGCCAAGAGTTTTGACTTGTTACTTTCTGAATGCAAGGATGATGATGATGATGATGATGATTATTTTGCTTTGGAAAAGAGAAAAGATGATACAAAAGACACCTTATTGTACCCCTTGCTGAGGATTTTACTGCATCAGTCCTGTGATATTTTTACCTTAGTTCCAGGATGCTAATAGAGTTTCCTGAAGGAAGAAGCCTTCGAACAAAATTGAAATCGCCAATGTAGATGCTCCCATCGGTGCCGGATGCAAGGGCCACAGGCGCAAACAGTTTACTGCTGTGAGAAGGGCCATTGCAATTGGTACAGGAGACACTCCTCTGGTGCCCATTGCCCATGACGGTGGAGATGACTGCTGGTTGCTGTGAGATGAAGATGTTCTCTCCATTGCCTTTATGGACAATCCCTGTTATTTACAAAACAAATAAAGATACACACATAGACCCATTGTCATGACAGTGCAATAAGAATTCATTGGATTCCTTCTGCAGTAAATAGCAATAGCAATAGCATTTAGACGTATATACGGCTTCACAGTACTTTACAGCACTCTCTAAGCGGTTTACAGAGTCAGTCTATTGCCCCCAACAATTTGGATCCTCATTTTACCCACCTCGGAAGGATGGAAGTCTGAGTCAACCTTGAGCCTGGTGAGATTCGAACTGCCAAATTGCAGGCAGCCGGTGATCAGCAGAAGTAGCCTGCAGTACTGCACTCTAACCACTGCGCCACCATGGCTTTTACAGGTAATCTTCAACTTGTGACCATCATTGAACCCCAAATTTCTGTTGCTAAGCAAGACAAGTTTTACCCCGCCCTTACAACTTTTCTTGACACATTTGTTAAGTGAATTGCTGCAGTTGTTAAGTGAGTAGACTGGTTGTTAAGTGAATCTGGCTTCCCCATTGATTTTGCTGGTCAGAAGATTTGCAAAAGGGGCTTGCGTGGCCCCAGAAAATAGCAACTGTCATAAATATGAGTTAGCTGCCAAACATCTGAATTTTGACCGCATGACCGCAGGGAAAGTTCATAAGTATAAAAAACAGTCATAAACTCCTTTTCTCAGTGCCATTCAACTTTGACCGGTCATTGAATGAATTGTTGTAAGTTGAAGACTACCTGTATTAAAGTTTTCTTTTTAAAAAAGCACAACTAAAGCAAGTGATACGAAAGATGGCCATTTGCTTGACCATATCAGAGTTCAAATTGGGGAGAGCTGACAAAAGTTGTTGTTTTCGCCTATATCTTGGGGTGTGAAATAGCCTCACACTCTCAGAACCCCACAACGAACAAGTAGAGCTCAGATAGAGCTTTATGAGCATTCTTTTAAATATGAATAAACCTCCTGGTTGTGTATCTATCCGAACAGCCAGACTACCAGAGGAATTTGTGTTGTTATAAATCGGTTTTTAAGAGGCCACAAAACTCCTTGTAGTTTTACAACACAATTAAATAGGATCATCTTGTTTATTTGCATGCTTATTCATTAGATTTGAGGCCCACTTCAGTTTTGTGAATTTTGGCAGTTTATAGAAAACAAAACATCCATGGCATTACAATAAATGTAATTACAACAATAAAAAACCACGAGTTTACTTAAGCAATATATAGCTCTTTCTTAACTATTTAAAAAAAAGCCCTCCAGAACAGCTCCATTTTAATTAGCTTCCAGAAAGTCAAAGGAATGTAGAAGGATGTGGAAATGAAGAAATGAGCAGCAACTGTGAGTAAAATATAAACCTAGCTTGGAAAAACAGGAAAGCAGGAAAAATAGACTTCAGATTTCCCTATCTTGACTCTAACTGGAATAAGAGAAATGTTGTCAGGCTTTTAAGACTGTGTTACTACAGCCAATTATCACTAGAATTGAATTCTAGTATCTCATTTGATACAGAGCGGCATGGTGGCCTAGTGGTAAAGAGGCTCACTTCCCACTCAGAAAGTTGAGAATTCAATTCTAGATAGCGGCAGATGTTTCTCTCCTAGAGCACAAAGAAAAAATATCTGCTGTGAACTCTGCGTGGCGTCAGAAAGGGCATCCAGCCAGTAAATGCTCAGCGCCATCCAATCACTCCGACTCAAATTACCCCAAATTAAGGGAGTACAGGGTCATAAAAAGGGAGGGTTTTTTTAAAATTTGGTGTCTTGTTTCTGAGGTGGTCTACTTTAAAAGGCTGACAGAAGATCAGGCCAAATCTCAGCTTCCGTGGAAGAGTCCAGGTAGTCCTCGACTTACAACAGTTTTTTTTAGTGACTATCTGAAGTTACACCAGTACTGAAAAAAGTGACTTATGACTGTTTTTAATGTTTATGACCATGTGACCCCCTTTTGAAATGTTCTGACAAGCAAAGTCAAGGGGAAGCCTCATTTTACGACCTTGCTTGCCACTGTTGTTAAGTGAATCACTACAGCTGTTAAACTAGCAACCCGGTTGTTAAGTGAGTCGGGTTTCCCCATTGACTTTACTTGTCAGAAGGTTGCAAAAAGTGATCACATGACTCCGGGAACACAGCAACTGTCATATATAGGAGTCAGTTGCCAAGCATCAGAATTTTGATCACGTGACCACAGGGCAGTGGTGAAATCCGGCCTACTACTGGTTTGCTGCATGCGTGCATGCACAGTGCATGCCAAACACACGCTTCATGTGCATGTGCACTGCGTGCACTGCATGTGCTACCGCACAGCGCTAAAAAAGAAGGCTTAAGAAGCCTTCTCTAAGGTAAGTAGAACAGCAAAGGGGAGGAAACAGCTGTGCCGCAAGATTTAGATTCACTAGAAAGCAGGATTTCCTGCTTTCTAGAGAATCAAAATTGTGCGGCACAGCTGATTGTTGGAAATACCAGTTCGCCGGAACCCATAGCATTTTTTTACTACCGGTTCACATGAACTGGTAGCTTTTATTAGTACCGGTTCACACGAACCGGCCCTAACCGGTAGCATTTCACCCCTGCCACAGGGATGATTCAACAGCCATAAGTGTGAAAAACAGTCACTTTTTTCACTTTTTGCCATTGTAACTTTGGGCGGTCACCAAATGAAGTGTTATAAGTTGAGGACTACCTGTAGTGCAGAGAGTTAGAGGGATATTTGAAAAGCTGGAGCTGATTGGTCATTTGCTTCATTACCTGTCATGATCTCTAAAGAGAAAAATCACACTTTATTTGGAGGGCGGTAGTGGAGCTAATTCCAGAAAGGCATTGATGATATTCTACCAAACATAGATATTAACTTTGCCCAGAAATCAAACGTGTGAACAAAAATGAGCACTTTTGTGCTTCCATGTTGAACTAGTGATGTAGTGAAGAGATGTTTTCCAGGTTTATGCTCCAATGATGGCTGAGGTTCTGGCTTACGTGGGAATGGTTTTTTCCCCCCTGTAATGTGGAAAGCTTTTCACTGCAGATAACCAGGCTGCAAGGTGTAAGGATCTTTAGAGTTGACCTTGGTAAAGATATGAAAAAAAAACTGTTAAAATAATTGGGGGTAGAAAGAAGGTACAAATGGCTGAAGAAGACTTGGATAAAGAGATTTAACCCTCCAGAGATTGAAGGAAGTGTGAGAAAGAAACTCAAAATAACCTCACTTTGATTTTGTTTAGTAAAAGCTGGGTCTGAAATTTTGATAGGCTTTCAAGATTCTGTTATAATACCTTATAACAAGACAATATTTTTGCAATTCCTGTGTTTTGTTTTTTGTTTTTTTTGTTTTTAATTTGATTTATATGCCGCCCTTCTCCGGAGACTCAGGGCGGCTTACAATGCGTTAAGCAATAGCCTTCATTCTTTTGTATATTTTATACAAAGTCAGCTTATTGCCCCCACAAACTGGGTCCTCATTTCACCTACCTTTGAAAGGATGGAAGGCTGAGTCAACCTTGAGCCTTGGAGAGATTCGAACCAGCAGAAATTGCAGGCAGCTGTGTTAATAACAGGGTGCATTAAACCACTGTACCATCAAGGCTCTTATCTCTCTCTTGATCTTTCTTCTCTTGAAGGGCTGGCAGAGCCCAGAGACTTGTCCTTCTATAGTGCCATTTGAAGAAGAATTTAGAATTTAGAATAACAGAGTTGGAAGGGATCTTGGAGGTCTTCTAGTCCAACCCCCTGCTTAGGCAGGAAACCCTACACCACTTCAGACAAATGGTTATCCAACATCTTCTTAAAAACTTCCAGTGTTGGAGCATTCACAACTTCTGCAGGCAAGTTGTTCCATTGATTGATTGTTCTGTCAGGAAATTTCTCCTTTGTTTGTAAGTTGCTTCTCTCCTTGATTAGTTTCCACCCATTGCTTCTTGTTCTACCCTTAGGTGCTTTGGAGAATAGCTTGACTCTCTCTTCTTTGGGGCAGCCCCTGAGATATTGCAACCCTGCTATCATGTCTCCCCGGTCCTTCTTTTCATCAAACTAGACATACCCAATTCCTGCAACCGTTCTTCATATGTTTTAGCCTCCAGTCTCCTAATCATCTTTGTTGCTCTTCTCTGCACTTTTTCTAGAGTCTCAACATCTGTTTTACATCGTGGCATCATCGGAGAGACGAGGGTATCTCAACCCTTCCATGTGGACTGATTCATGAAGCTGATGTCTGAACAGGGTACATTTCCAAATATATTAGATTATGCCAGTGGTGAAATCCAATTTTTTTTACTATCAGTTCTGTGGGTGTGGATTGGTGGGCGTGGTGTGGGTTGGTGGCATGGCAGGGGAAGGATACTGCAAAATCCCCATTTCCTCCCCACTCCTGGGGGAAGGATATTGCAAAATCTCCATCCCCATCCCACTCTAGGGCCAGTCAGAGGTGGTATTTGCCAGTTCTCCGAACTACTCAAAATATCTGTTACCGGTTCTCTAGAACCTGTCAGAACCTGCTGGATTTCACCCCTGGATTATGCCTATCTAAGACTAGTTAGAAAAATCACTGGTTAACACTGATTTTTATGCTTTTTTTAAAAAAAATCAGCTAGCAAATAATCCTTCAAGCTGCTAATTTTTTTTTTTTAATTTGATTTATATGCCGCCCTTCTCCGGAGACTCAGGGCAGCTTACAATGCATTAAGCAATAGCCTTCATACTTTTGTATATTTATACAAAGTCAGCTTATTGCCCCCACAAACTGGGTCCTCAATTTACCAACCTTAGAAAGGATGGAAGGCTGAGTCAACCTTGAGCCTGGTGAGATTTGAACTTACAGTAATTGCAGACAGCTGGTGCTAATCACAATGCTTTCAGTCTGCTGAGCCACCAGGCCCCTTTACTCATAGAGAAAATGTTCTTTTCTCTATGAGTAAAGAATACCTATCTGGAATCTACTTGCACGGTTAATCCGGGGTGGGGGGATGTTGTGTGAAAAAAGCACCTTAAGAACTAATCAATCTTAAAAGAAAGGTGAGAACACATTGCTCTTTGTAACAGAGGTAAATAGAGAAGTTTTCTAATTTGGCTTTTTCCAGAAAAGGACCATAAGCTGCAGTACAAATCCAATATTCATCGTGGAATGAAAGCTGACAGATGTGAATGAAAACTCCAACACCTCCTATAGTGTATTTATCTCTGGGATGAACAATTCTCCGATCGATTGTGTTCCCTTTTCACTAGTGAGTGAGAGAAGGAGAAAACATCTTTTTTTTTTTTTTTTGAAAATACTGGATTTCTTGTTTTTATTGTTCAAAGTCTTTATCTTCTAAGGTTGCAGTTCATGATGGAAAGAATATTCTGGAAAATCCATTTTCTCACCATTAAAAATCTTCAGTATGACTAACTCTTCCAAAGCAAGTGACAACATATTTGTGTCTGTCATTGATACTACGGGGAGAGGGAGGCGGAGGAGGAGGAGAAGGAAAAAAAGGAGACCAATAAAAAGGAGACTGAGAAGAAGAAGAAGAGGAGGAAGAGGAAGACAAAAAGAAAGAAAGAGAGAAAGAAAGAAAGAAAGAAGATGAGGAGCAGGAGGAGGAGAAAAAGAAAGAAAAAGAAGGAGGAGGAGGAAGAGGGGAAGAAGAAGAGGAGAAGGAGAAAAAGAAAGAAAGAAAGGAGGGGGAGGAGGAGGAGGAGGAGAAGAAGAAGAGGAAGAAGAAGAAGAAGAAGAAGAAGAAGAAGAAGAAGAAGAAGAAGAAGAAGAAGAAGAAGAAGAAGAAGAAGAAGAAGAAGAAGAAGAAGAAGAAGAAGAAGAAGAAATAGAGATAGTTGCGTATTGGGATTGGGAAGGACTTGAAATGAATGGTCAGAATAGCTAGCCAATTAACCATTTGTAGGAGATGCTGGTTGGTGATCCTGGTTATGTCCCAGATGAAAACAATGAGTTGTCCTTATGAAGGTAACCAACTGAAAGAAATTCCAGTGCTTGTGACAAAAAAATTAACATGCAACAATTTTTCTTCTTTTTATCAATGTGCTTGCTTTGTACTCTACTTTTTTTGTTGGCTTGCAAGTGGTTTCCCTTCTTTCATCGCATTTACTCTCCTAATTCTTGTGGCTATTCTCGTTGGAGGAAAAAGACTGTCAGGTTTCGAGATCTGATGCAGAAGCTGCATTTAGTGCTGACCTGATCTGATATTTTGTTCCCCTTCACAGTCTGAGGGATAATAATTGCATTCATTCTCCTCTCGCAGCCCGACTGATCGAATCCACTCCTGAGCGATTACATATAACCACAGAAAAGCCTGTGTAACATCTATCAAAAGTCCTGCTCGCTGTCTAGATATTGCTTTTGTTTCAGCACTACAAATTATCTCCCTCATAATGCTAATGAGAATTATGAAAAGTTTATCCAGAACTGTGGCTACTGCAGATTGAAAAAAATCCAGACCCAAAATCTCAGTGAGAAATCTTCCATTTCCTTCTAAACTCATTAGAAGATTTCTCACGAGGGAAATAAAAAGTAAGGTTCCCATCGCAGGGCTCGTATTAAAAAGCTTCTCAATCAAATAATGTGTATAATCACAGGTAAGTATGACTATGCTATTAAGATAAAACTTTCTCCCACTTTTCATCATTTCCCCCCCACCCCTTCTAATCCTATGCTCCCCGCATATCTCAAAAGGCCTGTATGACACTAAACTGCTTAGTATTTAAAGAGCTCAAAAATTCTTAACAAGAACGGTATATAAAAATTCTTGACTTATATATTGTTAGGATGTAGCTTTGCCTTCAGTACATCCTTGCCATTAAGAAGGATGGATGAACCATGCTTATTAGCTTTAGAGCTGTAAAGTACCCTATTATTTCACCAGCAAGGTGCGTTATTTATTTACCTGAGCCTTGCCTAGCTCTTCTTTTCAACTAGTGGTAACAGGGAATAGTTTCAACTCCAAAGCATGAAATCCCAAGGGATCTCCACAGTAATATGCCCGTGGCTTTTGCAGGCTACAGATGAGTGATGCATCAACGTTCTCTAGGCTTATCACAATCATTGTCTTACACTAGGACTGTCATTGCAGGAACATTGATGAATTAGGACTATGAATGTTTCATGGGCCTCTCCAAAAGTCTTGAAAAGCTGCCTAGAAGTTCTGAAAACAGGGAATTCTGAAAACTTTTAAACTCCCAAGTTCAGTGGTGGGATTCAAATAATTTAACAACCAGTTCTCTGCCCTAATAATTTCTTCCAACAACCAGTTCACCAAACTGCTCAGAAAGTTAACAACCGGTTCTCCCGAAGTGGTGCAAACTGGCTGAATCCCACCACTGCACAAGTTGCTTCTTAAGCACATCAAGAGTTTTCATTGCAGAAAACTCCTTGTTTTGTAGCCTATAGATACATCGCCGTCATTGTCTTCATCCTATATGAAAGTTACAGACTGGCTGGCGTTTAATGTCAGAGATAAAGAACTAAACACAGAAATAACATAATTTTATTTTATTTATTTGCCAAATGAAAAATTACAAATTCGAAGGAGCAAAATGAAAAATAAATAAATAAATGTGACAGGGACAACAGGCACACACACACACCCCCTTAGGAACCTCTTAAATATGAGTGGGGGTCCACGGAAGTTAAGCTAGAATTAAAACTGTGAAAGTTAGTAGCTGAAACTACTGAACCGGGGAAGATATTCCAGATTTTAACAACTCTGTTCTAAAAATTGATTTATTTTGTTTTACAATCAAGTTTAAAGTGGTTTACATTAAGTTTTCAACTTATGGATGAGTAACAAGGAGAAAGTGTACACCTCTTGGAATTTCTTGCAAATGTATAAGAGTAGCTTGGCAATAGGCCAGGGTGCTTAAGATAGACAGAAATCTCTTCCTTGGCGCTAAAAACTCCACAGAAATGATAGGAGCAGTTGGTTGTCCTCTATGGCTACATGAATAAAAATATTTCTATCTTTGTCCATAACAGCATATAATTAGGGGACCCTTTTGAAAGCTGGCTTGGCTTGAAATATGTAGTTAGGGGAGAAAGATTTTGCTGACAAATGCCAATAAAATGGGGCGGGGGGGAAACTTCCATTTGATACCAAAGACCAAATGAAATAAGCAATTTGTTTGCAAACTGCAAAAATACTTTGTGGGAAAAGTTCTTGTTTGCAAACAAAGATGGCATTCTCAGCTTCTTTTCCTAGAAATTACAGGTAGTCCTTGACTTATGACCACAACTGAGCCCCAAAATTTCTGTTGCCAAGGGAAACAGTTGTTAAATGAATTTTGTCCCATTTTACGACCTTTCTTGACACACTTTTTAAGTGAACCATTGAAGTTAAGTTAGTAACATGGTTGTTAAGTAAATCTGGCTTCCCGATTGACTTTGCTTGTCAAAAGGTTGCAAAAGGGGATCACAGGACACTTTAACTGCCTGTTGTGGCCCACCAGCTGCCGGCAGAGCTGGTGGCAGACTCAGATGATGAGAAGGTTGCGGAGGAACTTGGGCCAGTTCTGGAGTCTGGGGAAGGGTCTGATGGATGCTCTGCAATGGATGAAGAGATAGAGGCAGGGCCATCCGACATTTCCCAGACACAGGAGAGGCAGCTGCCTTTGGAGGCTGATATGAGTGAGGAGGAAGAACAGCTGGGGCCTGTTCCAGATGCACGTATGCGCAGAGCTGTTAGGAGAGATGAACAAGGGACGTATTCTGCCCCAGCTACGGATCCCAAACAACGCAGCACAAAGTCCGTTCAAACCTTAGTTTACTAAATAAACCAGTCTTCTACAACAACGGCTGTTAATTAACTGCATTAACAGCCGCCAAGAATTCAAAGAATAATAACTGAAAGTTTACTATGGTTGGCAGAATGCCCAGAAACAATTTGCAGGAAGCTGATAAGATAAGCAAGACAAAACACGAAGGTATGTGAACGAAGTTGTTCCCTGCAAACTGCTTCAGTCGGCGTTCTTCCTTAAATAGGCTAAGGAAGTGGCCAATTAGCCCCAAACCTTACTCTCGAGGAGACCTCCTCCTGAGGAGCCACTCCTGCCTTTTGGCAGCTCTCCACACCCGTGCATCGAGAAGAGGCTCCTCCTCTTTGTCCTCTTCACATAAGGGAGTTTCTGGAGGTTCTGAAGGCCCTGGCTGAATCCCCGCTTCTGGCACCACATCTTCTCCAGCCTCCTCATTGTCTGACTCGAGTGCCAGCTGTTGAGGCTGTTGGCGCAGCACCACACCAGCCTCCTCGCTGTCTGAATCAGCTACTAGCTGCACAGGCCGCTGACAAGCCACAACAGGACGATAAGGACTTGACTCGGAAAGCAAAGCACATGTGGACGCTGAATGGCCCCTCCCTGGCTGGCGAATAAGTAGAAGGAAAGGGGGGGGTGATTGTCGTAGGAGACAACAGTTTGTATTTCTGAAGATTTTGCTCATCGTGTTTCGTGCCACAGAGACTGCTTGCCAGAACTTAATTTGCAGCCTTTTGGCTGGGAGCTCATGGCCCTGCAATTGTCGCAAGGAACTGATAAGGTCTGTTGCTGCCATTAACTTTTTGAAGGACTATTTCCTGGACTTTTTGGTGGGTAAATACAATTAATTCACAAGAGGGGTTTTTCGTGACAAGGAGTCTGTTTCTTGCGTCTGCTAAGGCTGGGTCAGAACACTGTCATAATATGAGTTAGTTGTCAAGTGTCTGAATTGTGATCACATGATCATGGGAATGCTGCAACGGTTGTGTGAAAAACGGTCATGTCATTTGTAACTTCCAACAGTCACAAACTGAACTATTGTAAATTGAGGACTACCTGTATATATCTGACAGAGGAAATCATTTAGATCAGCGCTAGCTGGGGGATTCTGGGAGTTGAAGTCTTCATCTTTAAGTTTCCAAGGTTGAGAAACACTGGTTTAGATAAAGCAGCTGAAAACTTTGGAAGGAAGGACATTTGCAACCAGTGGTGGGATTCAATTAATTTAACAACCGGTTCTCTGCCCTAATGACCAGCTGGGTAGGTGTGGCTCGGTGGTCATGTGACTGTGGGTGTGGCCAACTCAATGTCACTCACATCGATGGGCACTTCACCTTAGCTGTTATAATGTAATAAAGGTTAACCAGAGTTTCTGTAAGCAAGGCAATAAAGATTAGGCTAGAAACAATACCAGAATGTTTCCTTCTTGCCTTCTTACAGGATTAGCCGTGTAAAGTGGAAAAACACAAAATAAGATTTCTTCCAACAAGCAGTTCTCCAAACTGCTTAGAAAGTTAACAACCGGTTCTCCCGAATAGGTGCGAACTGGCTGAATCCCACCAGTGTTTGCAACTGAAAAAAAAATCACGTCAAATGTATTCCTTCATGTCAATACAGGTCAGCCTAACTTAAATGCAGTGATATTTTCAAAGCCGGAATCACGGCATTGATCAAAACCAGATTGTTTTCCCTCACTTTGCCTTGCTCTTTTAGAACAGATTACGTAGTGAATAATTCATGACTTTTCAGCTAATGAAATTTAAGAACTTCTTGTGGTCAAATTAAGGGGGGAAGAGTTGGGTAGGATTATAACTTTTGATATCCTCTTCCTAATATAAAAAATAGTTGAGGGTGGGCAATGCAGAAAGTAGCAGAATTGTCTCTCTGAACTAATTTAAGTAGGAGTCACTTTTGGGAACTAAAAATGATGGGTTCAATTATTTCACATCTACATCACTTCATTTTCCCCGCCTTAGGTTTACTCTATTGGGTAAGTGCTCACAGCAATATTTCAATCTTGCTGAGCAAATATTTAATTCCTTTCAGAAATGAGATATTCCTGTTAAAAATGGTAAGAAAAAAACAGAGAGAGACAAAGTTGCAAGAGTTATCTAACTAAAACACACTTTCAAGATATCTATAACTTGGAATATGTCCAAAGGAGGGTGAGATTTTGAATAGATGAGACATCTAGAATAAAAGCAGGATCTGTGAGGAATGGCTAGAAGAACCAGGTTATGTTTACCAGAAGATCAAGTGATCAAAATTTGGGGCTGCCACAATGAAGAGGGGGCCAACCTGTTCTCCACAGCACCTGAGGGCAGGACAAGAAGCAACGGATGGAAACTAATCAAGAAGAGAACCAACCTGGAACTAAGGAGAAATTTCCTGACAGTTAGAACAAATAATCAGTGGAACCGCTTGCCTCAAGAGGTTCAGAATTTTAAAGAAGAGATCAGACAACCATTTGTCTGGGGGTTGGACTAGAAGACCTCCAAGGTCCCTTCCAATTCTGTTATTCTGATAAAATGAAAGAGGTGTCTTCAAATGTCATAATTCCATAGTAATTCCAATTCGATTTGTTTCACTGAACCCAGAGATAGAAATTGTAAGAAATTTTGTTTCAAATAATCATTGAAAGATTTTTTTTTTTTACCATTAAAGTTTGTTTGCTACTGCAGCAAATTCCTTGGGATGTCCTATATGTTCTTTCCTGAAAGTGCTGAAGCAAAAACTAAACAGACCTTCATCAAAAGGCAGATTCTGTACATGAAAATGTTGGCTGGAGTAAAAGGCTATCAAGGTTTTCTCCAAGACCATAATGCTAGGACTCTCAAGATGAGATTAAAAATCAAGATTTCAAACCATGCAGATCAGAAGTGGGTTTCAGCAGGTTCTGACCAGTTCTGGAGAACCGGTAGCAAGAATTTAGAGTAGTTTGGAGAACCGGTAGTAAAAATTCTGACTGGCCCGACCCCCATCTATTCTCTGCCTTCCAAGTCCCAGCTGAGGAATTGGAGATTTTGCAGTAACCTTCCCCTGGATTGGGGAGGAAATGGTGATTTTACAGTATCCTTCCCCTGGAGAGGGGCGGGAATGGAGATTTTACAGTATCCTTCCCCTGGCAAGCCCACCAAGCCATGCCACGCCCACTAAGCCACATCCACAGAACCGGTAGTAAAAAATTTTGAAACCCACCACTGATACAGATGTATCAGTTTTCTACTGATTTCCATAGCTCATTGAAACAAGACCTCAAAATCAATTATAATTTAGTACAATCTATATATAAACAGTCATAATTTCTGTCTGGGAGGGGGAATCCACCTCTGTGCGTGGCATAGATGCTAAAGCTTTGGAGTAGGGTTGGGGCCAGGCTCAAGATCCAGATGGATCTTGACAGACTTGAACACTGGGCCCTATCTAACAAAATGAAATTCAATGTAGAGAAAAGTAAAGTTAGTTAGTTTACATTATTGTCATTGCACATGGTACAACGAAATTAAATGCCGTCTTCAACGTCCTACACTTAGGCAAGAAAAACCAAAAGTACACCTATAGACTGGGTGAAAACAGGCTTAATAGCAGTAACTGTGAGAGGGATCTTGGAGTCTTAGTGGACAACCAGCTAAATATGAGCCAGCAGTGTGAAGCGGCAGTCAAAAAAGTCAATGCAATCCTAAATTGCATTAACAGAGGGATACAATCAAGATCAAGTGAGGTACTAATACCACTCTATAAAGCCTTATTAAGACCACCCCTAGAATATTGCAACCAGTTTTGGTCACCACACTATAAAAAAGATGTTGAGACTCTAGAAAAAGTGCAGAGAAGAGCAAGTGAAGAGAAGGACCAGGAGAGACATGATAGCAGTCTTCCAATATTTGAGGGGCTGCCACAGAGGGGGGGGGGGTGTCAACCTATTTTCAAAAGCACCTGTAGGCCAGGCAAGGAATAATGGATGGAAACTGAACAAGGAGAGTTTAACCTAGAAATGAGGAGAATTCTTTTGACCAATGCAACAGAAGTTGCCTTTGGAAGTTGTGGGAGCTTCATCACTTGAGACTTTCAAGAAGAGATTGGACTGCCATTTGTCAGAAATGGTGGAGGTCTCCTGCTTGGGTGGAGGGTTGGACTAGATGACCTACAAGGTCCCTTCCAACTCTGTTAATCTGTAAACCAGATTCAAACCCAACCTGAGACTTAAGTTTGGGGTTGTCATTTTCTGTGAGGTAAAACTGATCCCAATTTACCTCACAATATAATCCTCATATATCCTCATAAAATCCTCATGTAAGCTGCTTTGAGCTCCATAAAAATCTAATAAAATAATAAAAATAATAAAAAAAAGGAATAAGGATTATACTCACCACTTTGTGTATTCAAAATGTGGTGTTTGTCCAAGGACCAGCCTCCTAGATTTGAAGCATCCAACTCAAATCCTTGTAACGTCACTGTCCTTTTCTCCCAGAGAATCAAATCAGGACAGCTCTCATATTCATAACCTACAGAGACTGTGGAGAGATAAAATACAACAGATCATAGCTACTACTTCATCCATAGCCTAAGGTGGGTCTAAGAGCAGGCAACTGGTAGCAAAGTGGTACTCCAGAAGAAAACTGTCTTACGACATTAATGTCTTTGCGTATTTGATTTTGAATATGGTAAAAAAGCAGGAGTGAAATGCTCCTGGTTTGGACCGGATCGCCCGATCTGGTAGCGATGGCAGCGGGTGGTTCGGAGAACCGTTAGCAAAAATCCCTGCGCCTCTCCCACCACCATGCCCAGCTCAGCCGCACGAACATCAGAGCCTTTTTTTTTTACTTTTCAAAGCATTTTTTCTACAACCTCTTCCCATGAAAAAATCCTTTTAAAAGTAAAAAAAAAAAAAAAAAACCTCTGATGATCGTGCGGCTCAGCTGGGATAGTCAGAGGCTTTTCAAAGCATTTTTTTCTGCAACCTCTTGGCCGAAGAGGTGGTAAAAAAAATGCTTTGAAAAGTCTCTGACGATCCCAGCTGAGTTTCCTGATCGGCAGAGGCTTTTCAAAGCATTAGAAAAAATGCTTTGAAAAGTTAAAAAAAAAAAAGTTGGCCACGCCCACCCAGTCACATTACCCACCACCACCACCAAGCCACGCCCACAGAACTGGTAGTAACAAATTTTACATTTCACCCCTGTAAAAAAGATTCATGTTTCATCCATTCTTTTCGAGAAGGACCTGGTCTAGTATTAATGGAGTAGAAGCCATCTTAGAAGGATGAGGAAGAGATCACATTGCACTTGTGTTGGCGCTTCCAGGTTGAAAGGATTAGCCGGTGGCATCATCGTTGCCTGGATGATGCCCAATTGGGGGTTACTTTCATGTCACTGTCAAGAACTGGAGCAAAGTACAGGAGCTCACCCTGCTCCAAGGCAGCACTCGAGTCTCAAACGTGAGCTTGCTAACCAACCCAGCACCCTAAGTACAAGAGCCTCCTATGCTCTTATACGAGGAGGAGATGCCAAGTTACTTAGGAAGGTTAACTTCTGTGTTGCAGGGCTGCTAATCATGACACCAAGCCATGGTCTAGGAAGCTCTTTTAAACTTTGACTCCCCACCACTACCGCCTACCCCCAAAATAACCACCAAAGAGTTTAATTGCATTGCTGCTTAGTCTGAGTAAGCGTATTTGGTTGGTGATTACTTTCTTTTTAAAGAAATGAAAAAAAGTGAGCCAGGTAATCAGGTACTCAATCTATGACATTCTTATTAAAGAGGCTGAGATTAAACCTCGCAATTTAAAGATAACTCAGAGTAACTCTTTAAAACCTTAAAAGTCAACAGGAACAGGAGAAGCCATAAAACATGCCATAGTAACAACAGCAACGAGGAGAAAATAGCTTTTTGCAGTGGCAATTTTTCCTCTGTTTCATTATCATGACAAATACAGTCAATTCTTTTGCCGCTGGAGCTGATTCCCGGATTCTCTGGGACTACCACTGAGTGCCTGCTGGCAATGCAGAGGCTCAAGAGTATATGAGAAGGGAGGAAGGGGGAAAAAAATTCCCCAACTAAAAGATATAATTGCTCTCTGCTGCTGGAGGGAACAGCTCGGGTTGTAAATATAAAAAATGTTTCTTGGGAAGACAGACATGGAAGGCAGAGGTAGCAAATTTAAAAGGAAGAACTGTACCGCACGCCGAAAACATTACAATAATGGAACAACCTTGGGCTTACGAAGATAAATGAATGCTTTCTGACTTGCATTGGCTCTCCTGGGACTTAAGGCAGAAGTCATTCCTCCTGATCATTTTGGAAATCCTAAAGATTGAACCTTGGATATTTTGTACTCAAAACTCATGGCCTACGATGGGATTCCACCGCCCTCCTTCCGCTGAATGGAGAGGTTGTTTCAGTGGTATCTAGCAATCATCTTTAAGAGGGTAAATGATGCTTTGAGGTTTCTTTCCTTGTTTTACCCACCAATTTGTATCAGCTCTGAAATTGTCACAGCGGTGCTGTCTTCCTGAGGGCAGGGGACTTACATAGCATCGCTCTGGGCAAAGGCAGAAAGGCATGCCTGGATGAAAACCTCAGTGCTCATCCAGAGGTTCAGGATTCTGCCCCATTGTTGCTTCTGGAAGCAGGGTGATTATAGTGGCAGGCTAAAAGAACAAATGGCCAGGTCCAGTCCATCATACGGCGCACTCATGTAACACCTCTCCTGCACGAGCTGCACTGGCTCCTGGTGGTCTTCCGGGTGCGATTCAAGGTGTTGGTCACCACCTTTAAAGCGCTCCATGGCTTAGGACCTGGGCATGTACGAGATTGCCTTCTGCCACCGATAGCCTCCCACCGGCCAATACGCTCCCACAGAGAGGGGCTCCTCAGGGTGCCGTCGGTCAAACAATGTTGACTGGCAACACCCAGGGGGAGAGCCTTCTCTGTGGGGGCACCTGCCCTCTGGAATGAACTGCCCCCGGAGATTCACATGATCCCTGACCTATGTACCTTTCGCCATGCCCTCAAGACTTTACTGTTTCATCAGGCTGGGCTGGCTTAGAAAATGAATTTTAATTGGGTGTTTGTACTTTTTTTAATATAAGGGCCAAATTTATAATATATTTTAAACTGTTTTTAATTTTATGGGTATATGTTGTTTTAGTATGGCTGTACACTGCCCTGAGTCCTTCAGGAGAAGGGTGGTATAAAAATTTAAATAAATAAAATAAATAAATAAATAAATAAATACTTGGGAAAAGATATCCCAAAGGTGCTTTTTCAGGAGGCAACTGGACTTTCTCGTTTTTCTTTGAAAACATTTCGCTTCTCATCCAAGGAAGTCCAGTTGCCTCCTGAAAAAGCACCTTTGGGACAACCATGACTGTGGTTGACTGACAATCTCCATAGCCATTTAGCTATGCAATTTGGGTTGAACACCTTCGAATGATGTGGGAGTATGAACGGATTGGGTCAGATCCAGCCCACAGACCTTGAGTTTGACACTCCTGGTCTAGTCTAATGAAACTAGGGTGGCATGATAGCAGCATCCCGATATTTGAGGAGCTGCCACAAAGAAGGTGGGGGGAGTCAATCTATCCTCCAAAGCAGCTGAAGACGGAACAAGAAGCAATGGATGGAAACTAATCAAGGAGACAACCAACCTAGGACTAAGGAGAAATTTCCTCATGGTGAGAATAATTAGTCAGTGGAATGGCTTGCCTCCAGAAATTATGGGTGCTCCATCACTGGAGGTTTTTAAGAAAAGATTGGAGAGCCATTCGTCTGGAATGATACAGGATCTCCTGCTTGAGCAGGCGGGTTGGACTAGAAAACCTCCAAGGTCCCTTCCAACTCTGTTACTCTGTCATTCCTATTTCATTTATGTCACAGAGCTAGCTCCCCTGCGTCTTTCCTTGCTCTAATCCAGGGGTGTCAAACTGGCAGCCCATGGGCCAGATGCCTCATGCGCAGGCCACACCCACCCCGACTCTGCAAAGGCAAAAATGTCACGATACGTTCCAATACATCATGTAACACAATCCAGTTTGACACCCGTGCTCTAATTTAACACTGTGAAGTCAATAGCTCTTGCTAGAAGTAAATAGAGGGAAGTGACAGAATTCTCCATTTAAAAACAAAACAAAACCCACCCCTCTCCTTGAAGAAGAATAAAACTAGGCAGGAAATTAGGGATTTCATTTTTGGGATGAAGTTGTTGTTGCCCGCCAGCGGCCTCCAGGTCCGCCAGCGACCTCCCGACGAAGAGGAGGCTGGTGTGGTGTCGTGCCAGCAGCCTGCGCAGCCAGTGCTCGTGTCGGACAGTGAGGAGGCTGAAGAAGATGTGATGCCAGGACTTCCGGTTTGCTGCTGGCCGCCGCCAGACATTCCTTTGGGATCGTCAGCTTCCATTGCCTGTCAGAGCCGCCGTTACAGCGGATGGCGGCTCGAAAAAACTCCGTTTCCAAGAGGAAACGGAGATAGAGCCGGCAGGGGTGGGTAGAACTCTCCGCAGAGTCCCAAAAGTTTTTTTTTTAACTTTTGGGACGGAGCGGATGAGAAGCCCCATATCTCCTGCCGCTGCTCCGGGCTTTGGGAGACCTCTGCTTATGCAGAGCCAGGCGTCAAGAGCAAGCCTGCGAATTCAACAGAATAATTAAAGAAATGACGAGCTGGACCCTTAATACTGAACCGCAAGTATTTTACTCTTCCAAAATCTATCTAAGAGAAAAGAGGAGAGGAAAAGAGGGAAAAAGAACCTTTTAAAATGGCGTCTGCTGTGGCTGGAGAAGGGCTAAAAGGGAAAGTCCTTCCGTTTCTTCTTACTACAATGTAGCAGAATAAATATCACTGGCTACATTTGTAGATAAAACCTCGCTCCTGTGCTGTTGATTGAAAAGAAGTTTTTTTTTTCCTTTTTTAAGGGAAAGTTCTTTCGTTTTCTATTTCTTCTCTCTTTTTTGCTAAATCTTGTCTGTGTGGGAAATGGCATCGGGACTTACACAGCTGGACAAATGGGGGGGAACTTCCCCTCTCAAGAAATTGCGCCAACAAATTTCAACTCTCCAGCGTCAGAAACCCGATTTTAATATATTAGAATTTATCCTTGAAGAGATTGTAAGAAGGGATGAGATTGTGAACCAGCAACTTGAAAAATTTAAGCAGGAAATTAAAGAAATTGGTGAATTGGTGAAATCAAAGTTTGACTTTTTGAATCAAAAGATTTTAAAAGCTGCTAATGGTTTATCAGGCTTTCTGATTCGGGTGGATGCAAAGACTAAATTATTAGAGTCTAAAATGAAGGAAATTGAGGAGAATCTGGATGACATGACTCAAAAAATTAAAAAGGATTTGATAAACACTCAGGATAATAGCTCGGAAGACAAATCTAAAATGGAGATTGACCAAAAGATTGGTAATGAAGAAAATGTACAACAGAGGATTGAAAGAGAAGTTTTAATGATTCAATATAATTTTACAGAATATGCAATTAGACTGAGAGGTTTGCAGGAAAATAATAGAGATGATCTAAGGAAAATATCTTCTGAAATTCTGGCTGGGATCTTAAAGGTTCAACCTGATGAAGTGTATTGCAGGATTGATAGAATTTACAGAATAAACTCCTGGTTGGCAAAGCAAAGGCAATTGCCTAGAGATGTGGTGATCTATTTTACAGATAAAGAAATTAGGAATAATATTGTGCAGAACTCTTTTAATTCTACCTTGCAATTTCATGGAAGAAAGATTTGGATTTTTAAGGAGCTCCCGCCCAAGATGTTAATGGAGAGGAAAAAATTTGGCTTTCTAGTGACTGAATTAAAAAAAAGAAATATCCTATTCAGGTGGGACACCCCAGTTGGCCTAATATTGAGATATCAAGGAATAAGATATCAATTGCATACTGCTGAAAAAGCGGAAGATTTTTATCAAAAAATTTTAAAAATGAATTTAACACCTTTAGGCATAATACAGGATAAGCAAAAGGAGTTGGAAACAAAAGGAAAACATCAAATTACAGAGGCTGTGATGGATAAATTGTCTTTGGACTCCCTGGATACCCCAGCTGGACTGTCTATAAATAAGAGAGCAGTGTCATCCGACTCCAATGTGATGAACCATCAAATCACAGACAAGTGCGTAAATCAATCAGTTGATATACAAGTGACGGAGAAGAAAGATGAGATGATAAAACTAACCCAACAAGAACAACACATAAAGCAGAATGAAAATCAACTAGCAGACACACAATTGGTAGGCAAAAAACGAGGATGGAAATTCAACCCGGAAAAGAAAAAGAAAAGAAATAGATCGCATAGAAACAGCAATTTCTAAACTATGCAACAGTGATGCCAGGGACTTTAAAAAATGAATGAATATTTGAAAAGATAGTGGAGGCGAACAATTGTTTGATACTATCCTGAGGATTGTGGCAGATCTCTGCAAGGCCATGATTTTGGGATGTGAAAAGAGCCTCACTTTGTTGGATTTGAATCATCTAAAATTTTTTTTTTTTTTTTTTTTGGTAAATATATTATAATCATTTTGAGTTATAAGGCAGGAGAGTTTCGCCGGGGCATGCAGAAGATCTGGATGTTACTCAGTAGGATGATGGGAATTAATAATCCTGATGAATACCACAACTATAACCATATGGATATAATTATAATTATAATGTCACTCGGGTGGTTGTTTTTGCTTTTATACAGATGCGAGGATATCTACTACTGATGGGGGCAGAAGATGACTGGAGATTTTGAACAAACTGTTGCACCAGCATGTTATTTTACCCTATTATGGGTGATGGACTTAACAATCCAGAGGAAAGACATCAAAGAAGATACTATATGGATTATAAATTTAAAGTTATTGTTTTTTCCTTTTTTACAAAATGGAATGCATATATAGATATGTGTATATCTTAGTAATGTGGGCAGTGGATTATATCTAGAATTGTACTGCATGATTTTGTAGGAATTGAAGGGTTGAAATAGGTTAGTTTACTGATTGATTAGTTTAAGAAAAAGGATTCTTAAGTCATATACTTAGGGGAGTGGAGGACTTAACAATTCAGTGGAAAGATACTAAAGAAGATATATTTTTTTTCTCTTCTTTTTTTTTTCTTCTTTTTATAAAATGGGATGCATATATAGATATGTGTATATGTTAGTAAAGTGGGTAGTGGATTATATCTAGAATTGTACTGTATGATTTTAAGTTATATATTTAGAGGAGTGGAGGAATTGGACAGAATTGAATAAATGTTAAATTTGGATGCAGGGAGAAGGTCGATTTAAAATGTTATATCAATATATATAAAAGATTAAAGGTTAAATTGTAATAATACTCAATAAGCTTAACATGTTAAGGGTCAGTATTTCGAGAAGGGATTAAGGGAAAGGAAAGATATTATGTATGTAATTAGTTATGAAATAGCCTATTGTTGTGAAGAAGTCACAGGGGGGGTTGGGTGGAAAGGGTGGGTTAGGGAAGAGGGGGGGGGAAAGGGGGAAAAACTTGTATTTGAAAACTTTTTCAATAAAAAAAAAAAAAAAAAGATGTGATGCCAGAGGCAGAGACTCAGCCAGGGCCTTCAGAACCTCCAGAGGCTCCTTCAAGTGGAGAGAGCGAAGTGGAGGAGCCTCTCCTCAATGCTCGAGCACGCAGGGCTGCCAAAAGGCAGGAGTGGCCACTCAGGAGGAGGAGGTCTCCTCGAGAGTAAGGCTTGAGGATAATTGGCCACTCCCTTAGCCTATTTAAGTCACACACCTTTAGTAAGTTTCTTGCTGGAAACAACTCGTATTTATGATCAGAGTATTTTGGTTTATCGTATCTTGTTTTCTAGGCTGGTTGCCAACCTTTGCCGGTCTTGTTTATTCTTGCTACTTAATAAATTTGATAAGGACCGTTGGTGTGTGTCAATATCCTCGGAAATCCGGAGCTGGGGCAGAACAGAAGTTCTCAACAGTAATAGAATTACATGATTGCCCTGTATCTTTTTAGATGGGGGAGGGGGGAAGAGTCATGAGGAATTTTCTTTGAAAATGTTGATTATTTCTTTTTCTGATGGCAGTAAAAGCTGAAACTATCTTCAGGAAACTAATATGAATAACTGCGTATTTGACAGGAGCCTATGCCAAAGCATTTAGAGAAGAATCAGCCTGAACATAAAATACACTGGATGACATGAAAAGTGCTTAGATAAATAAGAGCCCTGCAATTTTTAAAAATCTTCTTAACCCAGTATTGAGAATATTGGCTTCTGGGCTGCACGAAAATGTTTATATACACTCATATGTAAACAATTCTCTCAATCTCTTGCCTGAGACTTACACAGAAGTATGGAAATATATAAATGGAAGGCCCTCCTGGCCCCCTTCTTTCTTGAATAATAATATAAACTAGACAAAGTAACAGCAAACGAAAAAGCTAAGGCACCTTTAGAAACTGAACAAATAAGCACCTGCCATATAACAATCCAGACCTAACAATTGTCGATAAGAAAGACAAAAAAATATATATGTATAGTGTGTTTCAGTCTTGGAAAAAGCAGAATATAAGAGAAACAATGGGAGAAAATCACAAGATACAAACACCTGCAAATAGAAGTAGAACAATATGTGGCAACCTAGACCAACAGTAATAGCCACCTTGGGTGAAATCCCAAAACATCTGGAGCACCACTTAACACCAACGGCATTGACAAAATCCTCATCAGTCAATTGCAAAAGGCAGCTATACTTGGAGCAGCTGACATCCTGTGATGGGATGGGAAGGACTTGATGGGTGGACCAAAATGCTAAATCCAATCTAAACCTCTGGCTGACTGTGTGACCGGCGATCATCATCATTACATTAAACTTGTATGTAAATTAAATTTGCATGCCACCTGATGTGAAAAGGATCTGGGTGGATCACAACAATCCAACACAAGCATTATTTTATTTATTTATTTATATTATTTCTTCAGCTACCCACTTCAACCCAGTGACAATTTAAATAATTGAAAATTATTAGTAGAAAAATATATACAGCAGCTGAGATAATAATAATAATAATAATAATAATAATAATAATAATAGTCAGTATAGTCAAGAAATACGGCCCTGAACACATTCAGGGCTCCGGGCCTAGGCCCATAACCAGGTTTATAAAGCCTTAAAGGTAAAGGTAAAGATTCCCCTCTCACATATGTGCTAGTTGTTCCTGACTCTAGGGGGCGGTGCTCATCTCCGTTTCAAAGCCGAAGAGCCAGCGCTGTCCAAAGACGTCTCTGTGGTCATGTGGCCAGCATGACTAAATACCGAAGGTGGACGGAATGCTGTTACCTTCCCACCAAAGGTGATCCCTATTTTTCTACTTGCATTTTTTACGTGCTTTCGAACTGCTAGGTTGGCAGAAGCTGGGACAAGTAACGGGAGCTCACCCCGTTACGTGGCACTAGGGATTTGAACCGCTAAACTGCCAACCTTTTGATCGACAAGCTCAGTGTCTTAGCCACTGAGTCACCGCATACCATTATAAAGCCTTAGGAAAGACTAAAAGGACTGGGGCCACCCTAATCTCTAAAGGAAGGAAGGAAGGAAGGAAGGAAGGAAGGAAGGAAGGAAGGAAGGAAGGAAGGAAGGCAGGCTCCTCCAAAGGGCGGGGTCTACAGCAGAGAAGGCATGTCAACAACAATGACATTGTTTAAGTGAAGCACATCAAGTCTTCAAGATCAAGTTGGTTGGGTAGATAGTTTGGGAGATAGGCAGTCTCTCAAGTACCAGGCTGTATGTCATGCTAAGTCCATTGGTCCACAAGAGAAGTCATCTAAATGACTTTAGGTAGGGAAATAAGAGCTTCTGTAAAAAAAGCCCACAAAGTTCCAAGATTTTAATGGAGCCGATTTTGAGTACCGTTATATTCGTCCCCATTCCTCCGGCCATAAAAACCTTCTCATCACTAACTTAATTTTTGCCCCACTCAATACTTGGCGTGAAACATTTAAGTGAAAACTCAAAAACAAGCCAAGTTCATTGTTCATGTTGCAGAATGAATGAAAGAATGAGGAATCGGGCTTTCGATAACCATGCACAAGACCTTAAAAATGGCAAGGCATAAACAAGGCCCCAAGTGGTACACAAATATTTCAGACTGGTCCAGAATTGGCCTGAAGCTGGTGCTCTGTACTGGTAGTCCTTGTCTCAAGGACTACCAGTACAGAGTTGTAAATGAGCCCAAAGTTTCTGTAGCCAAGCAAGACAATTAAGTGATTTTTGCTCCATTTTACAACCTTTCTTGACACAGATGTTAAGGGAATCAGTGAAGTTGTTAAGCTAGTAACACGGTTGTTAAGTGAATCGGGCTTCCCCATTGATTTTGCTTGTCAGAAGGTTGCAAAAGGTACAAATTGTAACTTCAAACAGTCACTAAACAAATGATTGTAAGTTGAGGATTAGCCATATTTAGACTTGGTTTATATTTACAAAGGAATTAAGATTGCCGGGAGAAATATCAACAACCTCAGATATGCAGATGATACCACTCTAATGGTAGAAAGCAAAGAGGAACTAAAGAGCGTCTTGATGCGGGTGAAGAAAGAGAGTGCAAAAGTTGGCTTGAAACTCAACATTAAGAAAACTAAGATCATGGCTCCTGGCCCTCTCAATTCCTGGCAAATAGATGGGGAACAAATGGAGGTAGTGACAGATTTTATTTTTCCTGGGCTCCATCACCTCAGATGGGGACTGCAGCCAAGAAATTAAAAGACACTTGCTCCTGGGGAGGAAAGCTATGGCAAATCTAGACAGCATACTAAAAAGAAGAGACATCACCCTGCCAACAAAAGTGTGTCAAGTCTATGGTTTTCCCAGTTTAATGTATGGCTATGAAAGTTGGACCATAAGAAAGGCTGAGCACCAAAGAATGGAGGACTTTGAACTCTGGTGCTGGAGAAGACTCCTGCGAGTCCCTTGGACTGCAAGGCGATCCAACTGGTCAGTCCTAGAGGAGATCAACCCTGACTGCTCTTTAGAAGGCTAGATCCTAAAGATGAAACTCAAATACTTTGGCCACCTAATGAGAAGGAAGGACTCACTGGAGAAGAGCCTAATGCTGGGAACGATTGAGGGCAAAAGAAGAAGGGGACGACAGAGAATGAGGTGGCTGGATGGAGTCACTGAAGCAATCAACGCGAGCTTAAATGGACTCCAGAGGATGGTAGAGGACAGGAAGGTCTAGAGGAAAGTTGTCCATGGGGTTGCGTTGGGTCGGACATGACTTTGCAATTAACAACAACAATATATTTACAGAATTTTCAGTATTATTTTCTTCACGAATAGAGGCCTTTTCGGACTTTTTTTCTCCCAGTTTGGTATAGCTGATAGTGGCACAGCAGACGTGTCCACAGAGTACACGCTCAAAATCATTCAATTTCTAGTGTGAGGCACGGATGGCTAACCTGAGACTTTGGCTCAAGATATTAAAAAAATGAAAGTTGGCATCTAAGACAGGAGTCTGTGCTCTCGCTTATGTCTCACATCATCTGCAAAATATGTTTGATTAGTTAATTGCGTTTGCACTTTTAAAACTGCCTTCAACTTGAATGTGAGGGTTATTGCATGCAAAAAGAGACCTTGGTCAATCTGAGAGGGCAATTTAAATAGGCTTTCCACTAGCTTAATTTATAAATGAATATTGAAAGGCTGCTGTGCATCCCAGTTTTTCGGTGCACTCAGGGATGGGCTTCAGATCCTTTAGCAACGGTTCGCTGTCCCGTTGCTGGGTGGGCGTGGTTATGGTGGGTGTGGCCTAGTCGGCTCCCTGCAACACAGCAGGTATGGGCGGCTTTTTCACCTTCCCCAGGCTCCGGAGCAGGGGTGGGTTCTACTTACCTTTACTACCGGTTCATGACATCGGGGTCAGTAGGCAGAGCCTCCTGCCGGTTTTACTACCGGTTCTATAGAATCAGTGTGAACCGGGGGCCATCCACCACTGCTCCGGAGGCTTTTCTCGAGCCTCCGGGAGGGCGAAAACAGCTACCCCTGAGGTCCGGAGGCCTCTGGAGGCTGAAACAGGCTTGTTTCTGGACTTTCTGAACCTCTGGTAGGCCTGTTTTTTTTACCCTCCCAGACCCTCTGCATGGCCCCTGTACTTACCTGGAATGATGAATGGGTCGCATGGAGACTCCTGGGAGGGTCGGGGCAGGGAGGGTGTGGCCAGCCAGGGGTGGCATTTGGGGGTTCACGATCCTTGGCTAGAGAATCTCCCTGGCGAAACCCCAGGAGCCCACCCCTGGGTGCACTCCTTCCATCCTGCAACTAGAGTATCTAGTCATGCTTAATTTACTTATTAATTCAATTTATGTTTTGTCAATTTATGTTTTTCAGTCAAACATCTCTTCCATCAGCCCATAAGTTGCAACAAGTGTAAGTTTTATTGAAATGAGAAATAAACAGCTGTGGGTCTATGGTGCTATTCCTTCCTTTGGTTCAGTTATAAAAAGGAGGATTAGACATTTCATTTCTGTTCTAGGTTATCCACCTATCTCTCTTCAATATAGAATGGTAATTGCTCTTAGCTGTGAAACGTTTGGAAATAGGCTTGCTTCACTGAATCACAGTAAAGTTTGACATACTGTCCTCTGATATTTTAGCCGAAGACAAGAATTGGAAAGATGTACAGGCTGTTTTCAAGGCCTGTGTGGAAGGAAGGAAGGAAGGAAGGAAGGAAGGAAGGAAGGAAGGAAGGAAGGAAGGAAGGAATCTAGCTAACATATATGTCTGTCTGTCTGTCTGTCTGTCAAGAAGGAAAGAAGAAAGAAATCTAGTTAACATATATGTCTGTTTGTCTGTAAGGCAGGAAGAAAGGAATCTAGCTAGCATATATGTCTGTCTTGAAGGAAGGAAGGAAGGAAGGAAGGAAGGAAGGAAGGAAGGAAGGAAGGAAGGAAGGACTCTAGCTAACATACATGTCTGTCTCCCCATCCATCCATTGTCTGTCTATCTACTATCTATCTTTTTACCGCTACTCTGGTGTACATATAGAATCCTGCAAACTGCAATAGAATTTTCTTAGCCTCTTTCATAATGAGTTAATTAAGGTGGGGTTTCTCTGAACACTTTCTCCAGATGGCTGAATTGCTGTTTATGAGTTAATCTGTCAACTCATCTGCCTCCAGCTTTCCCACAATCTCACACATCTGCACTAGGAATCTGACTGTGCTGAGTCAAAACTTCCTTAATTCAATCAGAGCTCTACATTGCAGCTGGCTAATTATAATTTATTCCCCTGGGATTAGGACACATTGGTGGGAAGCACTGATTAAATGTCAACTGTGAGGACCAGAAGATGAGTACAAGGAGCAACTGAAGTCAAAAGCTCGTTGAGAAACCTGGAAAGAGGATACATCAGTGTCTTTCCTGATCTAGAACATTGTGTGTATTTTGGCTGGCTCTCAACCTGATTTGTTGTAGAGCAGTGATGGGTAACCTTTTTCCTGTCGCATGCCAAAAGCGGGTGCAAGGGGGGGGGGGTTTGCACGTGCACGTGCCCACACCCATAATTCAATGTGCCCCACCCCCTGTGCTCCCCCTTTTGGCACACAATGGCACATAGGCCCGATAGGCCCATTTTTCACCCTCCCCGGGCTCCAGAGGCTTTCTAGGAGTCTGGGGAGGGTAAAAATGGCCTTCCCCATCCCCCGGAGGCCCTCTGGAGGCCAGAAACAGCCCATTTCCCAACTTCCGGTAGGCCCGGAAGGCCTGAAAATCAGCTGGCCGGCACACACATGCGCGCTGGAGTTGAGCAAGGACAATGCTCATGTGCCCACAGATATGGCTCTGTGTGCCACCCGTAGCACGCGTGCCATAGGTTCCCCATCACGGTTGTAGAGCAACCATTTTGTTTACACTGGTAGTCCTTGACTTACAACCATTTACTGACCATTTGAAGTTACAATGACACTGAAAAGAGTGACTTTTGATCATTTTTCACACCTACGACCATTGCAGCCTCCTCATGGTCATATGATCAAAATATGGGCACTTGACAACTGGTTCATAGTTATGACGGTTACGGTGATCACCTTTTATGACCCTCTGACAAATAAAGTCAGTGGGGAAGCCAGATTCCCTTAACAATTGTGTTGCTAACTTAACAACTGCAGTGATTCCCATAACAACCGTGGCAAGAAAGGACTCGAGATATATAAAGCATTTATAGTGGTGTTGTGATTGTTACATAAAACAACATGATGTAATTACAAATAAACAAAGGGAAAAAAGTGAAAGAAAAATGTGGTAAAATAGTATTTCTCAACTTCGACTGCTTTAAGCGGTGTGGACTTTAATTCCCAGAATTCCCCAGCCTGCTGGCTAGGGATTTCTGGTAGTTGAAGTCCACGCCGCTTAAAGTGGTTCCAGGTTGGAAAACACTGGGGTAAAGGATTCTTGTTTTCACTTTGCATTTCTTTCCTTCTCCATTTGCAACAACTTGATAGTTGTTGATGCAGCAGAGAAGGAAAAAAAGCTCTCTTTTTTTTTAAAAAAAAAAAAGCAAAGAGGAAGCAAATGTGATTAAATATGAGCCAGCTGTGTGCAGCAGCAGCCAAAAAAGCTAATACAATCCTTGGTTGTATAAACAGAGGCATAGAATCAAAATCAGGTGAAGTATTAGTAGCGCTTTATAAAGCCTTAAATAAGGCCATACCTGGAATACTGCATCCAGTTTTGCTCAGCACCAGTGGTGGGATTCAAATAATTTAACAACCGGTTCTCTGCCCTAATGACCAGTTGGGTAACGTGGCTTGGTGGTCATGTGACCATGTGGGCGTGGCCAACTCAACGTCACTCACGTCGATGGGCGCTTCGCCTTAGCTGTTACAATGTAATAAGGGTTAACCGTACAGGCAGTTTCTATAAGCAGGGCAATAAAGATTAGGCTAGAAACACCACCAGAACGTTTCCTTCCTGCCTTCCTTACAGGATTAACTCTGTAAAGTGGGAAAAAACAAAATAAGATTTCTTTCAACAACCAGTTCTCTGAACTGCTTAGAAAGTTAACAACCGGTTCTCCCGAATAGGTGCGAACCGGC
The DNA here is from genome assembly GCA_022577455.1 of Arizona elegans. Classification (NCBI taxonomy): domain Eukaryota; kingdom Metazoa; phylum Chordata; class Lepidosauria; order Squamata; family Colubridae; genus Arizona; species Arizona elegans. The sequence continues at coordinate 11,135,486 of JAKOOJ010000015.1, forward strand.
TGAATCCCACCACTGGTCACCACATTACAAAAAAGATGTTGAGACTTTGGAAAAAGTGCAAAGAAGAACAACTGAGTTGATTAAAGGCCTGGAGACTAAAACATATGAAGAGTGGTTGCAGTATTTGAGTTTGGCTAATCTAGAGAAAAGAAGGACTAGGGGAGACACGATAGCAGTATTGCAGTATTTGAGAGGTTGCCACAAACAGGAGAGGGTCAACTTATTTACCCAAGCACCAAAAGGCAGGACAAGAAACATTGGATGGAAACTAATCGAGGACAGAAGCAATGTGGAATTAAGGAGAAACGTCCAAACAGTGAGGACAATTAACCAGTGGAACACCTTGCCTTCAGAAGTTTTAGGTGCTTTATCCCTGGAGATTTTTAAGAAGAGAGTGGACAGTCGCTTGTCTGAAAGCAGGGTCTCCTGCTTGAGCAGGGGGTTGGACTAGAAGTCCTTCAAGGTCTCTTCCACCTCTGGTCTGATTGACTTCCTTCCTCCTTGCTGTTATTGCTTTCCAAAACGGACCTGTGAAATTATCCGCAGTCTCCCCCAGATGGCAGCATATCGCTTGATTCTGTTTTTCAAATACCTCTTAAGATATAGGTCAAGAAGTATGTTTATTCAAAGGTAAGAAACAGGTAAATAAGACTGCAAGGCACAGCATGGTGAGGGTGTGTGTGTGTGTGTGTGTGTGTATTTGTGTGTGTGTGTTCTCCAGACATCGATAACTTTGGCTGCCAGTTAGAAATGTTAATCTAAGGAGCTGACGAATGGCGTTCAGCAGCTGGATATCAAATCTGCTCGTCAATGCAGGGATGCTTGTCAGAAAGAGAAGAGATGGAGAAAACTATGTCGAGCACCTACTGAACTGAGAAGCCTGTCTGAAAATCAAAGCAATCCAACTCACTTCAAATTAGACATGGGTCATCAGCTATATATAATCCCTAGCGCCGTATAATGGGGTGAGCTCCCGTGACTTGTCCCAGTTTCTGCCAACCTAGCAGTTCGAAAGCAGGTAAAAAATGCAAGTAGAAAAATAGGGACCACCTTTGGTGGGAAGGTAACAGCATTCCGTGCACCTTTGGCATTGAGTCATGCTGGCCACATGACCACGGAAACGTCTTCGGACAGCGCTGGCTCTTCGGCCTTGAAACAGCCTACGACCCCTAGAGTCAGGATCGACTAGCATATATGTGCGAGGGGAACCTTTACCTTTACCTTTACATCAGCTATAAGAGAATTTTATGTCTATGTGTGTGTTTGTGCATATGTACTCATGCATTGGAAGCATATGTGGTCTTCCACTTATGACCACAATTGAGCCCCAAATTTCTGTTGCTAAGCGAGGCATTTGTTAAGTGCATTGTGTTCCATTTCACGACCTTTCTTGCCACAGTTGTTAAGTGAATCACTGCAATTGTTAAGTTAGTTAACATGGTTGCTAAGTGAATCTGGCTTCCCCATTGACAGAAGATTGCAAAAGGGGATTAAATGACCCTGGGACACTGCAACCATCATAAATACGAATAAGTTGCCAAGAATCTGAATTTTGATCAAGTGACATGGGGGATGCTGCAATGGTTGTACACATGAAAAAAAGTCATATGTCATAAATCACTCTTTTCAGTGCTGTTGTAACTTTGAACGGTCACTAAACAAACTGTTGTAAGTCAAGGACTACCTGTATGTAAAATGTATTGTGTTCACAATACCCTACTTTGGCATAGGCATTCCAACCTCTATTTCCAGGTGCAATGATAGAATATATCCATTTTTTTTCTTTTAACAATCCTCTAATCCCTTGCTGGTGTCAGTACAAGTAAAAGGACTGTGATGACCTAGGGCAAAGCACAGAGATAACACAGGCAGCTGGCAGTTCAAACCGCCCCTTTATTGCTCCAAATTTCCCCAAACACTTTCATGCTTCTGGAAAGTCCCAGAGCAAAGTGATGACAAACACCCACACACACCTCAAGCAGCCTGATTGCAAATAGTCCAGTCCAATGCTACGAACATCATGGCTGCACAGCAAGAAATCCAGCAGGGCAAGTCGAGGAGTCCAGGAAGCAAGGGAGCATGGCAAGTAATCCAAAAATCCAAAAAGAATGCAAGGAATCCAGGAAAGTTCAACTGTCAGCACTCAACACTCCAGGAATTCAGCGTTTGTTCCTGACAAATGCCCTTTCCCCACAGCGTCCCCTTACGTCTCAGTCCCCAGATGTGCCTTGTGAAGAGGGGTGGGCGCTCTCCTCCCGAGTAGCTGGCTCAGTCTGTACTGTTCTCGCCTTCTCTCCCCTCTCCATGCTTGAGGATCGGGAGGGGGTGGTCCTTGCTCATTGCCTGAGCTCTGTCTCTCATGTTCACTGCTTAGCCTCTTTTGGTCATCCTGCCCCTATTCCTCTCTTCCTACAAACTGTCCTAATCCTGAAAGGCTCTGGCCCTGCTCCTCCCCATTTTCCTGCAAAGCCAACGAAGCCGCCCCCTCAATCTCTGTCGGCTCCAGTTCCAGCTCGTCTTTCCCTGCAGATTCAGGGTCCAAAAGGGGCGTGACAAGGACCTTGAATATTTACTGGCTGGATGCCCTTTCTGATGCCTAGGCAGAGTTCACAGAAGACAATTACTTATTGTGCTGAGAGAGAGAAATATCTGCCGCTACCTAGGATCCAACTCACAGCCTCCTGAATGTGAGGTGAGAGCCCCATTTCTAGGCCATCATGCGCTCGATGGAATATATCTAATACATTGAGTGGAATCAGAAAGATTCATTTTGAGAGTTGGAGACAGCTATGCTAAGATCCAAAATTGGAACATTTCATTTACAAAGTGCTTGGTGTGCTTATGATCAATAATAATTTCACAGGGTGGCAACTACTGTGATGGATGAGAGGCAACACCAACAAAAATCATGAGGATGAAGTGGGAAGCTTTCATAAAATCAGTGGAAGATGCATGCAATATTAAAATAAATTGCATAAAATATTAAAGAAGTATTAATTGGTCTCCTGCTGCCCACATGGGCAATGACTCTTTCTGAAGGGTGCCCCAAACAATCAAATTGAACATTTCTAAGCGCAAAACTTCCCTTTCCAGCTTCTAAGTGTCCATTTTCTTTCTTTCTTTCTTTCTTTCTTTCTTTCTTTCTTTCTTTCTTTCTTTCTTTCTTTCTTTCTTTCTTTCTTTCTTTCTTTCTTTCTTTCTTTCTTTCTTTCTTTCTTTCTTTCTTCAACTCAACGGATGTTGGAAAAATGATAGAAAATGGCTTGGGAACTCTGCCTGTCTATTTCCTGATGTGAAAACTCTCCCAAAATTGAATAGAATATGAGAAACTCTGAAATCATGGAACAACCCAGGAAAAGAAATGTAGAGGCTGAAAATAGGCAACCACATCTCGCTGGGAGTTAAGAAGAAAAACATTTCAGAAACAAATTTTCTAATGCATCCCCATAGAATAATCAACAAAAGTATGAAGGCTATTGCTTAACGCACTGTAAGCCGCCCTGAGTCTCCGGAGAAGGGCGGCATATAAATCGAACCAATAAATAAATAAATAAATAAATAAATAAATAAATAAATAAATAAATAAATAAATAAACTGGGCAGAAGCTTATAAAATCACAGATTTCTGTATTAAAGCCCCTTCTCCCCTCATGTGACCCACAGTAGAATCTATTCTGCCTGTTTGTAGTTTCCTTGGTACACCCCCTAGACACACAAACATATTAAGGGGCAGAGGTGGGATTCAAAAAGTTTAGCAACCAGTTCTCTGCCCAGTTGCTGGGTGGTCATGGCCATGGTGGGCGTGGCCTACTCAGCTTCCTGCACCATGGTGGGAGGGTGTTTTCATCCTCCCCAGGCCCAGGAGGCTTTCCTTGAGCCTCTGGGAGGGCAAAAACGAGCTTCCCCAGGCTCTGGAAGCGTCTCCAGACCTATTTCCAGACTTCCAGAACTTTCGGGAGGCCCATTTTTTGCCTTCCCAGAGCCTCCGTGTGGGCCCTGCACTTACTTGGCATCCAAAACAGGCCACGTGGAGACTCCTGGGAGGGGCGGGGTGGGGTGGGCAGGGCCAGCCAGTCCTTGCAACTATCGGTTCAGCGAACCAGATGTAAAATTAGCATCTGGCTCACCCGAACCGGTCCGAACCCGCTGAATCCCACCCCTGTTAAGGAGTCACTGCCTATGAAGGGTCAGAAAAGATTTCAGAAAGCATGCTATCTAGGCCTCCCCTGTCTGAATTCAAAATACAGGCAGTCCTTGACTTACAATTGTCTGTCTGTTCAGTGACCATTCGGAGTTACAATGGCATTGAAAAAAATGACATAGGGCTATTTTTCACACTTATGACCGTTGTAGCATCCCCACAGTCACGTGATCAAAATTTGGCCATTTGGGAACAGGAATGTATTTTTGACAGACATTTACTGTCCTGAAGTCATGTGATCACCATTTGAAATCTTCCCTGCCAGCTTCCAACAAGCAAAGTCAATAGGGGTGTCCAGATTTGCTTAGTGACTGTATGATTCACTTAACAACAGCAACAATTTGCTTAACAACTTTGGCAAAAAAATATATATCATAATATGAGGTGTAACTCACTTTACAGGACCGCCTGCTACCACCAATAGCCTCCCACCGACCAGTACGCTCCCATAGAGAGGGGTTCCTCCGGGTGCCGTCGGCCAAACAATGTTGACTGGTGGCCCCCAGGGGGAGAGCCTTCTCTGTGGGGGCACCTACTATCTGGAACAAGCTCCCCCCAGAGATACGGAGGATCCTGGATCTGCGTACCTTCTGTCGCGCGCTTAAGACTTTCTTGTTTCATCAGGCTGGCCTGTCCTAAGTCTTTCCCCTTTTTAAATGGAAATTTTAAATTTGGTTTTAAAGTATTGGGGTTTTAAATTCAGCCAAATTATTTAATTCGTTTTATTCTATTTTAAATTTTGTATTTAGATTGTTTTATTCTATGTCTGTTTACCGCCCTGAGTCCTTTGGGAGTAGGGCGGTATACAAATTCAATAAAAACAAAGAAAAATAAAAACTTAACAGCTGTCTTGTTTAGGAATTTTGGGCTCAGTTCTGGTTGTAAGTCAAGGACCAGATGTCTTACCGGTAGCATTCTAAGGTTGTCCCAGACATTCTGAATGTGCTCTTTTGAGACTGAAGCAAGGTCACATCACATCCTTTCTGGAATAATTTCCAAACACTACTGGTAAATCTAGAGCAATCCATTTGGGGCTGGACATATTTCAAACTCAAAGCTTCCCGGAGAGATTTCCTTTCTCATTTGCTTTCAAAAACTGACTTTGTGTTCTGGTGCTCAGCTGCAGGGGCCCCATTGCTTTTTATGTGGAAGAGCTAGAATGAGACATTAATTGAAACAACTGGGAGAGAGATTATTTTCCAAATGTGCAAATCCCTGTTTTGAGTTCCTCACCTTCAGTGCTGTTGTGATCTAGATATGCTACCTGTAGTAGTTGACCAGGCTGAGCCCAAGGGAGGGGTCACGTGCATCATCAGTCTCAATGTCAGCTGCCACCTTACACTTGCTTGCACTTTGCTACCATGCGGTGACAGTCTGGGGAGGGTGGATGGGACGGGGGAATACTTGGGGGAAAGCGAAAGTAACTGCTGAATCTCCCCAAGATGCTGCCTCAAGGTCACCCAGCTGAGAGAAGATGGCAGCTGCATACTAACCTAGGCTTGAACTGACCATTCTGAAAACATCTTGCTTGAACCTGATTGGTCATGGTGTGGGGACAGCAATGGGAGGCATTTAAGTGGCGGGGGGGAAAGTTGAATTTAGGGATTTTGGCACACGGTTCTCAGTTCTGGCTATGCTATACTGCAATGCACTTCACCTCTAATATAACTATGCCTTTTTCAACAAATGGAGCCAAGGATCATTTCTATTTAAAGGTTTAAATAGTTGGCGGGTCTGACACTCAAATCCCTTCACGTCCACAAGAAATCTAAGTCCAAACAACTTTGAATTCCATTGATTCTTAGCTACAGCCAATTCACTTTGACCGTTAGTAGCTCAGATTCTTGTAGAGAATCTGCTTGGGTGGGGGGTTGGACAAGGTTCCTTCCAACTCAGTTAATCTATTAAATAGAGAGTTTAAGCTTGCAATAAATCTATACATTCATTTGAATTGCTTGGATTTCCTGATTTCCTCGCACTTGATATTGACATTGGCTATAGAAATGAACATGATTAATGTTTGGAAGGGATAACTTGCATCAAAACAGAGCTAGCTCTTACTCCTATAGCACACCCACAATACTATTGTTAAAGCAGACCATACCTATTGCCTCTGCCAAGCCGGATACTTTCTGGCCATAAATATCCGTCTTATTCCATGCAAAAGTATAGATGAGGTTGATTGCAGCAGGAAACCATTTCTGAGCCAGCCGTCCTTCAATTGTTACAGTGAGATGCACTTTGGTGATGCCGGGAGGGATCGTAGAATGTGTCAAAATGATGCGCAGCAAAGTTTTATATCCCGAAGTTCTGCTGCTCAAGTAACTCAGTTTCACAAAGCTGGAAGGAAATGATATTTCCTCCTGGACCACCTGAAAAAAAAAAAAAAAAAAAAGAGTTGTGCATGTTAACATCACAACAAATCTTGTCAGAATCTACCATGTCGGGTTTCTCTGGTGACTGAGATCATGTCCATACACACGGAGTTTACTGCCATAAAGAAGGCTGTGTTCACAGATAGCTTTAAAGATAGTTTAGACAATTCCATGCAGGAAACGTTTCAACAATGGTTAATAATCTTGGGAGTCAGTAGAGCAGGGGTGAAATGCTCCCGATTCGAATCAGATCGCCCGATCTGGTAGCGATGGAGGCGGGTGGTTCGGAGAACCGGTAGCAAAAATCCCTGCCCCTCTCCCACTGCCCAGCTGAACCGCGCAATCATCAGAGGCTTTTTTTTAATTTTTAAAAGCATTTTTTCTACAACCTCTTTGGCCGAAAAAATGCTTTTAAAAGTAAAAAAAAAAAGCCTCTGATGATCGCGCGGCTCAGCTGGGATCATCAGAGGCTTTTAAAAGCATATTTTCTACAACCTCTTCGGCTGAAGAGGTTATAGAAAAAATGTTTTTAAAAGGAAAAAAAGCCTCTACTGATCAGGCAAGTCAGCTGGGATCGTCAGAGTCTTTAAAAGTATTTTTTAACAACCACTTTAGCCTAAGAAGTTGTAGAAAAAATGGTTTTAAAAGTAAAAAAAGAAAAAAAAGCTGGCCACACCCACTCAGTCATATTACCCCCACCTCCACCAAGCCACGCCCACAGAACCGGTAGTAACAAATTTTACATTTCACCACTGCAGTAGAGTATTGCTTTCCAAAAGCTTTATGGCTTTTCATGCAGAAGATCCTAACCGCTTGGAATTACTGCTCTGGGCCAGATTTCTAATTTAATCTGGCATCTTCCAGATAAATTGGGACTGTACGTCTAATCCTCGATTTACGACCACAATTGAACCCAAAATTTCTGTTCCTAAACGGGACATTTATTAAGTGATTTTTTTGCCCCATTTTACGACTTTTCTTGCCCCAGTTGTGAATTACTGAGGTGGTTAAATTAGCGGTTGTGAAGTCAACCTGGCTTCCCCATTGACTTTGCTGGTCAGAAGGTCGCAAGAGGGAATCATGTGACCTTGAGACACTGCAGCGGTCATCAAAATGAGTTGATTGCTCAGCATCTGAATTTTGATCATGTGACCGAGGGGATTCTTCAACAGCTGTAAACATGAAAAAAGGTCATAAGTCACTTTTAAAGTGCCATTGTAAATTTGAACCGTCACTAAACAAACTGTTGTAAGTCAAGGACTACTTGCAATTCCTAGAATTCCAAGCCATAATTTCTGTGGCAATTGAAAGCAGCCAAATCCTGATTTGCAGTTTATTTAAAATTGAGTCGATCTGATCTGTTTGGATTTGCAACTGCAGTTGTGAAATTGAATTGTTTGAGAAAGTCAGCCTGATAAAAGCACATGTCTGCACGTACAAAAGTCCACAGAATCTTCAGATTAAATGGATTCAATTCAGAGAGTTGATCAAACTGCCTTCCAATCAGAAGAACTTAATAACTCACATTGTGCTAATAAAAAGTAGTGAATAGCTATGGTTGACTGACCTAGCATTTTAAGAACTGATGAATTTAGGAATTTTGGAAGCCATCCAGACTCACTTCATACAATGAGATGGGTGCATATAAATTTAATTAATAAATAAAATAAACAAACTATATTTCTGCACATATTAAAGACACTAAAGTAATTCATTAACCTTTATGATGGATTAATTAATGTCAAGAATTAACTTTTTTTTTAATTGCACACTACTCAGAATCATACTGAAAGTGAGATGGGCAGCATCTAAATTTTTTCAATAAATAACTTTAATCAATAAATAATAAGAGACAAACTTTAGATAGATAAAGAAGCCTATCTCAACACTTTCCTGCTCCTTCCAATAAAGACCACTTCCACAAACACCATCAAGGCAAACCACTAGAATATAAATTGAGAGCAAACCCCAGTCCCCACTAGCACTGATGATGTCACCTAGTATGAGTGTAAGGTCTGGCCTCTCCTCCTCATTCAAGAAAGTAAAGACTCTTGAAACTTTGACATTTCAAAAGGAACCTTTTATTGAACTGGAGTGATAGCAAGACAAAAGAAAAGCAGACTCTGAATTCCCTCAGGCAATACAATTAGGATAAAGGAATTAGAAACCCCTCCCTTCAGTCCAACGTGGATTCAGCCAATCCGCAGGTGTGGAGATGTTATTGAAACGGCCATCCTGAGAACTTGATAAGGGAACTTTCTCAAGGTTATCCTCTGCCGGCTTTCGAAGTGATTCAACCCACATTATTATTAGTGGCCCTCCCTCTCTTTACATTCCCCAAAAGGTGAGAAAATCACAGGGCGCCTATGTGCCAGGATAAAGGTTATAAACCAATAGGGTACAGGGTGTGAGAGATATAAGGAAGAAAGTAATAAACTAAATAATACCCTGTTTCCCCTAAAATAAGACATCCCCTGATAATAAGCTCAATCGGGCTTTTGAGTGCATGCATAAAATAAGCCCTCCCCTGAAAATAAGCCCTCCCCGAAAATATTTAAACACATTCACAGACAGACCCTACCATTTCCTCTGGTTTCCTCCATGCACCCCCAAAATAATAAGACCTCCCCAAAAATAAAGCCAAGTGCTTATTTCGGGGTACAAAAATTTTTTAGACAGGGTCTTATTTTCGGGGAAACACGCTATATCCAGGGTCCTCCCTTCACCCTGGATAGGGATCTGACAATGAGTAATGAAACATCTACAAGAAAAGAACCAGGCTTAGAAAGCAACTAAGGGCCTCCATTTCTGTTCTTTTCTCAATAACATGACAACACTGTTTACATCTCTCTTACCTGTAATTCAGGTATGACTGTTCCCCTTTCAGGACATGATCCTCCAAACGTCGTCAGAGGAAAAGGGATGACAATTGGATTTGGGCTGATGAAGCTACTGATATCACAGGTGGGCAGTTGCGCCTCTGTTCTTTGCATGACCACTTTGTCGACCACAATAAATCGATTCCAGGCCAGCCAAAGTGTCCTTTTCACGGGAAGAAACGGTGATCTATCAAAGATCAGGGTGACTGAGATGCCTCCCACAGCCACTAGATCAAAACTAAAAAAAAAAAAAAGAACACAAACCTTTTGATTTAGCTGGATACCAAAATTATCCCATGATGATTTTAATTCTTCTATTAAGTATTTTTCTGCACCAAAAGAGCTTTTTTTTTTTGTTCAAAAGGCAATTGAACTTTCATTGTTTTTCCTTGAAGACATTTCACTTCCCATCCAAGAAGCTTCTTCAGTTCTGAACTGAAGAAGCTTTTTGGATGAGAAGCGAAATGTCTTCAAGAAAAAGAAGAAAAAAAAGAAGTCCAGTTGCCTTTTATTTTGGGGGCGGGGAGGCACTTTTGGGACAACCATGACCTGGATGACTGAAAGTCTGCATAGATATTTTCTGCACCCTACTAGTTGGGCATAACTGCCTAAGACGATCTAGGAGGACAGAAACAGTTCATCATATACTATTGTAATTTCTAAAAAGACCTGTTGAATATCATTTTACTGCATCATCACTCAAGAACAGACAGAGTTTATGTGAGCCTCCTTCTCTTAGATATCCAATTCTGTGCTGTCACAATGAATGCGAGGCAACGGCTGATGTAAGCCTGAGTGCTTTTTTTCTTTTCTAATTATGTTTTAACGCAGGTTCTTGAGTATTGATCAAAATAAAATTGACTTAGGCAATTAAATCCAACAATTCTGGGAAGAAGCTGATGAGGAAAGTCTGGTGCTACTTGTCGTAAACTTCTGCCTTTTAGTAGTTGGTAGGCTGCTCGCATAGCAAAAATCAATGGGAACTCTGTGCTAAATAGTTTTGAGGTTAATTCCTGAAGGTAAATTGGAAGAGACTTTTCCCTGTATCATTTCTACCATGAGTTTTCATGTGATTTCTTATATTCCTGATGATCAGGCTCTGAATGCCTCCGTGCATAGGCGATGTGGTGGCGCAGTGGTTAGAATGCAGTATTGCAGGCTAATTTTGCCAATTGCCAGTAGTTTGATCCTGACTGGCTCAAGCTTGACTCAGTCTTCCATCCTTCCGAGGTTGGTAAAATGAGGATCCAGATGTTTGGGGGCAAGAGGCTGACTTTGTAAACCGTTAGAGAGGGCTGTAAAGCACCATGAAGCAGTATATAAGTGCTATTTGTGGAGCCAAAACTGTATGACCAAGACACGCAAAAAAAGAAAAGAATAATTGCACTCTGCTTTTATTAAGGGTCAGTGGGTAGTGATAGAAAGAAGTCTTCTGAATTCCAGAAAAAGTACAGAGCAGATAAAGAGCTACTGTCTTATAATTTTAATATTGTCATTTAAAGTAAGGTGACATAAATAAGATTTCTTTACTTTATGACTAGATGAACTTTGTATGGAAATCTTCCATGGTAATGAATTCTGATAAGGAGTTAGACTTAATTATGTATAATCCACCAAATTTCTCAAACATTACATAGATTATATACAGTGAGGAATAAAAATAAAAAGATTACTTGCAACTTAGATCCTTCAAAATCTCTCTCTCACACACGCACACAGAGGGAAAGACACAGGGAGAGAGGGAGAGGGTCAGGGAGAGGAAGGCGGGGGGAAGAGAGAGAGAGAGAGACTAGCTTCATTGCTTACAATCACTGCTATGAATTTTTTACTCTCAGATTTAGAGTATTTACATTGCAATAAGCAGGAACGAAAGCATGAAATTTCTGAACATGAGCTTTTTCTGCTTCTGTGAGCTTTAATTGGTTGAACTGATTAATTGGTAGGTCCCTCTTTTAATCAGCCAATTTTAATCTCAGGGCTGGGTTGAGGTTTTATTTACTTCCTTTGGTTCAGATGCGTTAATGCACAAGAGAAAGAAGGAAAAACAGTCTATTAAAATGTATGTCTATGCTTCTGTAGGTGTGCATACATACATGTGTGTATGTATGTCTATGCACATGTGTAATTATGTATATGTATATGATGCAGCAGTTAAGGTGCTGGATTAGGAGTGGGAAAACCAAATTTTATTCTGTGCTTAGGCATAGAAGCCAGTTGAATGAATTTGGGCATGTCCCTGGCTCTCAGCCCTAGACTTTGTGGTCAAAAAACATCCATCTAACAATACTGGATTGACGGATTACAATCCACAACCTAAAGAGGTTTTCATTTTGCTGTGGTGTCATTTGCACTTATTATACTCCATGCTTGTCTCTCTGTTTGCCCATTTATCTCCCCCTCTCTATCTAACATCCATCTGTCCATCATATATATCATCTATCTATCTATCTATCATCTATCTATCTATCTATCTATCTATCTATCTATCTATCTATCTATCCATCCATCCATCCATCCATCCATCCATCTCTATCTATCTATCTATCTATCTATCTATCTATCTATCTATCTATCTATCTATCCATCCCTATCTATCTATCTATCTATCTATCTATCTATCTATCTATCCATCCCTATCTATCTATCTATCTATCTATCTATCTATCTATCTATCCATCCATCCATCCGTATGTATGTATGTATGTATCTATCTATCTATCTATCTATCTATCCATCCATCCGTATGTATGTATGTATGTATCTATCTATCTATCTATCTATCTATCTATCTATCATCTATCTATCTATCTATCTCTATCTATCTATCCATCCATCCATCCATCCATCCATCTCTATCTATCTATCTATCTATCTATCCATCCCTATCTATCTATCTATCTATCTATCTATCTATCTATCTATCTATCCATCCCTATCTATCTATCTATCTATCTATCTATCCATCCATCCATCCGTATGTATGTATGTATGTATGTATGTATGTATGTATCTATCTATCTATCTATCTATCTATCTATCTATCTATCATCCATCTGTCCATCATATATATCATCTATCTATCTATCTATCTATCTATCTATCTATCTATCCATCCATCCATATCTATCTATCTATCTATCTATCTATCCATCCATATCTATCTATCTATCTATCTATCTATCTATCTATCTATCTATCTATCTATCTATCCCTATCTATCTATCTATCCATCCATCCATCCATCCATCCATCCATATCTATGTATGTATGTATGTATGTATCTATCTATCTATCTATCTATCTATCTATCTATCTATCTATCATCCACCCATCCACCCATCCATCCATCCATCATCCCTGTCTGTCTGTCTGTCTGTCTGTCTGTCCTCCTCCTCCTCCTTCTCCTCCTTCTCCTCCTTCCTCTTCTATTATCTATCTTACAGTACTGCATTTTGGATGTACAGAATCTTTTACATGTAATCCATTCATTAATCAGTTCATTCAGTTCCATTCAATTGAGTCCTCTATTATTATTATTATGATTCAGACTCTTTAGAGATCAGGTGGCATAAGTTTAATTTAAGTTTCATTTACACACAAGTTTAATATAATTGTTATGATGGTCGGTCACACAATCAGCCAGACTTTTAGATTGGATCTGGCATTTTTATCCAGCTATCAAGTCCTTCCTGATGAAAGAGGCAGGTTTTTCTTTTAGTAATATTACAGATGTCATCACAGGATGTCAGCTGTTCCAAGTAAAGCTGCCTTTTGCAATTGACTGGTGAGGATTTTGTCAATGTTGATGGTGTTCAAGGGTTGTTGTTGTATGTGGTGCTATTGAATCATTCAGATTCTTGGTGGCTTTTTAATTCATGGACAAAGCACTCTTGGCTTTCAATCTCCCCCCTGTCCCTTTACTTTCAACCTATTACCCTAATTCCGTAATTAAAAAATTCATCGGCAAAAATAAACATCAGAGGAAGATATGAAAGCAACAATTGTTTACCTTCCATCCTGCCGGCTGATGGTGTAGCCGTAATCACTGTGATGCTGGAAACTCACATTGACGCCAACCAGAGGGGTTCCATCGACTGCTACCACTTGTCCACGGATAACACAAGCACGTCTAGGTGAATAAAAGAATGAGTTGGCCATGAAGAAAGATACTAAGATAGTCACAACTGACACACTCTTTACCTGCATAATATATTTCACAATCAGTATATTATAAGGCTACAAGAAGCACAATCTCATACAGTACTTTTGTCCTTCCCTGGGCTACCCTCTCTTTTCATCTAGTTCTGAAAGCGGTGTCAGCTACGGAAGCTCAGGACAAAATGCAAGGAAAATGATTTTTTTTAAAAAAATAGGACATAGGAAGATGCTTAGAGATGATTCACACAAGAGGTGATATTCAGCAGGTTCTGACCAGTTTTGGAGAACCGGTAGCGGAATTTTTGAGTAGTCGGAGAACCGGTAAATACCACTTCTGACTGGCCCCGCCCCCATCTATTCTCTGCCTCCTGAATCCCAGCTGATTGGGAGGAAATGGGGATTTTGCAGTAACCTTCCCCTACCACGCCCACCAAGCCATGCCCACACAACCGGTAGTAAAAAAAATTTGAATCCCACCACTGATTCACACCCTGGCCAGTGTCTCTTTTCACTTTTATCATCTGGCAGAAGACATCGAAGTATAGCTACCCTGTTTCCCCCAAAATAAGACCTCCCCTGATAATAAGCCCAGTCGGGCTTTTGAGCGCATGGCAATAAGGCCAAGCTCGTACTTCAGGGTTCAAAAATATATAAGACAAGGTCTTATTTATGGGGAAACAGGTTTAAAAACAGCTTCTACCGATGGGCTGTCAGACTCCTAAACATCACAATCACAATCACTCCACATACATCTGGAAACGTATGACTCAGGGGTGAAATTCAGCTGGTTCTATCCAGATTGTGCGATCCGGTAGGGTTGACTGTGCGAATCCCTGCCCACCCTCTTGGACGTCATGAGGTCCCTTTTTTGCAACTATTTTCAGCCTTTGAGCATGTGAGGATTTGTGCATGTGTGGACGATGGCACATGCAAGCAAAGTGTGCATCCGCATGGCGTGCACATATTTGCAAACCGGTAGGGAAGGTCAGTGAATTTCACCCCTGGTAACACTAGCCTTCCCAATTACTTGTGTAAGGATTATTCTCTATACTATTCATGTTCTCTTGTATTTTCTGTTATAGATTGCACCAGTAGAGGCTAAACCAATTTCGTTGTATACATGATGTACAATGACAATAAAGGCTATGATGATGATGATGATGATGATGATGATGATGAGTGGGGCATGATTCATCCCACGTTTCACTTCTCCAATTTCTTGCTTTCTCTCCTTCTTCTGGCCACAGATCTCTCTCTTTAACAACAAAGTTTCTTTTTAACCCATAGATTTTCTGCAAACCTCCCAAAACAGCTCATTTCTCATCACCATGGTATCCAACTTTTACTTTAGGAAGAGCTGTTGGCCAGATAACACTTTTCAGTCCTTCTTAAGACAAATGGATCTTAATTTGCCTCATTGTGGTTTTCCTTTTCCAGCATTTGACAAAAATCACAGTTTTTCTCTAGTAGAGGATTTGGAACATAAGATCATTAAACAGGTAGACCCCAGAGTATGTCATTTGCATCATAGGTTAATAAATATCCTTCCTTGGTTGAGTTCCAGATATTTTCTTAATACTTCACACATCTCACACAGAAGACCTTTCACCTGGGACTGAATCGGAGAGTTACTTATTTATTCAAGGCAAACTACTTGTATATAAACAGAGAGCAAACCCCACTCCCTTTTAGCGCTGATGATGTTACCTTCTGGGGTAATGAAATGTCTGCAAGAAAACAACCAAGCTCAGTGAGCACCAAAGATCCCTCAAAGCAGGAGTGAAATCCAGCTGGTTCTGACAGGTTCTGGAGAACCAGTAGCGGAAATTTTGAATAGTTCAGAGAACTGGCAAATGCCACCTCTGGCTGGTCCCAGAGTGGGGTGGGAATGGAGATTTTGCAATATCCTTCCCCCAGTAGTGGGGAGGGAATGGGGATTTTGCAGTATCCTTCCCCCTGGAGTGGGGTGGGAATGGAGATTTTGTAGTATCCTTCCCCTGCCATGCCCACCAAGCCACACCCACAGAACCGGTAGTAAAAGAAAATGGATTTCACCACTGCCTCAAAGTCATTGTTATAGGTAGTGAAGCTATGCAGTGTTATCAATTTGGAAGTTAAAGCAGGATTTTGAGAATGGATTAGTGTGCGTATTGTACCTGTTAGGAAACCACAATTACTATTAGGGTGACAACTGGCAAATAAACCAGCATCTACGAAAAGGATATCTAGACGTTCTAATTCTCATGTACTGTTAGAGAGTCCTCTTACACTAAATGAAGGACAAAACCTATAAGCTAATGATTAAAAGGCTTAATTGCTTTTGTGAACCAGGATCATTGGCAGCCATTTCTAGTAATAATCATGGCTTATAGAAGCCACCTGGTGTGTTCCTGACATTACTATTTCAGCCTTTTCTGTACAAGGTTATTGCTGTTTTAAGTTTTGACACCTTGCTGTCAAAGTTGCCTTGTTTGTGGTTCTGAAAAGAACAGAGTTGTCCTGTTTGAAAATTTGGTCTCCCACTATAAATATAAATACATAAAATGCAACTGGTAACTGTAAGTTTTGTCTTGTTTTTTTTCTCTGTCTCATGATTGTTGTAGCATTCACAGCTGAGCCAGACACCCACACATGCACCTATACAAAAATCACAAGTTGGTGTCTAATAGGGTATATACGAAGTACAAGTTGACACATGAGCATTTCAAACTGACATGGACAGCTTCTGCAGAGTGCTAGAAATAGGGCAAAACCAGGTAACTCGTTGGGAGGAATAAAAAAAACAATATGCAAGAAGCTTATGAAATCTTTCACCTTCAATTTATATTTATGCAATAGATCATCATTTATAGATCAAGTTAAGGCAATTTCTACTCTCTCTAGTACTTTAAAAGTTTCTATTTTAAGTGCTGGATGGAGGTTGGATTTAAAATGGTGGGAAGTTTTTTGCTCTCGATTTTTAAATGGCTTATTTAAGTGCATGTTTCAGTGGCTCAGTGGCTAAGATGCTGAGCTTGTCAATTGAAAGGTCAGCAGTTCAGCGGTTCGAATCCCTAGGGCCGCGTAACGGGGTGAGCTCCTGTTACTTGTCCCAGCTTCTGCCAATTTAGCAGTTCGAAAGCACGTAAAAAATGCAAGCAGAAAAACAGGGAATGTGGGAAGGTAACAGCGTTCCGTGCACCTTTGGCATTTAGTCATGCTGGCCACATGACCACGGAGACGTTTTCAGACAGCGCTGGCTCTTTGGCTTTGAAACAGTGTTGAGCACTGCCCCCTAGAGTCAGGAATGACTAGCACATATGTGCGAGGGGAACCTTTACCTTTTACCTTCAGTAACTGGTTTTGCTTTATAAGGGGGTTGTTGCCTTTCAGCCATCCCACCTCAAAAGGTGGTGTGACCCCCACTCTTCTGAAATCCCCTTCTCTAGAAAGGACCAAGGCACATCTTTTTAACTTGGCCAATTTAAGAGCTCTAAGTATTTATTTCCATTCTTGATATTTTGGGCAGCGTTCTCGTTTTAGAGGCTCTCATCGCTTCATCATTTGTTGTTCGCTTCCTTGAATGCTGCCTTGATATCTTTTAGCAAAAAGATGGTGGGAAAGCAATAAATAAACAGACAATTACATAAACATACAGGAGAACACATTTTAATTTGCATTTAAAACCACCCTGGGAAATAGGCTGCGAAGGGTACTATAAATATATGTCTTTAAATCTTGCTAAAAAAGAAGAGGCAGAACACATCCATGGTCCCGTAAAGTGAGCGGATGAGAACAATGAAGTTTCAGAGATCACAAAGAGGTCAAGAAGACTGGGCCAGCCAGAGAAATTCAGCCAAGTGGCCTACAGGCTCCACAAATGTGTTATCAAATGCTAAATAAATAAACCTGCACAGTGGTGAAATTCAATTTTTTTTTACTACCGGTTCTGTGGGTGTGGCTTGGTGTGGCTTGGTGGGTGTGGCAGGGGAAGAATACTGCAAAATCCCCATTCCCTCCCCACTCCTGGGGGAAGGATATTGCAAAATCTCCATTCCTACCCCACTCTGGGGCCAGCCGGAGATGGTATTTGCCAGTTCTCTGAACTACTCCAAATTTCCACTACTGGTTCTCCAGAACGAGCTGAATTTCACCTGCAAATGGGCAGTGCAATCCAGGAGAGAGAACAGAAGACTCCCTTGCTGCCACCCTCAAATATTACAAAGGAATAACAGAGTTGGAAGGGACCTTGGAGGTCTTCTAGTCCAACCCCCCTGCTTAGGCAAGAACTACAGCTTTTCAGACAAATGGTTGTCTAATCTCTTCTTAAAAACCTCCTGTGTTGGAGCACCCACAACTTCTGGAGGCAAGCTGTTCCACTAGTTAATTGTTCTAACTGTTAGGAAGTTTCTCCTTAATTCCAGGTGGGTTCTCTTCTTGATTCTTGATTTCAATGATTCTTGTCCTGCCTTCAGGTGCTTTGGAGAACAGGTTGACCCCCCTCTTCTCTGGGGTGGCTCCTCAAATATTGGAAGACTGGTATCATGTCACCCCTGGTCCTTCTTTTTGTCACAATAGACATACTCAATTCGTGCAACTGTTCTTTGTGTGTTTTAGCCTCCAGTCCCTTAATCAACTTTGTTGATCTCCTCTGTACTCTTTCTACAGTCTCAACATCTTTCTAGAGTCTCAACTGGTCGCCACAATATAATTATGACTAATTATGTTAGATTCCCTCTAATTTTCCCCTCAAGCTTACAAAATTTTGACCTCTTCATGGAAAAAAAAACATATTAGAAAATGATGGAGATGTGAGTCTTATACAGATGGTGCTGGTACAAACATTTAAAATATATTATGACGGACTATCTAAAGTAAGACCTCATATCATAGACAGAGCTGCCCAACACGTTCCAGAGTGGATTGCAATACGAATGGAAAATGCAGGTTTGTGGCAATCATGGTAAATGAAGTGATTTAGTGTTGGCCAAATCACACGATTTATTTGTTTATGTCTATTCATTTATTATTAGTAGTAACGCATTAATTTTATTAATGCATTTCTCCACCCATCCACCCACCCCATTTCTACTGTGTGGCATTCAAAGTGTCTTGCTCATTGTTTGATATCGAACACATTTCCAGCATTCATCAGCTATCAAGAGAAGAGATATTAATCTCTGAAGTGCACTTCTGGTAGGGAAATTATCCCAAGACCATTTTGCTTAAAAACATATAATTTACTGCATTAACCATTCCAGACAGATAAACTCAAGGTAAGAGCTTTAGTGATATTTGTTCATTTCCTCTTGTTGAGAATATTACCTTGAATAAGTTATTCAACATTATAATTTTATTGCGTGCACATAAAATAGGGGTTTTGTCTTGAGTTGGGAAAGTATGAAGTAGTATTTTCATGGCAGTTGCACCAAACAATACCTGTCATTTATGTATCACTAGGTAGAGAAGTAAAAGAAAGACTAACTGAAAGGTATATTCACAATCAAAGTGATGCTAAGGATTATAACCACATCATGGTGTTTTGGGGCTACAGATAATTTCAAAATTGAGAGAACTTCAGATTTTAAGGAAGTTAAAACACCACATTTGGTTTGAAAGACATTATTCTATTCTATTCTATTCTATTCTATTCTATTATTCTAATTCTATTCCTTTTTTTCTGTTCTGTTCTGTTCTGTTCCGTTCCGTTCCGTTCCGTTCCGTTCCGTTCCGTTCCATTTCTTCTCTTCTCTTCTCTTCTCTTCTCTTCTCTTCTCTTCTCTTCTCTTCTCTTCTCTTCTCTTCTCTTCTCTTCTCTTCTCTTCTCTCTTCTACATTCTATTCCAGGGGTGTCATACTTGTATCGTCAAGGTGGCATCATGTGAGGACCTTTTCCCCCTTTGATAAACTGGGCATGGGCGTGGCCAGCGCATGACACATCTCACTCACGGGCTGCAAGTTTGACCTCTCCTCTCCTCTCCTCTCCTCTCCTCTCCTCTCCTCTCCTCTCCTCTCCCCTCCCATTCCATTCCATTCCATTCCATTCCATTCAACTCTACATTCTCTGAAACTCCATGAATTGGAAAAACAAAGCAAAGAAACAAGAACAGGCATTTTTATTTTTCTAGTGCTAGGTTACAGGAGGAGAAAATACTCCCTCCCACAAATCTTGCCCTAAGTCCAAGCAACAAATTGGATCAGGTTATCATTCCAACAATCTGGGTCAAGTAATGACCAAAGTTCCATATTAGGGCACTGAACTAGATTGCACAGTTCCTGCACATCCACAGTATGGAAGAAAGTGAAACAGATGAAGAGACATAACAACGTCAAAACATTTTTTCCCCATCTGGCAGATATGTGCGAACAGCAGCTCCCAAGACTCCCTGAACCAACAGCACGAAGGGGAAACAACACAGGAACAAATCTTGATCAACCGTATCCCAAAGATGCTTTTCAAAAAGGTAACCAAACTTTCTTGTTTTGTTTTGTTTTTGAAAACATTTTGGCTTCTCATCCAAGATGCTGCTTCAGTTCTGACTGAATGGTGGGGAATAGAAGGATTTAAATTCATTAGCTCTCCGAGGCCACTTGGGGCTTTATCTGTATTCTCAGGGTCACCTGAATCACAGTACAAATAGGTGTGAAACCTCCTTGGGATTGTTGAAAGGACTTTGCTGTAGATAGGAGATAGGTGATGTCGTATCCCTCCCCCTCTGTTGAGAGAAGGTTCAATAGATGGCCTCTTTTAGGTCTTTGATAGATGGTCAAACCAGCAGTCTTCTGTTCACATTCTAGACAATGACCAGATAGCAATAGCAACAGCACTTAGACTTATATACCGCTTCACAGTGCTTTATAACCCTCTCTAAGCAGTTTACAGAGTCAGCCTATGGCCGCCAACAATTTGGATCTTCATTTTACCCACTTCCGAAGGATGGAAGGCTGAGTCAACCTTGAGCCTGGTGAGATTTGAACTGCCAAATTGCAGGCAGCTGGTGATCAGCAGAAGTAGCCTGCAATACTGCATTCTAACCACTGCACCACGGCGGCTCTTGCAGATGACTGCAAAGAATGTAAATCCTTCTATTCCCCACCATTCAGTCAGAACTGAAGAAGCTTCATCGATGAGAAGTGAAATATTTTCAAAGAAAAGAAACCAAGAAAGTCCATGTGCCTTTTTGGAAAAGCACCTTTGGGACAACCATGATCTGGGTGACTGAGAATCTCCATAGATCAGGGGTGTCAAAACTGAAGCCAGATGTCAGATGTGGCTCGCAGGGTGCTTAAATTTGGCCCGCGGGGCCAGCCTGGAAATATCAAAGGACTGGAATGTGGTGCCTCTGCCAGCCAAAATGGCCTTGTTTTGGCCGCCAGAGTGCTGCAGATGGCTGGGGAGGCTAAAAACGGGCTGTGCGGGGGTCTCACAGGACTTCCCCGTGCCCCATTTTGGTTGGCAAAGTGCTGCAGGAGACTGTCTAGGTCGAAAAAGGGGCACAGGGGGCTGCACGCGGCCCCCCATGTACCATTTTGGCTGGCAGGGTGCCGCAAGAGGCGTCTGTCCCATCTCCTCCCCCCCGCTTCCCCCCCCCGCTGGCCTACGGAGGAGAATTACAATGCTGATCTGGCCCTCAAAGAAATCCAGTTTGACATCCCTTCCACAGATGATCAACTGTAACATTTAAGAATCCAGGAAAAAGAATGTCTAATAGTGATATAAGAGGGAGGGAAGAAAGGAGGGAGGTAAGACTTACCTGCTCTCAAATAAGACATCGGCTTGAATGACATGAGTGCTCTCCTTGCCAATCAGAAACTTGATCCTGTCATAAAAGAGCCTGGGCGAGTGCTGCAAGAAAGGAGGTTGGCTTTGCTGAATGAGGTCCAGAGGATCAGGGGACCCTTGGCAGAGAGGGCTGGAGAAGCAATTACTCTGCTGACAGCAATCAGGATCAACGCAGTCTGTCAAACCATCTGCAAAAGGGGGGAAAATCAGAAAGACGCTGCAGAAGAGATAAAAAACGCTCGGAAACGTAACCCAGAAAATGGTTAATCAAACGATAAGTGTGCAAAATGCAAGTCTGTGTGTCTGGATGAAGTTCAAGGAGAAGATTCAAGCCACTGGACATGAACGGCTTTCTAAATTTCTGCATCAAATCTAAACCATTTCTCAAAGGCAGGACTTTCCCTTAGGGATGAGTGTTATTGGAAAAGGGCATATAATAAGGATGTGCTCTTGGGGTTTAAGTCAGCTTGTTCACGTTCAACCTCTGGCTATCTCATTGCTAAATAAGTGTAAGAACACCAGGCTCCACCTATGAGAATGTCGCCAAAACTGCTTTTTCCTTTGATGTTATTCTGACAAATACTTCAAATTAAATTAAAACCAGCAGGAGGACATAAAATCTTTCTGCACTACACATCCCCTTGACCTCTCCATCTACAGCAATTGTTTCTCATCCTCTTTGAACTTTTTAGACATTCTTAATTACAGGATATGGACTTTTCCCCTCTTGAAGCAAGTATGAATAAGCTGCAGCAAGTGTCAACTACGCTGTAGTCAGATCCATAGATGTTCATCTTAGTGGTAGACTAGAACCATTATGAGCTGCAGTGGCGCAGTGGTTAGAGTGCAGTACTGCAGGCTACTTCTGCTGACTGCCGGCTGACTGAAGTTTGGCAGTTTGAATCCCACCAGACTCAAGGTTGACTCAGCCTTCCATCCTCCCATGGTCAGTAAAATGAGGACCCAGATTGTTGGGGGCAAGAGGCTGGCTCTGTAAAATGCTTAGAAAGGGCTGTAAAGCCCTGTGAAGTGGTATATAAGTCTTGTGCTATTGCTATTATTTTCTGCAGAACACAAAGCCCATGCTATGACTCACACTGGCTATATTAACACAACATGCGGAGACCTAAACTTGAGTTTACAAAATTAAATGTGTTTCAATTACATGCTAATTCAATTCAGATCAAATCAAAACTTCATTAAGGTCATAGTCTAGACCAGAGGTTGTGGGTGCTTCATCACTGGAGGCTTTTAAGAAGAGAAGGACAGCCACTTGTCTGGAATGGTATAGGGTCTCCTGTTTGAGCAGGTGGTCGGACAAGATGACTTCCAAGCTCCCTTCCAACTCTGTTATTTTATATTCTATCCTGCATCTGTACCAAGGGAAGAGAGCTTTGAGAAATTGCAAGCATATTTTGCAATTGCAGTATTTTCAAGATTATGGGCAAAGCATTCCACGTGTATGATAGAGAAAGTGAAGGGAAACAATAATAAGGATATAATAAATAATACTAGAATATGATATACTGGTATACTAGATTTTGTAACCATTAGGTTCCTGTAATACATATATGCCTTTGTATTTGTATCACATATATTATGCCTTTATATTTGTATCTCCTGTTACAAACATATTGTTATTAGGCCTCTGTAATGTATCTGGTATTTGTCAAACGTATGTTCCTGTCATTTGACCTGAACTCATATCAATCTTCTTTCTGTGCTATCTAAAAGCATGCTACGTATTTCAGTTGAAACTACAGCCATCAACAAAGGGGTAATTTACACCTCAGCCCTAATTTATGTTTGATCTGGATAAACTCCTGTCTTCCAGAGCCAGGGGCTAAGTGGCCAATTGAGTAAACAAAGAAATGCTTAAGATAAAAACTAATTGGGAAGTTTCTATTCCCCCTTGCAGGGCAACAAGGAATACACAAACCTAAATTAGGAGGCCAGAATTGGGTACTAAGCTGACGTCTCTGAGGGTATAAAAGGACGCCATACCTTCCCCAAGGTGTGGCTATTTCCTCGCATGCATTGTATCTGTATGTTCTGGATATAGTTCCACCCAGTATTTTGTTTTTGGCCATAAATAAAATCTGCTTTTTTGCAAGCCTCATCTTGAGTCTCTCTCTTTAGCATTCTGGTGACTGGAGTGTATTTTGGGACCTTACAAAAGAAAAACGAGGGTTGTGCATGGAACAAAAGATTTAACCATTGGGTTTTAGTTTGAAGAATGGAAATGCAAGAAGGAAGAAAGTGAAGGATGAGTCAGACAATAGGCAAGACTTTGGGAAGGAAAAACAAGTAGCATTTCATTTTCTATATAGAAATATTTTTTTGGATTGTTCTGCAAAGTCAGTGAGCAGTGCGGGACAGGCATACCAGAAAGTAACCGAATACAACAGTATGAATGGATCTAATTGTTAAACTAAATTAAAATTTCATTTGAAACAAGGGAAACAAATAAGGGAAGGAAGGTCAAGTAGAATAATGGAAGGAAAAAGAGAGGAAATGAAAAAGGGTTTAAAAGGCAGGGCAATGCTTGACTCAAGATAGAGCAATAAACGTAGGATGTTGGTCGGGGTGGACAGAGGCTTGGGAGAACCTCTAGCTAAGATTCTGTACAGTTAGGAGAACTCCAAATCCTACTCCTGGCTGGCCCCTTCCACACCACCCTACCCCTCCCAGAAGTCCCCGCGTGGCCTGTTTTGGATGCAGGTTAAGTGCAGGGCGTGTGCGGAGGCTCGGGGAGGGTGAAAAACGGGCCTACCGGAAGTTTGGGAAGGCCTGGGGAGGTTGTTTTCGCCCTCCAGGAGACTCGAGGAAAGCCTATAGAGCCCGGGGAGGGCAAAAACACCCTCCCACCATGTTGCAGGAGGCCGACTAGGCCACGCTCACCATGGCCACGCCCACCCAGCAACTGGGCAGAGAATCCCCTGCTATAGTTTTTGAAGCCCACCCCTGGTGGTTGTTGCTCTCTGAGCTTGGCATTTTTCTTGCAACTGTTTCATTACCAAACTAGGTAACATCATCAATGCGCAGAAGACTAAAAAATTACATCCCAGATTTGATCCAGGTAACAATGCAGGATGAGATGATCAGTGGAAAAACAAGAGCCCAGACAAGGAGAAAAAAAAAATCTGAATGCACATCGGGAGAGGAAGACAGAAAAAAGGACCATCAACAGAAACTTTAAAGGAATATCTGTGGAATACCAAAACATGGATCATTACCATGAAATCAAAGGCTGAAGACTCTTGAATTATTTGGTTCGGGGGTTAAGTACAGTGGCTCAAGATCAGAACTGTGCTCCTCTGAATTAATTTTAAAAAGAAGATTCCATTTTTGTATTCTTTACATGAATGCAAAATACTGCAAAAGATAAGTAAAGGTTTCCCTGCCTAGTCGTGTCTGATTCTAGGGCACAGTGCTCATATCCATTTCTTGACTGAGGGAGCCAGCATTGTCCCAAGATCCTTTCCACGATCATGTGGCCAGCATGGCTATAAGCGTCAAAGGCACATGGAACACTGTTACCTTCCCACCAAAGTGGTACCTATTTATCTACTCGCATTTGCATGCTTTCAAACTGCTAGGTGGGCAAGAGCTGGAGCAAGGAATGGGATCTCACCCTGTTGCTTTCCAGCTGACAAGCTCAGTGTCTTTAACTGCTGGGCCATCGCACACCCTAAGTTCACTCGCCCAATATTTTTTTTTTTTTTTTTTTTTTGATTTATATGTTGCCCTTCTCTGGAGACTCAAGGTGGCTTACAGTGCGTTAAGCAATAGCCTTCATCCTTTTGTATATTTTATACAAAGTCAGCTTATTGCCCCCACAAACTGGGTCCTCAATTTACCTACCTTAGAAAGGATGGAAGGCTGAGTCAACCTTGAGCCTGGCAAGATTCGAACTTACTTGAATTGCAGACAGCTGGTGTTAAATTACAGTGCCTTGTCTGCAGAGCTATCCAGGCTCAGTTAAAAGACAAATGTGTCAAATATTTGTCTCAATAAAAGACAAATGTGAGTTTTTTTGAAAAAATAAATAAATCCAAAGGACAGCTTCCTGAAAGAAAAGACTATCATAAAGACTATCATTTTGGTCACAGTCCTTATGGTGGAAATGTTCAAACATGCCCAAGAAGACAATCAACTAAGCATATGTGAGTTTCTAGCTTCTTGTTATGAGGCTGTGAGTCTGCAGTTAGATCAGCATCAGCATCAACAGCACTGGAGTAGAGAACCAAATTAGAATGCTTCAGATTTTATTGGAAGCTACTTGGCACAGCCTAAACCAAGAGAAGTGCAACACACTTCTGCTTGGAGGCACAGATATGTCATTCAGTCAGCGAGGGACAGAGAGAGTGACATGATCCCCGCTCACAGCCCATATGCAGTTTATTCTTACGTTGCTGTTGGATTTTAAGCTGCCTTGTTATTCTGTACCCCAAAGCTTTAATTAGAGAGTTGCAAACCACCCCCACAATCTCCTCTAACAACTGATTGCTGATGCTTCTTGATCCATAAGTGGGCAGAAGAGAGAGAGAGAGAAAAAAAAGGGGAGCCTGGAGCTCTTTGAGATCAGCCAAAGGCCATCTAGGAAAGAAAGAATGGAAATAGGCAGACCCCCATGAAGCAAGAGGAACGCAGCAGAAGGGACAGAGGCAATCTTAATACAAAATGTGAGCGGTATAGGAGAAACGGCATCTGCTGAGGATTTGACACATCACATGGCTGGTTCTGCTCAGTCTTGCCAAGCTGGCACAGATGGACACCACAAGCTGAAATCAGCTCTCCGTGGCGCTGCATCTGCCGAGGAGACGTTTCAGCCAGACAAAATGTGCCTTTAATACATCATCTGTGATATGAAACGTGAAGGAAGCTCAGAGATCAAATGGTAAAGGCAGCCAGTCCCTCAGAAAACAAACGGGAACCAAAAGTGTAGAGCAGGGCTGGCTGGGGAATTCTGGGAGTTGAAGTCCACAGGTGTTAAAAGTTGCCAAGGTTAGATAGCCCTGAAGTAGATCATGAGATGCCCATTGCATTAATTCCTTAGTATCTATCTATGTTGCCTTTTGGGGTCCAGTCTGGAAATGGAAAGCAAAGGACGGGAAGAAAGGTTGAAGGAACTGATAGGGATGTGAAGGGAAGCATGTGTCAGGCCTGGAATTCATCTTTTGCATTGGGCCTTCAGGCCTGCCACATTTATTACTGTGGAAAACTGGGAGGGGGGATTGTATGGAGCATGGGTGATATATAGTCATAATAACATTCCTTTCTCAGAGAGTCAAGGACATCTTGCCCTGCACCTGGACGGCTGGAACTGGGAGGCATCTCCAGTTGGGATGGTGCTTTGATTGGACCATGTAATGGACATGTGGGTGCTGAGCAGGGGCTTGGACTTCCTTTTGGGAGGGGAAAACCTGGAAACCTTCAGATTCAGGTTTTCCCAGATGTGCCAATATGACATCTCTAATAAAATGGAACTTTGAGGAACTTCAAGCCTCTGAGTTTTCTTTTGTTGGGGGTGTTACTTGGAGCCCTGACAGCATGATAGTATCCTTTGAACATTGGAAAAGGTTTATATGTAAGACTTTGAAACTAAAGAATTAAAGGAAGTAGTACTTCTGAGTACTGATTGGAGGATATAGGAACAAAAATAAAAGTTCAGTTTTAGAAGGCAGAGAAAATGGCCTTGAGAGACAGAAGGAAGAGATCTTACCAAAACAACAGCCAAATAAAAGAGAACGGAGTCGGGAGCAGAAATATAACCTGAATAAAATGTCTTAGACAAGACCTCCCTTAGTTCTCACAAAGATAAAGGGAGAGAGAAGGGAAGCCCATTTAGACTCGCAAGATTCTGTTACTATAGCTTTACAATATAAATACAGGTAGTCCTCGATTTACGACCATGGTTGGGCCCAAAATTTCTGTTGCCAAGTGTGGCAATTCCTAAGCGAGTTCTGCCCCATTTTATGACTTTTCTTGATGCAGTTGTCTAGTGAATCACTGCAGTTGTTAAAGCTGCTAAGTAAATCTAGCTTCCCCATTGACTTTGCTTATCAGAAGATCGCAAAAGATGATAAAGTGATCTTGGGACATTACAACCGTCACAAATATGAGTCAGTTGCCAAGTGCCTGAATTTTGAACATGTGGCCATGGGGGTGCAGTTATGGTCGTAAGCAGTGGTAGGTTTCAAAATTTTTTACTATCGGTTCTGTGGGTGTGGCTTGGTGGGCGTGACAGGGGAAGGATACTGTAAAATCTCCATTCCCTCCCCACTCCAGGGGAAGGTTACTGTCAGTTTTGGAATACAATTTTCTTTTTTTGCTTCTTAGCTGCCATATATTTTAGCTGGGGAAGTTGGGAGTGGGTTGTTGTTGGGGCGGTAGAAAGTTAGTCATAACATTCTGTATTCAAGGACTTCTGCCTGCGTCTGATGGAGACTGCCAGAAGATTATATCCAGTTGAGTGTGAAGAGTTGATTGGACAATGTGATGAACTTGTGGGTGTGGGGCAGGGCTGTGAACTCTTAGCTGGGTGGGGAAAACCTGGAAGCTTTCAGATTCGGGTTTTCCCAGATGTGCCAACATGACATCTCTAATAAATTGGAACTTTGAAGAACCTCAAGCCTCAGAGCTTTATTTTGTTGGGGGTGTTCCTTGGAACCCTGACAGTTACTGCAAAATCCCCATTTCCTCCCAATCAGCTGGGATTTGGGAGGCAGAGAATAGATGGGGGCGGGGCCAGTCAGTATTTACCAGTTCTCTGAACTACTCAACATTTCCGCTACTGGTTTTCCAGAACTGGTCAGAACCTGCTGAAACCCACCTCTGGTTGTAAGTGTGAAAAACAGTCATAAGTCACTTTTCTCAGTACCATTATAATTTTGAACGGTCACTGAATGAATGCTTGTGTGATGTCTCCTGTGGACTGACGACTCCTCCGCTTCTTCCTCAGAGGCCTCGAGGGAGGAGGAGATCATTCCTGACATGTCAGAAATTACTGACCCTGAACTGCCAGCAGAAGTGGCCTCGGCTGGAGAGACCTTGCAGGCCAGTGAGGAAGAGGGGGAGGAGCTGCCTGCTGTGGTAGCTCCCAGAGCATGCAGGGCAGAGAGGAGGAGGTGTCAGGGTTCCAAGTAACACCCCCAATGAAACAAGACTCCGAGGCTTGAAGTTCCTCAAAGTTCCATTTTATTAGAGATGTCATATTGGCACATCTGGGAAAACCCGAATCTGAAAGCTTCCAGATTTTCCCCACCCAAAAGAAAGTCCAAGTCCCTGCCCAACATCCACATGTCCATTACATGATCCAATCAAAGCACCATCCCACCTGGAGATGCCTCCCAGTTCCAGCCGTCCAGATGCAGGGCAAGATGTCCTTGACTCTCTGAGAAAGGAATGTTATTATGACTATATATCACCCTGGCTCCATACAATCCCCCTTCCCAGTTTTCCACAGTAGTAAATGTGGCAGGCCTGAAGGCCCAATGCAAAAGATGGCTTCCAGGCCTGACAGGAGGTCTTCCAGATTGCTAGGGAAAAGGCCCCACCCCTCTAGAACAGCACCAGGAGCTATTTAGCATGGCAGGGAGAAGGAGGTGTTGCTGCAAGCAATATGTGCGGGTCGTGGCCAGATGTTTGTTTGTGAGACGCTGCAGTTTAAGTTGCCAGGAGACTCTGCATTTGTGTTTTGGACCCTATTTGAGCAGCTGGTTATCTGTTTGATGGACTAATTGGCCATTGCTTGGAAGTTTAGTCTGGGGCTTGTTTGTGGCTGGCTTCCCTTGGAAACGACCCTCTGAACTCCTGTGAATTCTGCTTCTAAACCCTGTAACTCTGACCATTAGACTGGCTGACAAACCTAATGGGAGGCTCCAAACCTCAGGTGGGATTTTGGCTTCTCCTTTTTGAAACTACCCAGGCAAAGCCTGCATTTCCATGACTGTTTTGAGTTTGCCGTAAGTTCATTCCTTTTGTTATCTAGTTGGGTCTCGAGCCAAATTGCTGTTCTAATCTGGCAGCTGTGGGTGAGCTGAAAACCTGAAACAGAATTGCTGGGACCGGGGGGGGGGGGGGGGAAGCTCTCTCTAAACCAACGCTGTGCTGCCCTACTGTGGGTCAGTGGGGCAGCACAGCTTGTAAGTCAAGGACTGCCTGTATTATTGGCCCACATGCAGCGGTCCGTTTCCAATATTCTTATCACTGGTTCACCATGTGCGCGCACACTTGCTTCACATGTGCACCATTCACGCATACGCTCAACCTTCCATGCATGAGCCCGGCCTCAAAAATGTGGCTAAATAGGACTGCATTACATCCGCAGTCGCTGCTACCGGTTCGCCTGAATCGATATGAACCGGCTGAATACCACTTCTGCCCGGGTCTAGGACTTTTCGGCTTGGTCTTTTCGCCTTGCCTGTTTCGCCTCTGCGTTATTAACCACAAACTTTTCTCCTTGGCTGACCTGCCCCCAGTCTTTTGCCCCGGCACATCAGCCACGGCCTCTCCATTGGGCCCCAGCGAAGGGACTGGGATGGAGGGACTGTGGCTGATGTGCCATGGCGAAAGACTGGGGGCAGGTCAGCCGAGGAGAAAAGTTTGTGGCTAATAACACAGAGGTGAAAACTTTAAGGAGAAACAGGCAAGGCGAAGAGACCATGCCGAAAAGTCCCATTCCGCTTCTGCCTACATGACATTGAATTGCTAACCTGATCTACCTTGAAGGGCTGGCAGCTATAAAGCCCTACGTGGCTCGGAACTTGGGTATCTTTGATACCAGCTGTTGAGGGTAGAATCTGTCAGTGCAATGAAATCTAAGCAGAAAACTCCTGATGTAGGTCGTCTGGTTTCAGGATTTGTGTTGGGAGGGCCAAGGAGGTGAACGTTGTCTGTAGGACTACTTTTATGCAATAATTTTTTTTTAAGAGGTGAGAATGGCCTCCTTCTCTTGTAATTTACTGGAAACCTGTTAAAACCTGGATGTTCCAGATGGCTTTAAGGGATTTGAATAACGATGTCACCTGAGTGAGATATGGCACCATGTATTTGTATTTTCCCAGTTGCAATGTACGGCTGTGAAAGTTGGACCACAAGAAAGGCTGAGCAACAAAGAATTGAGGCCTTTGAACTCTGATGCTGGAGAAGACTCCTGCGAGTCCCTTGGACTGCAACGCGATCCAACCGGTCAGTCCTAGAGGAGATCAACCCTGACTGCTCTTTAGAAGGCCAGATCCTGAAGATGAAACTCAAATACTTTGGCCACCTAATAAGAAGGAAGGACTCACTGGAGAAGAGCCTAATGCTGGGAACGATGGAGGGCAAAAGAAGAATGGGACGACAGAGAATGAGGTGGCTGGATGGAGTCACTGAAGCAATCGGCGTGAGCTTAAATGGACTCCAGAGGATGGTAGAGGACAGGAAGGCCTGGAGGAACATTGTCCATGGGGTCGCGATGGGTTGGACACGACTTCGCGACTAACAACAATAAATTGTGTTTGATGGACTGTTGGAATTCTGTACTATTTGCAGGCAATCCTTGATCACAACTGGGACCAAAGTTTCTGTTGCTAAGCAAGACGGTTATTTAAGTGGATCACACCCAATTTTATAACCTTCTTTTACCATGGTTGTTAAGTGCAGTTGTTAAATGAATCATGCAATCGTTAAGCGAATTAGCTTCTCCCATTAACTCTGCTTGTCAGAAGCCGGCTGGGAAGGTTGCCAATGACAATCACATAACACTGGGATAGCAACAGCAATAGCACTTAGACTTATATACTGCTTCACCGTTTTTTACAGACTTCTCTGAGTGGTTTAGCGTTTACATATTGCCCTCAACAATCTGGGTCCTCGTTTTACCAACCTCGGAAGGATGAAAGACTGAGTCAACTTTGAGCTGCTCAGGATTGAACTGCTGGCAGTCGGCAGAGTTAGCCTGCAATACTGCATCCTAACCACTGTGCCACCACGGCTCTTATATTGTGGTAGGATGCTGCAATTGCCCTAAATACATGCCAGTTGCCAGGACCCCAAATTCTGATCATGTGACAATGAAGCAATGGTGAAATCCAAATTTCTTTACTACCGGTTCTGTGGGTGTGGCTTGGTGGGAGTGGCAGGGGAAGGATTCTGCAAAATCTCCACTCCCATCCCACTCCAGGGGAAGGATACTGCAAAATCCCCATTCCTGGGGGAAGGATACTGCAAGATCTCCATTCCCATCCCACTCCAGGGGAAGGATACTGCAAAATCCCCATTCCCTCCCCACTCTGGGACCAGCCCGAGGTGGTATTTGCCGGTTCTCCAAACTTCTCAAAATTTCCACTATCGGTTCTCTGAAGTGCTCAAAATTTCCGCTACCGGTTCTCCAGAACCTGTCAGAACCTGCTGGATTTCACCCCTGCAATTTATTTATTTATTTTTTTGTTTGTTCAACTTGTATGCCGCCTTTCTCTGAAAACTCAAGGCAGCTTACAATGCATTTAAAAACCATATATATATATGGCAATGAAGATGCTGTGATGTTTCTAAGTGTAAAGACCAATTGTAAGTCACTTTTTTCGGTGTTGTTATGTTTAGTTTAGTTTAGTTTAGTTTATTTGATTTGTATACCGCCCTACTCCTGAAGGACTCAGGGCGGTGAACAGCCAAACAATAAAATAACATAGATACAAAAAATTTAAAAAACCAGATAAAATCAAATTAAATCATTTTGCCCAGACAGATTAAAACACCCCAATAATTTAAAAACAGATTAAAATTTACATATTTAAAAAAGGGAAGAGATTAGGCCAGGCCCGCCTGATGGAATAAAAAGGTCTTCACAGTGCGGCGGAAGGTGCGCAGATCCGGGATCCTCCGTATCTCTGGGGGGAGCTCATTCCAGACGGTAGGTGCCCCCACAGAGAAGGCTCTCCCCCTAGGGGTCGCCAGCCGACACTGTTTGGCTGACGGCACCTGGAGGAGTCCCTCTCTATGAGAGCGTACTGGCCAATGGGAGGCTATTGGTGGTAGTAGGCGGTCCCGTAGATAACCAGGTCCTAAGCCATGGAGCGCTTTAAAGGTGGTAACCAAAACCTTGAAGCACACCTGGAAGACCACCGGGAGCCAGTGCAGCTCACGCAGGAGAGGTGTTACATGGGAGCGCCATGTTGCTCCCATTACCACCCGCGCGGCCGCACTCTGCACCAGTTGGAGCCTCCGGGTGCTCCTCAAGGGGAGCCCCATGTAGAGAGCATTGCAATAGTCCAGGCGGGAGGTGACGAGGGCATGAGTGACCGTGCGTAACGAGTCCCGATCCAGAAAGGGACGCAACTGGCGAATCAGGCGAACCTGATGAAAAATCCTCCCGGTCACGGCCGTCAAGTGCTCTTCTAAAGACAGCCGTGAATCCAGGAGGACGCCCAAGTTGCGAGCCCTCTCCGTGGGGGCCAATGATTCGCCCCCAATAGTCAGTGATGGCGTCAACTGACTATATCGGGACGTCGGAAACCACAGCCACTCGGTCTTGGATGGGTTGAGCCTGAGCCTGTTCCTCCCCATCCAGATCCGTACAGCCACCAGGCACCGGGACATCACTTCAAGGGCATTGTTGGGGTGATCCGGGGTGGAGATGTACAGCTGAGTGTCGTCAGCGTACTGATGGTACTCCACCCCGAAACCACGGATGATCTCGCCCAGCGGCTTCACATAAATGTTGAACAGGAGAGGTTATAACTTTCAACAGTTACTAAACAAATCATTTAAACTCAAGGACGATTTGTATTGTGCATATTGCTGTACGCTGCTTAGAATCCATTGTAACTGAAGCCCAATAGAACATTTATTCATTTACAAAAATATAAAGCTATAAAGCCCAGTAAGAGGTATATAAGTCTAAGTGCTATTGCTATTATCAATGTTATTTTGACAAAGCATTAGGGTATTAAACGAAGTCAAGGACTATTTGTATTATGTATATTGCTATATGCTGCTTAGAGTCCTTTGAAACTGAAACCCTATAGAAGATTCATTTATTCACAAGAATGACATATTACGAGCCTCGGTGGTGCAGCGGACTAAAGTGTTGTTAAGTGCTAACACTTAGCTGCCAGCTGCCTGCAATTAGTGCAAGTTCGAATCTCACCAGGCTCAAGGTTGACTCAGCCTTCCATCCTTTCAAGGTAGGTAAATTGAGGACCCGGATTGTGGGGACAATAAGCCAACTTTGTATAGAACAACACCGCTTGCGGAGAGGGGGGGAAGCCCTAATAAGCAGGTATATACAAAAAAGTATGCAGGCTGTTGCTATAAAGCTGTCCTGAGTCTACGGAGAAGGGCGGCATATAAATTGGACTAATAAAAATAATAAATAAAAATATACATTCTCGAGCAATAACTGTCTCTGTACCTCCATCATTATCGATGTTATCTTCGCAAAGCATTTCCATAACAACGTTGCATCCCATTCCACTCCAGCCCACTTGGCAGACACAGTGCCATCCATTTTGGTCAAGGGTGCACCTTCCATTTCCATAACAGAGACCAGGGCATCCATCTGCAAAGACACGACATAAAGAAAGCATCGTGCATTATCTCTCCTGCAAAACAATACACCAGCAGGCAATTGGGATTTTGCAATGGGAACAACTGCACTAGGTCCTCTCTTTGGATAAAATGAGATCACTATTCTTCAAGGCTGTTCATGAATTTTATACGCAAATGAAAAACAAAAACTCTCTGGAGTTTGCCATACCATTAACTGTATATTTATCCAGAATATTTCACAGGATTTTTTCTCTCTCTCCTAGTCCTTTTCTTTCTATACATCATGAATGTAATGCCCCTTAAACTGCTTTTCCTAAAGCCACAAATTGTCTAAGACAGGGGTCGGCAACCTGCGGCTCTGGAGCCACATGTGGCTCTTTTATCCCTCTGCTCTGGCTCCCTGGTGCTGGTCGGCTCCACAATTGACAGGGCTTTTGGTTAGGACAGGTAGAGGAAAAGGGACACTGTGTTAGGAGGAGACTCTATGGTGGGGGAAGTGGACTTCCGGTCAGCAGATGAGAAAGTATGCCACACTAGGAGGGGTCTCTATAATGGGGGAACTGGACTTCCGGCCGGCTCCAGAATTAAATGGGGGGCTTCCGGTTAGGACCTTTGTGGTTCTTTGAGTGTTTAAGGTTGCTGACCCCTGGTCTAAGATATCATCTAAAATATTTGTGTCAGCATCTAAGGGTTTCTCGAGAATGCGTCTTCAGACATTGCTCAGGTTTTTTTTTTACGGGACTTAAAGTCATTTCTTTCATTAGGGATCCAGCTAATCTTTTCATTTAACTCTTTGGATATGAAAATCCAACATTGAATGCCTACAGGTTTACAGATCTAGAAAAATGGATTATATCCCACAGCATATCAAAAAACTTCTTTTTATGAAAAATGTATCAAAATGGTTGTGATAATCAAATAAGAGTTTCTCACACATTCTTCCCTTAGTAATGACTTAGTAAAATCATTACTTAGTAAAGTCTCAGAACATGTTCTGGATTTCTGGCACTTAAACCACTGGTGGGTTGCCCCCCATTCGGACCGGTTCTATAGAACCAGTAGTAAAACTGGCGGAAGACTCTGCCCATTGATCCCAACGTCATCAGGAAGCTTCTGCGCAGACCCGTTGTGAACCCGTAGTAAAGGTAAGTAGAACCCACCCGACTTAAACTGTAGCATTTCCTGTTTCTCTGTTGTGTCTTCATTAACTATGACTTTTCTGCCTATGAAGCAGTTCATTTCCCAGACAAATTTCTGCTTATATTATCTGTTGTTTTTCACAGCGTCTTCATATTTTGGTAGCTGAGTTCTATTTTGTTTGTTTTTTTAAAAAATTATTGACATGTTCTACTGCTTCCAGTTTTCTTAGCCATCATGAACGGTGCACGCAGATAAAAGTAGGTTACAATTTTTTTAATACAAATTGCATGATCCATAATCTGTGTGTTCAAGGAAGCATGTCAATAGTAGAAATTACCTTTTTCCAACCTTTCGCCTTCGAAGAACAGTTTCCAAAATTCCCTGTATAAATATAATTCTATTTAAACAATGCAATGTATTAACATTTATAAGAACACAATAAAAAGGAAGGGAAAAAACATTCCCAGGCAATGCTGCCTGCAAATTTTTGAGTGATGCCATGCAGTTCTAAGCTATCTTCAGCCTGCTAAGTTTGGAAGCATGATTTCAATGCTTTGTTTTTTTTCCTTTTTCCATCTTATACTCATTGCAGCCTGATTTTCAATTCAAGAAGCTGCATATAAACGGGAGTTGCTTGTAGTGTTCTGAAGGCCCTTAATTATGCTATATTGATTAGTATGTCTGAATGTTCACAATAAACTGTGAGTCAGCAGCTACATCTAAAAGCAAATAAAAATAAAATAAAATATGTACTTTAGCATGCCTACTGCACTCCTCAGTTCCTCATCCTAGCAGACAGTATGTCTGAACACTCTTACCAATATTTTCTTACTAATGGCCAGTCATAAAACACCCATTTACTAGGTAAAGTTGTTCCTATCACTTCTCTAGAGCAGCCCTAGAAACGTCTCAAGGATTTCACCTTAGTTTTGCTGGGTTTTTTTCTGTGTGAAATGGCAGAGCTTCTTCTTCTTCTTCTTCTTCTTCTTCTTCTTCTTCTTCTTCTTCTTCTTCTTCTTCTTCTTCTTCTTCTTCTTCTTCTTCTTCTTCTTCTTCTTCTTCTTTTTTCTTCTTCTTCTTCCTTCTCCTCCTCCTCCTCCTTCTTCTCCTCCTCCCCCTCCCTTC
Organism: Arizona elegans; assembly: GCA_022577455.1. Lineage (NCBI taxonomy): Eukaryota > Metazoa > Chordata > Lepidosauria > Squamata > Colubridae > Arizona > Arizona elegans. The sequence continues at coordinate 11,171,660 of JAKOOJ010000015.1, forward strand.
CCCATATGGTGCATATGCAGGACCCAAACATCATATAAATAGAAAAAACATTGTGAGATTGGTGTTGAGCCAATAAATACATCTGTTGGTGTTTTCTGAGCTTCATAGTTTTTTGGGAGATGTTTTGTTACCCAACTAACTAACTGTCTATGGAGATTCCCAGTCATCCAGGACATGGTTGTCCCAAAGATGCTTTTTCAAGAGGCAACTAGACTTTCTGCGTTTTTTTTTTTAAAGAAGTTTTGCTTGGATGAGAAGTGAAACTTCTTCAAAGAAAAACCAGAAAGTTCAATTGCCTCTTGAAAAATCACCTTTGGGCCATCATCATATAGTAAGATGTGAGTAAAAATGGCATTGTCAGACTTCGATGCTATCTCAAAATAAATGAATTTCCAAACTGCCAATCTTTAAGGAAATCTTCTCTTTATTCGAGTACAGCAACCGGATCATAACTCGATGCGGACAAGACTGACCTTTTGCCCCCCAATCCCTCCCTTTCTGATCCCCAGTTATCTGCTTCTCATTGGCTATCTTCCAAGTCACTCTCCTGACTTCTTGTCTCGTCGTTTCACAGGAATGTTCCCCCCTCTTCATTTCCACGGAGACCGGGCTTCAAAAGGATTTAGCAGGCAAAAGTTCAGGGCTTATCTCCCTTTTCTATGTCAGCACTGAGATGCTGACAGGCATTTGCTGCCAATTTATATGTAATAGTCTGCACTGCCAATCCTATTGAAGGTGTGGATTCCTCCTTGATGGTACCTTGATTAAAACATTATTTCTTCCCTGGTTCTTTATCTGGTGCTTTTTCCTGCTTCTCCGTGTGTTTTTGCTAGGGAGAATGTGCTCTGTGTGTTTCCTTTTTCTGACTTTTGATTCTGTCTTTTGTACAGTATCTAGGCAGGTTTCTCTCTATGTGTCTGTTGATGGCTGATTTGTCAGAATGCCAAAGTTCCAGGAATTCTCTAGTATTATGAATTGGTTTGGTTTTTGGCTACATCTAGAAATCAAAAGACTTTGAATCAATTTGATATAAACTCTTCATCTGTATTCTTCTTCATTTTGAATGTCATACACACAATGAATACCATTCTATTTCTTATTACAACTGGAGTGGGCAGGGGTTGCTATGAACATAAATGTTTAAAACCACTGAGTACTGTTATTTACTGGTCTGGATGATATATAAACATATCTATCTACGTTTTTCCTCTAGCCAGGTTTTCCCTACGTAACCAAGTTTTTTCTGCAGCCCCAGCTCAGTAGAATCCACATCCATTCTACTGAGCTGGGGCTGCAGAAAAAACTTGGTTACGTAGGGAAAACCTGGCTAGAGGAAAAACACACATAAACCCTATGAAGAAGTAAGAAAATAGATATCTATATCTATATCTATATCTATATCTATATCCATCCATATCTATCATCTATCTATCTATCTATCTATCTATCTATCTATCTATCTATCTATCTATCTATCTATCTATCTATCTACAGTATCTATCTATCTACAGTATCTATATCTATCTATCTATCTATCTATCTATCTATCTATCTATCTATCTATCTATCTATCTATCATCATCATCTATCTAAACTATAAAAATGCAAATCCACACAACAGCATTCCTAGATGAACTCAATAATGAAACAAGCATAGCAGTAAAAAAAAAAAAGAAAAGGAAACAGTGGCCTGGAAATTGTTAAAAACTGAACAATTCAGAAAAGCTTGGTCACAATTGTTTAAAAGTCATCCTCTTTGCTTTCTTAGGAAAAAAAAAAAAGGAGAATCCAATTTCAATTTCAACATCCAATCCAATTTCAAAGTATAGTACTCCTTCCAGAGTTGTATGATAATAGTTTCAATCTGACAGACTCATAATTGCAACACACCAAAGCACAGAATAACTGGATATGTGATTAATAGACTGCATTTCTGCACCATAAATTTTGCTAGCGCATGCCTCATTATTGACAAAGGATATACTGTATACCCACTAGCAGTTTGTAAGGTCAATGATGGAGTTTATAGGAGGGGAACTGTAAACTTTATTTTTCAAGAGTGCTGAGTGTTGTTCTCACCATCCTACTAATGTGAGAAGCACCTGAGGCTTTGTTTCGTATCTTCTGAACCTGAAAAACACCTTAGAATGAATAATTTATCTGGCAGCGCCTTTGGTTGTGACAATTTAAACACACATTTTAAATAGGTTGTGAGTTCACATGGGCCCACAAATTCAACCATGGGAGCAGATGAGAAACCAAACTACGTGGTCAATTAATTGAAAAAATTTTCCTCCTTTTTTTGTACTCTCTTTGCTGTTGTTGCTGTTAAGGATGAATGTATGTTTTTGTTTTGTTTCATTTCGTTCATTTGTTCGACTGTTTTATAATTTATTTTCTATGATAAAACAAATTTATATATATATTAAAAAAGAAGAGAATCCAAGCTACATGGGAAGAAAAGAACACATGATGATATTCAACTGTTCTAAAACTTCAACACAGTTACAGTTTGGTGGAGGAAACAAATCTTTCAAATTTTTCTTAAAGTTGGCAGTTATATGCCCAGACCTGGAGTGGCTGAAATAAATCAATGAGGTTTCTAACAAAATGAAATTCAACGCAGAGAATAGTAAAATCTTACATTTAGGCAAGAAAAACCAAAAGTACACAAATAGACTGGGTGAAGCCAGGCTTAATAGCAGTAACTGTGAGAGGGATCTTGGAGTCTTAGTGGACAACCAATTAAATATGAGCCAACAGTGTGCAGCGACAGCCAAAAAGCCAACACAATCCTAAATTGCATTAACAGAGGGATACAATCAAGATCAAGTGAGGTACTACTACCACTCTATAAAGCTTTAGTAGGACCCACCTAGAATCCTGCATCCAGTTTTTTTTCACCACACTATAAAAAAAGATGTTGAGACTCTAGAAAAAGATCAGAGAAGAGCAACCAAGATGATTAGGGGACTGGAAGCTAAAACATACGATGAACGGTTTGCAGGAACTGGGCATGGCTAGTCTAGTGAAGAGAAGGACCAGGGGAGACATGATAGCAGTCTTCCAATATTTGAGGGGCTGCAACAGAGAGGAGGGGGTAAACATATTTTCCAAAGCACTTGAAGGCCAGACATGGAATAATGGATGGAAACTGATCAAGGAGAGATTCAACCTGGAAATAAGGAGAAATTTTCTGACAGTGAGAACAATCAACCAATGGAACAGAAGTTGCCTTCAGAAGTTGTGGGAGCTTCATCACCGGAAGCTTTCAAGAAGAGACTAGACTGCTGTCTTTCAGAAATGGTGTAGGATTCCCTGCTTGGGTGGGTGGGGTTGGACTAGATGACCTACAAAGTCCCTTCCAACTCTGTTAATCTGAATCATGTTGCATCCAAATGAAATTTAATGACAATCAAGTTAATTTAAAATTTGTGTGTAAAATTAATCTCCCCCCCCATTAATTCTCCCTTTCTTTCATATTGAACATTGTGATTGGGTGACTGATTTTTAGAGAAACTCCATGGGGGGGGGGGCACCGTCAAATTTGGAAATTTCAGATTACAAGTAGTCCTTGATTTGCAACAGTTTATTTAGTGACGGTCTGAAGTTACAATGGCACTGAAAAAAGTGACTTATTGCTGTTTTTCATATCATTGCATCTCCATGGTCAGGAGATCAAAATATGGACACTTGGCAACTGGCTGATATTTATGATGGTTGCAGTGTCCCGAGCAGGGGGAGATCATGTGATCCGCTTTTGTGACCTTCTGATCATCAAAGTCAATAGGAAACCAGATTCACTTAACAACTGTGTTGTTTCACCTTAACAACTGCAGTGATTTACTTAACAACTGTGGCAAGAAAGGTCGTAAAATGAGGCAAATCTCACTTAACAAATATTTCACTTAACAGCAGAAATTTTGGGCTCAGTCGTAGTCGTAAGTCAAGGACTACCTGTATGGCTCCCTCTTCTACAACTGCCGATTTGAAGCTCTGAAAAGGCGAGCAAGAAATATATCTTCCACCTGGCCTTTTCTTCCTTGCAGCTCTCACATTCACAGCATCCTTTTAACAATTGGTGAATTTAACACAGAAGGAAGCAGAATGACATACTGCATTTATGTACTGAAATGAAAACAAATAAACCTTTCTGTATTAATTTGCCATTCAGCTGATTGAGATTAAGAGCTTCTGCTGTGGTTTAAACAGGCTATTTACGATGTGTATGAATGGAAGCTACCATTAATCTAATCCTGTTACCAAAGTAGCCATTAGAATGGGTTTCCAGTAGAAACAATAAGTACAGTGTTTTTAATCATCATCGTTATCTGTCTAAGGGTGTTGTATTGTCAGTTTGAAATACAGACTGTGCTCCAGGTATATAAGGGCTCCAATTCTTCTATACGTCTGTGCATTATTAGCCTTTTTTTTTTTTTTGGCATAGGCCTACCAGAATGTATAAGTGTTGAACCAAACAGAGATGCCTCTATGTAGGAGAAGGATAGGCAGAGCCTTGAGAGGGGTGGAGTCAAGAGAGGAATCAGTCTGGAGTCATTACATTCCCACAAACAGCCCAAGTCGAAACCCTCTTGAATTCCATTAACTCTTATCTAGCGCCAATTTACTGCTGATCCCTGCCAGAAAACGCCAGACAGCATCTTGCTTCTCATGAAAGAAACCATATTATATCATTTTAAGCTTTTGTGCTTCTATCACTACAAGGAAAGAATGAAGGCAAATGAAGTCCAGGCAGAAGAAGAACATCATGGCTTCAAAATCTAAGAGACCGGTTTGGGCAAAACTCAACAGCACTTTTTCATGCGGCTGTTGATAAAAATAGGATCGCCAATGTCCAATGACAGATATGGCACAAGAAGAAGAAAATCAGTACACCAGTCAGAGTCACTCTCAGTGTGAGATGGACATTACCTAAATTTGATAACCTGTTTAAAATTGAACCAAGAAGATAAGCAGTGAAAATGTAGGGCTTTTTTTAAAATGGAAATCCAGAAATTAAACCAAAAACGTCCCTTAAACTAAACTGAGCAAACTCCATTCTCTTGATAAAATTTTGGTACGTAGCTGACATGTTCTTATTATATTAGAGAGCCAAGTTTCCTGCATTCAATTAAAATATTTATGGACAAAAACACTTTGGGAATTCCTGAACAACAATTTGCCAAGACTTACTAGTAACTGACTTGAGAGAAAGATATTATTTTTCATTAAAATGTAACAATTGCATTTTTCACAGCTAAGGAATGCCTTCTGAAAAGATCTGAGAATTTTAGATTTGTATTAGAAATATAATTAGAAATTAGCCTTGGGGATAAAAGAAACAAAGATAAATGAACAGTTTTAATAACTTGGCTAATATTTAAATCCTATCAAGGCAGAGAATATAAGAATTAGTGTATTTAAACTGTTTTATTTTCTTAAATTAATTTAAAGTGGATATATGTTTTTTAGCTATTCTCTTGATATTATTTTGTACAGACTCACTATATCAAAGCAGCTCACTTAAGCTGATCTGGAACAAAGCAAGGCTACTGCATTTAATTTTCAGGATGTCTAGTGAGGATTTCCTCCCCCCCCGCCCCCCCAAAAAAGTGAGCCAATAGCAGAAGAGACCGATGAGATCAGGAGCTGCTTCCCCAAGCAGGGAAAAAACCCCAAGCAGGGAATCTGCATCCCAGATCTTACCTGGGTAACTCCAGAGCATCATTCAATTCTGTGAGAAAGATAATAGGTTAAGATCCAGAGTGCCAAAATATTCAGAAGGTTAAAAACAGAAGCTTCTGTGACCTTCTGAACCAATGCAATTCGGTGGTTTAGGAGAGAGTCTTGAACTCTGAGATTGAAAGTTGGCCAGTGGAGATGACCTTCTGTGGGAAGCAACATTCTGTGCCCTCTTGTGAGGATTGGACAGAATCTTCGTTGCATTGTTTGATTCACTTTGCTTTCTCCTGAATCTTTTCGCGCATGAAACATTTTTACAGCTGATCTTTGAACTGTTGCTGGAACTCTGCTTCACACCTGGATGGTTGTTGTTTGGCTAGAAGGAAAACAATTTTCTGCAAATGCCACAGATTCTTTGTGGAGTGTAAGGGCGTAAACCTAGTTGTTGAAAGTTTTCTTCCTACGCTTTTCCATGAGCAGCTTCACCCATTAAACGTTCTCTTTGCCATAATAACTAAGTGACAGAAGCTCTGCAGAAATTATTTTCCACAGGTATCTTCTGACTTCTAAAGAAACAGGTCCATTCAACTTCTTTCCTCATTCCACACCCATCTCGCCTTATGATTTGAATTCACGGGGATCTGATTTTGTTTTGGAAGTAAAAGCCAACACTTTCCTCATCCACAATGATCAGACACACCTTTTATTCGCAGAAGTATAGACAGCTAAGAGAGGAAACAAATGTTTCCGAAAGAAACTGACTTACTAAACTTACAAAGAAACAGCAGAGAGATTCATCAAGAACTCTTTTTCATGGCCCTCGAAACTGGAAGTAGAAATCATGGGTACAAGTTGCAGTGACCTAAATTTTGTTAAATGATAAAGGAAAAACTTTTGGTACTGTTAAGATCTGTATAGCTGCAGATCATTTTGTCTCTGGAGGCTGTGGGTTCTGCATCTCTGGAGATTTGTAAGAGGCTGAATTAGCCAACTTCAACTGATACTTCAATTGGTTTTCTTATACACTGCTTCAAGGTGCTGGTACTCACCTATAAAGCCTTTCATGGCATGGGCCCGGAGTATTTGCAGGATCACCTCCTACCGGCCTCCCACCGCCCAGTGCGCTCACATAGGGCTGCCCTCCTCCGGGTCCCCTCAGCCAGACAGTGTCGGCTGGCAGTCCTCAGGATGAGGGCGTTCTCTGTGGTCGCACCGATCCTCTGGAATGGGTTGCCCACCGGACTCCGGATGGCCCCCGACCTCCGCACCTTCCGCGCCGACCTAAAGGCTCTTTCAGCAACTTCCCTGTGCTGCCATGGATTTGAACTTGGGGATTTGGGGATTTTAAATTGGTTTTTAATATTATTTAACTTTATCTATTGTTGGGTTGTTTTATTGTTGTGAGCCGCCCCGAGTCCTACGGGAGAAGGATGGCATATAAATCTGACAAATAAATAAATAAATAAATAAATAAATAAATAAATAAATAAATAAACAAACAAACAAACAAACAAACTGCAGTGAGTCAGTCTAGAACATCTTTGAAGTCCCTTCCCACTCTGCAGTTCTGTGGTTCTTTATCTGAGACACTTCCTCCTCTTCTTAATGCCATGTTAGTTCCAGATGCGTAACGAGAAACTAAGCTGAGTTACAGTGCCATGGCTCCCCACCCCCACCCCAGAAAGACTCAGAAGAGGATCAAATCTTTCACACATCTTCTCCATTTCCCACACTGGCCTTATTATCACTTCCAGTTTTGCAAGCTGTTTGAGCAAGCACCTATCACATCTTTTAGCTTTCAGAAGGGCATGGATATGAAATCAGGCGAAGGCCTTTCAAACAACTAAGCCAATTCCTTTAGGGACTTGTGTCATCTATAATACAGCATCATCTTACATAAGACTTCAGAGAACTTCCTTCTCTTGGGGTATTAAAGGCTGACTTCAGGGAGCTGTCTATGGTCCTGACTTTGCTTAAAGGCCTTTAGTTTGATATATCCCAAAGAGATTCGCCCTGATTACATCCACTGCTCCTTCTAGGCTGAAGGCCTGAGAGAATAGTTTGACAGCCATGAAATAATCATGCCCCATCTTGCAGAAGTCAAACTGTCTGTTTAATTGCAACTCTGAAGCTTTTTGCTTTCAATGCGGTAGAGTTTAGTGTTCTTGATCCAGAGTGCAAACCAGACTGAATAGAGCTAAAATGCGTCAAGTTTGCAATCATGAGTGGCTACTAGCTTGTTTTCGGGTAATTTCCTTTCTTGAGCTATCCCAGTTTGGGTCAGGTACACGCAGATCTCACCTATGGTACAGTGGTCTCCTTCCCATCCAGGGCTGCATTCACATTTTCCATCTTTGCACTTTCCATGCTCCGTGCAGTGAGAGTTGCACGTCCGTTCTTCACAAGTGGGGCCTATCCAACCTTCTTCACACTGGCACACTCCTTTCGCACAAACACCGTGGGCACCGCAATCCAGTGTGCAGAGCTCTGTGAGAAAGACAAAACAGGAGATCCAGTTATTTAAAGAAATATTTAAAAATTGGGACTGTTTGGTGTAGTAGTTAGGTGCTAGCTTAGGTACCAGGAGACTCTGAATTCTAATTCCACCTTGGACACTGGATGACTTTGGGCCAGCCCCCCTCTCTCAGCCCACCTGACAGAGTTATTGTTGTGGTTAAAAATTGGAGGAGGAAGGAGTATTAGGGATGTTTGCTACTTTGAGTTACTTATGAAGTAATAAAAGGTGGGATAAAAATCTAATAAATAAAATATTGAATAGGTTGTTTCCTTGGAATAAGAAAAACAAGTATGGGATGTTTCTGTTGTTGATTCATTTAACCAGCTCTCTAGGAGGTCTACAGGTCAATTTACATCTGTATAGGATTCTTTGAGTGACCAACAATCAGATAACATCATCTATAAGCAAATTATTATAGTTTATAATTCATACTTTGTAGCTTCTTTAACATTTGCATTATGTTTTCCCCCTTTTCACCTGCCTCAAGGAAGCTGTTTTTCATCTAATAGACCTTGGGATTCTCAGGAACAAAAATCATGTCACTATATTGAACTCTACATACCTCAGTCTTAAACGCTTTTAAAAGAAACAATGTTAACACATTTTCATGTTCAGATAGTGAGAGAAGGAACAGAAATCACACATACTGGACCGAACCTTGATCTCCATTTAGTCAAGTGTTGACTAAATTGCATATCGGAATTGTATAAAGAAGTTGTTTCAGTAAATGTGAATTGTATCCTAACAATTCACATTCACATCCTAACAAACAGACAAGATGAGGCACACTTTCAACCATCTATGGGCACAATCCAGCCAAAATCTGACTCCCACGTTTCTAAAAACTGGGTGTAATGGAACTATTAAAATGAGAATGTTGGTAAATGCCTGGTGTCCTAACCTCCAAGGAAATAAATTTGGTCTAGTGGTTAAGCTACCTTGCTAGAAACCAGGAAACTGAGTTCCGGTGCCACTTTAGACATGAAAGCCACCTGGGCGGCTTTAGGCTAATTACCAGGAGGTGGTGAGTTCTAGTCCCACCTTAGGCACCAAAGCCAGTTGGGTGAATTTGGGCCAATCACCAGGAGGTGGTGAGTTCTAGTCCCACTTTAAGCCTGAAAGCTGATTGGATGATTTTGGGTCACTCCCTCTCTGCCCAACACAGGGATGTTGTTGTGAGGAAGACAGGGAGAAAAAGATATCTTGGGTATGGTTGCCACTTTGAATTATTTATATAAATATATTTATATAAAAAAAATAAAGGTGGGGTAAAAACATATCTTAAAAAAAATGAAGATTAACTTAAAGATTTGCAAGATTCCTGGCCTTTTCAGAGCAACATTTCCTGCAGAAAAATCAGTGGGATATAAAATCCCTATTACAATTTAAAAGGTGAAGCATAACTGTATCCTTTATGTTCAAAAACAAATCTGTTTTCGCCAACCTCCTTGTTGGTGTAAGTCTAGTCGCTGATCCTGAAATTTAATTTATTTTGCCTCTGGGAGGCCTACTCGGATCCCACCATGTAGGGTTTCTGTCGGTGTTATTAGCATGGTAGGAAGCTTTAATTGGTTGAATGATTGATTATTCCATTAAAACTTTACAGTGATTAATCAATAGGGGGCAATTTGGTCTGGATGTTTGTGAATTAAGGGCCCTCCTGTTTTACTTTGGAGGCCATTCTTCTTTGTTACTTAAAAGGGAACAAGTTAAAATGTTTTAAAGACAACCTTCCCTTCAAAAAAAGAAGCATTGCCCACTTTTTAGGTTGCCCATTATCTGAAAGAGAGGTGAATAAAGTTGCAGCCCGGAGCACGTTATATTTTTGGTTTAAACCAGGGGTGAAATCCAGCAGGTTCTGACAGGTTCCGGTGGCGGAAATTTTGAGCAGTTTGGAGAACCGGCAAATACCACCTCTGACTGGCCCCAGAGTGGGGAGGGAATGGAGATTTTGCAATATCCTTCCCCCAGTAGTGGGGAGGGAATGGGGATTTTGCAGTATCCTTCCCCCTGGAGTGGGGTGGAAATGGAGATTTTGTAGTATCCTTCCCCTGCCACGCCCACCAAGCCACACCACGCCCACCAAGCCACGCCTACAGAACCGGCAGTAAAAAAAAATTGGATTTCACCACTGGTTTAAATCGATCAAGTTGCTGTAATAAAACTTCTTGCGATGGGGCTGAGTCGGTGAATCCAATATTTTAATCAGTGAAAGCAAATGTTTAGTTGATTAACCAGCTGATTAAAGCTTAATGCATGCAATGTTAAATATAAAGTAAACAACCCTAAATAAGCTTCACAGCACAATTCAGCTTCATTTCCCAGTAATTATCAGGTTTTTTAAAACTTTAAACTGTCAGAAAACTATGTTCAGATACAGCTGTAAACCACAAGCTAAAAAAACAACATCTGTTAGTTTCAAGAGGCAGTTTCTAGGAACTTTCTCCTTCTCATCAAAAAGGGGATCACAATTATGTTTTCTCATTTACATGAGCAAAAACTCATATGCATACCCCTTTGTTGTTAGATGTTTCAACAAAACCTGTTATCGGGTGCAGGTTTTTTTTTTTAACAAGGCAGCTCAATTGCAATGCAAATGAAAAGTGATAATGATATTTAAGACGCTGACAGTTGTAGCTTTCGCTGGGGTTCATTTGGATTTTAGGGATCATAAGCAGCAACATTAATTGAACTTGAGAAATATCATTTGATATGTCAGAATGGAACAGAATAGTCCAACCAGAATAGTCATCTTCTAGACCAACCTCCTGCTCAGGCAGGAAACCGTATACCATTTCAGACAAATGGTTATCCAATCTCTTCTTAAAAACTTCCAGTGTTGAAGCATCCACAACTTCTGGAGGCAAGTCGTTCCACTGGTTAATGGTTCTCACTGTCAGGAAATTTCTCCTTAGTTTTAGGTTGCTTCTCTCCTTGATTAATTTCCATCCATTGCTTCTTGTTCTATCTTCAGGTGCTTTGGAGAACAGGTTGACCTCCCTTTTCTTTGTGGCAGCTCCTCAAATATTGGAACACTGCAACCATGGCACCCCTAGTCCTTCTTTTCTTTAAACTAGGTAAAAGCAAAGGTTCCCCTTGTACATATGTGCTAGTCGTTCCCAACTCTAGAGAGCGGTGCTCATCTCCGTTTCAAAGCCGAAGAGCCAGCGCTGTCCGAAGACGTCTCTGTGGTCATGGGGCCAGCATGACTAAATGCCAAAGGGGCATAGAATGCTGTTATCTTCCCACCAAAGGTGGTCCCTATTTTTCTACTTGCATTTTTTACCTGCTTTCGAACTGCTAGGTTGGCAGAAGCTGGGACAAGTAACTAGAGCTCACCCCATTATGCGGCACTAAGGATTCGAACCACTGAACTGCCGACCTTTCAATCGACAAGCTCAGTGTTTTAGCTTCTGAGCCACCACATCCCTTTTTTTCTTTAAACTAGACATACTCAATTTCAGCAACAGTTCTTTATATGTTTTAGCCTCCAGTCCCCTAATCATCTTGTTTGCTCTTCTCTGCACTCTTTCTAGCGTCCCCACATCTTTTTTACATTGTGGTGACCAAAACTGGATACAGTACTCCAAGTGTGGCCTTACCAAGACATTATAAAGTGGTATTAACACTTCATGATCTTAATTCTATCCCTCTGTTAATGCAGCCTAAGACTGTGTTGGCTTTTTTGGCAGCTGCAGCACACGGCTGGACTCCAAGATCCCTCATGTCATTAAATTAAATTAAATAAATAAATGTCATTTCAGAACTGCATTAATATAATGCAACTAGTCCTCAACTTACAATCATTCATTTAGTGACCATTTGAAGTTGCAACAGCACTGAAAAAAAGTGATTTACAACTGGTCTTTGCACTTACGACTATAGTAATATCCCCATGTTCACATGATAAAAATACAGGTGCTTGACAACTGCTATGCTTTTACAATGCTTGCAGTGTCCTGTGAATTTCTGACAAGCAAAATCAGTGAGGGAAGGTCAGATTTGCTTAATGACCACATGATTCACTTAACAACTGCAATGATTTGCTTAACAACCAAGGCAAAAAAGCTTGTAAAATTGGGCGCAACTACTTTGGTGAGTACTGTGGTGGTGTGGTGGTTAGAATGCAGTATTGCAGGTTAATTTTGTCCACTGCCAGGAGTTTGATCCTGGCTGGCTCAAGGAACTCGGCCTTCCATCCTTCCGAGGTCAGTAAAATGAGGATCCAGATTGTTTGGGGGCAATATGCTGACTCTGTAAACCGCTTAGGGCACTATGAAGCGGTATGTAAGTCTAAGTGCGATTCTGCTTAGCAACAGAAATTCCGATCCCAATTATGGTTGAAAATCAAGGATTACCTGCAATCAAATACAGGACACCACTAACCTTAAGCATGGACTTTATTTGAAGTAACATGGACAGGACTGGAAATTTACTCTTTTTAAAAATGCATCCTATATTAGTCATTTCTGTTAGCAGAATGTACCATCTTTATAATTCGAAACTTGAGGAAATGAATGCGGCATCAGCATACCTTGCCTGTTTCCTGACACAGAATGATTTCATTTTTTCTGGATTTCTATCTTGGTTATGTCAGCAAGTTTGCTGTTGACTTGTAAGACCCTTTCCCTTCACCTGCTGCACTAACGTAATGCAATGCTGTACTAACATATGAAGTGTTGCTAGGCTCTGCTTCACTCTTGGCTGGTTGTTGCTTGGCTAGAAGGAAGACACCTGTCTGCAGGTACAGTGATTTCTTTGTGTAAAAAGGGGAAATACAGAAGATAAAAGCGTTCTTGCCATTCCTTTCCGTGAACACAGTAACAGAATAATAGAGTTGGAAGGCACCTCGGAGGTCATCTAGTCCAACCCCCTGCTCAACAGAAGACTCTATACCACTTCAGACAAATGGCTGTCCAGTCTCTCCTTAAAAGTCTCCAGTGATGGAGCACCCAGAACTTCTAAAGGCAAGCCATTCCACTGATTCTGTTAGGAAATTTCTCCTTAGTTCTAGGTTGCTTCTCTCTTTGATTAGTTTCCATCCATTGCTTCTTGTCCTGCCTTGAGGTGCTTTGGAGAATAGCTTGACTCCCTCTTCTTTGCGGCAGCCCCTGAGATATTGGAACACTGCTATCATGCCTTCCCTAGTCCTAACAGTAAAGACAATTAACCAGCTTGCCTTCAGAAATTGTGGGCGCTCCATCACTGGAGTTTTTTAAGAAGAGACTGGACAGTCACTTGTCTGAGATGCTATAGGTCAGTGATGACTAACCTTTGTGCTATTGTGTGACAAAAGCGTGGGTCACGTGGGGAGGGGGTTGTGTGCGTGTGCATGCGACCCCCCCCGCACTCCTCCCGCTTTTGGCATGTGATGGCATGGTGGGCCCATTTTTTGCCCTCCCCAGGCTGCAGAGGCTTTCTAGGAGCCTGGGGAGGGTGAAAATGGCCTTCCCCAGCCCCCTTGAGGCCCTCCGGAGGCCAGAAATGGCCCGTTTGCCAACTTCCGGTAGGCCAGGAAGGCCTGTTTTTCTCTCTCTCCAGGCTTCAGAGCCTTTCTAGGAGCCTGGAGAGGGCGAAAACGGCCCTCTGGAGGCAGGAAACAGCCTGTTTCCCTACTTCTGGTAGGCCCAGAAGGCCTGAAAATCAGCTGAGCTTGCATGCCCACTGATATGGCTCCGCATGCCATAGCTTTGCCATCATGGGTATAGGCTCTCCTGTTTGAGCAGGAGGCTGGACTAGAAGACCTCCAAGGACCCTTCCAGCTCCTGTTCCATTCCGTTCCGTTCCATTCCGTTCCATTCCATTCCATTCCATTCACTAAACATCCCAATTCCAGCAACCCTTCTTCATATGTTTTAGCCTCTAATTATCTTTGTTGCTCTTTTCTGCATTTTTTCTATTCTCAACATCTTTTCTAGACTGTGGTGACCAAAACTGGATGCTGTATTCCAAGTGTGAATACTGTATTAGAATACTCAACTTCACTCGTTAAACATTCTCTTGTACACAATAACTGTGCAACAGAAACTATTTCAGCAAATATCACCTCAATCTTTTTCTGACTTCTGAGGAAACAAATCCACTTTTCATCACCCATATCTTTCCTAAACTTGTTCCATACCCATCCTGCCCTGAATACTAAAATGCGATAGTTAGCTAAATTGGGAGAGAAATATTTGCCTCACTAACTTTCTGGTAGGAATAACCATTTTGCTCACCAAGGTTTCATTTGCACATATTTTATCATGACTTCTGAATTTGGTGAACATTAATCCAGAAATTTATTTTGAATGGATTGAAAGAAAGATAAGGGACAAGGCACCCATGTGAGCAGACCTGATTTTACAACCATTTTTACGGTGGCCATTAAGTGAAACACATGATTGTTAAGTGAACAATTTATGACTTCATGAAGTCATAAATGCAATGCTATTGTCCCAAATGAGCATTTTTTGCTGAAAATCAGCAAAAAACCATCACGAATCGCATTCATATGAATGTGAGATGCCGCAACCAGCTATAAAAGTGATCTGGCTGCCAAGCTCCTGACAACTGGTCATGTGACCATAGGGAGGGGGCACAGTACGTTTTACAATGGCCGGCAGTGCTTTACAGGCCATAAAGCATCCTTTCCGAGGCCGTTGTAACTCTGAACCATCATTAAATGACCAGTTATAAGTTGAGGACTGCCTATACCCGTGATGGCGAACCTATGGCACGTGTGCCACAGGTGGCATATGTAGCCATAGCGGTGGGCACGCGAGCTCAGCTCCAGTGCGCATGCCCGCACCGGCCAGCTGATTTTCGGGCCTTTTGGGGCCCACCAGAAGTAAGGAAACAGGCTGTTTCCTGCCTCCAGAGGGCCTCAGGGTGGTGGTGGGGATGGCTGTTTTCACCCTCCCTAGACTCCTAGAAAGGATCTGGAGGCTGGGGAGAGCAAAAAACGGGCCTTCCGGTCCTACAGAAAGTTGGGAAATGGGCCGTTTTCGGCATCCGGAGGGCCTCTGGTGGGGGGAGGAGGGGGAGGCCATTTTCACCCTCCCCAGACTCCTAGAAAGGCTCTGGAGGCTGTGGAGAGCAAAAAACGGGCCTACTTTTATGTAGAATTATGGATGCGGGTACACACATGTATGACCCCCCCCCCCCCGCTCCTGGCATGTGATGGCAAAAAGGTTAACCTTCACTCGCCTATACATTTGGCAACTCCACTCCCTGATTATTTCTTCTTCAATGACACCTGCCAGTAAGAAATGCAACTGCAACCATTTTCATTCTAGTGCTTACAGTAGGAACAAAAGCACATTGTGGGTAGATAGACCTCAAAGACATTGGGGGAGGGGCAGGGGTGGGCTGCTGGGGGTTCGCAGGGGTTTGAGAGAACCTATAGCTAACATTCTGTGCAGTTTGGAGAACCCCCAAATCCCACTCCAGCTGGCCACACCCACCCTGCCCCTCGCGGCCCATTTTGGATGCAGATAAGTGCAGGGCGCATGCAGAGGCTGAGGGAGGGTGAAAAACGGACCTATCGGAAGTTTGGGAAAGCCAAAAATAGGCCCGTTTGCAGCCTCCAGAGGGCCTCCAGAGCCTGGGGAGGCCGTTTTCACCCTCCCGAAGGCTCAAGGAAAGCCGCCGGTGCCTTTGAGCAAAAATGCTCCCCCTCCCGTGGTGCAGGAGGCTAACTAGGCCACACCCACCATGGTCACGCCCATCCAACAACCAGGCAGAGAACCGCTTGCTAAAATTTTTGAAGCCCACTCCTGGGGAGGGGAGAGAAAATGATAGCAGGTGGGGTGGGCCAATCCCATTGGGAGAAGATAGTTCCTCAGGTAACCTGTAACCACACCATGGTTGCTACATGTCTATGGAGATTCTCAGTCATCCAGGTCATGGTTGTCCCAAAGGTGCTTTCTTTGTTTTTCCAAAAGGGAACTGGACTTTCTGGTTTTGCTTTGAAGATGTTTCGCTTCTCATCCAAGAAGCTTCTTCAGCTCTGACTTTCCCACCATCCAGTTAGAGCTGAAGAAGTTTCTTGGATGAGAAGCGAAACGTCTTCAAGGAAAAAACAGAAAGTCCAGTTGGCTCTTGAAAAAAAAACACCTCTGGGACATGGTGGCTACAGTTCCTTGGCCATGGAACCTGGCATGGTTGAGGGAATGATGGGATCCTAAAGGACCAAATCTTGTAAATTTAAAACAAGACCTAATTTTCAGGGAAAAAATATAAGTTGCATGACTCAGACATGTTGTGGTTCTTCTCTCTCTCTCTCTCCATCTCTCTCTCATCACCTATTTATCTTTCTATCTATCCATCCATCCCTCCATATCCATCTCTCACTCTCATCATCTATTTATCTATCTAACCTTCTACCTATCATCCATCCATCCATCCATCCATCCTTCCATCAATCCAACCATCTCTCACTCTCATCTATCTATCTATCTATCTATCTATCTATCTATCTATCATCTATCTATCTATCTATCTATCTATCTATCTATCTATCTATCTATCTATCTATCATCCATCATCCATCGATTAATCTCTCTTTCTCTCTCTCATCATCTATCTGTCTGTCTGTCTGTCTATCATCCATCCATCCATCCATCCATCCATCCATCCATCCATCCATCCATCCATCCATCTATCCATCTCTCTCTCATCATCTATCTACTATCTATCTATCTATCTATCTATCTATCTATCTATCTATCTATCTATCTATCTGTTTTATTGTTTTTAACCTTGTAAGCCTCGTGGTGAGATGTGCGGCAAATAAATCTAATAAATAAATAAGAACCAATAAACACATAAAATCTCTTCTGATGCTGCTCTTCCCCTTTCACACTATGAGACTGTTAACAGGTAGTCCTTGACTTACAGCAGTTCATTTAGTGACCGTCCAAAGTAACAATGGTACTGAAAAAAAGTGACTTATGACCATTTTTCACAGTTACAACCTTTGTAGCATCCCCATGAACACGGGATCAAAATTCAGATGCTTGGCAACTGGTTCATACTTATGACAGTTTCTGTGTCCAAAGGTCATGTGATCCACTTTTGTGACCTTCTAACAAGGCAAGACAATGGGGAAGCCAGATTCACTTAACAACCGGGTTACTAACTTATGAACCGAGGCAAGAAAGGTTGTAACATGTCTCACTTAACAACAGAAATTTTGGGCTCCTTTGTGGTCATAAATCGAGGATTCGCTGTATGTCCTCAAGAGGCATTTATTCCACTGCATGACTTAAATGGAGCCATCGTAGATATATTTTTCTTTTCCAAAAGAGAAAGAAAAAAAAGTCTTCTCAAAGTTAACTTAAGTTCAGACATGAAAGTACAAAAACAGAATGTTCTACTGCCGTTCCATTATGATTTCACGTATATATTTGAATTCTGGAAGCTGATTAATTTTTATCACTGTGATAAATATTGATTCTGAAGAGTTCTTGCTTGGTTTGTTCTGCTCCTTTTCTTAAAAGGAGACAACTGAACCTACATTAATTTAAGAAGCATTAAGAATTCACTTTGGATCCTTCATTTTAATTACTTAAACCAACACAGTTCTCTAAGGTATTTCTTCCCTTAATAACTTCTGACTTGTGCAATATATGAAAAGTAAAATTAACGCTAAATATTTTATAATCCATACATAAGGATCTCTCTCCACCAAAACATTTGCTAAAGTACATTTTTATATAAATTAAATTCATAACATTAGTCACTGCTGGTTAATTTATGCATTATTGTAGTGAGATAGAAAATTGTGTCATCCAACAATTCCCTTTTAGGTTGCCATGCTATCTGCATTTTTGTTATCTACAATGTCATTAACTGCAGTAGATATAGAATGTACGGTTGTACGTATGTGCTTTTATATCAATAAGTTTTAGAGAACAATACCGATTATCAATCTTGTACATGTGCTTAATTGCCCAGGGAAATGAAAGATTCTGACTTCATATGATTGTCTTCTTCTTACTTCTTTTATTTCCCACCTCAGTGAAAATGAGCCAGTACTGAAGCTATATTTACACCCAGACAAAATTTTATATTTTAACATTCATTCATTCAGAGTAGGTGCTACCCAACTCAGAGTTGGTCTCCTCCGGGTCCCGTCAGCTAAACAATGCTGGCTGGCGCGCCCGCAGGGGAGGACCTTCTCTGTGGCTGCCCCAGCTCTCTGGAACCAGTTACCTCCTGAGGTCCGGACCATCCCCACCCTATTGGCCTTCCAGAAAGCGGTGAAGACCTGGCTTTTCTGGCAGGCCTGGGGCCGTTGATCTCGCTCTTGCGATCATGTGAGATCCGGCCATGAATGGTGTGAATGGGTTTTAATGTTTTAATTTTTAAATGTTTTTATAATGGTTTTTAAATGTGTTGTAAGCCGCCCTGAGTCTTCGGAGAAAGGCGGCATATAAATTGAAATAATTAAATTAAATTAAACTCCTGAATCAAGCTGGACTCTAGATAGCTCACAATACAAAGCAAAATATTTTTCACTATTATTCTGTGAAAGGATTAGCCACTGACATCACTGTTGCCCTGGGAACGCCCAGTTAGGGTTTCATTTCATGTCCCCAGCTGGAGTGAAGGACAAGAGCTCAACCCCACCCCAAGGCAATGCTTGGGTCTCAAACATGGGCTTGCTAATCGCCTGCCCAGCCTCCCAACCACTCAAGCCGCTGGTCTACAAGGCAACATTAAAAATATGACAAATAAACAGGTAGCAGATCCAAATCAATGAGTAAAACATATATCAAAAACAAAAAAACTTTATATATAAAAAAAGAGTAAAACATATACCAAGGACAGAGAATATTTACAGCTCAGGGTTGAAATGAGGGGTCCTTGGTGCTCTCTGAGCTTGCTTGTTTTCTTGCAGATGTTTCATTACCCAACTAGCTAACATCATCAGTGCTAATACTAGACATCAGCTATCAGAGAACATTAAGGACCCCTCACTCACATATACACCAAACAGGGGCTACAATCACTCTATCTCATAGTTTGGGAGAAGAGTCAGGTTTTTAAGGCTCTCTGAAACACCATCCAAGTGGGAACCACCTGGATTCCAAGGAAATCTTCAATCTCAGGAACTCTGAGAGAGTCAGAGAAATTTTGCTAGTGCAGGTGAGAAAGTAAATTTCTTTTGCAGTTCCTTTTATTTTTTTTATATCCAGAATCAGACTATTAAACTTTCCCTGAAATTTGACCACCTTAGCAACACACATATCTGGAGGAAAATACTCTACTTTTAGAGGAACACGGTGGCTCAGTGGCTAAATTGCTGAGCTTGTCGATCAAAAGGTCAGCAGCTCAGCGGTTCGAATCCCTAGTGCTATGTAACGGGGTGAGCTCTTATTACTTGTCCCAGCTTCTGCCAACCTAGCAGTTCGAAAGCAGGTAAAAAAATGCAAGTAGAAAAATAGGGAACCACCTTTGGTGGGAAGGTAACAGCGTTCTGGGCGCCTTTGGCATTTAGTCATGCCGGCCACATGACCACGGAGATGTCTTCGGACAACACTGGCCCTTTGGCTTTGAAATGGAGATGAGCACCACCCCCTAGAGTCAGGAACGACTAGCACATATGTGCGAGGGGAACTTTTACCTTTTTACTCTCCTTTATCCAAAAGTAAACTGTTTAATGCATTTGAGATGGATCAGAGCCAAGAAACCTTACCGGATGAGCAGTCAGAGCCTGTCCACTTTGGGTCACAACTACACAGTCCTGTCTCCAGGACAAATGTGCCATGGCCGGAACATTGTTCTTGACAGATGGGAAGTGATGTTTCACAGTTGACTCCACCCCAGCCCATGGAACAGTGGCATTCTCCCTGGACACAGACTCCGTGACCAGAACACATAGGGTCTAAGCAGTCCTCTGAAAGATAAAATAGGGAAGCAAGGACATGAAATAGCCAACAGAAATCAAGTAAAAATATTCTTACGTTTTCAAGGATAAGATTGAAGGCAAACACACCCTTCCTTTGAAGCTTTAGATTGTCAAACTGTAAAGCAAACTACGTTACAATTAAGGGACAAAGGAAGGTTTAGCAGGGTCCAGACCTTCTGTATATATATATATATAAAATTTTGTATTTATTTATTTAGTCATGTTTATGTATTGTATATTGGAGGTGGTGACTCTTTGACAGCTGTATGCAACAAAATTTCATTTTAAAGTATGCTGATTAGTGTACATTCAAAGTGACAATAAATTCTATTCTATTCTATTCTGTTCTGTTCTGTTCTGTTCTGTTCTGTTCTGTTCTGTTCTGTTCTGTTCTGTTCTGTTCTGTTCTACTCTACTCTACTCTACTCTACTCTACTCTACTCTACTCTACTCTACTCTACTCTACTCTATTCTTCAGTGTTTAGTAGGGTCCAGACATTCAGTCAGAACTTTCATAGCATTAACTCTCACCAACCCCACCCAGTTGGGTGGATCTGAAGGAATTACAATAGCTTTCTAAAATTGCTGATGTCTTTTACCCAACAGATTAATCTGTGTAAAGTTTTTGCTATCAGTAGAAACATGGTAATTCTTCAGCTAGAAAATTACTTTCTCCGTTGCTGGAAATCATACCAAGAGGAACTTTAACACTCATACAGTTTTGGAATTAACATGTTTAATTCCAAATAAGTAACGGCTCCATATTAGCTATATTCATCTCATGGTGAGATGGACAGCAAATAAATTTAATACATAAATTAAATTAAATAAACAAATATTGCTTTTATTTTAATCTGCTAATTCATTTTTCAAACGTTTTTTGTATCCTATGTAAGTGGAGTGAATGTTTAACTTTCTTTCCTTTAAGAACAAGAAAAAAAGGAAGGCAGTAAAAGTCACGATTGAACAGGATGCTGGATTTTATCAGCGGGCAGAAGTTTCCAGCAAGAATCATTCTACATTCAGAATAACATGTTTGGGAGGTACAAGCAGTCCTTGACTTACAACAGTTTATTTGGTGGCCATCCAAAGTTACAACGGCACTGCAAAAAGTGACTTATGACCATTTTTCACACTTACAACCATTGTAGCATTCCCGTGGTCATATGATCAAAATTTGGATACTTGACAGCTTGCACATAATTATGATGGTTGCAGTGTCCCGGAGTCATGTGATTACTTTTTGTGACTTTCTGATAAGCAAAATCAATGGGGAAGCCAGATTCACTGAACAGTGTTACTAACTTAATAAGTGCAGTGATTCACTTAACCACTGAGGCAGGAAAGGTCACTAAATGGGGCAAGACTCACTTAACAAATTCTCGCTTAGCAACATAAATTTTGGGCTCAATTGTGGTCTTAGGTCAAGGACTATCTGTAGAATTCAAGGCCCGAGGGCCAGATTCGACCCACGGGGTGCTTAGATCTGGCCTGAGGGGCCGCCCTGGTGAAGGACTGGCCTGCGGTGCATGAGCATGAGAAGGCTGCAGGTGGCCCTTGCAAGCTCTATTTTCACTAGTAGAGAGCTCAGGCCACCACAGGTGCCCTCGACATGAGTGATGTTGAGCTGGCCACACCTAGTCTGGCCACGCCCACCCTGGCCCTCTGAGGTCAAACACAACCCTGATGTGGCCCTCAATGAAATCAACTTTGACACCCCCGCTGTAGAACATCCCATGAGAAAGCCTTTTGCACACCCCTTTTGGCCCTCAGTGTGATGGTTTTTTAAGTACTGATCCTTTTGACACTTTTATAAGTAGTTTTTGTTCCAAGAACAAAAAGGAGACCAACCTTCTTCGCATATCTCTCCTTTATAACCTGGGACGCAAATGCAGATTCCCATGATACATGTGCCATGACCAAAGCAGGTGGGGTCGATGCACTGCTCCTCTGGGACATCACATTCTGCTCCCTTCCACCCATTGCGACAAACACAGTGACCCTGTTCGTATTCCCCGTTTCCGCTGCATAAAACTGGGCAGGAATCTGTGGAAGGAAGATGCAACTCGGCGTTAATCATCTGCATCAGATCATGTCCTCCTCCAAGAAGCTTCTGCAATTCTAACTTTCACAGAGAAGCGAAACATTTTCAAAAGAAAAAAAATAAAATAAACCACCGCATCTCCTTTTTAGGTGACGTTTTGACTAAGTCTCATTCGTCATCTTCAGGCTGGTGTCTTCGGCTTCATGCTTCTAGGAGCAACTGCAATTTCCCCTAGAAGCACGAAGCCGAAGACACCAGCCTGAAGATGACGAATGAGACTTTGTCGAAACGTCGCCAAGACACTTCCAATTTTACGCGGGAGAAAACCCGAATAACCAAAGACCTACATACAAACACCCGCGAAAACCTCAGAATATATATATATATATATATATATATATATATATATATATATATATATATATATATATATATATTTGTTTTCTCAGGTTTTCGCGGGTGTTTGTATGTAGGTCTTTGGTTATTCGGGTCTTCTCCCACGTAAAATTGGAAGTGTCTTGGCGACGTTTCGACGAAGTCTCATTCGTCATCTTCAGGCTGGTGTTCTCGGCTTCGTGCTTCCAGGAGCAATGTGAGATCGCAGCTGTCTCTTCCTTTTAACTGCTAGTGGGGGTGTGAGCTGATTGGGTGGGAACTTGGCTGTGTTCTGATTGGGTGGAGGTGTGTTCTGATTGGTTAGGGGCTCGGCTGTGCTCTGATTGGATGGGGGGTTGGTTGTGCTCTGATTGGCTGGGGGTGTGTTCTGTTTGGGTGGGGGCTTGGTTGTGCTCAGCTTAGTCTGAGTTGCAGGGGGATTTGAGCTGGTGAGCTGCGTTGTTGTTGTTTGGCTTCGTGTTTGTGGCCGTGCGAGCTCTTCATGGTGGGTGTCAGTCTGCTTCATGTATGGATTGGAGAGGTTTAAAGTGGCTAATGATGCAGCTGCAGTCTGGCTTCTGGTCCTTGGTCGTGGCTCATTATCAGTGTGGGTTTGAGTCTGCTTTCTGCGTGGATGTGTGGTGGTAACATCCTGTGTGGCTCTCGTGAGTGTGGGTCTGGTGTCATTCGTCGTGTTAGGGACCCGTTTGTCAATAAGGGCGGGTTTCCAAATGGCTGGTAGGCGGGAGGTATCGTCTCGTTTGTTCATGCTGTGTGGGCGTTTTTCTATCTCGATGGCTTCTCTGATTATTCTGTTGTTAAAGTGTTCAGTTTTGGCGATAGTTCTGGTCTTTTTAAAGTCAATATCATGTCCTGTGGCTTTAAGGTGTTGGACCAGGGAAGAAGTTGGTTCTTCTTTTCTGACTGAGTTCTTGTGTTCTTCTATGCGTGCACTTATTCGTCTGTTGGTTTGTCCGATGTATGTGGTGGGGCAGGCGGTGCATGGGATTTCATATACTCCTTGATTTTCTAACTCAATTTTGTCTTTGGGGTTCCTTAGGATGGTGGATATTTTTCGGTTTGTGCAGAATGCTGTCTTGATGTTATGTTTGTGGAGGATTTTGCTTATTCTGTCTGTGGTGCCTTTTATGTATGGGAGGAGGGCTTTGCCGTTTTCTTGTTCTGTGTCTTGGATTTTAGTGCGGGTTTCTTTTTGGATTAGGTTGGTGATCTTATTTCTTTGGAATCCATTGGATGTTAGTACGTTAGTGAGGGTGTGTAGTTCAGTTTTTAGGTGTTGTTCGTCAGCTAAGCATTTTGTTCTGGAAATGAGTGTCTTGGCTACAGAGTTGATCTGGGCAGGGTGGTGGTGTGAGAGTGCATATATATATATATATATGCATATTCTTTCTAGCCAGGTTCCACCTATGTAAGCTAAGTTGTTCTTCAGCCCTAGCTTAGCTTACATAGGTGGAACCTGGCTAGAAAAAATATGCACATAAAAGCCTATGAAAAAAGAAAAAGACACACACACACACACACACACACACACACATATATATATGTTTTATATATAAATATACATAAGTATTGAATACATGAACAGTGTGGCATCTGGGTATCACTAGTTTTGACACAAAATAATATTGATAGTTACATTAATCATATCATGTTTTTCTGAAAATAAGACCCTGTCTTACATTTTTTTGAACCCCGAAATAAGCAGTTGGCCTTATTTTCGAGGAGGTCTTATTATTTTGGGGCTCCTGATGCAAGACGGGGCGCCTCATGCCATCTTACCTGATTTCCAGCTCTGTCTCCCTAACCCTAACCAGAGGAAATGGCGGGGACCGGCTGCGCATACATTTAAATATTTTTTGGGAGGGCTTATTTTAGCGCATGCACTCAAAAGCCCGATTGGGCTTATTATCCGGGGATGTCTCATTTTCGGGGAAACAGAGTACTCACATAATTATAATAATATTATAGATGTTAAAACTAAAGTTATTGACATGTTAGTATTTGCTTCACCATGTATATAATCCTTCATCATTTAATTATTCAATATGTTAATAACAAAATGTTAATAACACAATACTAATAACCATAGTAATATTATTTAAGTATACATAATAAAATCATCTTTCAACTTCTAATCTTTACATCTGCGTATCAATTTTAAAATATTATGCATAATAATATTTTACCCCTTTCTAGTTTCTACCTCTATTCTAATTCTTAATAGATATAAATCTTATATTCGGAGGTAATTCTATTCCTATCCAGGGATGATGGAGCATCTCCAGAGACATGTAGGAATGTTTGTGTATTTGGGTGAGTGGGTTCAGTTTCAGAGCCGTACCTCGTGCACAATCAGGACCGAGGAATCCTGGGAAACAGTGGCAGTGGCCAGAAATGCATTCTCCGTTCCCATTGCAGTTAGTAGAACAGTCATCCATGACTTCTGTTCACAGAAAGACCAAAACAAAACAAAACAAAACAAACAAGAAATGCATACCGGGTGTGAAAGCTATCTTCCCAAACAAGGCATAGCACACCATACAATCATTTGGCAGGCGATGGCAATGACTAATCCCATTCCTAGTACTCTGGACCATTGTAAATTAAGGCAGGGATCCCCCAACCTGTGGGCTGAAGCCCACTACCAAACAGTGGCCTATTCACAACTAGGCCGCAGGAATGGTGGGTGCCCCACTTTTTTTTTAAAAAAAATTGATTTATATGCTGCCCTTCTCCGGAGACTCAGGGCGGCTTACAATGCGTTAAGCAATAGCCTACATACTTTTGTATATTTATACAAAGTCAGCTTATTGCCCCCATAATCTGGGCCCTCATTTTACCTACCTTAGAAAGGATGGAAGGCTGAGTCAATCTTGAGCCTGGTGAGATTTGAACTTGCAGTAATTGCAGGCAGCAGATGTAAGTGGATGTTAATAACAGTGCTTTAGTCTGCTGAGCCACTAGAGCTCACTTGTGTGAGAGGCAGGTGCATGGGAGAGTGGCGGGCACATAAGCGGGGGGCACACATGCTCGTAGCTCCGCTCACACAAATGAAGCTGTTCACATGCACGCATGTGCACCTGCGGGCTGTCATCCACTACCAGGCCAGGCCTATTCGCAACTAGGCCGCATGAGTGGCGGGAGCACCCAGCCCAACTCACTCAAGCAGCGGGCACCTGCCCCTCACACAAAAGCATCTCCTCTTCCCTCTCCGACCAACCCAGAAAGGTTGGGGAATGCTGAATTAAGGTATCTCTCCAACAATGGGTAAATATATTGTCTCAACATATAATCAGGGATGGGCTGCTGGGGGTTCGTAGGGGTTCGGGAGAACCTCTAGCTAAGATTCTATGCAGTTCAGAGAACCCCTAAATCCAACTTCTGGCTGGCCCCGCCCACCCGTCCCCTCCCAGGAGTCCCCACACAGCCCATTTCGCATAAGTGCAAGGTGCGGACGGAGGCTCGGGGACGGTGAAAAACGGGTGTCTCAGAAGTTCGGGAAGGCTGGAAATGGGCCTGTTTCTGGCCTCCAGAGGGCCTCCGGAGTCTGGGGAGGCTGTTTTTGCCCTCCTGGAGGCTCAAAGAAAGTCTCCAGAGCCCAGGGAGGGCAAAAATGCCCCTCCCACTGTGGTGCAGGAGGCCGACTAGGCCGCGCCCACCATGGTCATGCCCACCCAGCAACCAGGAAGAGAGCCCCTTGCTAAAATTTTCGAAGCCCACCCTTGCATATAATGGCTTGGTTGTCTCAGCCATTAACTTTTGCAGTTCTAATTCTAACCTAACTTCGGTCCTCGCTCCATATTTAAGAGGTCCCTAAAGGGACAGGCATAAATGCCTGGTGTGCGTATCATCCATGTCACATTTTGATTTTCTTATTTTCTTTGTTCGAAAAGACCTGGAGGCCTTGAGTTTGATACCCTGAATTAGTCCAATGAATTTCAGATTAATTTCAGACGTTAAGACTGGAAATTTGCCTTTCAAAGATCTAGTATCTACCTCACTGAGCACTCCCACCTTTCCAAAAAGTCAATGAAACCCACCCATGCACTTTCTAATGATATCACTATAATGACTACAGTTGCAAATCTCCAGACGTTTGGGAAGCCAGCTTGATTCACTACAGTGGTTCAGGTACAGCATGCAACATTATTGGGGTCTTTTACAAGCCAGAATCATAAACCAGGATTTCTTGGATAATGAATTCTGCTTGGCTTGGGAGCCACCATCCATGATTCTCAGATACAGCTGAAATTTTAAGCATCCTTGTTCATGGAAAGCGCAGATAATCGAGAATTGAAGCTTCACATTTCATCTGAACATATCCTGCTGTCTTTGCAACCAAGCATTCCTATTTAAATTAATCTTAAACTCCACGGTACTGAGACCACCAGAAAAATGTGAATGTTCCCATGCTACTGTATAATTGCATTTCAGAATTTCATGTCCCCAACTAATCTGGAAAGAAAATCAAATTCTGAGTGGCAGGTGGCCTCTTTCTTCTGTGAAAAAGTAACCGAGTTTATATATCATGCTAAGCCATTTCAATTTGTTTTTTTAAAAACAATCTGGTTTAGTCAAAGTATAAATCCTGCCAATTGTAATTATTCACACTAATCTTGTTTATATAAACTGATTCAGTGCCTTTCCCAACCTAATAAATCCCAAATATGTGGAGCTGATGAAATAATGATCACACACATTGTTGTGGCCCGTCAGCCAGCCAGCAAAGCTGGCAGCAGATTCGGACAATGAGGAGGTTGGGGAGGAACGTGGGCTAGTCCTGGAGACTGGGGAAGGCTCAGATGAGGGCTCTGAGTTGGAGGCAGAGAGGGAGCCAAGGCCATCTGGTAGGAACAATTAAGAAAACAGGGTCGACTTGGGAGTAAGGCTTGGAGATGATTGGCCCCTTCCATAACTCATAAAAGAGAAGCGAAAGGGACGTGAGCTTTTGCAGGAAGCAATTAGTTCATCTGGTTGCTAAAGCTCTGGAAAAGTTCTGTTTGACTCTGTGCTAAGTTTGGCCTTGTCCTGCATGTGTCAATTAGTTCTCTGGCAGCATTCCAAGGGAGATAAGGTGGGTGTTCGTAAACACTCCCCTGATAGACTGTTTATCAAGCCTTGTGGACTGTAAATGAAAGTAATTTACAATCGTATAAATAAAAGAGGTTTTGTGGGACTAAGACTTTGTTGCATGCTTTCTAACACGGATGTACTGAGACCCTAATGTCTCCATCAAATCTATGAGAAAAAACAATATATGACCTCTTACCAATTGCTGTGGTCAGCATAAGCACTTGCTCCACTTTCTTGCCATCGTTGTAAAATGCCATGTGCCACGCTCCTTGGTCCATATATTCTATGAAACCAGTTTCTTGCATGGACATTAAAATTAGATTTCTGGGCCCCTGGTGAGATTCTTCAAAATGTCTTGGTTCCTGTTTAATTAGCTGTTTTCCATCCATTAGTTTTACAAAGTCAAACTGAAACAGCACAGATTACAGAAATGATCAAATGAATTCTTATTGCCTTTCATCTCAGAGGAATCCTTTATTTATTTATATTCCATTTAACTTTGGCGTTGCCTCTTCAAAGTTAGTTCCAAAACCCAAGCTAAACTTAGTTTAAGTTCACCAATTCCTTCCACGACCATTAAAAAGAGGCTGTTTTAGTGCTTTGTGAATTAGAGACGAACGACCTGACTTTGATTGAACCATGGACGTATTTGTACAAATATTTTAATCAGCTGACAG
This sequence comes from Arizona elegans, assembly GCA_022577455.1. Taxonomy (NCBI): domain Eukaryota; kingdom Metazoa; phylum Chordata; class Lepidosauria; order Squamata; family Colubridae; genus Arizona; species Arizona elegans. Next base: position 11,199,946 of record JAKOOJ010000015.1, read on the forward strand.
ATTTGGGCATAGAACATTATCCTCCACCAGAAAGTACAAACCTTCCGTGCTGGTCACCAATAAAGGTTCTTGCTCTACAATCAACTAGCATTTAAGACTTACAGTATATACCACTTCACAGTGCATTGCAGCCATCAATAATGAGAAATTTTCTGACAGTGAGAGCAATCAACCCATGGAACAGAAGTTGCCTTCAGAAGTTGTGGGAGCTTCATCTCTGGAAGCTTTCAAGAAGAGACTGGGCTGCCATCTGTCAGAAATGGTGTATGGCAGGGGTGAAATGCTATGGTTCGCTCCGGTTTGGGTGATCACAGCTGTGCCGAGCAATTGTTGGAACCCTTTTTTAACTTTTTAAAAGCATTTTTTTACTACCATTTTGAGCGAATAGGTAGTAAAAAATGTTTTAAAAAGTAAAAAAAAAAAAAAAGTTGCCCATGCCCACCCAGTCACATGACTCTCCCACCAAGCCACGCCCACCAAGCTACGCACTCAGAACCGGTAGCAAATATTTTTGCATTTCACCACTGTTGTAGGGTCTCCTGCTTGGGTGGGGGATTGGATTAGATGACCTACAAGGTCCGCTCCAACTCTGTTAATCTAGAAGCTGTTTACAGAGACAGCATATTGCCCCTACCAATCTGGGTGCTCATTTTACTGACCTTGGAAGGATAGAAGGCTGAGTCAACTTTGAGCTGATCAGAACCGAACTCCTGACAATGGGCAGAATTAGCCTGCAATTCTGCATTCTAACCACTGCACCACCATAGCTCTTCTTTTATCTAACTCTAATATTCTGCTCTCTACATAGGGATTCTAGAGAAATATTCATTTATCCCGTCTTGAAGAAGTTTCCCAACATAGGGTGTGATTTCTACTTATTGTTATTCTACTTCTTTCAGATCCGAACTCAAAAATATCCTCCCAAGTTGTCCAGTTTTGTGCTACCATCTGTCCAATCCTTCGCACTATCAATTAAGTTCGGGCACTTAGTTATTTGTCACTTTTAATAAGACTATTTTTATTTTATGACTTATGTTCCCATTTATTTTTAGATCTCATTTTGCTCATTGTATTTCTGTTTTATGTATCAGTTCTACCATTAGATGTTTTACTGTACAGGTAGTCCTCAGGTTAGAACCATTTATTCAGGGATCTTTCAAAATTACGACAGGGCTGAACAAAGAGTAGCTGCAACCATTTCTTGAAATTTGGACCCCTGTGGTATTCCCATGGTCATGTGATAAAAATCTGGATGCTTCATGACCAGCCTTCATTTATCATTGGTTTTAATGTGGTTTTAACTGTGAGAGGGATCTTGGAGTCTTAGTGGACAACCAGCTAAATGTGAGTCAACAATGTGTGGTGGCAGCCAAAAGAGCCAATGCAATCCTAAACTGCATTAACAGAGGGATACAATCAAGATCAAGTGAGGTACTAATACCACTCTATAAAGCCTTAGTAAGATCACACTTAGAATACTGCATCCAGTTTTGGTCACCACACTATAAAAAAGATGTTGAGACTCTGGAAAGAGTGCAGAGAAGAGCAACCAAGATGATTAGGGGACTGGAGGCTAAAACATAAGAAGAACAGTTGCAGGAACTGGGCATGGCTAGTCTAGTGAAGAGAAGGATCAGGGAAGACATGATAGCAGTGTGTTCCAATATTTGAGGGACTGCCATGGAGAGGAAGGGGTCAAGCTATTTTCCAAGGCACCTGAAGGCCAGACAATGGAATAATGGATGGAAACTGATCAAGGAGAAATTCAACCTGGAAATAAGGATAAATTTTCTGACAGTGACAGCAATCAACCAAAGCAACAGAAGTTGCCTTCGGAAGTTGTGGGAATTTCATCACTGGAGGCTTTCAAGAAGAGACTGGACTGCCATTTGTCAGAAATGGTGTAGGGTCTTCTGCTTGGGTGGGGGGTTGGACTAGATGACCTACAAAGTCCCTTCCAATTCTGTTAATCTGTAAATCTGTAATGTCTTTTTATGCTTTAATTGTATATGTAACTGTAAGCCGTCCATAGTTACCCTATGGTAAGATGGGTAGAGAAGTCCTGTTTTTTCCTGTTGGTGCAAGGACAGTCTGCAGACCACGGAGAAGGGAATGGACTGACAAGGCACAGTGCATTCTGATGATAGTTGAAGCAGGAGTGGAGGCTACCTTGGCAAACGTGGTGTCAGGTCCCATAGATTCCTATTGGGACACTGTCATTCTGGTGGGAGGGGGGAGGCTTAGGGGTCTCTGTATGGGGTTTCTGTTTCTATTTCTTGCATTGCTTTACTGTAACTTTTGGGATGTTGAGCAGCTGCCTTATCTCGCCTCTGGAGAAGAGCAGCAGCGTTGCCCTGGAGACTGGCGTCTATCACCTTACCGGCCTGAGTTTCTCATAACATCTTCACTCACTGGGATTGGCTCGATGATGTATTGATGTATTGGACTTTGGTAGGGGCTCTGTCTGCAATTGTTTACTCTAACATTTCAAGCGGGAAAAGTTACTTCCTGCCTAGATCTCTTGCTGTCACAATCTTCTAATAAAAGTTTTCTTTTGAAATGGATTTTGTTTCAAGAGTTCTGCTTTCTTGAGAAGACTGGCGAGGCAGGGCCTTACGGGTGGTGGTGGTGGTACAGGAAGTGATGTTCAGGGTGATGGCGGAACTGGAGGAAGCGGATGCACAAGGGCTTCCTAAAAGTGCAGGACATACTCGGCAGCTCATGTTGGAAAGGCTCCTGGAAAACCAACCTGTGGGCTTCATCACTGAAGGTTTTTAAGAAGAGCCTGGAGAATCACTTGTCTGAAAGGATCTCCTGTTGGAGCAGGGGGCTAGACTAGAAGATCTCCAAGGTCCCTTCCAGATCTATTATGTACAATATAGTTTCAAAGAGCTTCAGTGTAAAGTGGAGGGGAGCCCAATACTGATAAGGTTTGCATGTCTTCTGCTCACTTCTTCCTGGAAAGCATCATGAAGGTTCAGCAGCTTCCAACTCACGGACACCTGCTGTTCAGTTCAGAAATTCCCATTCCATTAGGACAATGGTGGGATTCAGCCGGTTCGGGCAAACTGGTAGTTAAATTGCTGGCTGGCCCCTCCCTTCCCCTTCCAGGAGTCCTTACACACCCTGTTTTGGCTCCCAGGTAAATGCAGGGAGGCCTACTAGGCCCAAAACAGGTGTGTGGGAGGGTGCCCCCCCTGCAGCCCGTTTTTGCTCCCAGGAGGCTTCAGAGAGGCCTATTAGGTCCAAAACGGGGCGTAGGGGGGCCGCATGTCCCCCCCGGCCTGTTTTTGCTCCCAGGGGGGTGCAGGAGGCCAAGTGTTGCCTGTCACACCTCCTGGCCACACCCAACATGGCCACACCCACCCAGCCAGTCATTAGGGCAGGGAACTGGTTGTTAAATTATTTGAATCCCATCACTGCATTAAGGGGTTAAAACCTAAAAACTAGCTGTATATGGCTTTAGTGGGGTAATAAACTGATTTGATTTCCTCTCTTATCTTAGAAGGAAATAAAGCTTGGAACTTTCCATGCTGAACGCTTTAGGTTCACAAACATTCTGGAAACTTTGCATTTCTCTTTGAGAAACTGTAGTCCAGAAAACACAGCAGACACGGCCAGATGCAAACTGGCAGATATTGCTTGCATAACAATCCATGAGCAGATTTCCACAACATTTATGTAACACCAGACTGCTTATCATTTCATCCGTAGGGCTGGGATAAAAGGAAAAGTGAGACGATTTAGCAAGGACAATTTGTGTTGTGTCCCAATTTTTGTTTAATTTCCTAAAAATAGACAGATTAAGTCAGGCAGAAGCTTCGACTCGTTTTTTTACTTGCTAACATAGAAGCAAAACATGAAAAACCAGGATGTTTCATTTTAAAAACATTTTTTGGGGAAATTTGCTCAAAGCTTGTATGTCCTTAAACTGTTCCCTGATCACTGTTGTCATTCCATGGCTATTTTTTCAGAAAAAAAGGATTGGCAATTAACAATTTACATCAAGTGATTTTTCTTGGGCACACATACTGCCCAAAAGGCAGAAGAGCATATTGTCTTGGAGAAGCAGCTGGAGGACAACATGGAAACTATTTATTTCTGAAGACACAAAAAGATAAATGTAGATATTCAGGGAACAAAGATTTCTCATCCTCAGAGAGTTCAAATCTAAAGATGGGTATGAATCTTTATCCTTTATTTCTAACACAAAAACAAACAATAAAGGCAAATCTCTTTTTCTTTTTAATGCTATGAGATATTCTTTCAAAAGGCTGTCAAAAGGTGTTAATTAAATGAGGATGATTCACTGCTCTGGTGAAGGTTTATATGTGTTTATCTATGAACAAAAGTTAGGTTGTAGATATTTCTGGGACTGTTTGCAATTCACCCCAGCAGGTAGTGATAACTATCATAAGGTATTCTAAATATGGGAGCAAAAATAATTTTTCTTTAGACTTTTCACTAAAGTATAAAGAAAAAATTAGAGAAAAGAAGGATTGGGGTGACATGATAGCAGTATTTCAGTATTTGAGAGGCTGCCACAAAGAAGAGGGAGTCAACTTATTCTCCAAAGCATCTGAAGGCAGGACAAGAAACAATGGTTGGAAACTAATTAAGGAGGGAAACAATGTGGAATTAAGGAGAAACTTCTTAATATTGAGGACAACTAACCAGTGGAATGGCTTGCCTTCAGAAGTTGTGGGTGCTTCATCACTGGAGGCTTTTAAAAAGAGCCTATCTGAAATGGAATATGGTCTCCTGCTTGAGCAGGGGGTTGGACTAGAAAACCTCTAAGTTCCCTTACAGCTCTATCTGAATTGAAATTCAAATCAAGCGACTGTCTACTGTTTAATAAAATTATAGTTCAAATGTTTACTGTGCTTCATAGCTCTGGAAAAATACTTTTCCTCCTTGCATGCTTACATAAAATGAAGGGGGGAAAAATCTCAATTGTTAATAAAGAATAATAAAAAAGAAGACTCCATTAGTTCAGAAGAAACTGAAAAGCAAGGTTGTTCTTGAATAAGCCATTTAAGAGTGAACCTCGCTATTATTTTGGAGAGCACAATGCACTGTGAAATAGCTAACTTTTTAAAAGGTAGACAAAACGACAATACCTGGGTGTGAGTGGGAGGAATATTGCGTCTGCCATAGATCCCAAGCAGGGAATCTTTTGCCAGGGAGACATTGAATTTCAAGTACAATGGATGATGGATCGTGATCTGGAACCGCCAAAAGAGGCCCGGTGGAATCGTCTGCATCACCTGATCTCCGATTTCAATTTCTCCCGTGTCTATTGCCTGTCCTTTCTGAAATACTATATCTCCAAAAAAACAAAAGGACAAAAAGACAAAAGTTACGAAGAGAACATGCTTTCCAAAGGCATTGAAAAGGCATAAAATGAGCAGCCTGCAATTCGAGACAAATTTGCCTCTTAAAGGGAAAATGCACTGACTGGAGGCATATAATACGAAACCTCAGGTAGCTGGAGGAATCTTTGCAGCCTAAAATGGCGGTCCCAAATCTTTGCGGCTTGGCAGCCCAGTTGTGGGAGGGAAAGAGGGGAACTGGGTTGTGCGAGTGGTAGGCTGGTGCGTATGCACGCACATGCAGTTCCACTCATGGAGAGAAGAGAGAAGAGAGAAGAGAAGCCTTTGGGGTGTTGCTCATATGAGTGGAGCTGCGTGAGTCTACGCACCGGCCTGCCTCTTGTGTGGCCCGATACCAAATAAGTCACAGCCCAGCGATTGTGGACCTTGGGCCTAAAGGATAGCTTTGAATATTGTCAAGTTTTATTTGTTTTATTTATATAACATTTAATTTTCATCAAACAGTGTGTGTTCTGGGTACAATTATGTTTAAATAGTCACACTTATACATCTTTATTGTGATAAGTCATCACCATCATATTATTAATAATACAATAATATCATCGCATTAATACTTAACATTTAACCTCCCCATCTTTAACAACTCTCTTCTATCCCATTTTCTCCATTTATATCTCTTCCTTTCTAACTTCTGTTTCTGATATCTAGCCATGGATAGAATACGTCCCGTATCAAAAAATATTCAATTTCTTCTTTATTTATTTATTGGTTCGATTTATATGCAGCCCTTTTCCGGAGATTCAGGGTGGCTTACAATGGTTAAGCAATAGCCTTCATACTTTTGTATATACCTGCTTAGTAGAGCTTTCGGGCCCCCCTAAGCGGTGTTCTTTTTTAAACAAAGTCAGCTTATTGCCCCCACTAACCGGGTCCTCATTTTATCTACCTTGAAAGGATGGAAGGCTGAGTCAACCTTGAGCCTGGTGAGATTTGAACTTGCAGTAATTGCAGGCAGCTGGTTTTCCTTAACAGTGCTTTAGTCTGCTGCGCCACCAAGGCTCTTTATCCTTAATAGCAAGTGTTAATCTATCCATTTCTGCATAATCTAATGTTTTTTAAATTACATTCCTCTCAGATGGGATCTCATCATTTTTCTGCTTTGAATATTGTCAGTGATTGGAAAGAAAAGACCCTTAAAAGGAAATATTTGTAGCTTAGATTTGAAATGAGGTGTCTTTGGTGATTTCTGAGCTTGGTTACAGACATCATCAGGTAACATCAGATAACATTAGGTAACATCATCAGTGCTAGACCGGTGGTGCTAGATAGTCTGAGTAAAGAAACATCTGCCAGAAAACAACCAAGCTCAGAGAGAACCAAAGATAAGATCCTGTATTACACAAATGAACCAGTTTCTTTCTCTCTCTCTCTCTCTCTCTCTCTCATTCTCTCTTTCTCCCACCACTTACACCCATGCGTCCACAAATCCACATCCACACAGACAGATCAACAGACTGACAGTCACAGTGAATATGAATCTGTTATATCTAGCAAAGGAATATTTCACTACTGGCTTTAGAAAACTCTTCCCTGGGCAAGAGTCTTATTTCACAACAACACAGCTAAGCTAGCGTTGACTTCTGACATTACTCCACAGAGATTAAACAAGGACAAAGGATTTTTAGCACTATATAGATGTTAATTAATTCACTGGGCTCAACAAATGCCTTCTTATTGATATATGTAACACATTTCTATCGTGCTTCTCATACCAACACATCTCTTAAGCTTTACACTTCCTTTCCTCCACATCACATTCTTGACCCAGCTTGGTCCTGGGTTATCAGCCTTTGAAATAAAACAAAAACAAAGAAAGAAAGAAAGAAAAAAGGGGAGAAAAGGACTGAACACATTCACTGATTAATACTGTAAATGAACAGGGAAAGAAGATATATTTTGGGAAACATTTTTTTAATTCTTTGGGAGTAATTAGCTGCCTGCAAAACAGAGGCACTTATTGTTCATCTCAGAATCAGAATTTGGGAGTTTTAGGGCATTTTCTACGGAATGCTGCTTCTGCTAAAGTAGCAGAGAAGTGGGAAATGGTGGTAGGGAAGGAACTTGTATATAAACAGACAGCAAACCCCACTCCCTTCTAGCTCTGATGTTGTTACCTAGCTGGGTAATGAAACATCTGTAAGAAAATAACTAAGCTCAGAGAGCATAGAGGACCCCATGAAAGGAACTATTTATGTTGTTTTTATCCAGTTGGTAAAATGTAAGGTAAAGGTAAAGGTTCCCCTTGCGCATATGTGCTAGTTGTTCCCGACTCTAGGGGGTGATTCTCATCTCCGTTTCAAAGCCAAAGAGCCAGTGCTGTCCTAAGACGTCTCCGTGGTCATGTGGCCCTCATGACTAAACGCCAAAGGCACACGGAATGTTGTTACCTTCCCACCAAAGGTGGTCCCTATTTTTCTACTTGCATTTTTACGTGCTTTCGAACTGCTAGGTTGGCAGAAACTGGGACAAGTAACGGGAGTTCACCCCATTACATGGCACTAGGGATTTTAACTGCTGAACTGCCGACCTTTTGATCGACAAGCTCAGCATCTTACCCACTGAGCCACCGCATCCCTATCCAGTTGGTAAGTCATGTCCAACTCTTCGCGACTCCATGGATCACAGCATGCCAGGCTCCCTTGTCCTCCCATCTTCTAGAATTTCCTCAAATTCATGTTCATTGCGTCAATGATACTATCTAACCATCTCATCTTCTGCTGTCCCCTTCTCCTTTTGTCTTCCATCTTCCCCAGTGAGTCCTTTCTTCTCATTTGGTGGCCAAAGTATTTGAGCTTCAGTTTCTAAAACTGTCCTTCCAAATTGCAGTCAAGGGGGATTTCCTTTAGGATAAACTATTTATGACCGGAGATCAAAGATTAGTTCTCGCACCTAAGCTGTATAAAATACATTGAGGTGGCTGAATTAAAGGTCCAAGAGAATTGGCTAAGCCCATCTGTTTTAGACTGATGCTTATTTTTAAAAGTACCAGCTTGTAAACAGTTTCTCTCCCCCACCCCCCCCGAGCACTGTCTGAAATTACTTCGGTGTTTCTCTTCAGAGAATTTAATTCAAGCCACAAGAAAAGCTGAAAGATGACAAGACATTTCAGATATTGTCTGGAACTGTTTATAAGCCAATGCCCAATAGGCCAAGAGGATGTTTAAAAACATTTTCCTGATACCGACACAGTCTTGTTATCATACTGATTATACTGTCTGGGTAGAGGGCAGGAACTCTAAGGTCAAAGATACAAGCTATATGTTTAAAGTGAATGTAATGTCGGTCCAGGTGGATAACTTTTAAATGGGATGCAACTGCTTTGTCACTTTTCAAAAACAAAAGGACCCAGTCTTCAGGGAAATGAATAAATGTGTGTGGATTCATATGCCAAATTATACTGGGAGATATAATTTCAACGTGACACAATCCCATTATAGAAATGTTCCTTCTAGGCAGAAATATCCCTTACTGACTCTAAGTTTTGCTATGGTATAATGAAATGCAAAAATGTTTTAGATGAGCTAGTCTCAGCCAGCTGCAAATGTACAGGTCAGGGGTCAGCAACCTGCGGCTCTGGAGCCACACGTGGCTCTTTCATCCCTCTGCTCTGGCTCCCTGTTGCTGGTCGGCTCCACAGTTGATAGGGATTTCGGTTAGGGCAGGTAGAGGAAAAAGGTTGCTGCGCTAGGAGGAGACTCTATGGTGGGGGAACCAGACTTCTGGTCAGCAGAGGGAAAAGGATGCTGCACTAGGAGGAGACTCTATGGTGGGGGAACCAGATTTCTGGTCAGCAGAGGGAAAAGGATGCTGTGCTAGGAGGAGACTCTGTGGTGGGGGAACCAGACTTCTGGTCAGCAGAGGAAAAAGGATGCTGCGCTAGGAGGAGACTCTATGGTGGGGGAACCAGACTTCTGGTCAGCAGAGGGAAAAAGATGCTGTGCTAGGAGGAGACTATGATGGGGGAACCGGACTTCCGGTCAGCTCCAGAATTGAACGGGGGCTTCCGGTTAGGACCATTGTGGCTCTTTGAGTGTTTAAGGTTGCCGACCCTTGGTATAGGTAATCCTTGACTTACAACAGTTCATTTAATGACCGTTGGAAGTTACAATGGCACTGGAAAAAGTGACTTATGATTGTTTTTCACACTTATGACCATTGCAGCATCCCTACAGTCATGTGTTCAAAATTCAAATGCTTGGCAACTGACTCACATTTATGACAGTTGTAGTGTACATCATGTGATCACCTTTTGAGACCTTCTGACAAGCAAAGTCAGAATGGGGAAGCCAGATTCACTTAACAACCGTGTTACTAACTTAACAACTGCAATGATTCACTTAACTTTTGTGGCAAGAAAGGTCACGAAATGGGGCCAAATTCACTTAGCAAATGTCTTACTTAGCAACAGAAATTTTGGGGTCCATTGTGGTCTTAAGTCCAAGACTACCTATATTTCCTGTTCCGAACCACATTCCCTTCCTTTAATGGCACATGATACTTAGGGCTTTCTTCTAAGACATTTTTTCTTTAAAAGAAATTTCAGAACTAACATTTATTTCCTCCAATGGGATGAGAGCTGGGAGGAAATAAAAAGAACCTGAGCATTTATTTCCCAGTCCAACACTGGTCCAGAAAACCTGTAAGAGATAGTGGTTAAAGTATTTGATGTAGTACTGAGGAGACAGTTTGAGAACCAACCTGGTGCAGAATTAACTGATTCAATTCAACTTTTTCATTTGATTGAAAAAAAAAATCAATTCAATTAGGAGATTCAATCCAAATGTGCTTACAGTAATGGCCAAAATTGTGGAAACCTTTTGGGAAAAGCGTATTTTCTAAAACTAGCTAATAACACCACCTTTTTTTTGGGGAGTAGTACCATAAAATGATATATCAATGGAAAAATAATTTAATCAAGAATGTAATGCAATAACTTTTAGGAAGGATTTGCTATTAGAATAGCAGTTACAGTATAAAGAAAAAAAGTGAAACACGTAGAAAAAAACGAGATATACAAAAATGACCACCATAGAAAAAATGAGATATACAAAAATGATCACCATGTCAGTTAATACTTAGCAAGCCATTTAACGTGAGATCATATCTTGATCCAATCTGTTTCTAACCTCCAGATTTATGCAAAAATCCTTGGAACGACAGCAATGGTATTCTTACCGCCATGCCGAAATGAGAAACGGTTAAGTCATGTATTAGAAGGAATGTAGTAGGACTTGTTGAAACCAATCTTCTGAAACATCATGCTTCTGATGAAGTGAGCTGTAGCTCAGAAAAGCCTACATCTTTTAGTAAAATGTGTTAGGCTCACCCAGGTTCCTGATTTTTGGTTAAACTAGACTACAATATAGTAAATACAATAGGAGAGTCAGCTTGGCCTAGTGGTTAGGACACTAGCCCAGAAACTGAGATAAGTTGAGTTCTAGTCCCGCCTGAGGCAAGAAAGCTGAATGAGGGATGTTGGGCCAATCACCAGGAGACGGTGAGTTCTAGTCCTGCCTTAGACAAAAAAAGCTGACAAGATGGCTTTGAAGCAATCACGTTCAAGTCCCACCCTAGGTATGAAAGCTGACTGGATGACTTTGGGCCAATCACCAGGAGATGGTCTCACTCACTCAGTCCAACCCACCTCCTAAGGTTGTTGCTGTGTGTAAAATAGGAGGAAGAAGGAGCATTAGGTATGTTCACCACCTTGAGTTACATACAAAACAATAATCAAATACATTTCAAAGTAATAAACACGGGATAAAAATCTAATAAATCAATCAATAATATTAACTCGGGCAACATGTATATCAATTGGGTCATCCCAAAGGTGCGTTTTCAAGAGGCAACTGGACTTTCTGGTTTTTCTTTGAAGACGTTTTGCTTCTCATTCAAGAAGCTTCTCGGATGAGAAGCGAAACGTCTTCAAAGTTTAGTTTAGTTTAGTTTATTTATACTTATATGCCGCCCTTCTCCTGAAGGACTCGGAGCGGCTCACAAAGATAAAACAATAAAACAGTAAAATTACGACTAAAATACACAATTAAAATCCCCAAAGGATTAAAGTTAAAACTCCCATCAGATCAGCAAATTTGTTGGAAAAGCCATGTCTTCAGGTCAGTGCGGAAAGAGCGGAGGTCGGGGGCCATCCGGAGCCCAGTGGGTAAACCATTCCAGCGGGTCGATGCGCCCACAGAGAACACCCTCATCCTGGGTGCCATCAGCCGACATTGTCTGGCCGATGGCCCCCGGAGGAAGGCAATCCTATGTGAGCACACTGGGCAGTTGGAGGCAGGCAGAAGATGATCCTCCAAGTACCCTGGGCCCATGCCATGAAGGGAAAAGAAAGAAAAACCAGAAAGTCCAGTTGCCTCTTGAAAAAGCATGGGACAACCATGACCTGGATGATGGAGAATCTCCATAGATATCAGTTAGGTTAATTGCATGTCCTCGCTACCCAAAACCACTGAGACTTCTGGCCTTTCCTGTGATGTCAATGCATCTTCCGTGGTGATTTTATACACTTGATGAAAAAAGATAGAAAAAGAGATACCTTTCCTTTCTGTTTTATCTGATGCTTTGCCTCCAATGGGAGCGTATGTTGTATCCACAGATTCTGTGAGTCTGTTTCCTTTACTGAGTCCATTTTCATAAAGCTGCCCATCAACTGGTTGTAACTGCCAAGTCAGGCCACATAAATGTACTGCTGTTAAAGAGAGAGAGGGAGAGAGCGAGAGAGAGGGAGAGAGAGGGAGAGAAAAAAGAAAGAAAGAAAGAAAGAAAGAAAGAAAGAAAGAAAGAAAGAAAGAAAGAAAGAAAGAAAGAAAGAGAAAGAAAGGAGAGAGGAAGGGAGGGAGAGATTCAGTTTATTAATTTATGCCCACCTTCATTACCCACCCAGAATAAGATAGTAGAAAGCTTTGAAGAAGTCAATTATCCCATGCCTCTGTTTATAAGAAATTGAAATTCTAAGTATGCTAATTTCACCTTAAACTAAATGTGTAATTAGTTTCCTCATTTTCATTTGGAGCTCAGCCAATGCTGGATGATGAATTTTATTCAGCAGTTAGCGGGAATGCTTGCAATTCAAAGGACAAGGGCTTTGTGAGAAGATGACTGTACGGGAAAGTAAAAATGAAAAGAGACACATCGTTCCTGAATTTTGCATCATTCAAATCTAGTGCTTCTCCTGCACAGAAGATGGGTTCTACCTAGGGTGGGCCCAACACGGAGCACAAAATCAATTATTCTGATAGACAAATCACAGATTTTGCACAGATCTGTCCAAGGACACAATAATAACAAATAATTCCTAATTAAATAATCCATGGTTTAATATAATTTGCAAACAGAGCCCCAGAGAAGCCGCACAGAGGAGAAACTTGGAATCTACTGTTAAGAATGGAGAAACGTAAAAAGGAGAGGAGCCATTTTATCACCATGTTGAGAGCGTATGTTTATGAAAATTACTCCCATTATTTTTAACTTTCCAGGTGCCATCTTCTTTTGTGCTGATATTAGTACATCCATAACTACATTTCCTTAGTGAATAGGAGCCAATGGAGTATAAGTTGCATTGAAGAAGCTTTGGCAGGTGCATAACTATGATATAAATTTCTTCCACCTTATATTCTACCCCAGGAGTGCCAACTCAAGGCCTGGGGACAAGCTCAGCATCTTAGCCACTGAGCCACTGCATCTCTTACAATATGTAGAATTAACTTCTGCCCAGTTATTTTTCTAATTATCATCATTAGTGTCATGAGGTAAAATAAGTACTTATTGGGCAGGGCGTAAATCCAACATGTAAATAAATATATTTGCTTTAAATGCAATAAACCAAAGTGAAATAATTGGAATTTATACAATTATTCCACATATATTTAATGTTTTTTTTCTTTTTGGGCTTGTTAAAAAAGGGTGGTGAACTACTCTGGGGGACTATACGCAATTCTGGAGAATAAAATATTCAGAATTAATACAGGATTAGGGAGCCTTTTTTAAAAGGCACACAGACAAAAACCTTGTATATCGTTTCTTCTGCAACTTAACACAGCGCTTGAAAGCTGATGACTTCAATATTTTCAATATTAATTTTGCATTATTTCCAATACACTGACATGTGACAAAGCTACCAATCCATTACTGCTAATTCCCAAGAGACTGGCTGCTCCTTCTCTAAATATTCTCCTGGCAGTGTTCTGAATAAATAGGAAGCAAAGCGAAAGAAGCGATTTCCACAAACAATTTCCCCAGAATTGCTAAGCAGAAAGGAAATGGATGCAAACATCTCCTGGTCTGAAGCATCACAATTCTGCAAAGGCTGTTTGCCATAAAATTAGAAAGCCAGAATGATGCTCTAGCCTAATGTTTTGCATTGGTTGTATGATTGCCGACAGTGTAATGGGAACGCATGGATAACCTTGAAGACAGAGGAGAGTAGATGCTGCCTAGGAAACCATCAGATAAGAGAGGTAGGAGCCCCCCCCCCCCAGTTTCTTAATAGTCAGAGAAAGATATTTAGGAAGGATCTGCCCTCATGGATCAAGCAGCTAAAAGTGGAGATGGGAAGTTTGTGGCTTCAGATTTGCAGGATTCTGTTTTATGTAGCTTTGTAGAGGAGGAGTTTCAACCCTGAAGCTGACCTGACCGAGGCCATTTGGAGGCTTCAGAATAGAATTAAATAGAATAAAATTTTTATTGGCCAAGTGTGATTGAACACACAAGGAATTTGTCTTGGTGCATATGCTCTTGGAGTAGATTAAAAAAAAAAAAAGATACATTCGTCACGAATCTTAAGGTACAACACTTAATGATAGTCATAGGTTACAAATAAACAATCAGGAAACAATATCAATATAAATCGTAAGGATACCAGCAACAAGGTTACAGTCATACAGATAAGTGGAAGGAGATGGATGATAGGAATGATGAGAAGATTAATAGTAGTGCAGAATTAGTAAATAGTTTAACAGTGTTGCCACACTGGGCCTGAGGGATAGGGAGGGGAGGATAGAGATAACTGAGGTTTTGTAACCAAAACAAAATACTTTCTTCTGGGAACCAAGGACATTTCCACTGGTGGTTGGAGAGAGGAGGAGTGAAGTTACCAGGCAACCGGGCAACACCTTGATTGGACCATGTGACTGATTGTTTGGGGAAGGGAGAAAACTCTTAATTAGGTGAAAACCATGGGAACACTCAGAGATGGTTTTCACCAGCCTGTGCCAATATGATATGTCCAAATGAAACTATTATTTGAGGAATCTACCTGCCTCAGAGTTCTATTCGTTATAGGCGTATTACTTGGAACCCTGACAAAGGAGTGGCAGAACCTGGGAACAGCATCAAGAGGGGAATCAGCCTGGAATCTTTACGGTCCCACAGTGATCTAAGTCCAACTTCTCTTGAATTCCATTAACCCTTATCTGGGGCCAAAATAGTACCGACTGTCAGTTGACTAGATTCCTGTGCATAGGAATGAGCAATAAATCAGTTTAATTAGAAGTCAATGTGTGGCCCTGATTTTGCATGCCTGACAAGCCTTACAATAAAGTAGAGCTAACTCATCCAGTTGTGTTTCCAGTTTGGGAAGGGGGAATACAGTAAACACACTTTCTTGGATAAAAATAAGGGACAAACCTGGAAATCTGAAAGAGGTCCAGAAGAATATAACGATTTAATTGTCGATGTATATATCATTGCTTTACCAAAGAAAATTCAAGAGCCAAACCAAGAATAAATTTTACAAAAATGCTTATTGTAATAGCAGTACTTAAATTAAACAGAGTATGTGAATTTATTCCATTGCACAACTCTCTGCAATTCTGGGCAATTCAAAAATTAAACGACAACAACAACAGAAAATAACAAAAACATAGCCATATCCTTTAGTCTCTGGAAATTTTGAAGGTTTTTATTCCAAATGGTTGGGGATTGCATAGCTGATTCCAACATAGGAATATTGGACTATATTAAAAGCCATCAGAAATTGTGATGCACACACAGTTGTGATATACACATAGAGCCCCAGAAACTACAGTAGTTCTAGGTTGGCAGAAATAGACAGATACCCCCAGCTCTGCCTTAGAAAGCAGATCTGTTCTTTGCTAATCAAAAATCCAAATTTTTGGGTAACACAAGTATGACTTTAACAGTTTCCATTATTTCTATTAATATTTTTAGCAGTCCTGCTGAGGTATAAAAAGGATGACTCAGGCATCCTACTTTCTTATTCTCTCTTTCCCTCTTTGCATTAGGTGTGGCTAGTTGCTATTTCTAAACAGCCATTTAGAAATGCCGTTTTACACAGCAGCTCTTGTGATTTTGGTGCCTTCAGCTTTTCAATAAACCATTTACTTATCTCTACCATTTCTTTCTTGGATGAATTTAGACTTAGAGCTTGCATGCTCTCAGTTGTTATTGCTTTGTGCAGTTTCCCATCACGATCACTTTCTGTTTTTATTCAGCATCTTTATATTTTGTTCCCCTAATAAAATGGCATTTTTCCCACTTTGCCTTTTTCGACTGGCATCTGATTACACAATAAGACTGTTTATCAAAAACAAAAGCTTGTGTGCTAACATATTACCTATAGTTTGGCTTTCTGAATAGCTACACTGAAATGAAATGGACACCAACAGTGTGAAACCATATGGATCTGATGAGAAAACAACAGATTTGGTAAAAACAGTTTCCCCGCTCATAGTCTCCCAATTAACCTTGGACAGATTGTGACATGTAAATTTGCTTATGTTTAGAAAAAAAGAGAGTAATAATTTATGTCATACAGAGGTCTACAATTATAATATAACATTATACTAGAAGTTGAGGTGGATGGTTACAGGGAATTCTAAGATTTGCCATCCAGCCTCATCTAGAGAGCGTCAGGTGAGAAAAACGGTCTTCGTAGAATTAGAAGATTACCTCAGAAAGGCAAATACCATGAGATTCAGGAAAGAATTTAAAGAGTTGTGTCTCCCCACAAGATTAAAACTATGGGATGTGGCCAACCCTACTGGTCAAAGACACCTCCAAGACTCACTTGTTGGGATCAATATGCTGACATTGTAAATTGCTCAGAGAGGGTTATATAAGTCTAAGTCTAAGTGCTATTGCTATTCTGAAGCACAGGTAGAAAACTGCTGGTGAAGGACACTATATAACAGTGTCATTGCTGACCAAGCTAGATGAAATTGCTGGAAGTTATGGATTAGAAATTTTTGGAAGGTCACACATCTAATGTTCCTACTCTGAACCATTAAAGCCCCCCAAAATTGTGAAGACTGGCACATTGGCTGAATGCAAAAAAACCCAACAAAAAACAAAAACAAAAAACAACAACCTAGACCCAAGTCTCCTTCATTAATTTCTTCATTACTGAAATAATGAAACTAGATGCTGCAAAATTCTATTTCCATGCTACCTGTTATTTTAATTTGTGTTGCCTTTAACATGATAGAGGAATGCAGTTGGAATTGACAGCACTACAGCTTGACAATTTAAGAAAAGTGGTGCTACCTGGCATTCTCTCTATTTTAATCATTCCCGTCCCTTATCATGTCTAGATAATAGGTTATTTCTCTTACATTGTGAGCGATATACTTGGGGAAAGGATCAGTTGAAAAGGATTTTAGTTTTGAATGGATGTTTCATGATTTTTCAGATTACATTTCATAAACTGGATTAACCCACCATCTGCTACAAAGCCAATGATGAAATTGAATTTATTCTTATCTACCTTCTGTGTCGGCACAGCCTGTCAACTTCTGCTTTGAAAACTTTGGCAGAGAACAAAATATAACGCTTGGCTGAAACACAAGAGACTCCCTGTGGTGGATCGCTGAATTGAATAATAACAGCCTCTACAATATATATTTATCAAACCCAGATGGCTTCTCCTTCAGGTGAATAAAGGAAGCACAACCAGAATGAAGTGCTTACAAATCTGGGTTGTGTTGTGTGGTGGTTTTTTTGGGGTGTGTGTGTGTTTCGTTTTCATGGATTGGTTTGGTCACTCTAAAGTTAAATTTCCCATAACTTTAGGAAATATAATTGGGAAATGTCAAATTAGGATGAAGTCCTAAAAGTTCAAATGGAAAGAAAGGAGGAGGAGAAGGAGGAGGGAGGGAGGGAGGGAGGAGGAGGAGGAGGAGAAGTACAAGGCATGGGGATTAATGATATATATTTAAGGGGACTTAATGACTAGCAGTTATGGTTTTTGCTTTCATTATTTTCTTTCTTGCTCTTTCCTGATCCTTAAATCTGATTGGATAGAACTATGCCGCTTTGTTCTGAAGTCACTTTCTATGGATTCCATCACGACTGCTCTACAATATCAAAGAATTGCTGCCTTTTTTATTTGTTAAATTTCTATCTCACCTTTTCATATAGAACTCAAGGCAGCCTATAGACAAGTCCCTATTGCTATTTCCCTGAACTTTCCCTTCTAGAGGAATACTGGATTGAGAGAGAAGTCCATCATGAAGCCTCCATGGGGCCTAGAACCCAGGATCTCTCCATTCCTATTCTAGTACCTTCAACATGACATCATACTGGCTCTTGGACTGAGAGAAGGTTGTAGGAGGTCACCAGGTTGAACCAATGGAGGGGTCAAGCATGTCATCAGTCTTGAGTCCCTTCATGCCAACAAGAGTTCTAAGTCCAGCCCTCCATGAATTCCATGAATGTTGACTCTTATCTACTGCCAATTTAGTAGTAGTTCAGATTCTTGTTTAGAGATAGCATGGAATAAACTTGTAGTCATTTGAACAACCTGGTTCCTGATTCCTTATACCTGACAGGGGTGCCTGACCCAAAGCCATTCAGGGATCTTCCATGGTTGAGAGAATACTAGAACTCAGGTGTCCCAACTCTTAGTCTAGGAGCTTTACCACTAGACCACACTGACTGTCCTATTTCATGGGTAGGAGTCTTTCTGAACCCTCTCTAACTACAGCTGGAGAAAATCTTTGCCATAATTTCCTGCTTGGAAAAATTAAAAACCTGTACCATAAGCCACAAACATACATCTAGAGTCACCCCAAATAACAAGATGGGTGGCATATAAGTTTAATAATAAGTAAATAAAAATACATAATAATAATGATATAGGATGGTTGGCATATAAATTTAATAATAAACAAATAAGAATAATATGGAATAATATAAAAGTACATCTCCCCAAAATCCCAATCCTTGCCATTTTGCATTACAACCCTGTTTGTTATGACTTCAAAGTCAAAAACGTTAAGAGAGCTTCCAGCTGTCAACAGAAGAAAAAGTTTTCAGCCTCTCTCCCTCTCTCTCTCTCTCTCTCTCTCTCTCTCTCTCTCTCTCTATATATATATATATATATATATATATATATATATATATATATATATGTAGGTCTTCGGTTATTCGGGTCTTCTCCCACGTAAAATTGGAAGTGTCTTGGCGACGTTTCGACGAAGTCTCATTCGTCATCTTCAGGCTGGTGTTCTCGGCTTCGTGCTTCCAGGAGCTTGCTTCGTCAAAACGTCGCAAAGACACTTCCAATTTTACGTGGGAGAAGACCCGAATAACCAAAGACCTACATAAAAACACCCGTGAAAACCTGAGAAAACATATATATATATATATATATATATATATATATATATATATATATATATATATGTACGTACGTACGTACGTACGTACGTACGTACATACATACATACATACATACATACATATAATACAAAATTTAAAATTAGAGTCCACAGAAGTACCATCTTAGGGAAAATGCCATTGGTAATGCATAAAAAAGAAGTGAGAAAAGGAAAACTGTACTTTCATTTTTCAAACTTTTATTATTATGTTAATATACATCACGCATGTTGATGCACCCAACTGATCAGTCATTCAAGATCAACTGATCAGTTGGTTCAGATGTATTTGATTAACCAAAAGGCTTTAGTAAAATGGCATTTCCCTTCTCTAGCTAGGCATTGCTGCTATCAGCCAAGGCAGATTTTTAAGATGGTGTTAAATTCAGAGAGTGAAATCATTTAAAAGATTTCCACAAAAGAGATAAATTCCTTTTGGCTACAAGGCAGACAGATGAAAAGGATTTAAACTATAGAGAAGTAACGTCAGATTAGATCAAACATTCTAATCAAACGAGATGTTAGCCATACAGAGCAAAAAGCCTGTGAATATGTCAAATAGGTTTTTTTCCCCCCCCTTCAGCGCTTTTATGAAGAGTTTGGATAAAAAAAATTGGTTTCAGCTGAAGAAATCCATCCTCAGTTATGAGATTCAAATGGACTAAATTATATGTAAGGATATGTAGGGATTATACGCCACATTTTGACTGATCCTTAAATATTTGACTTTAATCACTTATATACAACTTTGGCTTTCGCTCTGCCTAACAAAAGAAAAAATATTCCACTCTGTGAATGCCAAGGCTTAACTAGGTAGCCTTCTTTTCATCCTGGCAATCCAATTGAACAAAAAGATTCATTTGTAAAATATTTGCAGGCATCCCTTGCATGTGTTTTTTTTTCCCCTAATTCTGACACTTGAAGCTTCATAAATACTTTTTAAGAGCCTGTCTGGATTCGAGGGGAGAGGACAAATGGTTTCTTTTATGAGAATAACAATATTATGGGATAACAATATTTCCCTCTGCTGTACCTTCAATAAACATCATTCACAAACTTGCAATCAAGAGGGGGAAACAATGCCAGTGGAGGCAACTTTGACAATGTAAATAGAACTGAGAAGATTTTCAGCTGGATCAAACCCTGTCTGCATAATCCTGATGTGCCCTCCTTCTCCATGGCTGCTGCCTGTAGTCTTGCAATGAACAGCGCTTCATGAACAGAAGGAGAGCCTGGGGGAAGGAGTCAAGAGGGCACTCAGCCTAGAATCATTACATTGCTGCAAGCAATTCAAGTCCAATCCCCCTTGAATTCTGTTGACCCTTATCTAGTGCCTATTTAGTGTTGCTCATCAGCTGATTAGGTTTTTGTGTCTAGGCGCAAGCAATAAATCCTTCTTTTGCACCTGAAAATAACCTTCTTTAGTTTCATTGTCACTATTAATTTCTAAAGGATGAATTAAAATAGTGACAATTCTTTTTTCCACCCAGCTTCAGGTACATTCCAGGGACCATTTTGTTATATAGTTCTTTCTTCTACTTTCATTGCTTAGTTTATGTGACATTCCCTCCTCTATCAATCTGTTCATTAAGAACAGGATATAAATTACGCAATAAAATAAATAATCTTGTCACATTACATAGACAAAATAGCACCCTTTTTATTTTCCAAACCTATCAGCTGATTTTGAGATCAACATCAGGAAAGACAGATCTAAAATCATCTAAGGCAGTGTTTCCCAAAGTGTGGTACGCGTACCCCCAGGGGTATGGGAAGAGTTTGTGGGGGTACGCGTTGCACCGGAGTTTGGTGGGGATCACGTGGGAATATCCACTGCACTGTGCTTAGTTGCACCCATAGAACAAGGAAAGAAATAGGCGCGTATTGCAGTTTTTACACGGGAACTGGGGCCATCGTATATCGTATCGCAACTCATTATGGCAGGAACTTCTGTGCATCCTTCACGCAGCTCGGGTTCGGCCATTTTTAAACTGCGGTTTAACAGTTGACGTTGAGCCACAGAGCTGTTTAAACGCCAGAGAATTGCACTGTTATCTAAGTGTTTCCCAAAGTGTGGTACGCGTACCCCCAGGGGTACCATATGTTTTTTATGAGGGGTACTCAGCGTTACGAAAATTATAGAAGGGGTACACATATGTCAAAAGTTTGGGAAACACTGGTCTAAGGAAACACAGTAATGGATCAGTGTTAAGTGTATCAAAGTTAGGTAAACAAATTCTTTGGTATGGTGACAGTAAATGTCTCACACAGCACAACTCCCTTTTCATCCTCCCTCTTTCATCTGCAATGCTTCAAGTTGTGTTAATGAGGATTTGTTCTCTGGATGGCGGAAGCAGAATATTTAATATTTAATACTAAAAACTACTATATCTTGGCTAGTTTCTTTTAAAGCACGCAAACCAAGATAAAGATAATACCGACGCTATTAATAATAGCTACAGTGGGAGCCTAATTAAAATAGTGAGAAACAGACAGGAAATAATTGGCAGATTGAAATGACTTCTTTTTTTTTAAAAAAAATTACTTGTTTGATGTCTGCCAAGTTCTGTATTGCCTTTTTTTTTTTTGCAAGAAAATCTTTTGCTACCTAGAGATTTCTGAAACCAATAAAAAGTTGGCTATAGTTTCTTTATGATGCCCAAAGTATTTTAGTAAATTGGACCTTAATTGGAACCTTGCCCTGTAAGGCGATGGCTATTTTTTTTTTAATTTGATTTATATGCCGCCCTTCTCCGGAGACTCAGGGCGGCTTACAATGCATTAAGCAATAGCCTTCATCCTTTTGTATATTTATACAAAGTCAGCTTATTGCCGCCACAAACTGGGTCCTCATTTCACCTACCTTAGAAAGGATGGAAGGCTGAGTCAACCTTGAGCTTGGTGAGATTCAAACTTACAGTAATTGCAGACAGCTGGTGTTAATCACAATGCTATTAGTCTGCTGAGCCACCAGGCCCATTGGATTTTGTAGCATCCAATGGAAGGTCATTAAAAATAATCCAGGGAATGGATTATTCTTCAGATAATCAATGTGCCTTTGACCTTTTCAAATACATGGAATGAAGATGAGTGAATGGTCTTCAGTCCTATATTTCCTTTCACGTTCTCACCGCCATTCTTAGTAAATGTTTAGGATTCAGAAGTGTGTGAATTGACTTCTATAGCTTCCCATCTGTTCATGAAGGTTGTCGAGATAAGTGTTGCTTTTGTTATTCAGTTGCTAAGTCATGTCTGACCCCATGGACCATAGCATAACATTCCATGCTTATCTCTTTCAAGGCTGTATCCCAGGGTTACTTACAGTAGCGAGGGGAGTGACCTCTACAACCCACAAAATTTCTCTGTTGGCAAATGTGATTGATGACACACTCTGGGGGGAGGGGGAAACAGGGTCATAATTGGAGCGTAAATTACATAGAGCAGAGCTGGCTTCATTTGAGAACCTGCCGACATGAAGCTCCTAATAAATATCTGGATTTCTTTTGAAGCTTGGCTTGAGATTCACGATTTAATTAGGGCATCCGTTGGAACCCTCACATTGATGACACTATCTAATCATCTCATCTTCTGCCATCTTCTTCTCCTTTTCCCTTCCATCTTCTCCAACATCTCTTTTCTCCAAGGAATCCTCTCTTCTCCTTAAGTGGCCAAAGTATTTGAGTTTCATCTTCAATATCTGACCTTCCAAAGGAGAGTCAGTGTTGATTCCTTTTAGAATTGACAGATGGGATCTCCTTGTGGTCCAAGGCACTCTCAATAGTCTTGATAATTCAAGACAAGCATGTTCACTCTCAATTCCCCTTCAATTGAGGTTGTTTTGAATTGTGGTGTTAGAGAAGGCTCTTGAAAGTATATGTAGATATTACATGTTCTTTGAACCCTTGAATGCTCTCTGCATAAAGAGAAGTTACATTTTGGATTGATTTTGCTTACTTGTTAGTGTAAACTTTTGTTTCCTACAAAGGTTCTTGGAGTCAGTGGAAATTGGATCAATAAAATGAAGAAAGAACAATAATGCTAATTGCAACATATAAGCCTATATTTTATCTGACATGTGTTTAGATCATCACTTTTCCCTGCCCTTGTATTTGTTTTATAGATTGGTCCTTGGTTGTAGACCCTATGCTTTAAAAATAAAATAAAACAAATCTACCAGGTCATTGAATGTTAAACTGGTTATAATCGAACAGATGCTGAATCTTCCTGTAAAAGAGATGGGAGAAAATGTTCTTTCTGAAGTACAAGATTCTGTTATTGAAACCTTACAACTTTACACAAATTATAATTAGCTCATTAAGCTAAGTCTCCTCTCTGGCCTATCTCACAAAGTTAACATGAGTCTTGCAAGTCTGCAAGTATAGGTAGTCCTCAACGTACGACCACAATTGAGTCCAACATTTATGTTATTGAGTTTTGCCCTCATTTTATGACTTTTCTTGCCGCATTTGTTAAATAAATCACTGAAGTTGTTAAATTAGTAACATGGTTGTTAAGTGAATCTGGATTTCCCATTGACTTTGCTTGTCAGAAGGTTGCACATATGACTCCAGGACACTGCAACTGTCGTAAGTATTGCTGGTTGTCAAGCATCCAAATGTAAATAACATGACCATGGGGATGCTGCCATGGTCATAACTGTGAAAAATGGTCATAAGTCACTTTTTTCAGTGCTGTTGTAAATTCAAATGGTCATAAAATGAACTGTTGTAAGTTGAAGACTACCTGTATATCTTTCGCCTATCCTCTACACATCCCAAGAAACTAGGGAGGGTGTTCCCTGAGCTTCTTCCTCTGTCCACATTTCTGATGTGGGTTAAATTGATTTTTATCCAGGGGTGAAATGCTCCCAGTTTGGACCGGATCGCCCAATCTGGTAGCGATGGCAGTAGGTGGTCCAGAGAACCGGTAGCAAAAATCCCTGCCCCCCCCCCCCCAGCTGAGCTGCACGATCATCAGAGGCTTTTTTTTTTACTTTTAAAAGCATTTTTTCTTTGGCCAAAAAAATGCTTTTAAAAGTACAAAAAAACCCCTGATGATTGCGCAGCTCAGCTGGGATCGGCAGAGCCTTTTAAAAGCATTTTTTCTACAACTTTTTTGGCCGAAGATCTTGTAGAAGAAATGCTTTTAAAAGTTTTTTTTTAAATGGCCACGCCCACCCAGTCACATTACCCCCCAAGCCACGCCCACAGAACCAGTAGTAACAAATTTTACATTTCACCACTACTTTTATCTGACCATCCCACTGGCAGTATCTCTTTGACCTGTCTCCTAAAGCCACATGCCATTATGGACATAACATTCATATCAGTACACAAACAGCTCAGTAACACTCATTAAAGCAAAAGGAACAATAAGTGCAAGAAAAACATCACAACTGCATTATCGATTATTGATAGCAATAGCAATAGCACTTATATACCGCTTTACAGTGCTTTACAGACCTCTCTAAGTGGTTTACAGTGTCAGCATATTGCCCCCCAAAATTTGGGTCCTCATTTTACCCACCTCAGAAGGATGGAAGGCTGAGTCAACCTTGAGCCTGGTGAGATTTGAACTGCCAAATTGCAAGCAGCCGGCAGTCAGCAGAAAGTAGCTTGCAGTACTACATTCTAACCACTGCGCCACCACAGCTGATAAGATTTGCTTCTGAATAATGAGCTAAGCATCTAATTCTTCCTCCAAAATCTCATCAACAGGAGTGGGAACGAGAGATGTAATAAAGCTAAACAGGACTTACCAATAACATAAGCAAGCAACAAGGCCAGTGTGACTGTGATTGCTGTAGCACTCAAGGCAGTGCACTTCCAGTTGCAACATCTATAAGGCTTGTTGAAAGCAAAAGCCGGTCGTGAAAAAGTCGTTCTAGGAAGCGGTCTGGGAGGCGGTGAGTAAACTGTGTTAGAAGTCAGCGGATAGTTCTGGCTGGCAGCACTGAAGATGGCTGAAGATCCAGATCCATGTTTAAACAGGAAATGTCTAGATAAAAGAAGACCAAGAGCTAAGTTGGAAAAACCAGTTTCACTTGCAGATGGAGGAAGGCAGAAAAAATACGGGGGGCATTTGCAGAGCGGGCCAACAATGAAACGTGTGTAATGACAACATCGTTGTGTAAATGCTGTGACTTCGGTATGCAAATCAGAAATGCAGATTCAAGTTCATAATCACAGCATTTAAATGATGATGTTATTAGGTCCAGTTTGCTGTCCATGGTGCTGGAAATACATTGCACAGGTCAAATGGTTTCACATAGAGAAAATGCATGGGATTATGAATTGCACATTCCTAGACATGTTCCCTTAATAGTTAATTTAATTCCATTCAATAGAGCTTACTAACAGAAAAATCTGTTTCTGATTGCATTTTTTAAAGTATAAAACACATCCTTTCCAATTCATTATGTATTTTTTAATAAACATAAGCTGCAGCCTATGTACACTGAGTATGCATTTTACTCTTTTCTTTTTAAATTAGATTTTGAGAAATCTGTTTAACTGGCATTAGGCCAAATGCATATTTCACATTCCGTAGACTCTTTCATTCAATAAATTTTCATAAGGCTGTGTTAGAATTTATAAAACTTCCGATGCATCCATAGGAAGAGACTTCTGGCTAGTGATGAACAGTCTTCAAACGCTAGGCAATCTCATATTTGATAGCTGAAGTGTAATTTCTTCCATGGAAAAATAATTCCAAATTTCAAGAGACAATAATTGTTTATCAAACTTTAGCAATCAAGTCCTTTATTTATTTATTTAATGTATGGCCTACAGGGAAATCTACAAAAGCCAGATTTCTGTGCAGTCCTGATAACCTAATTGCTAGTTCATTTTGTTTGGCATTTGCACGCCTATCCTTGCTGCACCACAGGGAGCAAACTAGCTTTACATCAGCTTTACACCATTAGTGGTGATCAGGTTGCTGGCTCTTCTCAGTTCCTCTGCCGGTCTCGTCTTGCCTTGTCTGGGCCAGGTCCAGCGCTGGCTTCCGCTCTCTTGCACACGCAAATGCAGCTAGGATTTTCCCACCGAAGTGGTACCCATTTATCTACTCACAATATGTTTTCAAACTGCTGAGTGGGCAGGAGCCAGGAAACAAGCAACGGGCTCTCACTCCATCTTGCAGAGCTGGACTCAAACTGCTGGAGTGCAGACCATTTCTGGCTGCTATTTCCAGCATCATTAAGCCATTCCGCCACTGCATTTTATTGAATTTCTTAATTTTAACTTGGACTTCTGTTTTAATGGTTTGTTTGTTCTGTTTTAATTGTTGTGAGCTGCCCTGAGTCCTGTGGAGATAGGGCGGCATTCAAGTCCCATTAAATAAATAAATAAATAAATAAATAAATAAATAAATAAATAAATAAATAAATTCTAATCAAGCCCTGCTAGAGTTCATATGAGAACTGTGAACATCACAGAGAACGTTGCCAATTTCTGATTTCTTCTGTAATCCTTTCTCTAAGAGCATCATGGGTGCGCTGCCCCTTTCACGTGCCATAAGCTTAACTGACCTCTAAACCAAGACTCCAGAATGCTCTTTATTCAATGAACACAAATCATTTCCAATGATGAATTAATAACAATTACAAATCTTATAATAGAGAGGATGGTTGTTGTTGGTTTTCTTTTGCAGGACACTAATGGTGCAAGAGAGTAGCACTGATCAAAAGAGCAAACCAGTGAGGAAATATTAAGTGCTTTATTTATACAGCATGTAACATTTCGTCATATCTTTCTGCACAATCCATTCAATATATCTGCAGACGTGATCTAATCCTCAGGCCAGTTTTGGATTTCACCCAGAAGAAATGCCAACTGCGTCTTAATCTCCATGGTGGTATACTCCAGCTGTGCTTCATGGTAGATTTACTTTTAGATGCTGATTTATTCTCAATATGCTGTAAGAAGCATCTCATCAGTTTGAGAACATATGCATCTGTGGGCATGCAAATTCTAGGCATACACAATAAGCACATGTTGACAATTTGCAGGGGTACAGTTTGAATGCGAGCAAGTGCCAGCTTCAACATCCCTTTTAATATTATTGCATAATAGATGCTAAGTTCTGAAGGAGTCCAACATATTTGGAAGTCACCAAATTCTGGAGGAAATTCTATTCTAAACATGTTTCTCTGAAATTATGTTGTGGATGTCTAGAAGCATATACTTTGTTTTATAATTTATAATAGTTACTATTGCTTAAAAAAAAAAATTTAAAGCAGAACATTGACTACCTTTACAGTACCTTGGGAGATAATGAAGGTATTTCCCTTCCCTTCATAGCAAGCAGGTAACTGGCTGCTGCTGGATGGAGGGAGCAAGGGATTGCAAGAGTGGCTGGGAAACTGTCACAGAACAATCAAACTGAGCATCACGTAACTGCAGCTACAGCTCAGGAGAGCTGAAGTCGCTACCACTTTATTTTTTTATATTCATCAATCAAATGTACGGTAATTTCCCCAAACTTTATTCCCTCTGGCATATGGAACCTGGATTTTGTTTGCATTCTGTAAATTAGCCCATTTGAGATACTTTGGTTCAAAAATTGTTGCCCTATTATGCACTGTTTTCCCTAGTTAAAATGATAGATACAAGAGTTTTAGTGGTATATGCATTATGTTCAAAGTTTTCTGGCTTGTTTACATATTGACATCAAAATGTATCAAAGAGGTATTAAAATCTAGAATAGCCCTATAAACAGGGCTAACTAGATTTTGTCTTGGATTCCATTATTGTGAGATAATAATTCATAATAATGACAATGTTATTATGTAATCATGATAATGTTAATTAAAGCAATATTAAAAATAGAATCATTATCTACTGAGAGATCACAAGATGTTACTAACATTGTAAGGGGAAGTTCTCATCAACAATTTGGACAAGAAATTACTGGGAACTTAAGTGTGAAAAATATATGTAAAGGAATATTAACTGCAGCTATTTGATTAATTATTTACCCAGTAGAGGTGTTTGTGTGTGTGTGAAGAAGTTAATATTGCATAAAGATTTAATATATATTTTCAACAATTACCTTTGCAGTTTTGAAACCAACACATCCATTTACACACTAAAAGAGTGAATCTGGGTATTGAAATGTCAATATTAATATATTTTAATACATGAATTTTCTTTCAAAATCCATGAAAAAGAATTTATACCTGCAGATATCAATGTGTTGAAAAACACAAGCCTTTGCTTTTTACCTGTTCCACTTTAATCAATGAGATTTAAAAGTTCTTAACTTCAGCCATATTATGCCTTATACTTTATTAATTTTATACATTCCCTTATATTTCACGGGATAGTTCAAAAACTACAAAAATGCCTAGCAGTTATTGAAATACTCTAACTCACATTCTCAGGGAGAGTAAATCTCAACATTTCGAAGCATTAGATGCTTCATATTACAACCCTAAAACATTTATTTAGAAAGATATTAACTAATTATGGTAATTCCCGGGGGAAACTATATATATATAAAAGCGAAAACCACTCACAAAAATCTCCAGAGCCGTAATCACAAAATCTCCAGAACCGTAAAGCCTACAAACTTGAAATTTGCCACATATGTTCCTCTTGGCTTCTAGGTGCTCACTAAGAAAGGATTTCTCAAAACGACCATTAGAGCATTAGTATTTCCTACATTATTATTAACACGCTCTGATGCTAAGAAATTCTACTCCCCTCCCAATCTGAAAAAAAAAATCTGTTTCAAATAAAAAACACAAGCAGAGGAGAGGAGTTTCACTTTCAGTTTTACTTTCACAGCAGGAAGCAGCTTTACTACAGAACAGTTAAGCTCAGCCACGGCCAGACTCCTTCCTGTCTCCTTCTTGCTCACACAGCAAATACTGTTTCACTTTCCAAACAGCCCTCTGATGCTAAAAAGTTCTACTCCCCCTCCCCACCTCAAAATAAATCTGTTCCAAATGCAAAACACAAGCAGAGGAGAGGAGTTTCACTTTGTTTTACTTTCACAGCAGCAAGCAGCTTTACTACAGAACAGTTTAGCTAAGCCATGCCCAGCCTCCTTCCTGTCTCCTTCTTGCTCACACAGCAAATATTGTTTGAGTTTCCAAACACCCCTCAACTCTCTCACACACTGACAGGATACTAACCAGATGAATACCCATGGATGCTGGTAGACAAAGGCAGATTTTTAAGAAAGGCTATTTTGAAATGACCATCAGATCATTAGTATTTCATATACAGTATTATATTAACACACTGTGATGCTATGGAGCTAGACATTCTACTCCCCCTCCCAACCTGAAAGGAACTCTGTCCCAACTGCCAGTTGCCTTATATTAACACGCTCTGATGCTACTCCTTCACTAAACCAGGTGTGGCCAGCGCGTGACTCATCTGGCCTGCAGGCTGGGACATTCTACTCCCCTTCCCCCTCTGTTCCAACTGCCAGTTGCATTATATTAACACACTCTGTTGCTACGGAGTTACACATTCTACATTAAGTTTCAGGCTATAAGTGTCAATTTATCAAGCCCGAGCACATAGTTTTGTAGCGAAGCACGGGCGTCCAGCTAGTGAGTCTATATTCTTGTGCATAGTTACTTAATTTTTGTAGGATACAGCTCTATATATTAACATATATAACACAAATGCATATGAACTATACTTCATTCTCATGAAGCCATCATTACAACAAATCCCACATGGAATAAATGTTATTTGATCAATAGGTTCACTTTTGTATACTTTAAGTATACAAAAGTGAACCTATTGATCAAATAGCATTTATTTCATGTGGGATTTGTTATAATGATGGCTTCATGAGAATGGATTTAAAAATTGAGGCACTGTTAATATAATAAAACTTGAGAAGTGGTTATTTTCTCTGATAAGTGTTCACTCAGAAATTCTCAGAATGTAGCATTGAAACAGACATTGTAGGTCTTATCTGTAATTCAGGGTTCCACAGTTACAGTAAGCCATTACCTAGACACTGTGGTTTATTCAGCACAGCATAATTAAATTAACTACAGTTTGGCCAGGTTGATGAGGTGCTTGTAATTTTGGTGGCTTCCTTAACACAGCAGGAATATGTGACATAAGATTTTGATCAATGATTCCTAGATCAAAAGGTTTTTATTTAGGCTTCCTTAATGTGATGAAATGAAATTCAATGTAGAGAAAAGTAAATATACATTACAGACTGGGTGAAACCAGGCTTAATAGCAGTAACTGTGAGAGGGATCTTGGAGTCTTAGTGGATAACCAATTAAATATGAGCCAACAGTGTGAGGTGGCAGCCAAAAAAGCCAACACAATCCTAAATTGCATTAACAGAGGGATTCAATCAAGATCAAGTGAGGTACTAATATCACTCTATAAACCCTAAGTAAGACCACACCTAGAATACTGCATCTTGTTTTGGTCACCACACTATAAAAAAGATGTTGAGACTCTGGAAAGAGTGCAGAGAAGAGCAACCAAGATGATTTGGGGACTGGAGACTAAAACATATGAAGAACGGTTACAGGAACTGGGCATGGCTAATCTAGTGAAGAGAAGGACCAGAGGAGACATGATAGCAGCGTTCCAATATTTGAGGGGCTGCCACAGAGAGGAAGGGGTCAAGCTATTTTTCAAAGCACCTGAAGGCCAGACAAGGAATGATGGATGGAAACTGAACAAGGAGAGATTCAACCTGGAAATAAGGATAACTTTTCTGACAGTGAGAGCAATCAAACAATAGAACAGAAATTGCTTTCAGAAGTTGTGGGAGCTTCATCACTGGAAGCTTTTAAGAAGAGACTGGACTGCCATCTGTCAGAAATGATGTAGCTACCTGCTTGGGCGAGGGGTTAGACTAGATGACCTACAAGGTCCCTTCCAACTCTGTTAATCTGTATTAGTAACAAAGTGGATTACGAGGAGGGAGGAGGAATCCATTCCAGAGGAGCAAGAGATAAGTCAGCCCAGATATTATGTGTGAGAGAAAGAGGGTGAAGGCAGCCCCTTCCTAATACTGTAGTTCCCAGAATATATTGTAGATATGGATAAGAGTCCTCAGTCTGATAAAATTTTGTCTATTGGTGGGAAGTAATAAAGAACTCAGTTTGGAAGAATCACCATCCATCATTCTTGGATTTGGGCCTGACATTCATGGGTTAATAAACTACCAGTGAATAGATAAGGGAAAGAAGTAATTTTGACTTTTAGATTGAAATATTTTTTTTTTCTGTGTGAACGAATTCTTAACACATTTCTGTTCTCTGAACCTTCAGCAAAAGCATATATTCAGAAATATACTGATTTGTGATGTTCTCCAGAAAAGAAGTGCATCTGTATGAACTCATTCTACTTTATTGTAAGCTTACATTTCCAAAATCTTGCAAGTATGAAAGTACAGTTGATGGACGACTGCAACTGAGCCCAAAATTTATCTTGCTATGAGAGAGATTTGTTAAGTGAGTGTTGTCCCATTTTATGACCTTTCTTGCCACAGTTGTTAAGTGAACCATTACAGTTAAGTTAGTAACCTGGTTGTTAAGTGAATCTGGCGTCCCCATTGACGTTGCTTGTCAGAAGGTCCCAAAAGAGGATCACATGACCCTGGGACGCTGCCACCGTCATAAATATGAACCAGTTGTCAAGGATCTGGATTTCGATCATATAACCATGGGGATACTGCAACGGACGTAAGTGTGAAAAATGGTCATACTGCAACCATCATAAATGTGAGTCAGTTGTCAAACATCCAAATGTAAATCACCATGAAGATTGTATGGAGCAGGGGTGATATGTAGTCATAATAACATTCCTTTCTCAGAGAGTCAAGGACATCTTGTCCTGCACCTGGACGGCTGGAACTGGGAGGCATCTCCAGTTGGGAGGGTGCTTAGATTGGACCACATGATGGGCATGTGGATGCTGGGCAGGGACTTGAACTTTCCTTTGGGTGGGGAAAACCTGGAAGCTTTCAGATTCGGGTTTTCCCAGATGTGCCAATAGGACATCTCTAATAAAATGGAACTTTGAGGAAACTCAAGCCTTTTCTTTCGTTGGGGGTGTTACTTGGAACCCTGTTAAAGAGCTTATCACGGGTCTGGTTCCAACTACATTCCACCATATAACTTTCTCTTCAGGTTTCAAGCTTTCAGGCTGAATAATTAGGACAACTATTTCCAATTTGGTATTCTCCAGAAGCATCGGGCTTCATCTTCAGGGACCATCTCAAATACCCGGAAGCTATTAAATAAAGGCCGGTCTAGACTCTTATGTAAAACTGCTCTCTAGAAACAATATTGAAAGCAGACTTTTGCAAAAAGAGGGGTTTAGATATGGTAGTCAGAGCTCTTGTTATATCTGAAGGATTTCCTTCTTGATTTTTACCACTTGAACCCTTATTAATTGTTCACGTTAATTGTTAATAGTGAGCCTGCTGTGAGGGCTTGCAATGCCAATTCTAGAATTTGGTTCTCGTTTGCATCGGTTCTGTTTTATTTTTATTTATTAAATTTCTACGCCGGCCATCTCACCTTACAGGTAGTCCTAAAGTTATGACCACAATTGAACCCAACACTTCTGTGGCTAAGCGAGACATTTGTTAAGTGAGTTTGCCCCGTTTCTTTCTTTCTTCCCATATTTGTTAAGTCAGTCCCTGCAGTTGTTAAGTTAGTAGGTTGTTAAGTGAATCTGGCTTCCCTATTGACTTTGCTTGTCGGAAGGTTACAAAAGATCATGCAACTGTCATATGACACTTTATCTCTCATAAATGTGAGCCAGTTGCCAAGATGCTGAGTTTTGATCATATGACTATGGGGATGATGCAACAATTGTGTGAAAAATGGTCATAAGTCACTTTCTCGGTGCCATTGTAACTTCAAATAGTCACTAACTGAAAATTTGTAAGTGGAGGAATACTTGGCACAATGGGAAAAAAAATGGTTGACCTGAAATCTGATGGAAGGCATTTCTGAAGGAAAAAGCCAGCAAATCCCTCACTCACTTTAAGGAACCAACACCAGTAACAGAATGTGGAAAAAGGAGATTATGGTAAATTTTGTTTGGGCGTTCTTTCCCATTCCAAGAATTGTCTTAACAATTTTTTGGAGAAAAGATGGCAATTTGATTTTATTCCCCATTTTCTTCGAAATGTGGATACCTATTCTTCTGCTAACAAATGTCCAGAGTAGATTGCTGCCAGTCACATACCAATCAAACATGTTAATCAGAGGTTGTGTTTTTTTAAGAAGTCACAACATTCTGAATATATTTGCCACTCAGGTGTGCACGCAATAACGAACAATAATTACAAAATTGATTCAAAACGATCCAGAACTGAACAACAGTTCAGGCATAGAAAAAAGCAGTGTAAAAATGACTAAGGAAGTATGTCAATCAGAAATTAGTTCCATTTGTCCTTTTAAAGCAGAGATTTTGAATGGGTCGATAAGAAATGGCAAATGGACTATTTTTAGAAAAGCTAAAATGGTCATTAAGCAAGGCCTCTCAAGGAACTGCTGGTTACAATTTGCTTTAAATTGCTAGTTCAACAAGAGTATTAGCATTCCTTTGCCAGGACAATGTTATTTATTTTCTGAATATTAGTGCTGTAAAATGGTGGTGCTTAGATAGTAACAATAGTCTCATAAATCCAACCTTTATCAATCTGGATGAATACATGCAGAGTTGATAGCTCTATTTTAACACATCAATGATGCCTTTGCTATCTGTCTGATAAAATGGGGCAATCTTTATACAAGAGCAAAAATGCTGAAAATAGCAGTTCAGGAGTTTATATATGTAAGCATAGCTTGGAACACTTAAATATACAGTCTACAAACGCAGCAAAAATGAATAACAAAATCAACACTTTTTTTCCTGCAAGTAGTGCCTGGAAGGGAAGAGTTTCCAATTTATCCAACGGAACCTTTTTCCCCCCCTTCTTCCATGGTTTACAAATATAACCTATTGGTAGATACAGAAGCAACACACCTTGATAGAAAACTTTGCATTCCCTAATCCAATACAGGGGTGTTTTTTTTTTCTGCTATTTTTCCTTCTTTCTCCCTGTTGCTCGTTATTGCAATTGGAAATCTCTGATAAACATGACAACATGATTTAATATCACTTTATAATTTATATTATAAATATTTAATACCATTGATTTAATACCACTTTATAATGCCTTGATAAGGCCACACTTGGAATACTGCATCCAGTTTTGGTTGCCACGACGTAAAAAAGATGTGGAGACTCTAGATCTAGAAAGAGTGCAGAGAAGAGCAACAAAGATGATTGGGAGACTGGAGGCTAAAACATATAAAGAACGGTTGCTGGAATTAGGTATGGCTAGTCTAGTGAAAAGAAGGACTTGGGGAGACATGATAGCAGTGTTCCAATATCAAAGAGGATGTCACAAAGAAGAAGGGGTCAACCTATTCTCCAAAGCACCTGAAGACAGGACAAGAAGCACTGGAGGGAAACTAATCAAGGAGAGAAGCAATCTAGACTAAGGATAAATTTCCTGAAAGAACAATTAAGCAGTGGAATGACTTGCCTCCAGAAGTTGTGAATATTCCAACACTGGAAGTTTTTACGAAGAGATTAAACCATTTGTTATCTATGAAATTCTATAGGACCATGATGGTGAACCTATAGTATGAGTGCCACAGGTGCCTCTGGGCCCACCAGAAGTTGAGAAATGGGCCATTTCTGACCTCAGGGGGGATGGGGAAGGCCATTTTTTCCCTCACCAGGCTCCCAGAAAGCCTCTGGAGCCTGGGGAGGGCAAAAAACAGGCCTATTGGGCCCACCATGCCATCGCGTGACAAAAGCAGGGGTTGCAAGGGGGGGTGTTGCACGTGCATGCGCGGGGGGGCAGAGGGCATTGAATTATGGGTGTAGGCACACATGCGCGCAACACCCCTGCACTTCCCTCGCTTTTGGCATGCGATGGCAAAAAGGTTAGCCATCACTGGTATAGGATTTCCTGAGCAGTGAGACAGCAGGTTTCCTGAGCAGGGTTTTCCTGAGCATGGGGTTGGACTAAAAGACCTCAAAGGTCCCTTCCAACTCTATTATTTTGTTATTCTGTTATGAGGGGAGCAGAAAGTGACACTCATTTTATTTTTATTTATTTATTTATTTAATTTATATACCACCCTACTCCCGAAGGACTCAGGGCGGTGAACAGCCAAACAGTAAAAATACATAAATACAAAATTTAAAAACAAAATAAAATTGAATTAAACAAATTTGGCCCAAAACATATTAAAACCCCAATCATTTAAAAAAACAATTTAAAATTTGCGTAATTAAAAAGAGGGAAAAGATTAGACCAGGCCCGCCTGGTGGAATAAAAAGGTCTTAAGAGCGTGGCGGAAGGTGCGCAGATCCAGGATCCTCCGTATCTCCGGGGAGAGCTCATTCCAGATAGTAGGTGCCCCCACAGAGAAGGCTCTCCCCCTAGGGGCCGCCAGTCGACATTGTTTGGCCGACGGCACCCGGAGGAGCCCCTCTCTATGGGAGCCTACTGGCTCTCATATATAGGAATATATAGCAGGAAATTCTTGAGTATGACAATCTGGGCATGAAACAGATGTATTTAACTCTTCAACATTGTTTTTGTGAATTAATTGCTCTTAGTGTTTGTGCTATGGCAAGCCATAAGTCTTACACACCACTCTGGCAACATATGCCAAGATTAAAAAAAAAAAAAAGCTCTTTTAACAAATCAGAAGAGCATTTATCACATTAAATACAATGGAATTCTGCAATATTTTACTATTTCAGAGCTTAAATATATATTTTGTAGAAAATTGCAATTCCTCTTGCAACAATTTCATTCATTCATTCATTCATTCATTCATTCATTCATTCATTCATTCAATTTCTATATACTCAATTCAACCAGGTGACTCTGGGTGGTTTATAATTCAAAAATTATAATTAAAACATCTACAAAAGAAATAAGTATAAACAGCACATGATCGATATGCTATTAATGATTAAGTGACTAATAGTAAAGTTATTTGGCTCTAGAATTAAGTTAATTCATATCAATTATTAAAGAGTATGGTATGGTTATCATGATAACTCCAGGTTTTACAGGACTTATCATTCTTGTGATGACAGACAACTGGCAACAACTGCTATCTGTCAAAGGCTAGAATAAATATAAATCAGTGGTGCTATTCTGCAGGTTCTGACAGGTTCTGGAGAACCGGTAGCGGAAATTTCAGAGAACCGGCAAATATCAACTCTGGCTGGCCCTAGAGTGGGGTGGGAATGAAGATTTTGCAATATCCTTCCCCCAAGAGTGGGGAGGGAATGGGGATTTTGCAGTATCCTTCCCCTGCCATGCCCACCAAGCCACGTCCACCAAGCCACATCACGCCCACCAAGCCATGTCCACAGAACCAGTAGTAAAAAAAAATTGAATTCCATCACTGGTATAAATAATATTTTCCAAGTTAGGGAGCAGAAAGCAAGCCCCAGGAAGGGGAATGAGTGATTTGGCAATTCATTAAAAAAAAGTGATCTCAAAGATTTTCAGTCCATTGATTCATCTCCTTGGGTTGAGGTTGACATTGGGAATAAGCCTCCGAAGATGGTGGCATCAGGTTGACCTTGTCATGGCTCAGGAGTTAAACAAAGTCCAACTGGTTTAGTACCTGAATTGGAGGCCATAGAAAATTCTAGGACTAGGACATCAAAAAACATATCAGAAGAAGGCTATTAAATGGACTTTTGTAGCATAGGGCATGTCCAAGAGTCAAGCTTGACTTGAAGGAGACTCTTCCTTTAAGAGAAGAAATGGTAGCTTTGTGTCCATTGTCACCAAAAGTGGAGAATGCAAGGAAATAAGGGACAAAAGCATCTATAAACAGAGGAAAACCAACAAAATGATGGGTTTTTTTTCATACCCTGAAAGTTCTACTTATTCCAAAGGGTTTCAGATAAACTTTCCCACAGAAGATTATAAGTAAACAATGAAGAGTAAATAACTAAATATGTATTATCTTCATAGAAAGAATGACCTCTCTCTCCCTCTGTGTATATATGGGTGGATGTATTAAGAAAACTAAGATCATGGCTCCTGGCCCTCTAAATTCCTGGCAAATAGATGGGGAAGAAATGGAGGTAATGACAGATTTTATTTTCCTGGGCTCTAAGATCACCACAGATGGGGACTACAGCCAAGAAATTAAAAGATACTTGCTCTTAGGGAGGAAACTCTGGCAAATCAAGATAGCTTACTAAAAAGCAGAGACATCACCCTGACCACAAAAATATAGTCAAGGCTATGGCTTTCCCAGTTGCAATGTCTGGCTGTGAAAGTTGGACCATAAGAAAGGCTGAGCACCAAAGAATTGAGGCTTTTGAACTCTGGTGCTGGAGAAGACTTCTGTGAGTCCCTTGAACTACAAGGTGATCAAACTGGTCAGCCCTATAGGAGATCAACCCTAACAGCTCTTTTATAAGGCCAGATCCTGAAGATGAAACTCAAATCCTTTGGCCACCTAATGAGAAGGAAGGACTCATTGGAAAATAGCCTAATGCTGGGAACGATTGAGGGCAAAAGAAGAAGGGGACGACAGAGAACGAGGTGGCTGGATGAAGTCACTGAAGCAGTAGGCGTGAACTTAAATGGACTCCAGAGGATGATAGCGGACAGGAAGATCTGGAGGAACATTGTCCACGGGGTCGTGATGGGTCGGACATGACTTTGCAACTAACAACAACATAGGTACATTTTTTATACAGAAAATAAGAAATTATTTATTAGATTTATAAGGTTGTCCATGTCAGATGCAGGAGTCTTTTGCCAATGCAAACAAATCAATAAGTATTTAAAATCACTGGGATATTTCTTGTAAAATTACCATATCCACAATCCATAGAATCCATATGTTCTGTGTTGACTTTGTAAGTAAGGTTTCACCCAAAGCTTAGCTTGTTTTAGATATTATTTTTACAATATTTTTCCTTCTTCAATTTTCAGTTTGATAAGTTTGTATATGAAAATGCAATGATATGGTTGCTACTTTTAAACTGCCGTCAATAGTATGCCTTTTGTTTTCTCATTGTAGCTTTCTTATGAAAGGATTTTCTAAGTAACACAAGAATAACTGAGGACTCTAAAAAAAACCTGTGGAGTTGATTTGTTTTCCTTGTAACAAAATGAAGGTAATTTTTTAAAAAAGTCAAACCTGGTCTACGTATATGAATTTGAAAGGGTTTGATTGAAAACAGCAGTGCTACGTTAGTCTACCTTTTCTCTCACCTACCATACAAGACAATGGAGAACTGTATTTCCAGTTTTAAGTCTGAGTAATTGTCTGCATTATTTTACCAACAGTTTCTCTCTTTATGCCTTTGCCTCCTTTAGAGATAATTATGCCAGAAACATAATTATAATTTTAAAGCATATTTTCCTCTGAACTCCAGTTTTCAGTTCAAGCCAATTCTAAGCTTTTATGTATTAGCAAATTATGTTTGAGCTTAACATATGTGTTATTCCTAGCCTGTACCTCTCTAAATGATGATGTTGATGACCACATGAACACCATCAGTGAAATATCTTTCATGCTAGTCTGGGGAATACATACAAAAATCTGGAAACTGCAAGAACAATTTCTAACTCTTATGTACAATGAGTTTGTTCAGATGGAGTCTCTTTGATTGATCTGAAATCTTTCTTCCCAGAAACATCTCATCCCGTGGACCAAGTTCCTGTTTATGAGCTAAAGCTATCAAGTGAGTCTCTGTTTTGGTAAGGACCAGCTTTTCCCCTGCCCATCCTTTCCAAGAAAGTACGAACTCTTGAGAACTTTGTGTTTCAAAAGGAGCCTTTTATTGAAAGGGATGAAAGCAAGTCAAAACTCAAAGCAGGCTCTGGGGTCCCTCAGGGCATGCAGTTCAGGATAAAGGAAATTAGGAACTTACTCCCCACCATCCAATGTGGATTCCGACCAATCCGTCATTGTGAAGATGAATTGTACAAGCCTCTCTGAGAAACAGATAAGAAGAGCCTCTCAGGGTCAACTTACAATCCACTCGTTCCCCCCTTCCCTTTCAATTCCCAAGGTGTGAGAATTCTGCAGGCATTCCTGGTGACAGGCAACAGTTATAAATCAGGTTAAAGTTTATACAAAGAGGACAAGACAGGAAATTGGATACTTAGGACACATAGGAAAATAACTAAATGTGACAACTCCAAATCCCCACCCACTCCTTCTTCCACGAAGAATGACAGATACACAGATCTGACCATTTCTTTTGCCTCTTTGCTTTCCTATCTATTTCGTTCCTAGCTTCCCCACAGTCTCCTTCTCCTCATAGTAGTAGTAGTAGTAGTAGTAGTAGTAGTAGTAGTAGTAGTAGATGAAGAAGAAAAAGAAATAGACAAATGATAGCGAGACAGATAATAAACACACAGAGATAGAGGGAGATGGATAACTAGATAGATAGATGATAGATAGATAGATAGATAGATAGATAGATAGATAGATTGATAGGAGAGAGATATAGATGGATGGATGGATGCTCCCTGAGCTTGGTTGTTTTCTTGCAGACAGATATCAGTGACAGACAGATTCACAGATGATAGGAAGGTGATAGGTAGGTAGGTAGGTAGATGGATGGATGTGTTCCTTGGTGCTTCCTGGGCTTGGATGTTTCCTTGCAGACATTTCATTACCCAAACTTGGTAACATCATCAGTGCTAGATAGATATCAATGTTACATAGATAAATAGATAGATAGATAGATAGATAGATAGATAGATAGAGGGATGGATGGAGGGAGGGAGGGAGGGAGGGATGGGGAGGGAGGGAGGGAGGGAGGGACACACACAGAGAGAGAAGACAGATAGATAAACAGAATGAACCACTCAAATGACAACTTGCTCTAGCATGAATGCTTAAGTCAGAGGGAAAGCCAATACATTTATCAACTGAAAAAAAAATGAGTTTGACGGGGTAATGATCAGGTTTAATGGTTCTGCTTTATAGTAGAGATTTCTGAACTATTTTCAGTCTCCTTCTTCCAACGGGGCACCATGAAAATCTCAATACCAGGATTGTCAGATGGAGCTTCTAAGTCTCAGCATGCCTTTTAAAAAGGTGATGTGCCCCAAGTGAGGTTAGAGTTATTGTTTAATTAGACAGAAAATGCCATGTACGAGAAGCATGTCAGAATAACACATACAGAACCAAAAGCAGTGCAAAATTAAGCAGTGCCATCATTTTTATTTCAAAATAGGAAAATAACGACTCATTAAGTGTCACATCTGCCTGGTAATTACCTTCAAAATTTCTAGTTCAGGAGTGTGTTGCCACTGTCTAAGTTGTTTTATTTTCCCTAGGAAATAAATCACTTGATGTTTCATTTTATAAACTCAATCCTGGCCATCAGTCTGGTACGGCAATGGATTTTGGAGAAGATCAGACCCATCACATAATTCCCAATCAAGCATAAAATATATAGTTTTATATAACTGCACTTACCTTGGGCCACTTCGCTAGTGAATTAGGACTCTTATAGAATATGATGGGCGAGATGTTGATGGTTATTTTTTTTAAAAAATGTAGTAAGTCAATGGGGGTGGGGCACTGGTGAAATGTAAAATTTGTTTCTACCAGTTCTGTGGGTGTGGCTTGGTGGTGGTGGGGTAATATGATTGAGTGGGCATGACCAACTTTTTTTTTTACATTTAAAACCATTTTTTCTACAACCTCTTCGGCTGAAGAGGTTGTAAAAAATGCTTTTAAAAGCCTGTGGCGATCCCAGCTGACTTACCTGATCAGCAGAGGCTTTTTTTTAAAAAAGCCTCTGACAATCCCAGCTGACTTGCTTGATCGTCAGAGGCTTTTTTTTTAAGAAACATTTTTTCTACAACTTTTTCAGCCGAAGAGGTTGCAGAAAAAAAAATGCTTTTAAAAGCCTCTGACAATCAGGCAACTCAGCTGGGATCATCAGAGGCTTTTAAAAGCATTTTTTCTACAACCTCTTCGGCCAAAGAGGTTGTAGAAAAAATGCTTTTAAAAATAAAAAAAGAAAAGCCTCTGATGATTGTGCAGCTCAGCTGGGCATGGGGGGAGGGCAGGGATTTTTGCTACTGGTTTTCTGAATCACCCGCCACCATCGCTACCGGATTGGGTGATCTGGTCCGAACCGGGAGCATTTGACCCCTTGGGGTGGGGGTGCACGCACACATTTCTGTGCATGGCTTTGAGTTAGTCCTAACTATAAAGACATGTTCTTGCAATTTTCATGACAACATTTTTGCAAGTGGTTTGTTGCTGCCCTCTGCCTCACACTGAGAAGCTGCAACTGACCCAAAGTCATCCAGTTGGCTTCCGTGGCCAAAGGCAGGAACACAACACAGATTGTCCAATTCCTAGTTCAGCACCTCAAGTACAACTGATTTGAAACCACAATAGCAAAACTAGGAACAGTATTCTTGATTGGTTCAGCCATTCCCATGGCTATTGCTTTCCTAAAGATTTCCTGTGTTGTCAACACATTTGCCCGTGATTGGCAAATCAGAATTCTGAAGGATGTTTTAGCACTACAACTACACAAGTCTTCAAAATACAATCCAATTCTCTTCCATTCAGAAGGAAGTTGTTGTGGCCTGTTGGTCGCTGGCCCCTCCAGAAGCCAAATCAGATGAGGAGGAGGAGGAGGAGGATGTGTGGGAGCCAGGGTCAGCATCAAATCAACCTGGGAGCTCCAAGGGGGAAGAGGGAATGGAGCTGGCAAAGAGAGAGACAGAGTTGGAACCTGGGCTATCCATCAGCTCTCAGATGGACAGTCAACAGCCCCCAGGTGTGGACGTGGCTGATGAGGAAGAGGAGGAACAGCTGGGTACAGTGCCTGATGCGTGGATGCGCAGAAGGCAGAGGAGAGGAGAGCAGTGGAAATCTATGGGCCGATCCTTGGAAAGGAAGAGCCACCACTGCTAGCAAGGCCCCACCCTAGCTCTGGGAATAAAAGGCAGGAGGCAGGGATGAATAGATGTGGCAGACAACTATTCATCTCATGGACGAACGGACTTGTTAGACTGCGAGAGAAACTTTTTGCCAGGGCTGCCAGCACCCCTAATAAAGAAATCTTTTGAGTTCATGTCAGAGGGTTTGTCGTGTTTGGGGAACTGGGTCAGAACAGAAGGTCTACTGTTCTGTAGGAGTTTCTCCCAGGCAATTGGCTAGCGACTAAGGAAATGGAATGACAATCAGTGACAACTGATGGAAAGCATGTTCCACTTAATAGTTTAAAGATCCTATAAAGACGATAAGCCAGAGTAGACGAGGCAAATCATATGTGTCAACCACACATGCGTAGGAGAATGGAGACAACAGAATCTGAGTTCTTTGTTCTACAGCATGTGGGGTGGGGTGGGGGGAATAAATTTATACAGGTAGTCCTCGACTTATAACAGTTCATTTAGTGACCATTCAAAGTTACAACGGCACTGAAGAAAGTGACTTATGACCATTTTTCAGTTATGACCTTTGCAGCATCTCCATGATCATGTGATCAAATTTCAGATGTCCCGGGGTCATATGATCACCTTTGGACGCAAAAGTCATTAGGGAAGCCAGATTCACTTAACAACCAGATTACTAATTTATCAACTGCAGCGATTCGCTTAACAACTGTGGCAAGAAATATTGTAAAATGGGACAAAACTCCCTTAACCTATGTCTCATTTAACAGCAGAAATTTTGGGCTCAATTGTGATTGTAAATTGAGGACTACCTGTATAAAGTGGCAAGAAGAACGTGCAAAATTGAGCTTTTTCTTTATCCTTTATTGTCTGACACAGATTTTTAAAAACATTATCCCTGCACCTTGTCACAATCGTTATCTTCTTAAAACAGTTGTGACATTGTGTTTAAGAACGAGATGTTCTTGGTATCATCAATAGGATTGGAAGAGGTTAGGCAAGACTTTGCTCCAGGATGTTAATTGTCTTCAAAGTTAGGGTGGATAATGGCTGAATTAGAGCTTTTTCTGTTGCTGGGCCTTGTTTATGCTTTTCTACCTGGAGAGAGATGGGCTAGTTTCTATCGCTCTTTAAGTATTAGTTTAAACACATTTTATTATCCCAAATGTTCAAAGGACAGAAAAGCTCTCCATGTATTTGT
The DNA here is from genome assembly GCA_022577455.1 of Arizona elegans. Taxonomy (NCBI): domain Eukaryota; kingdom Metazoa; phylum Chordata; class Lepidosauria; order Squamata; family Colubridae; genus Arizona; species Arizona elegans. The sequence goes on from JAKOOJ010000015.1 coordinate 11,243,118, forward strand.
TCATTAATGCTGCCTGCCTGTATTTATGTGCTATGATGTTACAGTTTTTAAATCTGCTCTGCTAACATTTTTTTTCCCATTTCCCTTGCATCTTTTTCTTTTTAAATACCTTTGCTATTAAGGATTATCCCAATGCTACGATTTCCTTCTCTTGTTATCCTGACCACCTGGTGCCCCTCTTTAAATCCTTGCATTGGTTTCCTGTCTATTTCAAAGCTTGTAAAAGGCTTTATATCCCTTATCTTCAAAACCATCGTCCATGAGATAAAGCTTCCCTGCATCCTGAAACAAACCAAGGTTTTCAGTTTCCCCTTTCTTATGCCTCTATAAGAAGATCTCGCTTCCGTCTTCCAAATTCCTTTTTAATACTCAGCTAAAGTCGGCTTTCCCCGAAACAAGTTGGGAGCCAGCGAAGCCAGTGTTATGATTAAGCAAAGAGAAACAATTACTGCAGGCTACTAATGTTAAATGATGGGCAGCAAAGAACTGGAAGAGAATGTTATGCATTATGCCTTTTATGCTCCATCCCCTAAGCTAGCCAGTTATCTTTGAAGCAATGGAGGATCTTGCTTCATCACTAATGCTAAACCAAGCATCCATTCCGAGGCTTTAATACAATAAATGGAAAGGGCACCATCCAAATCTTTCCTTCTATAAAGAGTGGGTTTTCTTTGGAAACACAGTTCTAGACTAGTATACTGCTCAAAAAATAATAATAAAGGGAACACAAGCAGAAGACCTGAATGAATGAAATAGCCTTATTAAATACTTCGTTCATTACATACAGTAGTTTTGTGTTCCCTTTAGTTGTTTGAGCAGTGTATAAACTACTGCATGTATGTCAGGTTTCGAGGTCGTCTCAAATAAATTGCATTTCAAACAAAGTCTTTGAAGGAAAACTCCTATTTATTAAGCACGACATTCTAAATCCGACTCCATTGAAGCCAACACTGACTTCCAGACCCAAAACTCTCCCTTTCCGTTCCCCATTCCCCTGCACTCATTGGCCATCTTCCAAGTCATTCTACCCCTAATCTACCACTCCAGCTCAAAGGAATTTCCCCCCTCCCATCCCATCTCCTAGGGGATATTATCTCCAGGGAAAATAAGTAGGTGAAAAGTCAAACGTCCCTTTCCAGACGCCTCCGCTTCTCCTTCTTATGTCAGCACTAGAGTGAATGCAGCTTGAAGTGCTGACATTGTAAAGAACAAAATATTTAATAAGGCTATTTCATTCATTCAGATCCTGGATGTCTTCTGCTTGTGTTCCCTTTATTTTTTGGAGCAGTGTATTTGTCCTAACTTGGCAACTTTAAGATGTGTGGACGTCAGCCTCCCGAATTCCAAATTCTGGAATAATCAGGGAACTGAAGTCCACACCTTATTTAATTTGTATCCCGCCTTTATTATTTTTACAAATAACTCAAGGCAGCCGAACGTACTTAATATTATTTCCTTCTCCTATTTTTTCTCTAAAACAACAGCCCTGTGAGTTGGGTGGGGCTGAGAGTGTGTGACTGGCCCAGCTGGTTTTTATGGCTAAGGTGGGACCTGAACTCACAGTCTCCTGCTTTCTAGCTGGTGCTTTAACCACTAGTCCAAATGGGCTCTCGTATATCTTAAAACATTATGCCTGATGAGCTCCAGGAGTTGAAGTCCACACAACTTAAGGTTAACAAAGTGGAAAAACACTGGTCTAGACCAAGAGAAGTGGGTGTGGGTGCCTTCCAGAGGTTTTAAAAGACAGCAATATCAAGGAATATAAATCCTTCCATTCCTCACTATCCTCTCAGAGCTGAAGAAGCTTCTTGAATGAGAAGCAAAACGTCTTCAAAGAAAAAAACAAGGAAGTCCAGTTGCCTCCTGAAAAAGCACCTTTGGGACAACCAGGACCTGGAGGACTAAGAATCTCTACAGACTTTTAACTATACAATTTGGGATGAACACCCTTTGAATGGTGGTGTTCTGCCCCAGCTCCGGATTTCTGAAGATATTGACACACACCAACGGTCCTTATCAAATTTATTAAGAAGCAAGAATAAACCAAAGTCCGGCAAAGGTTGGCCACCAGTCCAGAAAACAAGATATGATAAGACTTTTCCAAAAATGCTCTGATGATAATTACAAGTTGTTTCCAGCAAGAAACTTACTAACGGCGTGTGACTTAAATAGGCTAAGGGAGTGGCCAATTATCTTCAAGCCTTACTCTCGAGGAGACCTCCTCCTCCTCCTGAGTAGCCACTCCTGCCTTTTGGCAGCCCTGCGTGCTCGAACATTGAGGAGAGGCTCCTCCACTTCACTCTCTCCACTTGAAGGAGCCTCTGGAGGTTCTGAAGGCCCTGGCTGAGTCTCTGCCTCTGGCACCACATCCTCTTTAGCCTCCTCGCTGTCTGACACGAGCACTGGCTGCGCAGGTTGCTGGCAAGACACCACACCAGCCTCCTCGTCGTCGGGATCAGCCACGATCCGCGCAGGCCACTGGCGGGTCACAACAGGTGTGGGAGTAGGAATGGATTTCCAGAGGGAAAAAATTGCAGACTACAGGAACCATTTGCACTACTCAGGTGACCCTGAGGACACAGACAAGCCTCCAAGTGCTTCCATGACTCTCTAAACGGATGCAAATGACCAGCTGTCTGCAAGGAATATAAATCCTTCCATTCCCCACCATCCAGTCAGAGCTGAAGAAGCTTCTTGGATGAGAAGCGAAACATCTTCAAAGAAAAAACAAGGAAGTCCAGTTGCCCCCTGAAAAAGCACCTTTGGGACCAAGACCCAATGGCCTAGAGGTGGAGCTCTTGCCTCACAATCAGGAGGTTGTGAGTTCGATCCTAGGTAGAGGCAGATGTAGGGTCTCCTGCTTGGGCAGGGGGTTGGACTCGATGACCTCCAAGGTCCCTTCCAACTCTGTTAATCTGTTAAATGACCTGGATGACTGAGAATCTCTACAGACTATCAACCTGCAAATTCACTCTGATGGTTAAAAATCATAGATTTATAAAGCTGGAAGGGACCAAGTATCATACAGTCTGTCCTAGATACAATATTTTCCTACCCTAACAAAGATGATTAAAATATATAGTGGATGTAATTTTTTTTCCTGTTTCCTATCCTACTGTCAATTCCCTCTTTTTCTGCTACTTGGTGGCGCAGCAGACTAAAGCACTGTTAAGTAACACCAGCTGCCTGCAATTACTGCAAGTTCAAATCTCATCAGGCTCAACTGGTGAGGCTGAGTCAACTCACCAGTTGACTCAGCCTTCCATCCTTTCGAGGTAGGTAAAATGAGGACCCGGATTGTCGGGGCAATAAGCTGACTTTGTATTAAAAAAAAGAACACCACTTGGTGGGGGGCGAAAGCCCTACTAAACAGGTATATAAAAAAAGTATGAAGGCTATTGCTTAACGCATTGTAAGCTGCCCTGAGTCTCCAGAAAAGGGCGGCATATAAATCGAACCAATAAATAAATAAATAAATAAATACTTCCTTGAATCTATATTAGAGTATAACCCATTTAGTCCAGGAATTATTTAGACATGTGATCCTTTAAAAAAATGTAATACGTTGTGATAAAACCATGTGAAAACACTTAAAAATAATGATTGATATCATGAGCCATGCTGAATATCATCAGAACTGTAGGATGGAGTAGGAACATATTAAAGTGATTATAAAAACAAATGAAACCAGTTGGAAGAAAAACAGCCCTGACCTGATTTTATTTTTTTTTTAAATAAATATTTAATATTTTAATATATCTAAAGCTAATGGTAACCAATCAATTTTAAGAATCAGATTTGGTTCCCTAGAAGCACACAACATGTACATTCTGAATTATCTCTCCTCTGTATTAAGACGGGGACAGAAATAAATTCCTTTAAATCTTCTTTGAGATTACAAATCATCCAAACAGACCCTTAAAAAAAAAAACAGCTTATAGCTATTAGATAGATTTCAGCATATTACACAACAGAGATTTAAAACAGTAAAACAGCTGCCATCCCATGTGTCTGATGGTGTAAGGATCCTGCCCATCCCTCCTCCAGCCTCCCTCTCTTCCTTTTCATTCAGTTCAGTGGTTCGAATCCCTAGTACAGGTCTCCTGGGTGAACAGGGGGTTGGACTAGATGACCTCCAAAGGTCCCTTTCAACTCCTGTTACTGTTAAAAAGCTATCCAAAAGGGGAAAAAAACACCTGTCTTCAGATCAATTGTTATTGTGAACCTCATTTAATCATTTTTAGAAGAAAAAAGAGAGACTATTGCTTAACGCATTGTAAGCCGCCCTGAGTCTCCGGAGAAGGGCGGCATATAAATCAAAATAAAAAAAAAACAAAACCTTTGTTTATGTTCAAGTAGAAAAAAACAAAAAAACATCCACCTCCCCCACAAACACACTCTAAGCATTCTGCTTAAGCAGAAACTATAGAGGAAGCCTCTGGAAAGAGATTATAGGTTATCTAAGGTGACTCAGATGATCAAGTAATGGATAATGGCATTTTTGCTCTATAACGTTGGATTAGACCAGGAGTCAGCAACCTGTGGCTCTGGAGCCGCATGTGGCTCTTTCACCACTCTACTGCGGCTCCCTGTCACTCAAAATATGCGTCACAACCACCAATGTGCGACACCCACTGGCATGCGATTTATTGAGCTTTTCAACCCCCGGTAGGCCAACCATGGATAAATCCAAGAAAAGAAAAGTTTCAGAAGAAAACAGAATGTTTAATTCAACTACACAAACTAGTTTTGTAGCCGTTCAGGAAATAGTCAGGCACGGGAAGGGTTTTGTGGCTCCCGGTGTTTTTTTTTTCTGTGGGAAACGGGTCCAAATGGCTCTTTGAGTGTTTAAGGTTGCAGACCTCTGGATTAGATTTAAGGAAGCCAATCTCATCTTTGCAAAAAAAATCCTAAAATGTATTGGCTAACCACCAGCCTCTCTTGGTCTGATTCATCTCCGAGGCCTGATGTGAAGCTGAGTTTGCGATGGAAGAAGGCAATCGTCTGTTCCGCCTTAAATTTAAGGCCAGATTTATGATCAGGTTAAGTAAAACAACTGCCTTCCTTAAGGAAGGAACAGAAGATGGGGCAAATGGTAACTGAGGGGGGCTTTGTCTATGGAGAGTCTCCATCATCCAGGTTATGGTTGCCCAAAAGTGCTTTTTTTTTTAAAAAAAAAAGACAAACTGGATTTAAGAACTGAAGAAGTTTCTTGGATGAGAAGCAAAACATCTTCAAGGAAAAACAAAGTCCAGTTTGCCTTTTGGGGAAAAAAAAAAAAAAGAACCTTTGAAGGATTCTTGGTGGTCTCTGAGCTTGGTTGATAATGAAAAATCTGCAAGAAAACAACCAAGCTCAGAGACCACCAAGAATCTTTCAAAGGTGCTTTCCCCCCCACCCCCAAAAGGCAACTGGACTTAAGTTCTTAAGAAGCTTCTTCGAAGAGAAGTGAAATGTCTTCAAGGACTCCTCAATTCAACCCTACAAATATTCTCCTTTATTGGTAAAATGGTAAAGGTAAAGGTTCCCTTCGCACATATGTGCTAGTCATTCCCAACTCTAGGGGGCAGGGCTCATCTCCGTTTCAAAGCCGAAGAGCCAGACTGTCCGAAGACGTCTCCGTGGTCATGTGGCCAGCATGACTCAATGCCAAAGGCGCACAGAACGCTGTTACCTTCCCATCAAAGGTGGTCCCTATTTTTCTACTTGCATTTTTTACCTGCTTTCGAACTGCTAGGTTGGCAGAAGCTGGGACAAGTAACGGGAGCTCACCCTGTTATGCGGCACTAGGGATTCGAACCGTTGAACTGCAGACCTTTTGATCGACAAGCTCAGCTTCTTAGCCACCACAGCCCCTTTTAAATTATTAAATAATAACTGCCCACCAATTGTCCTGAGCTCTATAAGATGGTTGTCCCCTACTATTATAGTTGCAATAAACCACAGATCTTTGCATTCAGACATTATGTGGTTTGTTATTTGCATGCTTTTGTAAATGAAAAGAAGTAACATCAACATTTCACTCAGTTTACTGATGTTTGGTAAGCACCTGCCTATTAAAACATCCACTGTATAATATTTCTACGAAGTCACTCAATGTACGAAAAATGGGTGTTATTGTCATGATCTAGGCAAAGATAAGGCAATGACAGAGAATAGTTAAAAATATGTGTTGGAGAGTTGAATTCTCCAAATTAGCGGTTTGGGTTTGCAAATGCTTTCTTGCCATACTAAATATTGTTTAATCAATGACTGTAATAAAGAATATTTATCTATCTAGCATACTAAGTAACATCATAAGTGCAGGAGATAAAGCTCCAACAAGCTGTTCGCTGAGAACCATCAGAAATAACTTTTATTCACACCTGGCTGCTTGCAAGCTGTGGATGGTAGTTTATTTGCATATTTTTAACTTTCTTTGTGATGTTCTAGCTAGCTTGTTATAGTGGTTAGGATACTGGCCTAGAAACCAGGCGATTGGGAGTTCTAGTCCTGCTTCTGGCATGAAAGCTGGCTGGGGAACGTTGGGCCAATCACCAGGAGACAGTGAGTTCTAGTCCTACCTTAGGCATGAAAGCCAGTTAGGTGATGTTGGGCCAATCAGCAGGAGGCCATGAGTTCTAGTCTCGCCTTAAGCATGAAAGCTAATCAGCTTAGATGAGTTACTCTCTTCCAACCCAACTCATGTTAAATGGTTGTTGTGGGGGGAAAAAGGAGGCAGAAGGAGATTTATGCATGTTTGCTTCCTTGAGTTACTTACAAGGTAATAAAGGCTGGATGAGCATCTAAAAAACAAACCAACAAATATGCTAATTAAAAGGTCAATTAATGGGTGATAAGAGAAGACCAGGGTTTACAATCTTTGTTTCTTGAGATGGTATATTTTGGTAAATACACCGGAATCATCGCAACGTTGTATATTCACAGTTTTATTGTCATGTTTTTAGAACCTTCAGCCAACAGATCTTAAACAATTTTGCCTTCTCTTTAGGTCAGAATAGAAGAATAATGGAGTTGGAAGAGATCTAAGAGGTCTTCTAGTCCACCCCCCTGCTCAAGCAGGAGACCCTATATGGCAGATAAATGGCTCTCCAATCTCTTCACAGGACATTATTTTAATATTCCTCTGCATATTGAGTTGCATCCCTCTTCTCATCCCTCTTTAAGAGGCTCCTAGCACTTAGCACTTAAACTTATATAGTGCTTCACAGAGCTTTACAACTCTCTCTAAGCGGTTCACAGAGTCAGCACATTGCCCCCAACAATCTGGCTTTGCTCCCTCATTTTGGGGTCCCCAATCTTGGACGGATGGAAAGCTGAGTCAACCTTGAGCCAGTCAGAATTGAACTCCTGGCCATCGGCAGAATTAGCCTGCAATACTGCATTCTAACCACTACATCGCTACGGCTCTTATATAGCAATAGCACTTAGACTTATATACCGCTTCATAATACTTTTACAGCCTTTCTAAACGGTTTACAGAGTCAGCCTCTTGCCCTCAATAATCTGGGTCCTCATTTTACCAACCTCGGAAGGATGGAAGGCTGAGTCAACTTTGAGCCGGTGAGAATCGAACTGCCGAGCTGCCGTTAGCTGTCACTCAGCAGAAGTAGCCTGCAGTACTGCATTCTAACCACTGTGACACCACGACTCTACAAAGACGAGGGGGGTCAAACTATTTTCCAAAGCACCAAAAGGCAAGACAAGAAGCAATGGAAAGAAACTTAACAAAGAAAGAACCAATCTAGAATCAAAGAGAAATTTCATAATGGCGAGAGCAATTAACCAATGGAATAGCTTGCCTCCAAAAGTTGTGTGTGCTCCATCACTGGAGGCTTTTAAGAACCAACCATTTGTCTGAAATGAAAGGGGGTCTCCTGCTTAAACAGGGGATTGGACTAGAAGACCTTCGAGGTCCCTTCCAACTCTATTATTCTATATTCTATTCTATGCCAAGAAATTAAAAGGTGCTTGCTCCTGGGGAGGAAAGCTATGGCAAATCTAGACAGCATACTAAAAAGCAGAGGCATCACCCTGCCAACAAATGTGCATATATTCAAGGCTATGGTTTTCCCAGTTGCAATGTATGGCTGTGAAAGTTGGACCATAAGGAAGGCTGAGCACCAAAGGATTGAGGCCTTTGAACTCTGGTGCTGGAGAAGACTCCTGCTCTGAGTCCCTTGGACTGCAAGGCGATCCAACTGGTCGGTCCTAGAGGAGATCAACCCTGACTGCTCTTTGGAAGGCCAAATCCTGAAGATGAAACTCAAATACTTTGACCACCTAATGAGAAGGAAGGACTCACTGGAGAAGAGCCTAATGCTGAGAAAGATTGAGGGCAAAAGAAGAATGGGATGACAGAGAACGAGGTGGCTGGATGGAGTCACTGAAGCAGTAGACATGAGCTTAAATGGACTGCAGAGGATGGTAGAGGACAGGAAGGCCTGGAGGAACGTTGTCCATGGGGTCACGATGGGTTGGACACAACTTTGCAACTAACAACAACAATTCTATGCTCAAAGATGTTGTCCATTCTCTGTTACTATATCTACTTTTCCAAAACCCAAGAGACAGATTTTTTTTGCTATTTTAAGCAGCATTAGGAAAATTCTTCTGAAGCCAGAATTGCTGAACACTTCAGAGGAGCTTATCCATATGTTACTTTTACAGCTGCACTGTTTCCCTAATGTACAAGTTGCAATTAGCTTTCAACTCATTTTGAAGGTATAAAACCATTACACAAATGTTTATTGTAGCGGCTTTTAAGTAAATGCAGATTCAGGATATCTGACTGATCTCTTTTAACACTGGTTTAACAAAACATCACGTTTTGAGATTGGTAAACTGCTTAAAAGGAAATTAGAAGCTTACAGTACTCTTTATAGCGCATAGAAGAAGAAAAGAGAAGGAAAAAATTTTGACCTGGGTTACACATGCTTTCTTATCAAGGTTTTTGAAGAAAATAAAACTGACACAAGTAAGAGGTTGACAGCATATTGCTGTATTTGAGATACAACATATACAAATGCAAAGAAGATCAACAAAGATGATTAGGGGACTGGAGGCTAAAATATATGAAGAATGGTTGCAAAAACTGGGTATGTCTACTTTGATGAAAAGAAGGACTAGGGGAGACATGATAGCAGCCTTCCAATATCTCAGGGGCTGCCACAAAGAAGAGGGAGTCAAACTATTCTACAATGCACCTGAGGTCAGGATAAGAAGCAACGGGTGAAAACTAATCAAGGAGAGACGCAACTTAGAACTAAGGAGATATTTCCTGATGGTTAGAACAATTAAACAGTGGAACAACTTGTCTCCAGAAGTTGTGAATGCTCTAACACTGGAAGTTTTTAAGAAGAGATTGGATAACCATTTGTCTGAAGTGGTGTAGGGTTTCCTGCCTAAACAGGGGGTTGGACTAGAAGACATCCAAGGTCCCTTCCAACTCTGTTATTATATTATATTAAATACTGATTCCTTCTCCTCTTTCGAAGTAACAGTAACAGAGTTGGAAGGGACCTTGGAGGTCATCTAGTCCAACCCCTTGCTCACGCGGGAGACCTATACTAGGGATTTGAACCGCCGACCTTTCTGATCGACAAGGTCAGCGTCCTAGTCACTGACCCACCTAAGTTAATTAGAAGAAATGTCTACTTTCCTGTGGTCTACTAAGCCATCAATGGGGCATCTTTGCTTGATCCCACAACTAAAGATGTGTCTGAGATCAATAAGATCAATAAGAGCCTTGATGGTACAGTGGTTTAATGCACCCTGTCATTAACACAGCTGCCTGCAATTTCTGCTGGTTCGAATCTCTCCAAGGCTCAAGGTTGACTCAGCCTTCCATCCTTTCTAAGGTAGGTGAAATGAGGACCCAGTTTGTGGGGGCAATAAGCTGACTTTGTATAAAATATACAAAAGAATGAAGGCTATTGCTTAACGCATTGTAAGCCGCCCTGAGTCTCCGGAGAAGGGCGGCATATAAATCAAATTTTAAAAAAAAATTAATTCTGCTTTCTGTACATAACTCAGGTCATGGAACTAATCGTCTATTGATCTGAAGCTTCTGAATCCCAGAAAGTGGTTAAAAACCTAGCTTTTCAAAATATTATAACATGAAGCCATCCTTTTTTTTTAGTTTGCAATGGTCTACATTTCATGTTTGTATGATCATTTATTATATTTTTGAAACTTGCCCAGAAAAGCTAAGGAAGTGGGGGACATATACAATATCCCTGCCTGGAATACAAGGTTGTAATTATAAGTAGTCCTCGACTTATGACCATAATGGATCCTGCCCGTCATGGTTGTAAAATGGTTTGGACACATGACTAGCCCAATTTTATGACCATGTTCACAATGTCCGTTAAGTAAATCATTAGAGTTGTTTTTGGCAAAACTGTCATAAAATGCAGTAATGTGATAGCAGGATGCTGCAAAAGGCCATAAATACATCCAGTGTTGGTCACTACACAATAAAAAAGATGTTGAGACTCTAGAAAGAGTGCAGAGAAGAGCATCAAAGGTGATTAGGGGACTGGAGGCTAAAACATATATGAAGAATGGTTACAAGAATTTGGCATGGCTAGTCTAGTGAAGAGGAGGACCAAGGAAGACATGAGAGCAGTCTTCCAATATTTGAGGGATGGCCACAGAGAGGAACGGGTCAAGTATTTTCCAAAGCACTGAAGGTCAGACAAAGAACAATGGATGGAAACTGATCAAGGAGAGATTCAACCAAAAAATAAGCAGATATTTTCTGACAGTGAGAACAATTAGCCAGTGGAATGGCTTTCCTTCAGAAGTTATGGGTGCTCCATCACTGGAGTCTTTCAAGAAAGTTTCTAGCAAGACAGCCACTTGTCAGAAATGGTACAGGGCCTCCTGCTTGACCAGGAGGTAGGTCTAGAAGACCTCCAATGTTGTTATTCTGTTATTCTATCTTGTTGTGCTGCTTTCTTTGATTCCTGCCGACTCCTAGCTTGCAGACATGTTCAAGGACAGAATTTGAAATGCTTTACCTGGTCTCCAGTGGTATGTTACTGTTCAGAACCCAACTGTTATGAAGATGCACAGAGTCCTGGGTATTTGTGGGCGATGGGGCGGCTGGATTCGGCTGGCTGCGAGTGGTCAACGATCTGGCTTGGAGGGAGTTGGCTGCTGAAGGAGGCTTTCGGCTGCAGGTGCACGCATGGGGAGGTGGCGGCGGAGGTGGCAGTGGTCTGAAGGTAAACTGGTTGCGTGGGCTTCCTGGCATTTCTGCATTCAGGGAGAAAGCAAACAAAACAAAGAGGCCAAATTATTATTTTCCAGCAATGGATGGAAGCTAATCAAGGAGAGAAGCAACCTAGAACTAAGGAGAAATTTCCTGACAGTGAGAACAATTAGCCAGAAGTTGTACATGCTCCAACACTGGAAGTTTTTAAGAAGAGACTGGACAACCATTTGTATGAAATGGTATAGGGTTTCCTGCTTGAGCAGAGGGTTGGACTAGAAGATCTCCAAGGTCCCTTCCAACTCTGTTATTCTGTTATTTTAAGCAACAAAGAACAGAGTGCCTTGGTCCCATAGGATTACAACATTGTCTGGAAATTTAAGTCAATATATCAAAGATGTCACATTTTGTTTATTTGCATCCTACCTTTTTTTTTGCAAATAACATAAGGTGACAAACATATCCAATATACCTTTCTCCTATTTTCCCCACAACAACCATCTATCAACTTCGAACCGAACCTGGCAGAAGCCATTTTACTGTTCCTCAGTTGCCACACAGAAGGGGAAGCGGGGAAGGAGGTTGGAATACCTTGTTAGACACAACAAAGAACTTTCTCATGGGAACCAAGGTCATCTCCATGGAGAAGAATAAGGTTGGGGAAGGAGTGCCTGGAAAGCCCGCCAATTGGCTAACATGACCTGTGACACTTGGGGATGGAGCAGTTAATGGGTTTAAGAATAACAAATAAAATTAAGTATCTGGGTATATGGTTGACTGCCAGATGCTCCTCCATAAAGGAGGATAACTATCTTCCTCTTTTCAACCAGATGCTCAGAGGTCTAGAAAGATGGAAAAATCTCCAGCTATCAATTTTGGGAAGGGTGGCAACCATTAAGATGTACGTGTTACCCAAATGGTTATTTCTATTCCAAATAGCCCCGGTAAGGTTGAATAAAGAGTTATTTACAAATTTGGATAGGAATATATCTAAATTTATCTGGCAGGGAAAGAGGCCACGGATTAGACTTAAAATGTTACAAGAACCCAAAAATAGAGGAGGATTTGTACTCCCAAATTGGAAGCTCTATCACCAAACAGCGAACTTGATTTGGGTGAAAGAATGGATGACCCTACAAAAGAGACGACTTTTGACATTTGAAGGAGCCGGTCTTCAACATGGCTGGCACTATTTTCTATGGCCGGGAACATCCGGCCGCCCTAGACACTTTGGGGATGGGTTTATTTCTTCTTTTAATTATACTGAAACTGTAGGAATTATTTAGAGTTGGTTTTCCTTTAATCTCTGCCAATATGATGTACTCAATAAAGAAGACCTTTAAGGTGGATTCAAGTCTCAGAGTTCTGATTTGTTTGGGTTCATTAGTCGGAACCTTGACACAGTCCTGTGAGGTGAGTTGGGCTGAGATAGAAGAATTGGCTCAAGGTCATTCAGCTGGCTTTCATGACTAAGGCAGGACTAGAACTCACAGTCTCCCTGTTTCTAACCCGGTGCCTTAACCACTAGATCAAGCTGGCTCTCCAACTATCTGTGAGCTTAATTCAATTCCCATTGAAACACTCACAAAATGTATTCCTATGAAACCTTGTTTCTTCTTGCGTGGATCAAATTAAATCAGATTACAGCACTAAGGGAAGACCCAAGAAGATATCTAATATAAGGTAAAGGTAAAGGTTCCCCTCGCACATATGTGCTAGTCGTTCCCGACTAAGGAGGCAGTGCTCATCTCCATTTCAAAGCCGAAGAGCCAGCAGTGTCCGAAGATGTCTCCGTGGTCATGTGGCCGGCATGACTCAACGCCAAAGGCGCACAGAACGCTGTTACCTTCCCACCAAAGGTGGCCCCTATTTTTCTACTTGCATTTTTTACCTGCTTTCGAACTGCTAGGTTGGCAGAAGCTGGGACAAGTAACGGGAGCTCACCCCGTTATGCAGCACTAGGGATTCAAACTGCTGAACTGCCGACCTTTTGATCAACAAGCTCAGCATCTTAGCCCCTGAGCCACCGTGTCCCTTATATCTAATATAGCTAGTCCTTAAATTTACAATCACAATTGAACCTGGAATTATGGTGGTAAGTCATGTCCTTTTGTGACCTTTTTTATGATGATTGTTAAGTGAACACCATGGTCATTAAGTTTCCCACAACAGGTGTGTTTTTGCTAGAAATTCAAAGTAATTGCCAGAAACTGGCAAAAACAACAAAACAACAACAACAACAACAACAAAAAAACCAAGCTGGGATGCTATAAACAGCTATAAATGTGAGCTACATTTCAAGTGCCCAAAATGCAACCACATGACTGTGTGAGACTGGTTGTCGGAATTTTGAAATTGGGTCCTAATTAGCCCTGGGGAGCTTTAACTTTAAATGGTCATTACGTGACCAGTCTTTAAACAAGGACTACCTGTAGTAGAACTCCTAGTTCTTCAATTTTTCCACAACAGAAAAATAGTAAGTATATTAAGATCTAAAAATAATCAATAACAGGTATCATAAAATAAAACAGAATAAAAATGGTATTGTAAGAAGCTCCAAACGGAATGAATGGTACGGCATATTTTGTATAATGGCAGCACAAAACTGGGTGACGTGGGAAGACACATTTTTGAGCCCTTCTTTGAAAGATGTACCCTTAATCAAAAATCATGCTCCCTACTCAGAAATTTCCTAGCATCAAATTAATGAAGGTCTCTTTAGAGTCCTTGTAGAATGGAATGGAATGGAATGGAATGGAATGGAATGGAATGGAATGGAATGGAATGGAATAGAATAGAATAGAATAGAATAGAATAGAATAGAATAGAATAGAATAGAATAGAATAGAATAGAATAGAATAGAAATTCTTTATTGGCCAAGTGTGATTGGAATTTGTCTTTGGTGCATAAGCTCTCAGTGTACATAAAAGATATGTACATAAAAATGATAAATCATGATCACAGTCATCATAAATACATTCATCATGAATAATAAGATACAACACTTAGTGATAGTCATAGGATACTAAATAAGCAACAAAATCATACTAGGAAACTAAATAAAACCATATAAATCATAAGGATCCAAGCAACAAAGTTATAATCATAAGTAGAAAAGGAGATAGGTAATAGGAAGAATGAGAAGATTAATAGTAATACAGTCTTAGTAAATAGTTTGACAGTGTTGTGGGAATTAGTTGTTTAGCAGAGTGATGGCATGCGGGAAAAAAACTGTCCTTGTGTCTAGTTGTTCTGGTGTGCAATTCCCTATAACATCTTCTATATCTTCTTTGAAAGATGTACCCTTAATCAAAAATCATGCTCCCTACCCAGAAATTTCTTAGCATCAAATTAATGAAGGTCTGTTTAGAGTCCTTGTAGATGGAGTAGCATAGGAGCATATGGGTGTCCATGCTTTTGGCTCACCTGGGCTGCAATGAGTGAAGAAGAATCGTGTTGGGCCACATATAAAATATATACTATATTAAAGTATATGAATCACATAATATTAAATTTTTATGTTTTTCTGGGGTCACATTACTAGTTGTCCATGGCAGGTTGGACACATCTGGCTTAAGAGTTTCTATTGAGCCATGACCTCATGGAGATAACCAAAGATACTTAGGAGTACCGTTAAAAGGTCCAAAAAGACCTGCAGAGAACAACTCATCTTGCTCAGATCTGAATTTACAGCAAACCAAAGGGATCAACGCAATAAACAAATGAATGGTGGAGTTTGTTGAAGGTTTTATGGTATTGTTTAGGTTTTGGAATAAAATCAGATCAATTATTATTATTGTTGTTGTTGTTGTATGGCATTCTTACAGTAGCCAGGAGACCACAATGCTATTGCAGAATAGTATTTGGCTTTCCAAGGTACCAGCTCTGTTATAGGACACACTTGTACACTTCCCAAGGAGGGTGAGCTGGCTTCGCACTAGAGAGAAAGACGAGTGACTCTTCCTGCAGTGTCACCCAAGACTCCCTCCTTTCCTAGAGCTGCCTCACAAGTGGACCCCACAACCGGGAAGGTTCAGAGCCATCAGGAATCTGCCTGCCTGCACAGAGCACCAGCTCGTCTCCCTACCAAAGTGGCACTATGTATCTACTTGCATAGAACACACTTTCAAACTGTTAGGTGGACAGAAATTGAGGCAAGTGACAGGAGCTCACCCTGCCACACAATGCTAGGACTGGAACCTCTGCAGCTGAGACTCTAGCATCATTAAGCCACCACGCTTTATCAAATTAGTCATAACCTGAGAGTATGCTGCCACTCTGTCAACCCAAGACTTCCTTTCACCAATGCTGAATTTAATTTAGGGGGAAATCAAGTTGTGAAAGAAACATTCATGTTGCAAACACCGACATCTTTAAAATTAAGATAGAACAGGAGAAACTATTTAGCTCTAGCAAACACCCTTCCTCCCAAGAAACTTTTTTTCAGGAATGAATGCATTCTTGAATGAATGAACAGTTTTACTGACGTGCAGTCTCTTTCTCTCTCTGAAAATGAAAGAGAGGGAGAAGGAGAGAGAAAGAGAATCAGTGACCAAGAGAATGGGAAAAAAGAGAAAGTGGGTATCAGAAATGGAAATCTTTCTCAGGCTAAATTAATTTGGAAGATATTCTTTGAGAAGCTATTAATATTAATGCATAATAATAAGCAGTATAATCAGAACCTGGTAGATTAGATTAACTGGAAGCATTAGCAGGATCCTTTCCACAGCTATTGGAGAAGAAAAATTAAAATCCTCTTTTTAAGACACAAACATGAAAACTAAGATAAGAGGCAGAAAGATTTTGCCACCACCAGGCACAAATGCCCAATATTCCCCACTTTACTGAGTCTTCTGAATATACATTTTAACTATTAAAAAACTGAAGAATTAGGTCAGGAGTCCCCAAACCAGCGTAGTTGGCTGGGGAATTCTGGGAGTTGAAGTCCACAAGTCTTAAAGCTGCCAAGTTTGAAGACCTTTGAACTAGGTCATGATGGAAATGTCATCAGATACCAGGTTTGTATTATCATATGTGGTGGACCTGTCCAGAAGTGAGAAATTATTGGATCAAAATTAAAACATGGTTAGAAGAAATGATACAACAACATATAGATTTAAAACCTGAACTGTTCCTATTGGGTATCTTACTAGAGAAATTTAGTAAAGAAAATATATATTTGATTATACATATTACAGTATAACTGCAGTGAGGATAGCATTTGTGCAAAGATGGAAAACAGAGATAATCCCTACAGAGGGAGAAGTAATTAAGAAAATATTGGATTGTGCAGAAATGAGTAGATTGACGTTGACAATTAAAGAAAGAGAGGAATCAGAATATTTTATCCTTCCTTCCTCTCTTCTCTTCCTCCCTTCCTCCCCATGGTTTTCCTATTTTCTTTCGTATTTTGTATCTTATTTTATCTCATAACTCAATAAAAATGTTAACGAGGAAAAAAAAGAAATTAGTCCAAAGCATATGAGGTCCTGGGTGAAATTCTTCGAATGGGAATGCAGGATTCTGTAACATTTGAAGCCTCCTTTACATCTCAGTCTCTCTCAAAATTAAGGATTTAATTACTTATTTATCTTTTTGTTTTATTTATCATATTTATTAGCCAACCCTATTTGTTAAGAGTAGTATCGTGACAATAACGTAAAATATATTAGAGTAATAATCATAAAATATAGGTAGTCTTGATTTCCAACAGTTTGTTTAGTGATTGCTGGAAATTACAATGGTACTGAAAAAAAAGTGTCTGTTTTTCACATGTATAACCATTATAGCATCCCCATGGTTACGTGATTCAAAATTCGGACGCTTGGCAACTGATTCATGTTTATGATGTTTGCAATATCCTGGGGTCATGCGATCACCTTCTGCAACCTTCTGACAAGCAAAGTCAATGGGGAAGCCAGATTCACATGACAAATGTGTTACCAACTTAATAACTGCAGCTGTGGCAATAAAAGTTACCAAATGGGCAAAATTCACTAAGCTATCTCATTTAGCAACAGAAATTTTGGGCTCAATTGTGATCATAAGTTGAGGATTACCTGTATTTCAGTCTGGATCATACCAATTATATCCAGTGGTGGGATTCAGCCGGTTCGGGCTGGTTTGGGCGAACCGGTAGTTAAATTGCTGGCTGGCCGCACCCCTCCCCTCCCCATATCTTCCAGGAGTCCCCACATGCCCCATTTTGGCTCCCAGGTAAGCACAGGGAGACCTACTAGGCCCAAAACGGGGCACGGGGGTGTGTGGTGCAGTGCCCCCCCGTGGTCCGTTTTTGTTCCCAGAAGGCTTCAGGAAGGTCTACTAGGCCCAAAAAGGGGCACAGGCGATGCCCCCTCCATGGCCTGTTTTTTCTCCCAGAGGGGTACAGGTGGCCGAGTGCTGCCTGTCATACCCCCTGGCCACGCCCACCATGGCCACGCCCATCCAGCTGGTCATTAGGGCAGAGAACCGGTTGTTAAATTATTTGAATCCCACCACTGATTATATCCAACAGCATAAACAGGACACAGTGGCTCTCTAACAGAACTCACCCACCTCCAAATATATATTAATATACAGTCTGAAAAAGAGTCATTTTGTCAATAAATAAGTCTTCTGCACTTGCCTTGCTATTAGTTGACTGCAAACGTGTTTGTAAGCTTGGCTAAAGCTAAAATGGAAGCATTTCCATAGCACATTTGAAGAAATTACAAATTACTGTATGTTCTCCACCCCCAAAACGAGAAAATAATCAAACTGTTCCATCATTTTTTGACAACACTGTAGTACTATATTGTTTGCTGCTGAAATTGCACATTTAAAGCAATGCATTAAAAAATGATGAAGCTTAGACATTTTGTATTTAACATGAAAGGATCCACGACACATGCTCATTTGTTCCCTTTAAAGATCTGCTTTCGGTTGGAACTTTTTTTCCTTTTCTTTCAAACTATGAGGCATGAGCAAAGCTTCAATAGGAAAGTGATGCAATCATATACCACCAGCAAGAATCACAAAGATGTTCCCTGGAACCTCAGCAGAATGTTGGAAATGTGGGTCAGCCAGGGGTACATTTTACCACCAATGGTGGACATGTCTACAAGCCCAAACTATTGGAGTAAGATAAAAGTTTGGCTCATGGAGATTACAGGAGTCAGTTTTCAACTGAGACCAGAGGTCTACTTGCTAGGAATAAACCCTGGGGGCATAAGGAAAGCAGACTGGTACCTTTTCATACATATTACCACTGCAGCTAGAATTGCATATGCGCAACTTTGGAAAGGGAAGGAAGTACCATCGGATCAGATTATTATCAACAAAATTTTGTGGTGTGCAGAATGTGATAGATTAACATATATACTTAAAGATAGACAAGAATCAATTTTCAGTCAAAGCTGGGATAAATGGTACCAATGGATAGAAGTAAAAATGTCATGAGGTAGATGTTAGGGAAGCATGTAGCATAGATATATAAATAGCAAGCTAAATATAAATAAGGGAATATTAGATATAAGATTAACAAATGCAAGATGCAGTATGATAAACCAAATTGAAGCTGTAGTATGATGATATGTAATGTTATTTAGAAACTGTAGATATATGGGGGTTGAATCAACCTCAGTCGTATGTATGTGATTGTGTTTCGTTATAGTCTTTATTCTGTTTTATGTTTCTAATTTATAATAAAATTTTATTAAAAAATAATAATATTGATTTAGAAATGAAATGTTAGAATGGTTTGGATGAATATGAAGATAGAAGAAACTTATGGAAGATGGAGAAGAAGCCTAGAAGATAACACCGAGACGTCACAGGGAAGGGAGGATTGATGTATTAAATGTTTGTTTGTCTTAAAAAATTAAAAAAAAATACTAAAAAAAAAAAGGAAAGTGATGCAATCTAATTACCTCTCCAGATTGAATCCCTGAACTATCAGCTGGTTTTATGAGATCATTGCAAAGTGAGGGCTGTGGAATGGATTAGAAATTCCAGTGGACTTTTCCATATGTCAACATATGCTTTTTAAATAACTCTTCCAATCAAATCAATTTGGCAACTCAAGTGGATTCAAAGCAATTCACCGAATTGCAATATGAACTGGGTTTTGGATTCAACCACACTCAAAAAATATGAAAAAATCCTACTCTTTACTAAGAGTAGGATTTCTCCTTCTCCCTCCTCCTCCTCCTTCTTGTCCTTTTCCCTTCCCTTTTTCTGTCCCCCCCCTCCTCCTCCTCCTCCTCCTCCCTTCTTCTATAGGGAGTTCCATATTTTCAGCCCTCATTTCCATATACAACAGCAGTATACATAAAAACAAAAAACAGCAACAACAGAAGAAAGCAAACCTCTCTCTCACAAACCTAGGCTCATTTTCAAAGACATCTACAGCTTTTCAGAAGCCATGCTTGCAATCATTTGCATCTCTTAACCACTTCCTTGTTTTTAATAATTTCTTCATTTCTTAACAGGGAATGTAAGGTGATCACCTCCGTTTCAGAGTTGGGTTTGCTTGGGTTGGGAGAGCTTCTTTTCTTCCAAAATTCATTAGCACTCTAGTATGTATTTTTCCAGATACTGCTCAAAACCTTTCAGGAAGTGTGTTTGTTCTTTTTTAATTTATTGCATTGTCTTCTTTGCCAGACAGAATGCTATTATCACATGACTTCGCTTCAGAACATTTCGGTCCTACTCACTGCTACTTTCCCCCACAAACAGACATAATGTCTGATGTATCCATGTTCCCTTTAAAACCTGGCGTTCTAAATTACCTTACTTTTCACATTTCTACCATTAATGTATGACTAATGTATTAATATAGACTCACCAGTCTATTGTGGTCACAGAAACTCACATTCCATTTGAAGATCTGTCATCTATCTTCACTATTCCGTTCCCATTCTGAGATCAAGATAGGATAGTGGTGAGTAGTTAGATTCAAAGTATGGAGGAAATCCATTCTTACGATCTATAGCAGGAGTGTCAAACTCAAGGCCTGTGGGCCGGATGCAGCCTGCGGGGTGCTTAGATCTGGCCCGCGGGGCTGCCCTGGAAACAGTGAAGGATCAGCCCGCAGTGCCTCTGCCAGTGAAAACAAAGCTCGGGAGGGCTGCATGTGGCCCTTCCAGGCTCCGTTTTTGACCGCAATGGCCTCCTGCAGCCCTCTGCCAGAGAAAACAAAGCTCAGGGAGGCCACGCGTAGACTGCTCAGGCTCCGTTTTCAGCCATGATGGGTTCCTGCATCCATCTTCCAGCCACCTTGAATTCTGTTTTTACAGGCAGAGGGCTGCAGGAGGCCATCGCAGCCGAAAATGGAGCCTCGACAAGTGACGTTGAGCTGGCCATGCTCTCCCGGCCACACGCACACATCGCCCCCCCTCCCAAGGTCAAACACAACCCTGATGCGGCCCTCACTGAAATCGAGTTTGACACCCCTGATCTACAGGATTGAGAATTAGGCTGGGAGTGGTCATCCATACATTTAGAATAAGGAATTGTCACTATGTTGGTGATACACAGTTCCTGAGGGTCATTATAGTGGTATCATTGCCGTATTAGAACCTCTCTGGGGTGATGGTTGACACAGAATCATAGAAGACAAAGCTGCTGCTTGCTCACTGTTTATGCTGCTTAAACTCTGAGTTAACTATGGATCTTAACGGCACTCTACCTGAAACAACATATGTTTGACAGTCCCCTTAGGATCACTACTAGATAGCCAAGTGGAAGGAGGAAATATTGCACAGTTGTACCTGGTACATCAGTTGTGGCCCACTTGGCCACACAGTGTCATGTACCACCATGACTACAGCAACGTACATGGGGCTGCCTTTATTAAGAAGCTGGTGCAAAATGTGATGACTTATCTTTTGGTGAATAAATCTGGATTTGTGAATCTGGATTTGGTGTATTGGAGGTTTCTGAACTCTAGATTTAATCTATCAAATCCTATATGGCTTGATTGTTTGGTACCTTCAGGAGTGCTTCTTCCAGTTAGGATCAACCCATCCAATATATGATAAGTTATTAATTTTAAGTGTTACACAGCATTTCCTGGTCTTTCTTTCTTCTTTCTTTCTTTCTTTCTTTCTTTCTTTCTTTCTTTCTTTCTTTCTTTCTTTCTTTTTTTCTTTCTTTCTTTCTTTCTTAGTTCGATTTATATGCTGCCCTTCTCCGGAGACTCAGGGCGGCTTACAATGCATTAAGCAATAGCCTTCATACTTTTGTATATACCTGCTTAGTAGGGCTTTTTGGCCCCCTCAAGCGGTGTTCTATTTTATACAAAGTCAGCTTATTGCCCCCACAAACCGGGTCCTCATTTTACCTACCTCGGAAGGATGGAAGGCTAAGTCAACCTTGAGCCTGGTGAGAATTGAACTTGCAGTAATTGCAGGCAGCTGGCAGCTAAGTGCTACTTTAACAGCAGTTTAGTCCACTGCACCACCAAGGCTCTTTTAGTCTTACTCTTGAGAAAATTATATAACTCTTCAGCAGAGAACCTGGAACTTAGATCTCTAAACAAATAGATCCAGAATTCCCTACCTCCATAATAGACAATAATTATTCTCTCCGGTTCCATTTCTAGATACTTTTATAACTAAAAAGTTTAAATCATGCAACTGTTAATCTGAGAAGTTACTCATCCAAGTAACTTCAACAGTCAAAATAATAATAATAATAAATAGTATCAGAAAGTCATTGGAATGTACTAAATCTTGCCACACGAACTGCAAGGGTTTCTCCCCAAAATGTATTGCAATATGTAAATGAAGGCTCAATCATCCAAGTCAAAAGTACCCAAAAATGTTAAATAGTTATATAAAACATCATAATATATGTTTTGTAACATTTTACATATGTCAGATAGAAGATTCTTCACCTTGGCCCAAATCAGTGAAATGGTAAATATAGTACATCGGTATCCCCTATGAAAATCATATTTGAATATGTTCTGATACAGAACTAGAATCTGTTTCCCAACTGTTATTGAAGTATTCCCTATACAATAAAAGGAGGACAGAATTCATAACACCAATTGTTAGAAATCTTAATTGCTCCTCTAAGCAGGATATTATCTTTTTTTTTCTCTTAAGAACCAAACTTCAGCTATTTCCAATAAACTTTTAACAATAGCTTTGTATTGCAGAAATCATAGTGCCTCCATTACACTATTAATTGCTTCAAGCTTTTCTGTAGAAATTCTATTTTCCCTACTCTTCTACTACTCTGATTCATCCGTGCCTCACCTCACATATTATCAAGAAATTATTTTAGGACAGAGATGCAGAGATACAGATCCATGACATTTTAACAGATGAAAGAAAATTTAGTCACATCATCTGTTTTTCCAAGTATACTCATCCTCACCTTTATTCCGACATCAAAACCAACATTCCAGATTCAAACAAAAAAAGTTTGGCATTAAATATATGCAATTCTCCATAGAACTAATCCAATAATAACATCTAAACATGTAAATAGCCTAATTAAAACAGATCTTAAACAGTCTTCAAAAGAGTAACATTTTATAGATTGGGCACGAAAGAGATAAAAGAGAAAAGGAAATTGGTTTGTTGAAACAAGGTAAATTTACAA
Organism: Arizona elegans; assembly: GCA_022577455.1. Lineage (NCBI taxonomy): Eukaryota > Metazoa > Chordata > Lepidosauria > Squamata > Colubridae > Arizona > Arizona elegans. The sequence goes on from JAKOOJ010000015.1 coordinate 11,265,929, forward strand.
ACTGTACTTATAATTAAAGACAAATTCTTTTTAGGGGTAAGGTGATATAAAACATTGTGGCTAATGAAAAACAATAACCGTTTTCAGGAATGAGGAATTTAATGTGTCTTAAAGGGACACTAGATTTCTCACTATTACATTTATTGTTGCAAATCAGAGTTTAATACTCATTGTAAAAGTTTAATAAAATGTTATGGAATTTTGGAGCTCAAGTAGCTTTAAAAATTGTTCAGTGCTGTTATGAGATCTGCAAATTCTGCAGAAAGTAAGTCATGGCTATACTTAAAATTATATCAACGATTCACTGTCAGTCTAATCTTCTTATTTTCTTCTCCTCAAAGGCTGTTTTTTAGAAAGCAGGTTTTTGAGCCCAACTTGTCTCAATCAATACGATTGCTATTATTCTGTTCACAGTTGGTTCCAGTTTTTAAACACAGCCAAATTTTCATGAAACTTCACACAAGTAGCTCAAAAATCTCCCGAGGTCTCACAGGCTGGTGCAACTGCAGTGTTCACATCTTTGTGTCTATAGATATAGATACAGATAATTTTTATTTCATTTTTAGATGTCATCCGAGATGCAACAAGTATTCTTCCCAATCGTGTACCTCGTCCCCTGGGCACTCTGCTGGCTTGGAACTGCATTTAAATTTCTTGCAATATCTAGTGCACTTAGACAAATGTTATTATTTTGTTTGCCAGAATGCCTAAAAGCAAATATCACAGCAGTTCTAAAATATGGCAGAGTTTTTTTTTTTACAGGACTGCACATCTAGAGATGCAACATGTCTTTTTCATGTGAGAGGCTTTCCTCTAATCAAGAAACATGGATTGGAAATAAAAAACAAAAAAGAAGTTGAGACTTTGGAAAAAGTGCAGAGAAGAGCAACTAAGAGGATTAAGGGCCTAGAGACTAAAATATATGAAGAATGGCTGCAGGAATTGGATATGGCTAGTCTAGAGAAAGGAAGGACTGGGGTGACATGATGGTAGTGTTCCAGTATTTGAGGGGCTGCCACAAAGGAGAGGGCCTCAACCTATTTTCCAAAGCACCAAGAATCAATGGATGGAAACTAATCAAGAAGACAAACAACCTGAAATTAGGGGAGAAACTTCCTAACAGTGAGAACAATTAACCAGTGGAACAGCTTGCCTTCAGAATTTGTGGGTGCTCCAACACTTTTAAGAAGAGACTGGGCAGCCATTTCAGATCCTATACCAGTCTGAAATGGTACAGGATCTCCTGCTTCAGCAGTGGGGGGTTGGACTAGACGACCTCCAAGGTTCCTTCCAGCTCTGTTCTGATAGATTGAGGTACATATTGAATAGAATAGAATGGAATTCTTTATTGGCCAAGTGTGATTGGAAACACGAGGAATTTGTCTTAGGTGTATATGCTCTCAGTGTACATAAGGAGGATAAAATACATTCATCAAGAATAAAAAGATACAACACTTAGTGATAGTCAAGGTTACTAATAAGCTAACAATTCGTACTAGGAAACAAATAAAAACAATATAATTGAAAGACACATGGTTATAATCATAAGTGGGAAGAGATAGATACTAGTAAGGAAGAGAAGAATAATAGTAATACAGTCTTAGTAAATAGTTTGACAGTGTTGTGGGAATTAGTTGTTAAGCAGAGGGATGGCGTTCGGGATAAAACTGTCCTTGTGTCTAGTTGTTTTGGTGTGCAGTGCCCTATTGCATCTTTTTGAGGGTAGAAGTTCAAACAATTTATGTCCAGGATGTGAGGGTTACCATACAGTATATGCATCTCTACCCCAGGCTGATTTTCCAATCATCTTGTTTTATGCTAAAAGGTACTTTGGGGAATCCCCTGAAAGATATCTGAGTAGTTCTTCTAGGTAAAATGACTGGTCAGTTTGAGCCAAATACCATCCCCTTAGAAAGCCTCCTTAATTTGCCTTCAAGGGGTGAAGAGCAAAGTGTAATCTTGTTGCGAAGTCTCAGAAAATCACTTTGTAAGGATAACATAACCCTCAATGTAAGCTCGATCCCTGGTGATCAAATGGACACCTCCATGTGGAGTTGTGCTTTGTGTGTTTGTTTGTAATTGCCTTCCTCCAAGATCTATATTTGTAGAAATTTATATGAGATTTAAATTATATCAAAAATAATCATCTAAGACTGAGAATCTTCTTGTTGAGTAATTGCTTATATGTGGTCAAAGATTATGGTGTCAGGTTTCGATGCTGACATATGGTTTCTTACAAGTTGAAATTGCGATGTTGGATATGCTTTAATAAACAAATTCTATAGCTTTACTTTTTTTTTATTCCACTCTTGTGGATGTACTGACTTAGACATCAGAGTTGAGTTATCCTCAGACAGACTGTGAGCAATTCCTGATGACCTATTTCTAAAGGAGAGTTTCAAAGCCATGTATTTTTTTAAAAAAACAAACCTAAAACTCTTAGATCTGGATGAGAATTTCTTTACTCTAGCAACTACTTGTGAAATATATTACAGAGGGGATTGTCAGACTGCCTGCTTTACAAGACTGGAGGCATAGACACCAAATTGTAACACCGCAACATTCTTACTTCAGTGAAGCTGGTCAGCCCTAAATACAGAAATTTATCTGGATGCTGATGATAATTGTATGATAAGCTTGCTTGCCAGTTACTGGGAGATTGTTGAATTAAGTACTTAAGTGTTAACTTATAGTTTTTGACAGGGGATATATATAAGTATTTCGTTCCTTTTTATTATTTATATGGTCACCCATTTAAAGTGTCTGAGTAGTATACAAGAATTAAACAAACATACAAACACTCACACCAGGACATATTTTTAAATTTTGTATTGATATGTGTTTTAGTTCTGGCTGTGCACCGCCCTGAGTCCATTAGGAGAAGGGTGGGATATAAATTGAATAAATAAAAATATAACCCTGGGGATCCATTCAAGTATGACTTATAATGAACCATCTCACCATGCCATAAAAACCTGACAGTCTTGAAGCAGTTTCTATTAGTGAAACAAACTTACAAATCTTTTTAAAAAATACAATTAAATGTTAGATGTTTCTTCTATTCAATATCAAACACAAATGGGATAACAAATGCATAAACAAGATGTCCAGGGAAACATTGTTTTTTTTAAAAAAAAAAAAATTAGCCAAGAAAATATTTATAATGAACATGAATCTATTAAAAGAATTCCCAGGGTATTGTAATTATTATTTATTTCTATAATTGTTTCACCATGAAGCTTTAGAATTCTATAGAGATTTCATGTTTATGTATTGTGATGTTTGCATTGACTATTAAAAAGCAATTTGGCTGACATTTTAGTTCTTTTGTTGCTAGTTTTAATTGGACTGTTCATCAAGCATCAACTCTCCCGTTGACTGCAAAGACTACAGGCCAACATCAGTTTACAGTAATGTCTCTTTAATTATTTTGTCTTGTCAGAATGCCAACTTCATTGAGATAAATGTATGCTTGATTTCATTTCAAGATCCACACGTGGATTACTGAAGACTAAATCAAATCCAGACTATTCCCTTTGGTAGATCTCCAATACTCCCCTACCAGTTATCCCCAGATACGTTGTGACTACAACTTCCAGAATTCACTTGGGTAGAACTGTCATATTAAGGACTGCAGAGTTGTATCCACATTTAGCTACAAGACTCCTGACAAGTTGAAATCTCAATCTTACTAGAATTTTTCACTTTGAGAAAATGTTTTAAGATTTTTAAATACATATGTTCATCAACCTGTTTCAAACCTTAGCATTTACGTAAATACATCACTCTCATGGCTACACTGGGTCTCTGAAAAACCTGGTAAACAGTATCCAAAAAAATCTCCGGGTGTGTCTATCGATTGCCAATTTTTTTTTTTTATCTGAGGGATGGAATTGTCAAACTCATGGCTGGAGAGTAATCATACTAATTACATTAACTACAATTAAATGGAAATTGCATGAAATTTCAATTTTGTCCTTGACTGGGAAAATGTGTGCTGCCTGAATATAAGAGCGAAGAGACCTAAAGAGATGTTGGCAGCATGGTTTACCTTCATTCCACTAACCTTTTTACTATAATGTATGAAATTTGAGCCTCTGTACAGAATCAGAATGCAGGAGCCATGCCTTTGATACAAGCCTTAATAACCTTCAAATCAGACTACTGTATAATAGAAGGACAATAAGGCAACTTCTTGTACCTTGGGCAATTTTTGAATGATATTTAGAATCTGGAACTACAGAATTGATTGTAATTACACCATTTATTCAAGTAGGACCAAGGAGAAATATCAAAATTGCACAGATAAATCCCCATATCATTTATGAATGCTATAAAACATTTTCTAATTTTATTTTATTTTTTTGCATTATGATGGAAATGGGTTTTTAATTTATTTTATGATTGATCGCTGCCCAGAGTCACTTCTGAGATGGGCGGCCATACAAATTGAAGGCATGCATGCATGAATGAATGAATGAAAATCTTATTTCAATTCAAGTGTCAATGCAGAAAAGAAAAATGTTCTTAGCACTCCAACTTCACTTTTTCAGAAATCTAATTTGAATCTGTCAATATATATATATATATATATATATATTTATAGCATCCTTTAATTACTTTTTCCGAAGTTTTCAGCAACAGACCTAGGTGTGTGAAACAACAATGTAACTTACATGCTTGATCTGTAGGCTATGAAAGAGCAAATAGAACTGAGTTAACTATGAGAGTCCAAAGATTTTGTTTGAGGAGGTGCAGTTTCCTCAACCAAGTAAATTCTGCTATGAGAACAGAATGTCTCTGTTCCTAATAAATTATTTCCTTTGAGTCAAAAGGACAGTATCAGAATAACAGAATTGTAACGCCCCTTGGAGGTCTTCTAGTCCAACCTTCTGCTCAAGAGGAGACCTATATCATTTTAGACAAATCGCTGTCCAGTCTCTTCTTAAAAGTCTCCAGTGATGGAGCATACACAGCTTCTGAAGGCAAGCCATTCCACTAATTAATTGTTCTCACTGTTAGGAAATTTCTCCTTGGTTCTACGTTGCTTCTCCCTTTGATTAGTTTCCATCCATTGTTTCTTGTCTTGCCTTCTGGTGCTTTGGAGAATAATTTGACCCCCTTCTTCTTTGTTGCATTGGAACATTGCTATCATGTGTCCCCTAGTCTTTCTTTTCACTAGAAAAATCCAGTTCCTGCAACTGTTCTTCATATCTTTTTAGCCTTCAACCCCCTAATTAGGACCTGGGCATGTACGAGATTGCCTTCTGCCACCGATAGCCTCCCACCGGCCAATACGCTCCCACAGAGAGATACTCCTCAGAGTGCCGTCGGCCAAACAATGTTGACTGGCGACACCCAGGGGGAGAGCCTTCTCTGTGGGGGCACCTGCCCTCTGGAATGAGTTGCCCCCGGAGATTCGCATGATCTACATACCTTTCGCCGTGCCCTTAAGATTCTTTTGTTTACAACAGGCTGGGCTGGTTTAAAAAATGAATTTTAATTGGGTGTTTGTAGTTTTTTAATATAAGGGCCCAATTTTTAATATATTTTAAATTGTTTTTAAATTTTGTGGGTATATGTTGTTTTAATATGGATGTACACTGCCCTGAGTCCTTCGGGAGAAGGGCAGTATAAAAATTTAATAAATAATAATAATAATAATTAATAATAATTAATAATAATTAATAAATAATAATAATAATAATAATAATAATAATAATAATTATTATTATTATTATTATTAATAATAATAATAATAATAATAATAATAATAATAATAATAATAATAATAATTGTCTTTGTTGTCATTTCTACACTCTTTCCAGAGTCTCTACATCCTTTTTATGATATGGTGATCAAAACTGGATATAGTATTCGAAGCGTACACCAACCTGTTCTAGTTGTTGCTTTTCACATCCTTTGGCTGCTGGTCTCTTACATCTAATGAGTTTGATTTACTTTATGAATTATTTTTGGGAAACATGGTGTTTCAGAATAGAACATGAAAGTGTCTTGAAGGAACTAAGTAATTGAAAATTGATAAAACATCTTAGATGAAGGCTTCCCTAGTGCTGTTCATCAAGAAATCAATTTTAATGACTTTCATCCCCATCTATAAACCACATCTGAGTTGTTCTCGTTTTCCCCTCTCTGATGCTACTTTCCAGTCGCTAGGAACTATTCAGCTGGGAAGGATGTTGTTTTGTTTTACAGAATAATTTAAAAAATAGATCACCATCATTAGTGAAACGAAAAAGATGAGCACACATTGTTTTGATTATGATTATTTCCCTGTTCCTATTAGAAGAAATAGTTTAACTCTTTCAGCAGTTTAATGTTGTTTTTTCTTATTTATCTTTCTTATTTCTGTTCTGACCTAGGCTTCCCCAGCAACACGAAGTTGAGTCCTTGTCCTAACAAAAACCCCTTTTATTTAATTTACAGTGAATTCTTCTCCAGCAGTATCTTTCCTCTCCCACAGTCTTTAAAGACAGTTCACAATTACCGACCTTTATCAGGCTTGGAGAGTGGCCAGGCCGATATCTTTCAGACGCCCGCAATACTTGGCAAGAATGCAGGAATGAACTAATTGTCTCCTGCAAACTCCACTCCCCTTTCGCTCCTTTTTTATTCCCTCTGGGAGGGGCCATTCATTGTCCACCTGTGGCCTTACTCCCAAGTTGACCCTTGTTCCTTAGCTGTTCTCTTCGTCTGGCAACTCTGCGCATGCGCAACTGGGACCAGGCTCCAGCAGTTTGTCTGCTTCACTGATGTCTGACTCCAAAGGAAGCTGATAACTGGCATACGGCTCTGGCCCCCTCTCTGCCTCTGATGCAGAGCCCTCATCAGAGCCTTCCCCAGACTCCAGGACTGGCCCATGCTCCTCCCCAACCTCCTCACTGTCCGAATCTGCTGCCAGATCCACTGGTGGGCCACAACAATTTCATGCCTTGATTTGAAAAACATGAAATTGTCAAGCCTGAAGCTGACCTGGCTATGGCCATTTCCTTTTCTTTGGGGCTTCTGTTTCTTATCAGGGTTTTTTTCTCACATGGCTTCAGGTTGACATAGTCTGGAGTTGGAGAGTAGAGATAGATGGGGTTTTGTAGCCAAAACAACATAGCTCTCTTGTGAGTCAGACACATTCCAATGGCTGGCCGGCCAGAGGCGGAGAGAAGTCGCCAAGTAACCAGCCAGTATCCAGTTTGGACAATGTGATTCGTTCTTTTGAGAAAACAGGAAAGTTTTACTTTTAATGTGGTGGAAAGCACAGGAACCTTCAGAACTGTCTTTCCACCCCTTTGTGCCAAGGTGTCTCTGAATAAACCTGTTCTTTGATGAACCAACTTGCCTCAGAGTTCTGTTGGCGATGGGTACATTACTTGAAACCTGACAGAAATAAGCTAATCTACTAATCTACAAGAAACTGACTTAAAAAGAGTTGGAACTCTCCTCAACATCAAATCATTTATGCCTTCATCACAGCCAGTTTTGTCTAGCAGTTAAGGCACCAGTTAGAAACCAGGAGACCATGAGTTCAAGCCCCACCATAAAAGCCAGCTGGGTTGACCTTGGGCCAGTTCCTCTCTCTCAGCCCAACTCACCTCACAGGATTGTTGTTGTTGTGGGGAAAATAGGAAGCGTGTTAGATATGTTCGTTGCCTTAAGTTATTGGTAAAAATAATAAAGGCGGGATATAAATTCAATAAAAAAATAAATATCTGCATCCCGTTTTGCATCATAATCTCAGCACATCAGGGCCCTCAGTTATCACACCAATTCTGATTTTCCAAAACTAGCCTCCTTCTAACCAGCATGACTATTGCTGGTTATTCAAGAGTTGAAGTCAACAGTTCTAGAGGACACCCAGGTTGGGGGAACAATGCAATCAATCAAGTCCAAGCATGTCTGTCTGACAGAAAAATGAACTGTCAGTACACCTTGGACAGTGAGCAGTAAAAGGTTGATGAGCCTTCTGAGAAGGAAGCCTGGAAACCTTCATCAATCTATCTGCTTTTCTATCAGTCAAGTCAAATATCATCAAAATCACTTTATTTTTGGCCTGTGACCAGAACTATTCTTTCTATTCTGTCAGAAGGAGGGTAAGAATAAAAAAGTTGGGAAATGCTAAACGAAGAGAAGATGCATTCTTCAGCATGATCCTGGAATGGAATGACAAAATATCCCATTCCTGAAGAATGAAGGTGTATTACTGTGGGGTCCTTGGTGCTTTCTGAGCTGGTTTTTTCTTGCAGATGTTGCATTACCCAACTAAGTAACATCATCAGTGCTAGAAGGGAGTGGGAGAGAAAGAGGAGGAGGAGGAGGAGGAGGAGGAGGAGGACTGGTACTCTCTGACCTTGATTGTTTTCTTGCAGACCTTTCATTACCCAACTAAGTAACATCATCAGTGCTAGAAGGGAGTGGGAGAGAAAGAGGAGGAGGAGGAGGAGGAGGAGGAGGAGGACTGGTACTCTCTGACCTTGATTGTTTTCTTGCAGACCTTTCATTACCCAACTAGGTAATATCATCAGTGCTAGAAGGGGTGGGGTTTGCTCTCTTTTTATAAATTAGTGGCTTGCTCAATCAGTGTTGTTATTTAAATGTCTGAGTTATTATTATCTGAGTTACCAACTCAGTAAACAATAATCAAGGCTAATCAAGAAACCACCAAGAACACTCCCACCAACACTGAAAAAGCAAGCCAGCTGTAAATAAACAGAGAGAAAACCCTATATCCTTCTAGCACTGATGATGTTATCTAGTTAGATAATGAAATGTCTGCAAGAAAACTACCAAGTTCAGAGAGCCCCAAAGTTCCCAAATTCAACCCTGAGCTAAAAATATTCGCTTCTATGAGTATTGTTCTATTCTCCATTTCTTTAGATGCAAGCTAAAGTCTAAATTATGAAAGCTAATTCTAGTTATGAAAGTCTAAGAGGAGATAAAATTATATGACAATAACCTAATATATTTGATGTGCTTGTTACTGTTAATTTAAACTGATATTTTTCTGTTACATACTTATTTAATTATAAATATTCTATTTTCTGTAAATATATTCTATTTCTATGCTACTATGGACATTTCCCACTGGAAATGATTTCTGGATATTGTTTCACTTGTGTATACAGGTTCAACTTTCTTTTTTTAACAGTAGCTTATAGATATCTTAGAAACATCACTAAGAAATGTTCATATTGTGTGGTAAATATACCTATGGCTACACAAATATGCCCCTCTCCCTTTTTTGGCTATAGAGGTAGTCCTTACAACAGTTCATTCAAAGTTACAATGGCACTGAAAAAAGATACTTATGACCATTTTTCACACTTGTGACTGTTGCAGCATCCCCATGGTCACATGATTTACATTTGGATGCTGGGCAACGGGTTCATATTTATGACAGTTGCAGCAGTGGTGAAATTCAAAATTTTTCCCTGCCGGTTCTGTGGGTGTGGCTTGGTAGGCGTGGCAGGGGAAGGATACTGCAAAATCCCCATTCCCTCCCCATTCCAGGGGAAGGATATTGCAAAATCTGCATTCCCCCCCACTCCAGGGGAAGAATACTGCAAAATCTCCATTCCCTCCCCACTCCTGGGGGAAGGATACTGCAAAATCCCCATTCCCTCCCCATTCCAGGGGAAAGATATTGCAAAATCCCCATTCCCCCCCACTCCAGGGGAAAGATACTGCAAAATCCCCATTCCCTCCCCACTCCTGGGGGAAGGATACTGCAAAATCCCCATTCCCTCCCCATTCCAGGGGAAGGATATTGCAAAATCTCCATTCCCCCCCACTCCAGGGGAAGGATACTGCAAAATCTCCATTCCCCCCCCACTCCAGGGGAAGGATACTGCCAAATCCCCATTCCCTCCCCACTCCTGGGGGAAGGATACTGCCAAATCCCCATTCCCTCCCCACTCCTGGGGGAAGGATACTGCAAAATCCCCATTCCCACGCCACTCTGGGACCAGCCAGAGGTGCTATTTGCCAGTTCTCTGAACTACTCAAAATTTCCGCTACCGGTTCTCCATAACCTGTCAGAACCTGCTGGATTTCACCACTGAGTTGCAGTGTCCTGGGGTCATATGATCGTCATTTGCAACCAATGGGGAAACCAGATTCATTTAACAACCGTGTTACTAATTTAACAACTGTTGTGATTCACTTAACAAATGTGTCAAGAAAAGTCGTAAAATGGGGTAAAACCCATTTAACAAAATTGTCACTTAGTAACATAAATTCTGGGCTCAACTGTGGTCATACGTTGAGGACTACCTGTACAGCATTCAGAATCTTACTGAGAGTACAAATAAAGTTTATGAGACATGAATCATAGAAGCTTTGAATATCCTATACCCCTGTGGCGAACCTATGCCATGTGTGCCAGTGGTGGATTCCTCCCGGTTCGGTCCGGTTCGGCTGAGCCGGTAGCGGTGACGATATGACGTCACCGAACCGGTCCTCCCCCCCCGCCCTCCCACCCACCCCCCATTATTCTTACCTTTTATTTGGTCCCACCCCCAATCTTTTGCTGCCTCCTGAATCCCAGCTGATGACTAGAGGGAAAAAAACTGTTTAAACTCTTGCCGCGGGGCTTCAAAGGGCCGTTCTACAGCTGATCAGTGTTAAAAGCAAAGAAATGAGTCGGGTCGTAAGTGCGAGGACTGGTCGTAAGTGCGAGGACCTTCCAGAAATGACTCTGACCAGCTAGCCACGCCCACCTAGTCACATGACCTCCAAGCCACACCCACAAAATAAGCCACGCCCACAGAACCGGTAGTAAAAAAAATTACAACCCACCCCTGTGGCGAACCTATGCCATGTGTGCCCAAAGTGGTACGTGGAGCCATGTTGCCTGGCATGTGCGGTGTCGCCAGTTCCTCTTCTGGGTTTCTGGCGCGCATGCGCGTGCGATGATCAGCTAGCCATTTTGCATGTGTCAGTGCCAGAAACTTGAAGAGTTGGTCTTCCATTTTCCTGCGTGAGCATCCACGCCGGCCAGCTGATCGTCACGTGTGCTGTGCGGAAGAGTAGCTGACTTAAACCAGAAGTCCAGGAGCTGAAACTGGAAGTTCATTTTCGAGCGCCCTGGGCTGCTCCTCTTCCAGGTTTTTTTTTTTTTTTAATTTGATTTATATGCCGCCCTTCTCCGGAGACTCAGGGCGGCTTACAATGTACTAAGCAATAGCCTTCATCCTTTTTGTATATTTATACAAAGTCAGCTTATTGCCCCCACAAACTGGGTCCTCAATTTACCTACCTTAGAAAGGATGGAAGGCTGAGTCAACCTTGAGCCTGGCGAGATTCGAACCTGCAGTAATTGCAGGCAGCTGGTCTTAATAACAGGGTGCTTTAGACCACTGTACTACCAAGGTTGTGGCCCAGACGCACATGTCCGCCATCACTGTCCTATATGAAATTGTAGTTTTATTTCTTATGGAAGGCTACAGTAATCAATCATAATGTTCTCTGGAAATTTACTCTTTGAGGTATATAAATACATTTCAGCCCTCCAAGGAAATAACTTTATCTGGAAATAGTTCAGACTCAAATCAAAAAGAGGAAAATGCAACATTTCAGCCACCAGATATGTAGTAAAGTGCTCCCTGCCCCATTCACGGAAAGCTATTTTTAAAGTTTGGAATCAACCCTGACAAAAGCAATATTACAAATAAACAAGGCCGAAGTTTGAGAAAAATGTCATGGGTGGAAGGAAAAAAAAAATATTTGATACAGTGAGAGTTGTTCCTGCAACAGATCTCGTAGGGGAAAAAAAAAAAAGATAAGCTGACAATAGTTGTTTTATTATTTAATTTCATTTCAAGGTTGCCTGATTCCACAGCAATTTTGGACAGCTCTTACACATGAAAAGCAATTTAAAAAAAATGTATAAGAAAACAACACAGAGAAAGGACTATAGCTGACCAGAAGGCTGAACCAAAACACACACAAACATAAGCACATAAATGCACACAGGGGCTTACCCTAAAAGTAAAGGTTAAGGTTCCCCTCGCAAATATGTACTAGTTGTTCCTGACTCTAGGGGGCAGTGCTCATCTCCATTTGAAAGCCGAAGAGCCAGCGCTGCCCGAAGACGTCTCCGTGGTCAGGCGGCCGGCATGACTAAACGCTAAAGTCGCATGGAATGCTGTTACCTTCCCACCAATGATGGTCCCTATTTTTCAAGTTGCATTTTTTAATGTGCTTTCGAACTGCTAGGTTGGCAGAAGCTGGGACAAGTAACGGGAGCTCACGCAACACTAGGGATTCGAACCACTGAACTGCCAACCTTTCGATAGACAAGCTCAGCGTCTTAGCCACTGAGCCACCGCATCCCTGCTGGGCTTACCCTAGCCTAGTCCAGATCTTTAACAATTGTGCAAAGCTGAAAGCTGAAGAGATGGGAGGGCAACAAAGAAATTAGGAGAATTGCATGAATAACTTGTGATCATTGGGAATATTATTCACTTCTCTCCGATGGAGGTAGATGGGAATAGGAGAAACAATCGTGTAATTCAAGAATCTTGTGAACAGAGGAAATTGGGCGTTTGACTGGCTATCGTCTCAGGGTGCATACATGTCATAAAAATTAATTGTTTTTGACACACATCAAAGATAAAAAGCCACCAACTGTCAATTGTCAGTCCCTAAATGTTATTGAATATCTGTCATAAGTGATCAGATACTAAAGACGATTAAATGTCAGCTGTCATATAGGATCAAATAACCCTCCAGAATTTAGCGTTAAATCTACTGGTTATATGTTAAACGGAAAGGTTTGCAGCAGATGTTTAACCGTTTAAAGAATAACAGTAATATTACATTGGTGTAAGTATTCGGACCAGGGGTGAAATGTAAAATTTGTTACTACTGGTTCTGTGGGCGTGGCTTAGTGTGTGTGGGGGGGGTAATGTGACTGGGAAGGCGTGGCCAACTTTTTTTTTTGTTTAACTTTTCAAAGCATTTTTTCTAATGCTTTGAAAAGCCTCTGACGATCAGGCAACTCAGCTGGGATCGTCAGAGAGGCTTTTTAAAAAATGCCTCTCTGATGATCAGGCAACTCAGCTGGGATCGTCAGAGACTTTTCAAAGCTTTTTTTTTTTTTACCACCTCTTCAGCCAAGAGGTTGCAGGAAAAAATGCTTTGAAAAACCTCTGACGATCACAGCGGAGCCGTGCGATCATCAGAGGCTTTTTTTTTTTTAACTTTTAAAAGCTTTTTTTTTGGCTGAAGAGGTTGTAGAAAAAGTGCTTTTAAAAGTTAAAAAAAAAGCCTCTGATGATCGTGCGGCTAAGCTGGGCATGGGGGGGGTGGGGGGGCGCAGGGATTTTTGCTACCGATTCTCTGAATCACCCGCTGCCATCACTACTGGATCGGGCAATCCGGTCCAAACTGGGAGCATTTTACCCCTGACCTGAATGACTCTCAGACTGTGAGGAACAAGATTCTCTGGTTTGATGAAACCAAGTTTGAACTATTTGGCCTCAATGCTAAACATTATGGCTGGACGAAACCAGGCAGCACTCATCACCTACTCAATATCATCCCAACAGTGAAGCGTGGTGGTGGCAGCATCATGCGGTGGGGGTGTTTTTCAGCAGCAGGGACTGGGAGATTGGTCAGGGTTGAGGGAAAGCTGAACAGAGCAAAGTACAGGTATATCATCAATGAAAACCTGTTCCACAGTGCTCAGGACCTCAGGCTGGACCAAAGGTTCACTTTCTAACATGACAATGATCCTAAGCACACAGCCAAGTCAACACAGGAGTGGCTTAGGAACAGGTCTGTGAATGTCCTAGAGTGGCTCAGCCAGAGTCCTGACTTGAATCCTATTGAACATCTCTGGAGGGACCTGAGAACAGCTGTCTACTGACAGTTGCCATTCAACTGGACTGAGTTGAGAGGATTTGCAAGGAAGAATGGCAGAAAATCTCTCAGCCCAGGTGTGCAAAGCTTGTCGCATCATACCCCCAAAGATTGGAGTCTGTAATTGCTGCCAAAGGGGCTTCAACAAAGTACTGAGTGAAAGATCTGAATACTTATGCCAATGTGATATTTGAGGGGTTTTTTTTTTCTTTTTAATAAATTTACAGACATTTCTAAAATTCTGTCATTATGGGGTACGGAGTGTAGATTAATGAGGAAAAAAAATGAATTTCGACAACTGTAGAATCAGGCTGCAGCATAAGAAAAAGGGGGTCTGATTACTTTCTGAATGCAGTGTAGATATATGCATGTACAGTATGTATACGGAGAGATACAGAGAGAGAAGGCGAGAGATAAAGAGAGAGAGAGGGAGAGAGAAAGAGAAAGGGGGCAACTCACTGTCAGACCTGGAAGCCTTTTTTCATTGGATCTTCAGGTCTGCCACATTTACTACTGTGGAAAACTGGGAGGGGGGGATTGTATGGAGCCAGGGTGATATATAGTCATAATAACATTCCTTTCTCAGAGAGTCAAGGACATCTTGCCCTGCACCTGGATGGCTGGAACTAGGAGGCATCTCCAGTTGGGACTGTGCTGGGATTGGACATGTGATGGACATCTGGGCAGTGGTAGGATTTAAGTAATTTAACAACTGGTTCTCTGCCCTGGTAATTTCTTCCAAAAACCAGTTTGCCAAACTGCTCAGAAAGTTAACAACCGGTTCTCCCGAAGTGGTGCGAACTGGCTGAATCCCACCACTGCATCTGGGTGTTGGGGAGGGACTTGAATTTTCCTTTCGATGGGGAAAACCTGGGAACTTTCAGATTCGGGTTTTCTCAGATGTGCCAACAGGGCATCTCTAATAAAATGGAACTTTGAGGAAACTCAAGCCTCGGAGTTTTCTTTTGTTGGAGGTGTTACTTGGAATCCTGACACTTACTCTGTGTATGTGTGTATGTATCAGAGTGAAGATATAATAATAGCATGCCACTTTTTTCTAACCATAAGCGATGGCCATCTGCTAAAGCTACCTCTCTTGTCACACAGTACAGAATATCCATCAGCCTTGAAAAAATTTTTTTTGCAAAAATCAGTGCCCGTCTGGGGGAAATGTATAAAAATGCATTAAAATTCAAAAACAGGATTTACTGTATGAAGTCATTCTTACACTACCAACATCCTATCATTACTTTAAGGAATAGCAATAATCCCAAGAAGTAGGTTGAGCTGAAAGGAAGAATGTTCCACTTTCTTTCATGTTGAGGGAGGACTTCACTTTGGATCGCCTTCATTTGAGCCAAGTATTCTTGTTAGCTCTCAGTGGGAACTCCGTGTTAATATAAGTACATGTTGGGAAAGCTGCACAGAAAGGAAGAATAAATCATTGTGCATTGAAGGTTGTCATGTCCACTGAATGGAAAAATAAAGAGGATTTTGGAATTTCTTAATTGAAAGGGGTTGTTTATAAGAAGAACCAAGATATGTAATTTGGAAGAATGGAAATTATTATGACTATAAGTGCTGCAAAGAAGATCAGAAAATGCTTCTTTACAGTGAGGTAAAGTGAGGTGAGGGATGCAGTGGCTCAGTGGTTAAGATGCTGAGTTTGTTGATCGAAAGGTCGGCAGTTCAGCAGTTCGAATCCCTAGTGCTGCGTAATGGGGTGAGCTCCCTTTGCTTGTACCAGCTTCTGCCAACCTAGCAGTTCGAAAGCACGTAAAAAATGCAAATAGAAAAATAGGGACCACCTTTGGTGGGAAGGGAATAACGTTTCTGTCACTGATTTAAAGCTCCTCTCTGGACTTAAAAATACCATTTTTTGGCACAAAGTTTTGGAAACCATTCTTTTCTTTTAATTGCATTAAAAAAATCCTCATATATGGCTTCTATCACAAGTTCTGTGTTTTTCCAGCTTCAAAATGTAAAGAAACTCTATCACACTTTTAAGCAATTGTACAGAGAAAACAATGAAGCAGAATTCATCGGATAATATCTGAAAAACACATTTTAAAACCTGAACTTAAACTACAGATAAAACTCCCTACAAAGAAGAAACTCCATTGCCACTTTAATTTCATTTATATGCAAAAGTTTTCTTGCCCATCTCTGTCTCTTCATTATTACCTTGAACCAAGTCATCTCTTATGCTCATTCACTAAAAAAAATCCCTGGCTCTCATTCAGAGATGACAAGATAATACCTCCAATTCTAAGCCATTAAACATGAAGTGAAAAAGGTGGATTTTTTTCTTGCATGTCTGTTTTTCTTAGATGATACTGGCAAAATGAATTTAGAATTTAGAATAACAGAGTTGGAAGGGACCTTGGAGGTCTTCTAGTCCAACCACCTCCTTAGGCAGGAAACCAGGGTGGATAAAAATCAATGATTTTTTTTTAAAAAAAATCAAAAAAATCAGATTTTTTTTTATTTAAATCGGATTTTTTTGATTTTTATCGAATTTATATTAAGAAAAAACTTTTGGGGTAAAAATCTATCGTAAGATAGTTTTCTATTTAAGATACATAAATAATTTAGTTTATTCAGCATGAAATGGAGCTTAGTTATGTAGCATGAGGCTGTATATTCTGCAACACTGGGACTATCGGTGAGTCAACAATGGGTCAAAGGAGTAGCAGAGATGACAGTTGCTCTTTAAAAATTATGATTTAAATCGAGTTGATTTAAATCAAGCCTTTTTACTAGTGATTTAAATCATGATTTAAATTGTGATTTAAATCCACTCGATTTAAATCAAATCCACCCTACAGGAAACCCTACACCACTTTAGACCAAATAGTTATCCAACATCTTCTTAAAAACTTCCAGTGTTGGAGCATTCACAACTTCTGGAGGCAAATTGTTCCACTGATTAATTGTTCTCACTGTCAGGAAATTTCTCCTTAGTTCTAAGTTGCTTCTCTCCTTGATTAGTTTCCACCCATTGCTTCTTGTCCTGCCCTCAGGTGCTTTGGACATTAGCTTGACTCCCTCTTCTTTGTGGCAGCCCCTGAGATATTGGAAGACTGCTATCATGTCATTCCTAGTCCTTATTTTCATTAAACTAGACATAACCAATTCCTGCAACCATTCTTCATATGTTTTAGCCTCCAGTCCCCTAAAATGCATAGACCTCAAACCTATCACAGCAACATGGAATGATATCCTGGGTCAAAAATAAAGGAATTCATTGCATTCCCCCACCCCTCAATACACAGGTAGCCCTCGACTTACAACAGTTCATTTAGTGACTGTTCAAAATTATGACAACACTGAAAAAAAGTGACGGATGACCATTTTTCATACTTATGACCATTGCAGCATCCCCATGGTCACATGATCAACATTCAGCTGCTTGGCAACTGGTTCATATTTATGATGGATGCAGTGTCCCGGGGTCACGGGATCCCCTTTTGCGACCGTCTTATAAGCAAATGTAAGAATTATATTATATTAACAACCGTGTTACTAACTGAATAATTGCAGTGATTCACTTAACAACTGTGGCAAGAAAAGTTGTAAAATGGGACAAATTCATTTAACAAATGTTTCACTTAGCAGGAGAAATTTTGAGCTCAATTGTGGTCATAAGGCGAGGACTATCTGTATAAATGAAAAACTTGTTCTTTGACAAAGCTGAAAAACATTTGGGCAGTCTAATCAGTGCATACAAATGTATGTGTAAGAAAATGCTCAAGTTTATACTCAACTATTTTGTGTCATGTTTTTATCAGCCAAGTCAAATTCCTACATAGCTTATTTTCTGACAGTGAGAGCAATCAACCAGTGGAACAGAAGTTGCCTTCAGAAGTTGTGGGAGCTTCAACACGGGGAGCTTTCAAGAAGAGACTGGACTGCCATTTGTCAGAAATGGTGTAGAGTCTCCTGCTTGGGTGGGTTGGACTAGATGACCTACAAGGTCCCTTCCAACTGTGTTAATCTGTTATTCTCATTCCACTTTTTTTCCTAATAGACAGAAAATGATCCATGGTTGCTGGGTTGACTCCCTGCACTCTCCAACCTCGACAACCTTAAAACTTCAGCTCCCAGAATTCCCCAGAAGTTTATCCTTCTAATCAACAGATGTGGTACCTGACATATGAACTATATAGACATAATTACCTGTAAGAGTTAGTGGTAGACTTCCACATTTTAAAATGGATGGGGAAAATTGATTTAGCTATCAGAAGTTTGGGAAACAAAGATTAATCCAAGTTGTTTCAGCTTACTGTGTAGCCCGTATTGTGATCTTCTAACAAGCCATTCTACCATGTTGCTCCATTATAAACACTTAACACTTTTGCAAGGTATGTACATTTTCCCTTTATTGTTTAAAGAATAAAATATTGAAGTCACTATGTATAATAAAAGATGCAAACAGCATGAATTTTTTAAACTATTTTCCTAAACACCATAATTATGGTTTACAGTGTGGCTCAACCAGTGGGTGATTTAAATCATTTAAATTCACTTTTTTGGGAGGGCTGGGTATAATTAAAGGGAAAGAAAACAAAGATGTATGTAAAGTCAACTTTAAAGGGGATTCTTTTTGCCTTTATACTATAGCATAGATATCAAAAGCTGGGATTAAAAGTAGGGATCTGTGAATTTTTGATATACTTTTTATTATACTAAAAGTATTTCTGTTTTTCCCCCTCTCTCCAGATTAAAACAACAGGGAAAAAATGTGTAACCATTTACATTTGTAGCCGATGGAAGCTTTGATGACAACTCAATTCAACTCACCCTTTTTCATTCATTGCTGTGTTAATCTTTTTGATCCAAGTTTCTCGAATGTAAATTCCTCAATGTAAACTTCATTTAAACAAATACATTTGTTTGTGTGCAACTTGCAATAACATACGTTTTTTTCATACCTCTTATGCAGATTTGTGATCAGAGAAAGTTGAACGTCAGTGGTAACTGATACTAATGTTCTTGGTACTACTCCAGAAAGAAAAAAAGTGGTGTTATTAGCTAGTTTTTGAAAATACACTTTTCCCAAAAGGTTTCCACAATTTTGGCCACTAAATATGGTATCTTCATAATACCTTTGTGGATGGAACATCATAAGAAATGCAATGCTAATGACACTAAAACCATAACTCTCTTCCACAGGTCACAGATAAAAGCAGGAGCAGTTACACGTAAGAAAGAGAAGCAGTTCTTTCCTGCCCGCCAAACCATTGCACCCAAAATATTTCAGCTTTTCTGAACAGACATTTGTCCTAAAACAAAATATTAACGGTTGAAAGTTTATTTCCGCGGATAAAAGTGGGGAAAGGATCATCAGTCAGGAGTGGTTCATTTCTTGATTGTTTTGTGTTTAATGTTTCATACCAAATAGGTGAGAACTCATGATAGAGTTTCTGAAGATTCTGAAATGGAGACCGGGCAGAGCAGAATAACTATTTAATGTAGATATACTATAGAAGTTAGGTTGGGAAGCATTTTGCTAAATTTACCTAGAAAATGAGCATACTTTCTCCTAGCTGTAATTTGAAGTGCAGAGAAGAGCAACTGAGATGATTAGGGGGCTGGAGGCTAAAAAGTATGAAGAACGGTTGCAGGAATTGGATATGTCTAGACTAGTGAAATGAAGGACCAGGGGGCACATGATAGCATTGTTTCCATATTTGAGGGGCTGCCCCAAAGAAGAAAGGAAGAACCTATTTTCCAAAGCACTTGAAGGCAGGATAAGAAACAATGGATGGAAACTAATCAAGGAGAGAAGCAATCTAGTAATAAGGAGAAATTTCCTAACAGTGAGAACAATTAATCAGTGGAAGAGCTTGCCTTCAGAAGTTGTGGTTGCTGCATTACTGGAGGTTTCTAAGAAGAGACTGAACAGCCATTTATCCAGAATGGTATAGGGCAGTGATGGCTAACTTTTTTGCCATAGCATGCTAAAAGCGTGGGGAGTGTGTGTGAGGGGGGTGTCCCACCGGAAGTTGGCAAACTGTCCCATCAGAAGTTGGCAAATGGGCCATTTTCAGCCTCCGGAGGACCTCCAGGGAGGTGGGAAAGGGTGTTTCTGCTTTCCCCAGGCACCTAGAAAGGCTCTGGAGCCTGGGGAGAGCAAAAAACGGACCTTCCTCAGCCTCCCAAGGCCCTCTGGAGGCAGGAAACAGCCTGTTTCCCTACTTCCGGTGGGCCCAGAAGGCCTGAAAATCAGCTGGCCAGTGCACACATGCACTGGCCAGCTGAGCTCGCGTGCCCACCGATATGGCTCCGCGTGCCACCTGTGGCACGTGTGCCATAGATTCGCCATCGCGGGTATAGTGTCTACTGTTTGAGCAGGGGGTTGGACTAGAAGTCCTCCAAGATCCCTTCCAACTCTGTTATTCTAACCAAATACAAGAATACCAATCTCCCATACTAATGAAATGGTCTAGGTTAATGTACTTTGGGTTGTAAAATTATGAGCTGAAATAGATCCTCAACCTGGATCCTCAACCGGGAAAATTTAGAATTTTAAGTCAGTGTGGTTGACATTTGAACAAGATGGAGTTATGCATGCAATGTTGCTCACCGTTTCTCCTTTCATTCTTCCAGGGTTTCCCCATTCCATATTTCCTCACTGAAGTAAGCATTCCTACATTAAATACAACACTCTTTAACTAAAGAAAGCCACAGACAATTTATTGGGCTATACAGAGAATTCTCTGGTTCTCTCTCACTCCAAATTCATATTCTAAGAGTCTCTTACTCAAATTATAACCTTTGTGGAGGTTTTGAATAGTAGAGCAGCCGTGGCCTCATAGATGGCCAGGAATTCTTCCCTAGAAAGGTCATAAATATGCTAAAAAGACACTAAAATCTATTTTCAGCTAGAGAAATGAATGTAGTAACTAGCCAACAGCAATTCTAGCCCCCAAAGCACCCACAGGCAATGGACTAGGTCTCCAAATTTTATTTCAAGGCTCAGGAAATCATTATGGGAATCATTGGTCTTGTTCAGTTACCTAAATAATTCAAGCTAATGGCAGGTATTAAGGCAAAATACACTATTAAAGAAAAGGAAAACTTCAGGAATGCTAACTGCATAAAACTGCAACTCTCACAGAATAAATACAATGTTATACGTCTATTCTTTATTCCTGACCCCTAATAATGGAGTTTCACACTTAACAGAATAAAAGAATAACAGAGTTGGAAGGGACCTTGGAGGTCTTCTAGTCCAACCCCCTGTTTAGGCAGGAAACCCTACACCACTTCAGACAAATCTTCTTAAAAACCTCCAGTGATGGAGCATCCACAACTTCTGAAGGCAAGCTGTTCCACTAATTAATTGTTCTCACTGTCAAGAAATATCTCCTTAGTTCTAAATTGCTTCTCTCCTTGATTAGTTTCCATCTATTGCTTCTTGCCCAGCCTTCAGGTGCTTTGGAGAATAGCTTGACCCCCTCTTCTTTGTGGCAACCCCCCCAAAAAAATATTGGAACTGCTATCATGTCACCCTTCGTGCTTCTTTTCACTTCATTATATTTGCACAACTATTTGTCCTAAATGAAAGATTGTTTCTAGATATTTTTCCACACATCACTAAAATGGGGAAGAGGCCTATTAAAAACCAATGAGACTTATTTCCAAATAAACATGTTCAGTGAACAATGGCAATTCACTGTTATGTAATATTGCTCTGTAACATCTAATAAGACATTTGTACTCAGTGTTCGTTTTCTGAAGGGGTTATCCAGGAGGGATGGAGAAATTTTAAGTAAACTATCTTTAATCAGATGATACAGAACCATTAAATGCTGCTAAGTGTTCTCAAGCAGTGAGTTAAGATTCAACATAAGATGATTTTATTAGCAAAGACATAGATAAATATGAAGAAAGGCTTCTAAGTTCATTGCAATTGCTGGATTGATTGTATTTGAGGTCTGCTTTTATATTTATGCTTTTATATTTATGGACAGTGACCAAAATAAGCATTCTTCACCAGCTAGAGTTTCTGGATGCTCTTCAAGGGTAGCCCCATGTAGACACCATTGTAGTAGTCCAATTGCAGCACGATTAAGGCATGAGTGACCATAAGCAGAGCTCTCTGGTCTAGGAAAGGGCACAACTAGCACACAAAATGAAGTTGCATAAAGCTGTACAGAACTGTTGCCTGTTCCTTAATTAGGAGCTTTTGGGGTAGTATAAAGATAGCACGTAAAATGAAGGCAAATAATAGAGTAGGGTAGGGTAGGGTAGGGTAGGGTAGGGTAGGGTAGGGTAGAATAGAATAGAATAGAATAGAATAGAATAGAATAGAATAGAATAGAATAGAATAGAATAGAATAGAATAGAATAGAATAGGAAGCAGAAGGTAGAAGGTAGAAGGTAGAAGGTAGAAGTAGAAGTAGAAGTAGAAGTAGAAGTAGAAGTAGAATAGAAGAGTTGGAATGGACCTTCTACTCCAACCCCCTGCTCAGGCAGGAAACCCTATACCATTTCATACAAATTTTCTAATTTCTTCTTTAAAACTTCCAGTGTTGGAACATTCACAACTTCTGGAAGATAATGATGTGAGATCGAATTTGGGTCGGTGATAGGGACCACAGATTTACTCTTCCAAGCTTTCAGACTCATGCTGGAGCCCATCTTCAGGGAATTTCTGTCTACTGGAATACATGCTTTGGGCACATATGGTATAGCACATAAACTCTGAAGCGTGAGTGGCCATTGTTACAGGATATGAGCTGAAAGTTTACCAAGGCAAGAGTTTAGACAATAAAACTGATTTCAAAAGCAGAATTTAGATGAAAAAAAAAAAAAAGCATAGACTCTACTATAGGGGTAATCAGCCAAATCACCTTAGAATATTTTAAATGAACTGTTGAAAACAAAGTGAAAAGAAGAACACAAACCAGAGAAGACAAAAATAGAGAATAGAGTTTATTTGATCAAGCCAAAGGTTTCTTTAGTTCAGCATTCAGTTCTCCTAACAACAAAGCAGATGGAAGAGAGAGGCCCACAAGCGAGACATGAGGACACTAGTGATGCCATCTGCCCTTCCTTTCAGTCTTGTATAGAATTAACAGGGAGAAATGAAGCTTCAATTCAAAAGGGTTACCATCAATTTGATTGGATGCATCAAATTAAGTTGAGTGCCATTCAATTATTGATTCGGACTTTGGCATATTACTTTTGCTTGAATCAAATATCTGTATAAATTTGGGTTGTTGTTGTTGTTTTTTTAATTCCATTGCCCCCTTTATGATAAGTGGTTGGCAGCCCTTATATGCTATCTATGTCTTACTAGCTGCATTCCTGGGATAGAAATAGAAACTGTCCATTTTCTATATTCAAACATTTGAATGAAGATTTCCAGGAAGGTCACCAAAGTCTACTCAATCATTACTGCCTTTTCGTTCTGTTTTTCCTTTAGAAAGTCATATGGATAATCTCAAATGCACCAGACTATTTTCTCCAATTTTCTTTAGTTAGATAAATAAATAAAAAAAACTTGATTCTACAAATTTTTTCTTCCCATCCAATCGAAAATCTGAAATGTAACTTGGCTGATTTGCACAACTCTAGTAAATTAAATGTTTTCTTTTGATTCTGCAATAAAGATATGGTATCTTTGGTAAGTAAGCATCCTTTGGCAACCCATAAATCTCTATTTATAGCTGTTGGTGGTGGTGGGAGGAGATCAAAAGAAACCATTGTTTTAAGTTATTTGTGCTATGAATTCTTGCATAGTAAAACTGTCGTTATGAAAAGAAGGTGCTGAACAATGGACTGTTTTTACCATCTCACGATTTGAATAGCTTAAGTTTTTGAATATCTTAATTTGTTTTCATTCTGCATTATTGTTTCCTTATTTTCTCTGCCTTCGCCTGAATTTCCCCTTTGTAAGAAAAAGTATGAAATGTCTGTGCCTTCATTTCTACTCAAATATAGATTTTTTTTCAACATATACAATTTTGCAAACATTTTGTTCAATTAATATAATACTCTTGAATTTATTTTCATAAATAGCTAGCTAGCTAGCTAGCTAGATGATAGCTAGATGATAGATGATAGATAGATAGATAGATGATAGATAATGATAGATAGATGATAGATAGATGATAGATAGATAATGATAGATAGATAGATAGATGATCGATAATGATAGATAGATGATAGATAAATAGATAGATAGATAGATAGATAGATAGATAGATAGATATAGATAGTTGATAGATAGATAGATATCTACAGATAGCTCTGTAGTGGACAAAAAGGCTCTACAGAGAATCATTAAAACTGCCTAAAATATCATCGGACTTCAGCTACCAGCCCTAGACGACATCTTCGAATCTCGCTGTTTGAAGAAGTTGCATAACATTCTCCGAGACTCTTCCCATCCTGCTTACAATCTTTTTGGACTGTTGTCTTCTGGCAGAAGATACAGAACAATTAAAACTCGGACCACACATTTTCTGAATAGTTTTTATCCCAGAGCTATAATTGCACTCAACAATGAACTAAAGGGCCACCATCAGTGAGCTGTTGGATAGAACTACTTGGTCTGTTGTGTGGATGTTTGGGTGGTTTAGGGGTGGAGAATTGTGGTGGGTGGGAATGTGTTTGGGGATTGTTATGTGTGTTGGACCTGGTCTTTGGGTGTTAAGTGAATTTCGTTGTATGGGTATACTGTGTATACACGTACAATGACAATAAAGTTATATAGATAGATAGATAGATAGATAGATAGATAGATAGATAGATAGATAAATAGATAGATAGATAGATAGATAGATAGATAGATAGATAGATAGGCCCAATCACTCTTTCTCAGTCCAACCCACCTCACAGATTTGTTATTGTGGGGGAAATAGGAGAGGGAAGGAGTATTAGCTATGTTGGTTGCTTTGAGATATTTATAACAAATAATCATGGTGGGATATAAATAAAGCCTTGAGTAGTACTTGGTAGTACTTGAGTAGAGCCTTGGTAGTACAGTGGTCTAAAGCACCCTGTTATTAAGAACAGCTGCCTGCAATTACTGCAGGTTCTAATCTCGCCAAGGCTCAAGGTTGACTCAGCCTTCCATCCTTTCTAAGATAGGTAAATTGAGGACCCAGTTTGTGGGGGCAATAAGCTGACTTTGTATAAATATACAAAAGAATGAAGGCTACTGCTTAGCACATTGTAAGCCGCCTGAGTCTCCGGAGAAGAGCGGCATATAAATCAAATTAAAAAAAAATGAGTAAACAAATAAATACTCTAACATGTATTGTTTTTGATATACTTTTTCCAAACAGAGAATTTTATCCTGTTGTTCGTGGAAGCCATTCAACTGCACAATTGACCTGGGCTCAAGGAGTTGAGGAAGACCTTCCATTGAGAAGTTTCCTTGCCAATGACTCAAGTGCCTCACCAGAGTTAAGAGAAAAGCAAACCACAGACGGGTCAAAGAAGATCAAAAGAACAAATGGTCCAGTGATGTATTCCAGTCACTTGTATAAACTCAGTTCAACATTAATATGCCGCAGCGCTGTTAATATGCCATTTCCCTTTCACATTTGGGTTTTACTTCCCCAGCCCGGAGCAGAACAAAAGCTGCATCTGATTTGCTGTGTTGGTTTCAAGGTGATTTAAATTCTTCCACTGGCAGATCATAGAGACGCGGGAGAAGAACACAGACAGGGAAGATTAGCATTTGATTTCCTTTCCTCCCATAAGGTTTTGGAAAAGTAAAGGTCGCAGTTTTCAGACTGAATTTATGTCTAAAGGAAAGTTAAAGATTAGCATAGAGATAGACAGACAAAGGCAGACGTACATCAGAGAGTGCAAAGCTCCCTTCTACACCAAACATCTCTCTATGGAACTGATGAATTTTTATGGGTCAGGAAAAAAAAAAGGGCATACAAAGCAGTTGTATTACCATGTCAAAAAACTTCTGGCTGTTATCTACTCTTCTCAACTTTGGTCCCATCTGCATGTTGCAATAGAACCCGGAGGAAAATTGCCTTTAGCAGGATTAAACAGCTTCTCCTCTTTTCTTCCCTTCTTCATGTGCTCATCCTTCCAGTCAAGTTAAACTAGGATTCCCAGGTTGCTTCTACTGTAACATGGTGAGTGAACCAGTTCACACTTTCATTTACCCAATACGCCTCGTGGCCCCAAAAACAGGAACCCAGGGGACTTTTCAAGCCCTATTAGAGTCAGGCTGCACTAGATGCTTGATCAACCTAACCACGGTCCTGAAACTGGGGATTAGAGCAAAAAGGCTGGCCCACCCGATCAGGTTCAAACAGGTCGATGGGTCCCTATTGGGGGGGAGCCTATGCCACCCACCTGACCAAACCAGTGAAGCTAGAGCTAAAGAGTCACTAGGAAGCAATTTGATTCGTAATAGCCCCCCAAATGACAGACACAGCCATATTGGGATTCTCCTGGCTAGACAAGTGGGGCTAGACAAGCCACGATCAAAAGAAAGAAAGTGTATTAGATTCCACATTGTGCTAAGTCGGGAGAATTAACCTGTAGCCTGGAAATTTTAAAACTGAGGTTCTGGATCTTTCCCCCAGAGTTAGAAAAAATTTAAGAGATGACTATAATTAAAAAAAAAAAAAAGCGGATCAGTCTGATCCTGGTAAAGTTTTCAATTTTAATTGATATTTATCATCAAATTTTAAACATTCTTGTGTCTATTTTAAGTATTTATAGTCAATTTTTATATTTTTAACCTTTTGTTTCTACACTGCTCAGAGTCCCTCTGTGAGGGAGATGGGCAGTTTCTAAATGTGAGAGATTGGGGTGTGTGTGTGTGTGTCAGAGAGGGAGGGAGGGAGGGAGGGAGAGAGACAGAGATAGAGAGGGAGGGAGAGAGAGAGAGGGAGAGAGAGAGAGAAAGGGAGGGAGAGAGAGGGACAGGGAGAGAAAGAGAGAAGGAGGGAGGGAGAGACAGGGTTAGAGAAAGAGAGGGAGGGAGGGAGAGAGGGAGAGAGGGAGGGAGAGGGAGAGAGGGAGGGAGGGAGCGGGAGAGGGAGAGAGAGGAGGAGGGGGAGAGAGAGACAGAGACAGAGAGAGAGAGAGGGAGGGAGAGAGAGGGACAGGGAGAGAAAGACAGAGGGAGGGAGGGAGAGAGAGACAGGGTTAGAAAAAGAGAGGGAGGGAGGGAGAACAGAATAATAGAGTTGGAAGGGACCTCAGGGGTCTTCCAGTTCACCCACCCCAGCTCAAGCAGAAGACCCAATATCATTTCACACAAATGGTTGTCCCGTCTCTTTTTGAAAGCCACCATCTCTTAATTTATGAGTACCGTATTTTTCGGAGTATAAGATGCTCCATACTATAAGACGCACTTACCGTTTTTGGTGAGGAAAACAAGAAAAAGAAATCTGCCTCTGCCTCCCAGCAATTTTGCCTCGTTGCAGCAAACAGCCTGCTTTACTTTCATTTTCGTTTTCAGCACAGTTTTCTTGTGATTAGCACAAGAAAAAAAAATCTGCTCCCAGCAATTTACCTCCTTGCAGCAAGCAGCAGAGGCCCGTGCAAAACAGCTGAGAGTCAGGAGGCCGATCCAACAATCAACATGTGCTAATTAGGCTGTGCTGAAGCTGAAATGAGCTGTTTCTTCTTTCTGCAAGGCGGTAAACTGCTGGGAGGCAGAGGCCAAAGGGTGGGGGCCAGTGGATGGGCGGGGCTACATTCGGTGTATAAGATGCACCTAAATTTTCACCCCCTTTTAGGAGGGAAAAAGGTGCGTCTTATACTCTGAAAAATACGGTAGTTATATTATGACTTGTTTGAGTCTTTTTCTTATCATCTCTGGTGTCAACCCTGAAGCTGACCATTTTGGGGCTTCAGTGCTGCCACAACTGGAGCTATGGGAAAGGGAGGGGGAACTAGAAATAGTTGGGGTGCTTTAGCCAAAATAAAATGCTTTCTCTTGGGAACCAAGGACATTCCCATCAGGTGTCCAGAAGGAGGGGACTGGAGCCATCTGACAACTGGACTGTATCCTGATTGGACCATGTGACTGATCGTTTGGAGAAAGTGAAATAACTTTTACTTTTAATTAGGTGAAATCCGCGGGAACATTTAGAATCTGTTTTCACCAGCTCATGCCAATATGACATATCCAATAAATCTATTGGAGGAATCCAACTGCCTTGGAGTTTTGATTGCTACGGGTGTGCTACTTGGAACCCTAACATCTGGAACAGATGGACTGATGCTTCGCTTAAGAAATGAGACTAAAATCTGGTCCTTCTCTACAATACTTTATGAGCTACGGTGGTGCAGTGCAGTACTGCAGGCTACTTCTGCTGATTGCCGGCTGCCCACAATTTGGTATTTCAAATCTCACCAGGTTCAAGGTTGACTCATCCTTCCAAGGTCAGTAAAATGAGGATCCAGATTGTTGGGGCAATAGGCTGACTCTGTAAACCACTCAGAGAGGGCTGCAAACCACTGTAAAGCGATATATAAGTCTAAATGTTCTTGCTAGTGCTATTAGGAGCTCTGGTAGTGCAGTGGTTAGAGTGCAGTACTGCAGGCTACTTCTGCTGACTGCCGACTGCCTGCAATTCGGTATTTCGAATCTCACCAGGCTCAAGGTTGACTCAAACTTCCATCCTTCCGAGGTTGGTAAAATGAGGACCCAGATTGTTGGGGGAAATAGGCTGACTCTGTAAACTGCTTAGAGAGGGCTGTAAAGCTCTGTGAAGCGGTATATAAGTCTAAGTGCTGTTGTTATTGCTTTACTTGGGGGGGGGGCTTTTCCCCCCCCCCCCCCTTATGCAAACCCTATATGCACTTACTGATGTGGTAGAATTAACATCTGAAAGGAAGGAGTTATGTTTCTGGATTATTTTGTAAAATGGAGAATTGAGTGCATTTATACAACTGTAAGCTTTTTATAAGCTTCTTCCTGTTGCCTTCTGGTTTATTTATTCACTAATATTGGAGAGAATGAACCACTGATAATGACTTGACGTGCTCTACACATTTTCATCCTGCTCATTAACAATAAGCCAGGATTGCCTGGAATTCTGGTTTATTGCTATGGAGGAAGCAGAGCAATCAACAGCAGAGGTTACAAGCACGAAGCCTTCTTCCCAGCCCTGCCTGGAGAGACCATGCACTGATTCTGTTGCTTTCAACATGCAGAACGTGTACTCTTCTCTGAGCTATGGCCCTTCCTTTTCAATAACAGATTCTTAGCTTCCAAAAATCACACAAAGTGATTTAGACTGCAGGAAGGTAATGATGCATATGCTACATTACTGAAATATACGGCAATGCATTCTGCTAACGTTCTTGCTGTACATGTTTGCAAAAATACACCAGCAAAGCAAATCAACGAAGCCTGCTCTGCATTATATAGGACACTTTTTAGAGATAGATTTTTTGATCTGGAACACTTTCAGCCTGTTTTTATTTTTAAAATCAGAACACAGGAAAACGGAGTTTGCATTTAATCTTTGGGAGCTGGCCAAGAGTCACATTTCTATTTTCTAGTAATTAAAATAAACACTTTTTTTTCATGAGCACACTTTCTTTTCTAAGGGTTTTCCTGACATCAATTTTGTGCGTTTCTAACTTCAAAAGGCAGGGAACTTTTTGTATGCTTTATATAGAGGAAAATCTTTGGAGGCTATAAGAAGGGTCTTAAGTTTGCCATCAGGGGAGAAGAAAAAGGAGGAACTATGTAGTAGTAGTAGTAGTAGTAGTAGTAGTAGTAGTAGTAGTAGTAGTAGTGAGGAGGAGGATTAAGAAATACTATTGAAATTACTGTCAGGCCAGGGAAATTCGTAGAAAAATTCCCAAGTTTCCAAGAGAAAACTAGGCCTATTTTGAAAGTACAGGGATAGCATGACAATATGAAATTCTTGTTTTTGAAATCAAAACTACTGTCATCTTCCTACTGAATTTATTTTTTAGGTGACCAGAGAAGTTGACCTTAGAGAACATTTTCGACTAATTCCCAAGGAAACTTCATAACACAGAGAAGGCATGCAATCAGAGATAGAAGATGAAATATTAATTCAATAGGGTGAATTTATAAAAAGACATCGCATTTGGCATGTATTTAATATTAAATGTTCATCAAAATTCTCTTCATAAATTACGATGGCCGGTATCATTAATTTGTCGCTGAAAATACTGACACATGATAGAAAAGACAGGTTAGGGATACTAACATTCAATTCACACAGATACACACTTTGTTATAATCTGCCAATTCTTATGAAAGGTAATGGTTTGTATAGACAGTCCTCAACTGATGACAGGCCCAAAGTTACTTCATAGCGAGACAGGTGGCATATAAATTGGAATGAATGAATGAATGAATGAATGAATGAGTAGAATTTGGGGTAGGTATACCTGGATTCTCTAAAACAGAAATCTTTTGCTGGTGAAGCTCTTCCCCATTCCTGATTCTATATTCAGGAGTTACGTGCTCTCTGAAAAATGGGTTAATCCCACCCATGTTTCATAAGCCACATTCAAAATGACCTTAAATGGGAAAGCAGGCAGGCAGGCAGTCTCTGAGTGCAGACATAAACCGCCTTAGGAGCTAAATCTGGAATCCACAGTATGGCTCCCAGGGGTAGCAATAGGCCCAGACAAGCTCTCTTTGGTGCCCACTAAAGCCTCCTAGCTTCCTGTTTTTATTGTGCATTTTTAAATAATCATTTCCAAATTTAAAACCTAAGACATTTGGCATGCTGCGAAGGAACGACCTCCAGCATCATATTTCTTTGCAAGAATATTTCTGGGCTCCAAATGCACCCCACAGGCTTTATTGGAAAATAAAAATAATGGGAAGCTGAAGTCCAGTGCTTTGCTTGGAAGTATGCCCACCTACCATATAAATATTAAGTTATCAGGAGACTCCTATTCCTGCAAGGGGTATATGAATTCTGGTGATTTGAAGTTTTGCTGCTGGTCATATTTTTTATGTGGAAGAGGCAACACCTAGCCAACCGTGATGAAATAGCCCTGATTTTGGGTAGAAAAAAGGAATGAGCAGGCTGTAAAGAAGGGAAGAATTCAAACAATTGCCAAGAAAAGTTGTGTTGTAGGAAGATTTGTTGAACAACAAATGCTGCAGAGATATTTACAATGGAGATTTATGACTTTGGGACATGAGATGCAACTGTTGGGAAAGATCCCAGTTAATATTTTAAGAAAAAGTTTTACAATTAAGAAACAATAGAGGATATTTGATCCTGGATAATGTTTGTGGTAAATCTGAAGCTATTGTGGAATTTCTGAGAGTTAAATACAATAATATTTTATATTAAATGTTATATGAAATAATGTGAAATTTTGGGCTTAGATAACTTAGAACTACACTGCCTTCGGTCTGATCTAAGCTGAGTACACAAAATTATCTGCTATATCGTCCTACCTGTCAATGACTACTTCAGCTTCAACCGCAATAATACACGAGCACACAATAGATACAAACTTAAGGTAAACCGCTCCAAACTTGATTGCAGAAAATATGATTTCAGCAACAGAGTGGTCAATGCCTGGAATGTACTACTTGACTCCAGGGTTACATCCCCAAACCCCCAAAACTTTAACCTTAAACTGTCTACCATGGACCTCACCCCATTCCTAAGAGGTCTATAAGGGACGTGCATAAGTGCACCAGCGTGCCTTCCATCCCTGTCCTACTGTCCCCATTTATTCGTACCCATTTACTATGTTCATATTTATGTTTATGTTTATACCTGTTATCTTTTACATGTTTGACAAATAAAATAAATAAAATAAATAGATTGTTAGCAGAGGCTTTGAAGCGTTAACTTTGTTGTTGAGTTTGCCTCTTAACTATTTTTCTATATATAGGAGATAGATGTTAGGTCAAATTGGTTGGTTCTACAAGGGAGTTGTAGAAGTTCATAATATTATGGCCCTGTTTCACAAGGGGTGGGGGAGGAAACTGTTATTGCTGAAATATATTTATTCAGGATTCAACTGGGGGGGGGACAATTTATATGTATGAGCCTTTTTTTAATGCACATTTTTCCCATGTCTTCTTTAGTTCTGCTTTGTTCTTGCGTGTGTGTGTCAGAGGTGCTATTCAGCAGGTTCTGGAAAACCGGTAGCGGAAATTTTGAGTAGTTTGGAGAACCAACAAATACCGCCTCTGGCTGGCCCAGTGGGGAGGGAATAGAGATTTTGCAGTATCCTTCTCCTGCAACGCCCACCAAGCCACGCCCACAGAACCAGTAGTAAAAAACTGAATTCCATCACTGATGTGTGTGTGTGTGTGTATATATATATATATATATATATATATATATATATATATATATATATATATATATATATATATATATATATATATATATATATACACACACACATACATACATACAACCACACACAAATCTGGGCTTTAATAAATGCCTGCTTAGCCCAATCCTAATACAGATCCTAGATCTGCAGGTTCTCTATCTATGAATCTAGTTGAAAATCAGTAAGAAACAGGACACAAACATATAACATTATTATTTTTAATGGGTGAGAATTATGTGAAGATAATACGGCCACGTTGAGGAAAACGCATCTTCATATTCATAGTGGGCATTTGCCACAAATCAAAGAGGTGGACGTAGCATCAAGTTTCTACAAATTCAGGGGACATAAAGGAAATTTGTACATGCTGGACAAGAACCTGTGGATAATGGAGGGAAGGCAGATTTCATTGCAAGAACATATAAGGAGGGAGAAAATAGCTATCAAACTGGATGTATGCCATGAATACAGAATCAAATAACTTCCAAAATGTACTTCCTGAAGGTGAAATATCTATTAGATAGAAATAAGAGCACAATTATGTGCTGAATAAGATAGAGCTGATTCGGCGCAATTCTTTTATCATTTTATTTGAAAGAGTATGTGGGCCCTTGGAGCTAATAGGGGTCTGGAGAGATCAGAGCTTGGCGAAAATTATTAAAAAGATGCCTTCAAGTCAAGCTCTGTTTCTAGTGGCTATATGGATATATCCAGGCAGTTTTCTTGGCCATAGTGCAGAAGCGGCTTGTCATTGCCGCTTTCTGGAATTATTTTATTTTTTTCCAATCAATCTGTAGCCCTGAAATTCAAAATTTCTCCATTAATCAGGACCAGACCTACGTATTTCAGCTGGATGCGATTCTGAAATTATGGGTGGATTACAGCTTTGCATGCACAAAGTCTCCAATTCAAATTATGGTCCCGAAGTGCAGTTTAAAAAAAAAAATAAAACTAGTAAAAAAATAGAGCAGTTGATGACTGCTCCACATCAATTGTGGGACGATACTTTCTGTTCCAGAAAATTCTGGGAGCTGTAGCCCATGCATGTGGAAATTGCTCAGATGGGAAAGCACTTCTGTAGCAAATTAGACAGATAATCCAACAGCATGACTCTGCACGCAGTGCTCCCCTTGGTACATAAAATGCTTATCACGTAGCAAATGCCACTAGGAAGTGGTGAAAGAGCAGAACTCAGACAGAACTCAGATGTAAAGATCTGGTAATAATTGAAAGGAATTTCAGAATAAACTAGCAATTCAAGGTGCTGGTTGTCACCTTTAAAGCCCTTCATGGCTTGGGATGAGGTTATCTGAGAGACGGTCTCTTGCCGGTTATATCTACCCAACCCACCATGGGGAGGCAAGGAATGTTGTGGGTCCCATCCCCTAGGGCAGTGATGGCTTACCTTTTTGCCATCACGTGCCAAAAGCGGGGGGAGCGCGGGTGGATGGGTGGTCATGCACGCACGTGGCCACACCCATAATTCAATGTGCCCCGCCCCCCGCACATGCGTGCGTGACTCCTTGTTCTCCCACCTGCTTTTGGCATGTGATGGCACGGTGGGCCTGGTAGGCCCATTTTTCACCCTCCCCAGGCTCCAGAGGCTTTCTTGGAGCCTGAGGAGGGCGAAAACGGCCTTCCCCATCCCTCCGGAGGCCGGAAACAATCCATTTCCCAACTTCCAGTGGGCCTGGAAGGTCGGAAAAATCTGCTGGCTAGTGCGTGCATGTGCGCTGGAGCTGAGTTAGGGCAACACTCATGTGTTCACAGATATGGCTCCATGTGCCACCTGTGGAACACATGCCATAGGTTCGCCATCATGACCCTAGGGAGATACACTTGGTGGGACCCAGAAGAAGGGCCTTCTCCGTGGTGGCTCCCTCTCTCTGGAACATCATCCCCCAGAGATTAGATTGGTCCCCACTCTAACACTCTTCTGGAAGGTGCTGAAGACCTGGTTCTGCCAGTGGGCCTGGGGAACATAGAGCAGGATAGAGCCCATGGCGGGATGGAGCCATGGGCACATATAAATAAAATAAAATAAAATAAAATAAAATAAAATAAAATAAAATAAAATAAAATAAAATAAAATAAAATAATAAAATAAAATAAAATAAAATAAAATAAAATAAAATAAAATAAAATAAAATAAAATAAAATAAAATAAAATAAAATAAAATAAAATAAAATAAAATAAAATAAAATAAATAAAATAAAATAAAATAAAATAATAAAATAAAATAAAATAAAATAAAATAAAATAAATAAATATAAATGGCTCGTATGATGTGTTGTTGCCGGGACGGGGGCTTATTTTATTATATTATTTTATTATGATTTTATTATATGATTATTCTCTATTATTAGTTTTATTATTTTATATATGAGGTTTTTATATTCTTGTAAGCCCCCTTGAATAGGGACGCGACTGAGATGCTGAGCTTGTCAATTGAAATGTCGGCAGTTCAGCGGTTCAAATCCCTAGTGCTGCCGCATAACGGGGTGAGCTCCTGTTACTTGTCCCAGCTTTTGCCAACCTAGCAGTTCGAAAGCACGTAAAAAAATGCAAGTAGAAAAATAGGGAGCCCCTTTGGTGGGAAGGTAACAGCCTTCCGTGCGCCTTTGGCGTTTAGTCATGCCGGCCACATGACCACGGAGACATCTTCGGACAGCGCTAGCTCTTTGGCTTTGAAATGGAGATGAGCACCGCCCCCTAGAGTTGGGAACGACTAGCACATCACCTTTTAAGTCACCTTGCGTTGCCATGTCCGAATAGGCAGCAATATACATTTCTTAAAATAAATAAATAACACAGTTGTATGGGACCTTGGAGGTCTTTGAGCCCAGTCCCCTGTCCATGTGCAGGAGATCTTATTCCATTCCAGAGAAATTGCTATCCCCTCTTTTGTTGAAAACCTTTAAGGATGGAACATCCAAACCTTCTGGATGCAAGTTTTTCCGCTGGTTAATTGTTCTTACCGTCAGGAAATTTCTCATTAGTTCTAGGTCGGTTCTCTCCTTGATTAGTTTCTTGTCCTGCCTTCAGTTTTTTTGGCAACTAGACTGACCTCCTCTTCTCTGTGACAGCCCCTCAAACATTGGAAGACTGCTGTCATGTCACCCCAGCCCTTCTCTTCATCAGAGTAGACATACCCAGTTCAGATGTAAAGAACTGCAAAGCTAAGTAGGACTCCTGACTTATGAAATATTTGAAAGGTTGACAGTAAACTGAAGGTACCATGATTGCAATAGAGTGATGGGGCAATCACCTTTCAGAGAAAAGAGGCCATTGGAGATATAGCTATGTAGAAACCCCAAAAAAGTGTTGGACAGATATTCCTCCAGTACCAAGACAATTGTGGTATTTTGATGTCCTTTAATAAATAAATAACTTTACTGTCATTGTACATGTATACACAGTATACCCATACAACGAAATTCACTTAACACCCAAAGACCAGGTCCAACACACATAACAATCCCCAAAAACACTCCCACCCACCACAATTCTCCACCCCTAAACCACCCAAATATCCACACAACAGACCAAGTAGTACTATCCAACAGCTCACTGATGGTGGCCCTTTAGTTCATTGTTGAGTGCAATTATAGCTCTAGGATAAGAACTATTCAGAAAACGCGTGGGCCGAGTTTTAATTGTTCTGTATCTTCTGCCAGAAGACAACAGTCCAAAAAGATTGTAAGCAGGATGGGAAGAGTCTCTCAGAATGTTATGCAACTTCCTCAAACAGCGAGATTTGAAGATATCGTTCAGGGCTGGTAGCTGGAGTCTGATGATATTCTGGGCAGTTTTAATGGTTCTCTTTAGAGCTTTTCTGTCCGCTACAGAGCTACTCCCATACCATGCAAGAATGCCGTATGTCAGGACACTCTCAATGGTGCTGCGATAGTAGGACAGAAGTAGATGCTGAGATAGATTTAAATTGGGGGCCTGAAACTTGGATGGGCCTGACTACACAAACGTAGGTAACTCAAATATCATTCTTTGCTTTCAGCTGCAATTTTTCAGCTTCCTCTCAATAGATTAAAAATTGTATTATTCAGTTTTAGTCTTTGCCATTTTTATGAAAAATGCGAATTGGCTAACAAAATGCTGAAAGCACTTGCCAAAAACCAGATCTCACTCTGAACTAAATAAACAATCTGAACTAACATAAGGCAGCATCCATATTGAGGCTCCCACACTGTTTGCATTGTTTTTAGTGAGATTTGCTTTTTCTAAAAAAATATTGCATTAGAAATGTCATAACTTTTACATTTGTAATGTATGAGTAGAAAGAAAAGTGTAAGGAAATCCAGAATCATTAGGACAAATTCTGTGCCCCGGAACTGTTGATTTGTTAATTATCATTTTTGCATAAATGTAAACGTAGGTGTTATGACAGTCAGCCATGTATGGTAACCCAGTACCTCTGGGCTTGCTTCTTGCTAGACTACCTTACAAGCTGTAGTTTTATGGCAAGGTTAAATTAACAGAATTGTTGTGGTCTGCCAGCAGCCTGCAGAGCTGGCAGCAGTCGGACAGTGAGGAGGCTGGGGAGAACAATGGGCCAGTCCTGGAGTCTGGGGAAGGCTCGGACGAGGGCTCTACGTCAGAGGCAGAGATGGGGCCAGGGCCATTTGCGAGTTATGTGCAGACTCTGGAGCCACCAGAGTCAAACATCAGAGAGGCAGAGGAACAAGGGGAGCCTGTTCCCAGTGTCTGCATGCGCAGAGCTGCCAGAAGGCAAGAACAGTTAAAACAAAAGGGACGACTCAGGAGTAAGGCTTGGAGATGATTGGTGCCTCCCATAAGACATAAAGGAAGAGCAAAGGCACCTGGGCCTTTGCAGGAAGCAACGTTGTGGATGGTGTCGGTTTGTACTTTGAAGCTCTGTTTTTGACTGTGTTTCCGTGTGGCCTCGCCAAGATAATTGCCAATTAGGTCTTTGGCAGTGTGTCAAAGAAGATAAAGGAAGCCTGGGTCAGAACAAGAATCTTGCAAATCTTAAACTACATTTGCCCTCCCCACCCCCACACACACTTGCTCTCAATCCAACAAACTCTGGGATGTGTGGTCCCTTATGAGACATTTGTCACACCCTGATTCCCCCTGTGGACTCAGCTACCTCTCATCTGATCCTTACCTAGTCTGTGACTCTTCTTCCTGTCTCCCCTCCCATCTCCCACATGGTTCTAGGCCAGTGTTTCTCAACCTTGGAAGCTTGAAGATGGGTGGACTTCAACTCCCAGAATCCCCCCAGCCAGCGCTGCTGGCTGGGGGTTTCTGGGAGTTGAAGTCCACCCATCTTCAAGCTACCAAGGTTGAGAAACACTGTTCTAGGCCAACTCACCATGGCCAACTTGCTGCTGCCAACATGCCAAGGTCAATTTCCTGCAGGACAATTTGCCGCAGGACAACAGTTACACTAATACAATGGAATAAAACCATTAAAAAAAGAATGCAAACGGAGGGACAAAATGAAATGTGAATGACAAAAATTAAAATAATTTTATTTTAAATACTTAAATCGAATTGTCCCAACGAGTTGTCCTGCGTTGAGTTGGCCACGCCAAATTATCCCATTCCGTTCCCACCAAATGCCATGCTCATACTACTTCCTTTCAAAGCAGACCTTCATGGTACCAAAATAGGAAATGCATTCTTGGTCTATAATTACAAACACCACTCCTGCACCAGGTAAAAATAAATCCCTTAAAGTGAGGTTGGAATTCCAGTTTCATAATATTAGGGCTGCAAGAAGGGTATTTAGCTTCACCTCACATTTCTGAACTCTGCACCTTAACAGCTTATTCAGGGGTGGGTTCAGGGGTGAAATGCTCCTGGTTCGGACCGGATCTCCCGATCTGGTAGCAATGGCAGCAGGTGGTTCGGAGAACTAGTAGCAAAAATCCCTGTTCCCCACTACCACCATCATGCCCAGCTGACCTGCATGATCATCAGAGGCTTTTTTTTTACTTTTAAAAGCATTTTTCTTCTGCCGAAAAGATGCTTTTAAAAATAAAAAAATAATAATTGTCAGAGCCTTTTAAAAGCATTCAGCCGAAGAGGTTGTAAAAAAAAATGCTTTTGAAAGGCTCTGACGATCCCAGCTGAGTTGCCTGATCGTCAGAGGCTTTTAAAAGCATTTTTTTACAACCTCTTTGGCCGAAGAGGTTGTAGAAAAAATGCTTTTTAAAGTAAAAAAAAAAAAAAAAGTTGGCCACACCTACCCAGTCACATTATCCCCCCCCCCACCAAGCCACGCCCACAGAACTGGTAGTAACAAATTTTATATTTCACCACTGGGTGGGTTCCACTTACCTTTACTACTGGTTCGCAGCGGGAATGCACATGCACAGATCACCCATGATGATGTCGTGGCGGGTGGGCGGAGCTTCCAGCTGGTTTTACTACCGGTTCTATAGAACCGGACCGAACCGGGAGCAACCCACCACTGAGCTTATTAGGAAATAGGCTTGAGGGATAAAACTAGGGAAAGCAGACAAAGTAAAGATCTCCAGATAACTGAAATGTGCATTATAAATACAACTCGCCCTATCCTAGTTGGCTGACTTGATTCTGAATTCCCCTCTTGTCTTTTCAATGTGTATCTTGCAGTATAAAGCAGTGAAATGCAATTTCACAGAAATGTATCTTTGCTACACTACTTACAATTGTGGAATTTTAATGTATTCACTGGACAGCTCTTTTTTTTCCTTTTTCTTTTTTTTTAAATCTTAAGTAGACCTACTGCATGTAATCTTTATCCCATAATCAAACCAGGTTTGGAGAGTGGGATGGAGATGGGCTATATAGTTAAAAGGTTTGAAATGATATGCTATTTTGTATTAGAAAGAAAATTGGATGCTGCAAGATTGAATAGACGTGAAAAAAATACCTGTAGGGAGGAGTGGAAAGAAAGGAAACTGACGGGAAAGAAAAAAGGTAAACAAAAACGAGTGATTGAAGTAATGGAGGCTGTTTCAGCCATGGCTAAGAAGCACTAAGGATCAGAAATAAATTATACTCTAAAATGATTCAGTAAAATTCAAATTGCAGTACATTAATCAGACAACATGCTGGAGGAAAGAAGACTGTCTATTAAACATACACACAAGCACAAGCCAACACACCAACACACAGAAAGGGACTCCATTAGGTCCTACAGAGAAATCCATCCAGCAAAGAGAATGATAAACACCCAGCTAAACTGAGCTGGAGAAACATTTCAGAAAAAAAACCCCAAACTGCATATACTGGAGCCTCGGAATGGAAATAGAAATAAAATAATCAGTCCAATCATCGTCATCATCATCCATCAAAAAATGGAAGAAGCAATCAAAATGTAAGGAACAATGACAAAGAAGTTGTCATACTTCTGTCACTAATGCTCTCTACATGGGGCTCCCCTTGAAAAGCACCCGGAGGCTCCAACTGGTTCAGAATGCGGCTGCGCGAGCTGCACTGGCTCCCAATGGTCTTCCAGGTGCGATTCAAGGTGTTGGTTACCACCTTTAAAGCGCTCCATGGCATTGAACCTGGGTACCTTTGAGACCGTCTTCTGCCACCAGTAGCCTCCCACCGGCCAGTCCGCTCCCACAGAGAGGGTCTCCTCAGGGTGCCATCAGCCAAATTATGTCAGCTGGCGACACCCAGGGGGAGGGCCTTCTCTGTGGGAGCCCCTGCCCTTTGGAATGAACTGCCCCCAGAAATGCGTAAGATCTCCGACCTCCGTATATTTCGCTGTGCCCTCAAAACCTTTTTGTTCCGCCAGGCTGGGCTATCAATGTAAAGATTTTAATTGGTTTTAAATGTGGGATTTTAAATTTGGGGGTTTTATAATTGAGCCAATTATTTAATAATTTTAATTATTTTAAAATGGCTTAGGGCCGGGGGTACTTACGAGACCGCCTTCTGCCACCAATAGCCTCCCACCGGCCAGTACGCTCGCACAGAGTCGGCCTCCTCAGGGTGCCGTCCACCAGACAATGTCGGCTGGCGACCCCCAGGGGGAGAGCCTTCTCTGTGGCGGCGCCCACCCTCTGGAACAACCTCCCCCCAGAGATACGTACAATAACAGACCTCCGGATTTTTCGTCGGGCCCTGAAAACCCATTTATTTCAACTAGCTGGGCTGGCTTGAGTTAAATTTTAAATTGATTTTAAATTGGGTAGTTTTAATTTACGGCCAAAATATTTAATTATTTTAAACTGCTTTTAAATTTTGTATGTATTGTTTTTTACTTTGTCTGTTCACCGCCCTGAGTCCTATTTGGAGAAGGGCGGTATAGAAATAAGAACAAATAAATAAATAAATAAATAAATTTTAAATTGTGTTTGTCTTTGTGCTTTTAATTAGGCTGTACACCGCCCTGAGTCCTTCGGGAGAAGGGCAGTATAGAAATAAAATTATTATGATTATGATTAGATTATGATTATGATTATGAACAGATTAATATTCAATCAGAATAGAGCTGGAAGGGACTTTGGAGGTCTTCTAATCCAACTGCCTGCTGAAGCAGGAGACCCTATACCAGTGATCGCTAACCTTTTTGCTGTTGCATGCCAAAAGAGGGGGTAGCGTAGGGGGATCGCATGCAAGCATGCTCGCACCCATAATTCCATGCCCCCTGCACCCCACCCCCCACGCATTCACGTGTGACTCCCCCCTGCGCTCCCCCCACTTTTGGCACACGACGGCAAAAAGGTTACCGGTGGGCCCGGAACAGGGGTGAAATGCTCCCGGTTCAGACTGGATCGCCCGATCCGGGATCAAGGGCAACGGGTGGTTCAGAGAACTGCCTCCCCCCCCACACCCCATGCCCAGCTGAGCCGTGCAATCATCAGAGGCTTTTTAAATTTATTTTTAAAAACATTTTTTCTACAACCTCTTCGGCCGAAAAAATGCTTTTAAAAGAAAAAAAAAAGCCTCTGATGATCGCACGGCTCAGCTGGGATCGTCAAAGGCTTTTAAAAGCCTCTGATGATCCCGGCTGAGTTTCCTGAT
The DNA here is from genome assembly GCA_022577455.1 of Arizona elegans. Taxonomy (NCBI): domain Eukaryota; kingdom Metazoa; phylum Chordata; class Lepidosauria; order Squamata; family Colubridae; genus Arizona; species Arizona elegans. The sequence continues at coordinate 11,307,120 of JAKOOJ010000015.1, forward strand.
CGGCAGAGGCTTTTTTTCTTTTAAATGCCTCTGACGATCCAAGCTGAGTTGCCTGATCGGGAGAGGCTTTTTTTCTTTTAAATGCCTCTGACGATCCCAGAAAGAAAGGGGGCTTTTAAAAGAAAAAAAGCCTCTGCCGATCAGGCAACTCAGCTGAGATCATCAGAGCCTTTTGAAAGCAAGCACTGAAGAGGTTGTAGAAAAAATGGTTTTAAAAGTTAAAAAAAAAAGTTGGCCACGCCCACCCAGTCAAATTACCCCCCCCCCCCCCCACCAAGCCATGCCCACAGAACCAGTAGTAACAAATTTTAGATTTCACCACTGGCCCAGAAGGCCCGTTTCTCACTCTCCCCAGACTCTGGAGGCTTTCTTGGAGCCTGGGGAGGGCGAAAACAGCCTCCTCCACACACACCCCATGGCCCGCCAGAGGCCAGAAATGGCCTGTTTCCCAACTTCCAGTGGGCCCAGAACCCCCAAAAATCAGCTGGCCGGCGCACGCCTGCGTGCTGGAGCTGAGCTAGGGCAACGCTCGCATGCCTACAAATATGGCTCTGCATGCCACATGTGGCACACGTGCCATAGGCTCGCCATCACGGCCCTATACAATTTGAGACAAGGGGCTGTCCAGTCTCTTTAATAGCCCCCCGTGATGAAGCACCCACAACTTCTGAAGGCAACTTACTCCACTGGTTTAACTGTTGTCACTGTTAGGAAATTTCTGCTTAATTCCAGGTTGCTTCTCTTTGATTACTTTCCATCCATTGTTTCTTATTTTGCCTTCTGGTCAGGAGTGAAATGCTCCTGGATCGGACCGGATTGCCCAATCCGGTAGCAATCTCGGCTGGTGGTTCGGCGATCCGGTAGTGATAGCAGAGCGAAGCTCCGCCCACCTACCTGGGTGTCGCAGGTCATGCGACAGGTAAAACCTTCTGCACATGCGGTCACAGAAGGTTTTGCCCATGCGCAGGTCTGCATGTGCATGTGACACACGCAGGGCGCATGGGCTTCCAAACCGGTAAGGAAGGTAAGTAGATTTCACCCCTGCTTCTGATACTTTGGGAAGTATTAAGGACATCTTAATATTTTAAGATGTTTTAACATCAGATTAAAGAAATGTCTCCTTCTCTCTCCATAACTCTTCCTCTCTGTCTGTCTGTCTGTCTCTCTTTCTCTCTCTCACACACACACAAAATCCCAAAACCCAGTATTTATATCAGTAGGCAAAGGACACGTGTGACCCAGCAGCTATTTGCTGCAGAAATACTGAACTTCTCTGTCACTGCACCAATTGAGCATAAATACACGATTTATTAGCTATCTGTGCCAAAGGGAAAAAGCACAGGGACTGGAGGCTTTAATGTCTCTATCTGAGAATCCAGGTTAGGGTGAAAAAAAGCTGATTTTCTCTCTCTCTCTCACTCTCTAAAGACAGAAAGTAAAGATCCCCTCAAGTTACAATCAATTCTTGGTGCCTCCATGGACACAGCCACAGCAAAGGAAGCGGTTCACCCTTGAAAGCATCTCACAGGGTGACTTCTGACTTCCCTTGGGCAGCCTCTCATCCAATATACATTTGGTTTCCAAGACCGGATATGGTTGGCCACACAATTTGTTTTTCACTGCATCTTTCAAAGGAGAAGATAAATGTTTGGGAGATCCTCCTAGTTGGAATGCAATATTCCTATACTGAATTAGAAATACATGTCTAAAAATATGTGTGGAAGCATAGGTAGTCCTCGACTTGCAAACACAATCGAGCCCAAAATTTATATTCCTAAGTGAGGAGTTTTGCCTCATGTTATGACTTTTCATAACAGAAAGAGAAACAGAGAGAGAGAGAAACGGGGGACGACGACGACACAGAGAATAACACACACACACACACACACACACACAGAGAGAGAAACAGCTAGACAAATAGACAGACAGAGAGTATTCCAGGGGTGAAATCCAGCAGGTTCTGACAGGTTCTGGAGAACCGTTAGCAGAAATTTTGAGTAGTTCGGAGAATTGGCAAATACCACCTCTGCCTGGCCCCAGAGTGGGGTGGGAATGGAAATTTTGCAATATCCTTCCCCTGGAGTGGGGAGGGAATGGAGATTTTGCAGTATCCTTCCCCTGGAGTGGGGTGGGAATGGAGATTTTGCAGTATCCTTCCCCTGCCACGACCACCAAGCCATGCCTACCAAGCCACACCATGCCCAGCAAGCCACGCCCACAGAACCGGTTATTACTACTAAAAAAATGTGGATTTCACCACTGGATATTGCCTAACCCCTTTAGAATAACTCAGTTCCTTGAGCAGAGAAAAATTGGACATGGGTTCCTTGAAAAGGACACCATTAAGGATGTTATGGTAATATAATCATCTAAATTTTCAGTGTGGTGTCATTATTATAAAAAAACACAGAAGCTTTTCCTATTATCTAGTTAATGCCGTGTTTACCTGAAAATAAGACCCGGTCTTATTTTCCTTTGGGCCATAAAATAAGCACTAGGGTTTATATTTGGAGAAACATGATTTCAGCCTGAATGGGTGCCCCACCCCTACCCTCCCCCCCGGTGCACACACAAGAGCTAGAAAGCACATGGGAACTGACGGTATCCAGCAGCAACTGCAGCCCACTGGTCCCTTGGTTAGCGCACTCTGGGGCTGTGCAGAGCGGAAGGCACAGAGCGGAAGGCAGGTTATCTCGATGCACCACATGGGTTGCAGGCAAACTGAGAGATGCAAAGATGAGCCACCCGCTGCTCCAGCCCACCAACACTCGGGTTTCTCGCAGATCACACAGCACATCTGTATCACCTGCCTCCCCCCCCACCTCGGCTTCCATCTGCTGCCTGCACAGGTGCTCAACTCACCTGTGTTGCCAGACACCATCGGTCCCTGCACACTTGCTGCCTCCTATGCTGGCCATGCCCGCCCACCCTCACTAGGGCTTATTTTGGGGGTACGGCTTATATTAGGCATACGTGTTAAAAGGATAGGGCTTATTTTTGGGGTAGGGCTTATTTTCGGGGTAGGGTTATTTTCGGGAATGCCCTATTGAAAAGGGATCCTTAAGCTGCAGACCAGCGTATACGTCTTTAGTATATCATGAAGGGAGATTTTGTAAATGCAACTTGAGAAGCGTCTTAGTCCCTGTAGTCTCTGATCACCTAGTGGGCCTCATTTATGATGAGATCAAGGCCAAATTACTTGAATACAGTAACTCTTGTTAGCAGACAGATGGCTACTTCTGCTCCGTTATTATTAAAACGTGGCCATTTGAAGTTCTTAATTTCTCGCCTTGGTTTTATCTTGATCTAATTTACTTATGTGTAATGTTCATTTTACCATCCATTTAAATTTACGTTGTGGTGTTTTATGCCATGTTACATGGAGACTACCAGAATTTCTGCAAATTCTGTTAACTTTTGCTGGTACCTAATTAAGACCATTGAAATTCTAGGTCCACTGGGAGATTACCCAGCCGTCAAAAGCTAACCTGAACCCAGTTCAGGAATAACTATATTGACAGAAAATAAGAAGTAGCTCAGATCTGAACTGTGGAGTCTTTGGTGCTCTCTGAGTTTGGTGCTTTTCTTGCAGACATTTCATTATCAATCTAAGTAACCTCATCAGTGCTAGTCACTAACACTGGTGATGTTAGTGTCAGCTCCGATCCGCTGGGCTTCCATTCCGGAAGGGGAGACTACCAGCCCGCAAACCTAGCTACCCCGAACCTGCCACCAACATGGCCGCTTCTATCCTGACCACCAGTGGGACCGGCATGATACCCTGGAGCCCCGATACCTTTTTTCTGAGAGGTTGCCGCAGTGAACCCCAGGGTCTGATAGTGGAGTTGCTGCTGCGGGCACCACTATTTTCGCTGCCGCCTCACAGCTGAGGAAGGTGCCCATTGGTAGTGAAAGCCGCTGCCCTTGCAGGCTGTCGAGACTGACAAACCAAGACTAATTGCCAGTTGTGGGGTGGTGGAAACTGGGCTACGGGCGGAGCAATGGGGTGGAGCTGGGAAGCGAAGCGGGAAACTTCAAAAGGTGGTGGGGAGCACAGCGTGAATAGCGCTGACAATGTTTCACTTTCACGGGTGATTGTCAGAGCGTGCCGGATCGCAGGATAAATACCTTTCACAGAAAACCTGTTTGAAGTGTGTTATTTCATGTCGTTCTGGAACCTGACAGTTACCTGGTTTGGGTAATGAAATGTCTCCAAAACAACCAAGCTCAGAGAGCACTAAGGAGCCCACAATAACTATATCAAATAAAATCTCCTCTTTCAGAGGCAGCACACCTTTCATTAATGGTTGTTAAAGAGATGGCTTATTGTCACCTTTCTAAAAACAAGTTAGCTAGTCATACCGGGAGAGGAAAATGCTGGAAGAAGCAACCTTTAAGTCCAATTCGGCAAGTCCTAGCTTGTGATTTTTTAATTATGCAAATCAACAGAGCTGAAGTCAGTACTGTATTTTTTACTAAATATTCTCAGCTTGATTTCAGAGCCGCTATCTAGATTTATAAGGAACTCTCTGCAGAAACTACAGGAAATACAGTTATTATTTCTGCATGCATAATAGTTATTTATGAGATTAATGATGTGTGTGCACAATTCAGCCGTATGCAGTATCCCCCCGACTCAAATAATGCGGTATCGAACTTCATTGTGGCTTCAAGGAAATTGAAGTCGCCTAAGAGACAACATCAGAAATGTTGATGTGGAAGTTGAATATTATGGGCTGCTGTGCAGCTTAATAGTAAGAAAATTCACTTGAGAATATAGCATACAGTAAGCATACTAAAAAGGGCACGTGTTGATGCTTTCATTTATTTACTCAGTAAATCCCATGTTATCTGCATCACTTGTCAAGAGGCCTTATAAAAAGCTTAAAGTGGACTATAGAAGGAATAGATCAGACATCCAGCCCTTGCTTATCAATGGAGACCGAGTGGCCAGTTTCTGGGCATTATCATAAAAGAGGACCTGACCTGGGACGCTCACATTGCAGCACTGGTTAAAAGGGCCCAGCAGAGATTCTACTACCTGAGACTTCTCAGGAAACAACAACTGCATGAAAAACTGCTGGTGGCCTTCTACCGCTGCACCATAAAGAGCATTTTAACTTACTGCATCCATGTATGGTTTGCCAATTGCACAGTGGCAGATAGGACAGCGTTCCAGAGGGTCAACGTCATTGCCCAGAGGATCATTGGTTGCCCTCTCCCCTCTTTGGAAGACCTTTATAGCTCCTGCTGCCTTAAGAAAGTTCAAAACATCCTTAAAAATCCATCTCATCCTGGGCACCCTTTTTTTGAACTATTACCATCTGGTAGCCGGTACAGGACAATAAGAACAAGGACAAATAGGCTGAAAAACAGCTTCTATCCTAGGGTAGTAATCATACTGAATTCTACGGTATAGTGCAATATCGGGTTTTCAATTTCAATTATATAGAATGTAAAGGATGTATGTTTGTGTTTTTATTTTTATAGTTATAATGTACACTGAAGACCGCATTTAATTTTGTTATACCAGGTGCAATGGCAATAAACTAAACTAAACTAAACTAAACTAAACTAAACTTATCATTAATATCATTCTGTAAGTTTCTTCTCTGTGCTTAGCTGAATTAAGTACTTTATTTTACCATGTAGAAACCTTCTTTTCAAAAAAAAAAAAACCCACCACATTTCACGCCTCTGTAAAGTCAGACAAAAATAATGTTCAAAAACCAATTAAATTATCTTAGACTAATTATCTAAGACAATTATCTTAAGCTCAAGACTATGAAAAAAAGAGAGAGGAACGTTTTCTCAGCACGATCGGTAGGCAAAGCTCAGGCAAAAAAACCAAACTGTCTTTTGCTCAGCTCATGACGGCATTTTCTGACCCCTGATAAAACGTTAAAAATCTCCAGCTATTTGTGTTAGACAAAGGACTGCAGTTGTACAGATGTTAAAGATAAAAGAGTTTTTGTAAGCCGTCAGAAAGAAAATGCACAGTACCTTATGGACTTTTTTTGCATAAAACAGAAACAAATGAACTTATGATCTATGGTTTTGACGATTAGATTGTCTAGAAAGAAGAGGATCACGGAAATTTAGAGAAAATGGTAGATCTACAACCTTTTCTTTCTTTTCAATTTTTGTTCTAGCTTTTTTTTCTCTTTGCATTTGAGCTTTTTCTTTTGTTTCTTCCTTTTTCCTTTTTACTTCTGACAATTCTATTTTAGTTGCATTCATTTTTACTCTTCCATTTCAACCAAACCAAAATAGTGTCTATGACCTCCTTGGTGCTCTCTGAGCTTGGTGGTTTTCTTTCGGACATTTCATTACCAAACTAGGTAATGCCATCAGTGCACTGCAAGAAAACAACCAAGCTCTTAGTGGACCAAGAACCACACTATTCAATCCTGAGCTACAAATATTATCTTCTATCAAAACAGTGTCTATGCTACAGATTGGGGGAAAAGGACTGAAAACAGAACTCGTCTTAAAAGTGAATTTTTCAAAGCAAGCGGATTTGTTTATTGCTTTTCACAGAAATAGACTGATGAGATTTTGTGTATCCTTGTGAATATTCAGGTGTCCTCCTGAGAATTTTGCAAAGCTGCTTTTGGCTAATTAAGAAAGCCACTAGGATGTGTATGAGGCTGTATTTTAGGTTCAAATAAGCACATATGCATATTTTAGGAGGAAATGTGCCAAAGATATTTTTTTTTTTTAAAGAATAAAAGACTGGAGGGGAAAAAAGGATTTTATTGGCAGGGCATTAAAATAATGCATGCTTCCTTGCATAAATCATAGATAAATTGCAGAATAGGCCGGAGCACCCAAAAAATGGGGGAAAAGGTGAAACTGACAAGGAACAAATGTGGACCACGTTTCTCCATTAATGCTGTAAATAACAATTCATCCAAATCTTTTCTTCTATGATTTTGCATTAAATTAGCTTCCTTGTTTTTCCCCATATTACCATTTGCGAAGTTCAGCATGTCTAACAGAAACAAATCATTTCTTCATTTTTAAAACAATTTGTATGGATATCCTTCTCACAGTTGTGACAGTAAACAGGGGGAAGAAACAAGAAACAAAATCCATCGGAGAAGCCCACACTTACGCATTAAAACTATCCCAATAGGATCCCAATAAGAGTCATGGTGGCACAGTGGTTAGAGTGCAATACTGCAGGCTAATTCTGCTGACTGCTGGCTGCCAGCAGTTCGATTCTGACTGGCTCAAGGTTGACTCAGCCTTCTAGACTTCCAAGGTCGGTAAAATGAAAACTCAGATTGTTGGGGGCAAGAGCCTGACTCTGCAAACCGCTTAAAGAGGGCTGTAAAAGCACTGTGAAGCGGTATATAAGTCTAAGTGCTATTGTTATTCAACTATTCATCAAAATATACAGTTCCAAAGCATTTGACTATATACAGTACTAGTTAAATTTTGAAAGCTCTCCTCGGACAACAATAAAGTTAAGGGATGGCAAAAGCTATTAAAGTTGTATATTATTTTTCTTTGAAAAGTTTTCAATTCATCCCCAGACCCTTTCTTTATATCCCTATTTATGTCATCTTCTGTCTAAGAATGGAACAGTTGTTTGCAAAGGCAATATACATTTTTCTACCAGCATTTTATTTGAAACGTTAATATGGGGAGGAAGAAAGTTTGCAGGGGGGAATTCAGTGAGTAAACAGAGGTTGGTGTAGCCTTCCTAGTAATGGTTGGGCATTTCCTCACCGGTAAAAAGAAAGTTATCATTGTGGCTACTTACGAGGAGAAAACAGTAGTTGTGGAAAAGATTATCTATCTGCCTTCTATTCCTCTCATTTCCCAAATGATCTAATTTTCTCTCTCCCTCTTAAATATTTTACTAGAATTTTACAATACAGTAAAAGTATTTAAAAAAGAAAAGGAATATAAGAAAAAAGACAGAAAAGAAGAAAAAATAGCAATAGCACTTAGACTTAATATACTGGTTCGCAGTGCCTCTTTAAGCTGTTTACAGTGTCAGCCTATTGCCCCCAACAATGTGGGTCCTCATTTTACTGACCTCGGAAGGATAGAAGGCTGAGCCAACCTTCAGCGTGGTGATATTCGAACTGCCATGAGTATCAAACTCCAGGCTGTGGGCAGAGAGGGCCTGCAACAGAGGTGGGTTTCAGCAGGTTCTGACCAGTTCTGGAGAACCAGTAGCGGAAATTTTGAGTAGTTCAGAGAACCAGTAGTAAAAATTCTGAGTAGCCCCGCCCACATCTATTCTCTACCTCCAAAGTTCCAGCTGATCGGGAGGAAATGGGTATTTTGCAGTATCCTTCTCCTGGAGTGGGGTGGGAATGGGGATTTTACAGTATCCTTCCCCTGCCATGTCCACCAAGCCACACCCACCAAGCCACACCCACAGAACCAGTAGTAAAAAAAATGTGAAACCCACCATTGGCCTGCAATACTGCATTCTAACCACTGCACCACCAGGGCTCAAGTAATTGTCATCTTATTCTTTCCAATTCCTTTTAAAACCCTTTTTAGTCCCCAACAGTCTCATCCATTCTCATCTGATCCATTCTCAGTCGCCAACTGTAGACATTAAGGAAAATAACCTTGATGCTAATAGGCATGAACTATTAATATTGGTAAAAGGGCTTGAAATATATAGATATATAGATATAGATATAGATACATAGATGGTATAGATAGGTATAGATATAGATTAGATATATAGATATACTGTAAATAGATATACATATACATTTCAGTCAGGAACAATACTATTCAGAAGTTGCTCAGGCAGATGTGTTACTAATTCCCTGGAGAATAGGAAGGAGGAGGAACAACACAATCAGACCTGCAAGGTTCTGTTATTGCAGCCAATCTCAATAAATATAGTTTTAGCCTCCCTGTAGAGGTGATCTTGTGGTGGGGTTGACACCTTGTGCTTTGGAAATAAACATCTACGTGCAGAATGGTATCTTCTGTTTCTTTTCTTTTGCCACCACTGCGCTTAGAATGTTCTGCGCTCTCGCAGACTTTATTCCCTTGAGCCTTCATCTTTTTTCTCAGGCATGTTGGTTTCAAGTTTATAGCATCCCTTCTTCCTCAAACACTGATTGTGTGCAAGCATGAGGAAAAGCGAAAGGAGCACAGGCCTGGTTCCCACAGAACACTTAACTGGGTTAATGGAGTGTGTATATTAATGTGTTGTGAAAATAACAAGAATTAATCCAGTCAATTAACCTCCCGGATAATTTAACAGCCCAAAGTCAACCCAATTGTGTGCGAGCTTAACCTAACTCTACCAAGCTAGCAATGCTACAGGGAAAACCCAGTTAATTGACCCTTTCTGCCTACTTTGTTTTCAAAAAAGAGAACTGGAAAGGAAAAGGGATTGAGAAAGCAAACCCTTTCCTCTTTTACTGCAAAGGTTTGGCAGTACAAAGACACAACACAAAGACTGATTTCTCTGCCCAAGCTGCACCCACTTTTGCCTGACCAAGAAGACGGGGCCAAGGCATGATTTCAAGCAGGGGTGAAATGCTACCGGTTTGCATCGGTTCGGGCAAACCGGTCCTTTAAAAAATGCTACCGGTTCGTCCAAATTGGTATTTCCAACGATCAGCTGTGCCACATGATTTATATTTGCTAGAAAGCAGGAAATCTTGCTTTCTAGCAAATCTAAATTGCGCGGCACAGCTATTCCCCCCTCACGCTGTTCTACTTACCTTCATAAGCCTCCTTTTTCCGTGTGAAGCGTGCATTTGGTGTTCAATGTCCATGAGCGCGCTCAGCAAACCAGTGGCAAACCTCGGAGGATTTCAGCACTGGCGAAAGGCCTTCCAGATCTTTGAAGAAGGACTTATGAGACAAGTGCAAGCGGGGCTGATGAGCACAGCTAATAAATTAATATTTTCACTAATACAGATAAGTCTTCGACCTATGGCCGCAACTGAGCCCAAAATTTCTGTTCCTAAGTGAAACATTTGCTAAGTGAGTTTTGCCCCGTTTTACGACCTTTCTCACCACAGTTGTTAAGTGAATCACTGCCACGGTTAAATTAGTACCACGGTTGTCAAATGAATCCAGATTCCCCATTTTTTTTCTTTGTCAGAAGATCGCAAAAGGGGATCACATGACCCTAGGACCATGCTGTTTTAACGCGTGGGCCTGATGGGCACTTGCCCATGGGCCCCACAAGGATAGGGGCCCCATATTAATCTGTGTTTGTTAACCCTTCAATGCACCTTGTGTCATATAAATACAGCAATGTATTTATTACATCTTACTGCATTTTTTAAATTAATACTAACATGCAAATATATGTTTAATTTTATTGACCATTTACATTTTTATTCCTGTGAGTAGTTCTCATAGGGGCCCCAGTACACTGCTTTGCCCGGGGCCCATAATGCTCTTAAGAAGGCCCTGCCCAGGACATTGCAACCGTCATAAATATGAGTCAGTTGCCAAGCCTCTGAATTTTGATGATGTGACCATGGGGATGCTCTAATGGTTGTAAGTGTGAAAAACAGTCATAAGTCACTTTTTTCAGTGATGTTGTAACTTTGAACAGTCACTAAATGAACTGTGGTAAGTCGAGGACTACCTGTGATGCTATGAGTAACAGCATTGACTGACCCTTAGGAGGTCAGTATTGACCACTTTGGAGAATTCTGCTCTAAGCTGAACTACAGTTTGTTTAATGCCATGTAGAGATACAACTACTATAGAAATAGCACTTAGACTTATATACCACAGTCCTTTACAGACCTCTCTAAGCAGTTTACAGAGTCAGCCTCTTGCCCCCAACAATCTGGGTCCTCATTTTACCGACCTCGGGAGGATGGAAGGCTGAGTCAACCTTGAACCTGGTGAGATTTGAACTGCCAAAGTGCTGGCAGCCGGCAGTCAGCAGAAGTAGCCTGCAGTACTGCACTCTAACCACTGCGCCACTATGAATTATAAAGCACGGTTTGAAGATTAGTGCACTGCATAAAGCCAAGTAACTATGGTTCATTCAACATACTGAGATTAAAGGAAACCATGGCTGGGAGAAGTCTATGGACTCGGATACTGAAAGGGAAAGCAAGGAAAGTGAAATAAATCTGGATCTCTTAAAATTGATCGCCAAGGTTACTTCTTTACCGTTCTCTCCGTCAGACTTCCTTTCGTGATCGGTATCGGTGAGGGACAAGGCTGAGTTCGCACGGCTTGATAAACAGGAGCTGTGTTCGGATTTCATGCCCGACATCCACATCCTCAAGGCCTGATCTGGTGAAGCACCTCCTTCCGTCTCGGTATCCATATCCGACCCCATCTCGATAGGATAGCCGTGCTGAGAAACTGTATGCAGGTCCCCCTGGTAGCCAGCACACAACATGTGGGAAGAGTCACAGAATTCCAGCTCTGCAACAAATTGAAAAAAAAACCCGAACATGGTTAGTACGCAAAAAGGACAGTTTTTTTAAAAAAAATTCACATAGCATGATTCATGGCCCGCCGTGGTTATAGGTATGGACCACATACCCTTCTCCATCCATGTTCTAGAATTGTGTTGATTTTGAATAAGCTCAACATAAGAAAAGAACAAAGAAAAGGAACACATATAATTATATTTAACAAAAAAAGGCTAAAGTGGAGCCAGTTTGGTCTAGTGGTTAAGGCACCAGGTAGAAACCAGGAGACTGTGAGTTCTAGTCCAGCTTTAGGCATGAAAGCTGGCTGGGTGATTTTGGACCAATTATGAGAATACTATGAGTTCTAGTTCTGCTTTAGGCATGAAAGTTGACTGGGTGACTTTGGGCCAATCACCAGGAGACTGGGAGTTCTAGTTCTGTCTTAGTCGTGAAAGCCAGCTGGGTGACTTTGGGCCACTCACCAGGAGACTGGGAGTTCTAGTTCTGGTGACCTCACAGAGTTGTTGTGAGGAAAATAAAGGAGAAGAATTAGGAATATTCATCACCTTGAGTTATTTATAAAACTAAAGGAAAGATAAAAACACTAAAATAAAATAAAAATAAAGTAGGAATCAAAAAGATATGGATATATATTCACAGACACACATATATCAGCACTATATAATGAGTCATGATTCATTACAGTGGTCTATAGTTGATCTATATAAATTAATTCTGCAAACCACTGAATAATGAGAGCCACATATTTGTCTTCCTTATACGGAATATTAACATTTTTTTCCTGAAAGTCTATTTTTTTTTGTCCTCATGTCAACTCCCATGTGATGGAGATCAACTTCAAAAGAATATAAACCTCTGAAAATATTAAATCTCAAAGTTGAGCTAATCCATGTAATTGCTTCTTATCCAAATGGTACAATATATTCAAATACAGTATTAATTTCATTGCATCTCCCACAACCTCAATGCAACAAGGTCATTTCTGAAATACTATCTCTTGTCCAAAAGGATATAATCTAAAAAAAATCTATTGATTCAGTAAAATGTGCAAAAAGAAACAGCAAAATGAAAAGCAAAAATGCATGTGCATACTTAACAGATTTGGCAGGGGGGAATGAAAAAAGCAAATAAAAATAATGCACATTTTAAAAACAAAATTATAAAGTATTTCCTCTCTTTCTTTCTCTTTCTCCTATCTTTTTCCCCCAGTAACTCATTGCTATTTGAATATTTTTATACTTTATCGTGGACATTACTACTCCTTTCCATTTGAATCATTTTAATGATGATGATTTTTAAGATTATTTAAACAACCTTCTCTTTCTATTTAGTTTGGAAACTAACTCTGGAGCTAAAAATGTAGATGATGACAAGAAGCAAAAGGTGGAGCCCTTGCTATCTTATCTCACCATCTTCCAGACTCTTGATGTCATTTTCCAATATATCATATTCCACATATTCATGTGGTGAGCCATTTGTACTCTTATTTTTACAATTTGCTATTTTCAGATACAGATGGTCCTCGAATTATGATCACAATTGAGCCCAAAATTTCTGTTGCTAAGTGAGACATTTTTTGTGAGTTTTGCCCCATTTTACGACCTTCGTTGCCAGGGTTGTTAAGTGAATCACTGCAGTTGTGAAGTTAGTCACATGGTTATTAAGTGAATCTGGCTTCCCCATTGATTTTGCTTGTCAGAAGGTCACAAAAGTGGGTCACTGACCTGGGACCCTGTAATCGTCACAAATATGAGTCAGCTGTCAAGCACCTGAATTTTGATTGCATGACCATGGGGATGCTCCAACAGTTGTGCGAAATACGGCCAGAAATTACTTTTTTCAGTGCCATTGTAACTTTGAACGGACGCTAAACAAATTTGCCAATTGCACAGTGGCGGATAGGACAGAGCTCCAGAGGGTCAACGTCATTGCCCAGAGGATCATCGGTTGCCCTCTCCCCTCTTTGGAAGAGCTTTATAGCTCCCGCTGCCTTAAGAAAGTTCAAAACATCCTTAAAGATCCATCTCATCCTGGGCAGCCTTTTTTTGAACTATTACCATCTGGCAGCCGGTACAGGATAATAAAAACAAGGACAAATAGGCTGAAAAACAGCTTCTATCCCAGAGCAATAACCATATTGAATTCTACGTTATAGTGCAATATTAATGCAATATTGGCTTTTCAATGATATACAATGTGGAGGATGTGTTTTTGTGTTTTGATTTTTATAGTTATAATGTACATGGAAGATGGCATTCATTCATTCATTCGTTTTATATGCCGCCCTTTTCCGGAGACTCAGGGCGTGTTAAGTGTGTTAAATGTGTTAAGCAATAGCCTTCATACTTTTGTATATACCTGCTTAGTAAGGCTTTTGCCCCCCACCCCACAAAGCGGTGTTCTTTTTTTTAATACAAAGTCAGCTTATTGCCCCTACAATCCGGGTCCTCGTTTTACCTACCTCGAAAGGATGGAAAGCTGAGTCAACCTTGAGCCTGGTGAGATTTGAACTTGCAGTAATTGCAGGCAGCTGGTGCTAGTTAACAGCACTTTAGTCTGCTGCGCCACCAAGGCTCTAATTTCATTGTACGATGTGCAATGACAATAAAGTAAACTAAACTAAACTTATGTCAAAGATTGCCTGTACATTTGTGAACAACACTTTTGCAAACTCATCTGGGTGATTCAACATGCCCGTGCCTTCCAAAATGCTACATTTGTGTTCCCTTTGTGGAACACTGCTAGGCTCCAAAAATTAAGAAAGACACGTTGAGACAGTTTTTCTCTACTCTTCCTCACCCATAGACAGGAATCTTGCCAAATTAAAGCCAACTACTTGCACCATAAAACACATAAACTGTAGAACTGTTAGAGAGGAGCCATCTTCACCCTTTTTCTCCCACACAAACTATAAAAGCTACACTGTCTTTTGCTACTCTGGAATGGACTGCCTCCCTCCTGGGAATCCCGACAACATTCCATCACAAACACTTGTTAAGTGTGGTGTTCCAACTCCCAACTGAATGCGTTTTCTCTGAAGCTCTCAAAGTAGCCTAAATGGTGGAGCTTAGTATGCACATCTAATCTTGTTAGCTCCACTCCCAAATATTCCCTAGAGGGGAGACATCTCAAAGCAGGTTTTTGCATTGGTAATTTAGGCGCTCGTTTTGTACATACACATAGATACTCGTACACAAAACCCAGACTGAGTCTCCAGACTGATGACAAGATTACACATATGAACTTTATGATTCATGTGGTAGGGATGGTGATTTCTAAACTTCAGTTATTCTCATCCTCAGCGTTTAGCCAACGTGTGAAAATGGAGCACTGGATTTATCGTAACACGGAGATCTATTTTATTTTACAGCAGATTGCATCTTAACAGAATAAAGGAATAACAGAGTTGGAAGGGACTTTTTTTTTTTTTAATTTGATTCATATGCCGCCCTTCTCCGGAGACTCAGGGCGGCTTACAATGTGTTAAGCATTGTTTTATTGTTGTGAGCCACCCTGATTCCTCGGAAATAGGGCGGAATATAAATTTTATAAATAAATAAATAAATAAATAAATAAATAAATAAATAAATAAATAAATAAATAAATAAATAAACAAACAAACAAACAAACAAATAAATAAATATTACCAAATAACCATGGGCTATGAATCCTTGCAAGATGATAAGTATAGTTTGAGCAAAGATTTTATAATAATTCTGGCTGGGTGGTTGCCCCTACATGATCTCAAGGTGTGAAATAATAACCATCTGGGATTCAGATGTTGAAAACTATTCCTGGAACAGAAGATCCAATAACTGTGGAACTACACCTTTTCTATGACATTATCAGTTAATCAGATCTGTGAACCAAGGTCTTTTGGGCCAGCAAGGAGTAATCAATATTACTTCTGCTCTCTGCTGACATTCTAACCATTAGCACTCAGCAAATCAATGGAATAAGTAGAAGTCCACACATCTAATAATACTGGAACAACAATAAAAACAAAAACAAATCCGAACTATACTTCTCTCCCAATATGAAAGAAGCAGTACTGATGCCTGGGGCCTCTTCTATGATGGATTAACATGGTACGAACTGCAAGCATTAAGTTGAGTCTCTTGTAGTCTGACAGTGAGAACAATCAACCCATGGAACAGCAGTTGCCTTCAGAAGTTGTGGGAGCTTCATCACTGAAGGCTTTGAAATGGTGTAGGGTCTGCTTGGGCTGGGGTGGGGGTTGGATTAGATGACCTACAAAGTCCCTTCCAACTCTGTTAATCTGTATGTCAGGTTACAATGTCGTCTCAAATAAATTGCATTTCCAAACAAATAGTCTTTGATGAAATCTTTCATTTATTGAGCACAACAATCTGTCCCCGAGTCCATCATAGTCAGCACTGACCTTCTGACCCCAAACTCTCCCTTTCTATTCCCCAATTCTCTGCGTCTCATTGGCCATCTTCCAAGTCACACTCCCCATATCTACTACTTCAGCTCACAGGAATGTCCCCCCTCCCATCCCATCTCCTAGGGGATAATATCTTCAGGGAAAATAAGTAGGTGAAGAGTCAAGCGTCCTCTTCTCTTCCTTATGTCAGCACTGGAATGAATATAGCTTGGAGTGCTGACACTGTATCTGTATCTAGTTAAGGCTAGAATATGGAAGCAGTTCTTAGAGCTTCTAGGAACAAAAGGGAGACAATTTAGTAGAACTCATCTTCCATTTCTTGAATGATAATGGTTGCCTAGCATCTAAGACCAAACCCAAGTCAAAAATTGAATGTGATCTAAGCTGGTATCTTCCATGAAGATTTGTAGTTCCCATCTCAACTTTTGGGAGTTTTGGAGAGATAAGGATTAAGAGTCATTTGAATTTAGGATAGACATTGTAGCAAAAACCCGAGCGATGCTGGAAAAACTGATAACTTGTATGCAAGCCGTTATCTCTATCTTTTAATGACCCCATAATCCCTTGCATCAGGGTGGAGTCAAGGCAACTGAAGGGAGCTCAGTGTTTACTGGCCGGATGCCCTTCCTGTCGCCAATGCAGAGTTCAAATTTGTGACTGACAGCCCCTAAACCCAAAAATTACAACAGGAGCACCACTAGAGGATCTGAGAGTCATATTCTTCATTAGCAAAGGATAATTCCTTGAGGGATGTACATTAAAATGTTAAAATTCTATTGAAAGTTGCTTCCCTCCCCTCAAAAGCCACGAAGACCACATGGAAACCTCAGCTACCTTAAGGAAGAGTTGCCATGTCTTCCATACCTTTTTTAAAAATAGGACAGGACAGGATAACTGCCAATCCATATTTTTCAAATTCAGCAATTTTAGGATGTGTGGATTTAACTCCCAGAACTCCCCGGAAAGCCATGGAATTAAAATCCACACATTTTTAAAGTGGCTGAGTAACTCTGAAAAAGTAAACTTTTGTGAAAAATCTGGTTGCATCAGAAGAAGTGCCTCCCACTCCAGGGACAAGTCCTTCTACTCCTCCATATCAGAAAGAGGAGCCTGAGTGGCGCAGCAGACTAATGCTACTGTTAAAGGTAGTATTTAGCTTCCAGCTGCCTGCAATTACTGCGAGTTCAATTCTCACCAGGCTCAAGGTTGACTCAGCTTTCCATCCTTTCTAAGGTAGGTAAAATGAGGACCCGGTTTGTTGGGGCAATAAGCTGACTTTGTATAAAATATACAAAAGTATGAAGGCTATTGCTTAACGCATTGTAAGCTGCCCTGAGTCTCCGGAAAAGGGTGGCATATAAATCTTTTTTTTTTTTTAAAGAGGCAAACTTTTTTTATCAGCAACCTGATTTTTTAAAAAAATCAAAACTGTAGTGTAGGGCTATTGTAAAGGGTGAGGTTTTCTACTATTTGATTTTGAGCTAGGAAGCTGAAAGACATAATCTACCCCAGCAATAGAGATCATAATAGGAGATGCAAAAATTAAAAGATGTCATAACAAGCTACAAGAAGAAACTTCAAGGCTTCGTCCATTAGAAAAAAGACTTGCTGCAAAGTAGAAAAAAATCAGCTTTATGCCGAAGATCCATTGATGATTCAGGAATCCAATCATTCACATTTGTGAGTGTGTGGTGGAAGCCCCAGCATTCATTCATTCATTCATTCATTCATTCATTCATTGGTTCGATTTATATGCCGCCCTTCTCCGGAGACTCAGGGCAGCTTACAATGCTTTTAAGCAATAGCCTTCATACTTTTGTATATACCTGTATAGTAGGGCTTTCGCCCCCCCATACCCAAGCAGTGTTCTTTTTTTATATACAAAGTCAGCTTATTGCCCCCACAATCCGGGTCCTCATTTTACCTACCTCGGAAGGATGGAAGGCTGAGTCAACCTTGAGCCTGGTGAGAATTGAACTTGCAGTAATTGCAGGCAGCTGGCAGCTAAGTGCTATTTAACACTGCTTTAGTCCGCTGCTCCACCAAGCATTTAAATGTAAAGGCACAATTAGAACAATTAATAAATGGAACGACTTGCCTGCAGAAGTTTTGGGTCCTCCAACACTGGAGTTTTTTTAAAAAGAGAATGGACAACCGTTTGTCTGACATGGTGGAGGGTTCCCTGCCTGAGCAAAGGGTTAGTCTAGAAGACCTTCAATGAACCTTCCAACTCTGTTATTTGGTTATTCTGCCTTTTCATGATATCAGATTTTGTTGCTGTTGCTTTTCTTCCAGACAGGACCATGCAAAGTCCCAGCATGGGGTTTACACAGCAGTCTTGTGTGTTCTGACACCCTTTGTTTTCCACCATGCCAACTTCAACTTTCATTGCAACGAATGTCAGATCCTTCACTTGCCTAATCTGTGAAAAGACCTTTTCTGGCTCTAGCAGCCACAAGGTGGCACTTTTGTTAAATGGCCATGCTGTTCTTTGCTCTCATACAGGTGGCTGGAGAGGGAAGGTCTACTTTTGTTCCTCCTCAACCTTATTCAAAGACCCATCAATCAAGACAAAACTGATAGGACTTCTCTGATGAGAAATTTCCAAAGAGATTTTTTTTTCACCCCTGCTAATAAAAGAGAGCAAGAAGTTCCTACCTCTGCGTAAGTTAGTATTGCAAGCTCACTTCCAGGAGTTCGACTCCTTCAATCCTGACTGGCTCATAGTTGACTCAGCCTTCCATCCTTCCGAGGTTGGTAAAATGAGGACCCAGATTGTTGGGGGCAATAGGCTTACTCTGTAAGCCACTTAGAGAGGGTGATAAAGCACTATGAAGCGGTATATAAGTCTAAGTGCTATTGCTATTGCTATAGTTAACTCTGCCCATTGCCAGCAGTTCGATCCTGACCAGCTCAAGGTTGACTTAGCCTTCCATCCTTCTGAGGTTGGTAAAATGAGGACCCAGATTGTTGGGGGCAATAGGCTGACTCTGTAAGCCACTTAGAGAGGGCTGTAAAGCACTGTGAAGCGGTATATAAGTCTAAGTAATATTGCTAGTGCTATCTCAGCTTCCAAGATTTTGTACCACTTCCATTTTTTTTTTTTTGTTTCTACAATAATTTGTACCATTAAGCCTCCTGATTGAAATCAGTATGATTCTTGCTCCCATGAGCCTGCTCTGGTGTACAAGATATGACAGTTCTCAATCTGATCAACATTTGGGCAGTGGTTTAGGAAACACCCTGCTACAAATGTCAATGTTGTATCCGCCATGTTGATGGTTCACAAAAAAGCAGACAAGGAGGTTCCAGTCCAATGTACTTGGAGATATATTTCTGTCAGCACTTCAAGCTGCATTTACTCTAGTGCTGACATAAGAAGGTGAAGCGGAGGCGTCTGGAAAGGGACGTTTGGCTTTTCACCTACTTATTTTCCCTGGAGATAATATCCCTTATTATCCTGGAGATAATATCCCATGGGATGGGAGGGGGGGAAATTCCTTTGAGCTGGAGCAGTAGATTAGGGGTAGAATGACTTGGAAGATGGCCAATGAGTGCAGGGGAGTGGGAAACGGAAAGGGAGGATTTTGGGTCTGGAAGTCAGTGTTGGCTTCGATGGAGTCAGATTTAGAATGCTGTGCTTAATAAATAGGAGTTTTTCTTCAAAGACTTTGTTTGAAATGCAATTTATTTGAGACGACCTCGAAACCTGACAATTTCATTTTAGTTAGTAAGAATGCGTTAAGTTGCAGCTACGTCCTTTTCTTCATAATCAATCTTGCTAAAGTGTCGCTGTGAAAATTGGTCAGGAAAGGAATTGGTTTTAGTTTCAGGCATATGCGCAAGATCCTGCTCCAATTCATTACAGGTAATCCTTCACTGCTGGGAAATGTTTGTGTTGAGATGCCAACAACGTGGAAAACATCTGCATCCTCCACACACCTACCATGACTCACCTAATGCACCAGATAATAACATGACCTGCCTGCTACAGTGAATCCATATAAATATTTTTAGCAGCTTCTCAGAATTCCATTATCGATATTTAAAAATAGAATGTTTCAGTGCTTCAGGTTACAGGCAGGGTCCAGGGCTCTATTGCTAGGAGTAAGGACTTCAGCTCAATCTTAATCTGAACTAACTTCCAGTTATGCTTTCATTGTGACATTGGTTCAATTAATAGCTGTTTTTCAAGCAAACTCCTTCCAAAATGGATGATACTAGAAAAGGAGTAAGGAATATGGCATCTGTGTCTTGTCACCTGTCTTGGCCTCACCCAGAAAGAAAAAAAAAGAGGAAGGAAGGAAGGAAGGAAGGAGGAACAGCAGAGAGATAATAGAAAGGTAGAGATAGATAGTAGACAGATAATAGAAGATAGATGAGAGAGAGAGAGAGAGAGAGAGAGAGAGGAAGATAGGTAGAGATAATAGACAGAAGATAGATGGTGATGACAGATGATAGCTAGCTAGATACTAGCTAGATAGCTAAACAGACAGATAGACAGATGATAGACCAATATCCTTCTTCCTCTGGGGTTGATTTTAATTGATGTTGATAGGCGAGGAGAGATCCAGACTACGACCTATACTTTGAGGAGTGCCTAAGGGCTTGGTCTCTCTCCCCTATTTAATATCTACATGAGGCCATTAAACGAGGTGATCCATCCATTTGGGGTAAGATATCATTAATATTGAGATGACACCCAATTTTATACATCTACTCCAGGGTCTCTTTGGGGACCCTTAGCTTGTCCACTACCCAGTCATGGGCTACATTGCCTCTTATCTGCCCATTCTCTAGGCATCGTCTCTGAGCCCTAAATCTATCTAAACACACACACACACACACACACACACACACACACACACAGTATGGTGATGTAAAAATAAGGAACCATATTTAGCATAATGAATATGTTGTAAGAAAGTAAGCAATAAAATTTTTATCCAGCCAGAGGTGGCTGTGAACCGAAATGTAGCATCCAATTAATGAATCCTGGAGTGAACTACATTTTTTTTTTAAACTATCTGATATTACAGCAATGTCACAGTTCAGCATTTTCTCATTTCTTGGCATTTAATTCCATTTTGCATTTAACTGTACACTTAATGTGGTTTTCACTGTTTGGGGGAAAAAAAAGCATAAATGCATTTGCCAAACAGAAATATGGAATAAGTGTCTTCGTGAAAGCTGAATTTTTTTTTTTAAAGAAAACAAATGTGCAGAAATCACACTGCTAAGCGTGAATTGCCAATCGTTGGGGTTGATCACCCCTAAAATATATGGGTGAGTAGTTGCTCGGCACTGTGAGTCTCCTACTTTGCAGAGAAAGAAAAGGAATAAAATATGGGTGAATCCATTTGGGAAGAAGAAATCTCATCTTTCAAACTAATGCTTTTGCTTTAATTAGGAATGAAATATTTACTTTTTCAATTTGGCAAGAGCAGAAACCTTCTGGAAGAAAAAGCAAGCAAGAAAGGAACCTCTTAAGTGGCTGTTTTATTTTGCTCTTTCTCCAGAGAACAGAAAGGTTGTCCTGGTTTCTATCAGAGAAGAGATATTTTTTTTAAAAAAATGTACATTCTTACAAAAATTATAGTACAGGAGTTCACAAGCAAGGGTTCCTATCTCTTCAAAACAAGAATGAGATTTTGCCCAGCTGAATTGCTGATGGGTAACACATTAGGTTACTTTCCCAAAGTCTTGGGATGTCTTGCCCAAAACTAGGTATGTCTAGTCTGATGAAGAGAGGGACAAGGGATGACATGATAGCAGTGTTTCAATACCTCAGGGGCTGCCACAAAGAAGAGGGAGTCAAGCTATTCTCCAAAGCACCTGAGGGAAGCAATGGGTGGAAACTAATCAAGGAGAGAAGCAATCTAGAACTAAGGAGAAATTTCCTGACAGTGAGAACAATTCATCAGTGGACCAACTATCTCCAGAAGGAAACCGTATATCACACTTAGCTCTAGTAAGACCACACCTGGAATACTGCATCCAGTTTTCATCATCACATTATAAAAAAAGCCGTTGAGACTCCAGAAAGAGTACAGAGAAGTGCAACAAAGATGATTAAGGGCCTAGAGCAGTGATGGCTAACATTTTTGCCATCGTGTGCCAAAACAAGGGGGGGGAGCACAGTGGGGTTGCGCGTGCGTGTGCCCACACCCATAATTCAATGCACGTGTGACACTCCCCCACTCCCCCTGCTTTTGGCACACAATGGCACGGTGGGCCCGGTAGGCCCGTTTTTCACCCTCGCGAGGCTCCAGAGGCTTTCTTGGAGCCTGGGGAGGACAAAAACAGCCTTCCCCACACCCCCGGAGGCCCTTTGGAGGTGGGAAACAGCCCATTTCCTGACTTCCGGTGGGACCAGAAGGCCCGAAAATCAGCTGCCTGGCACGTACATGCGCGCTGGAGCTGAGCTAGGGCAATGCTCGCGTGCCCACAGATATGGCTCCACGTGCCACCTGTGGCACCTGTGCCATAGGTTTGCCATCACGGGCCTAGAGACTTAAATATATGAAGGCCAGTTGTAGGAATTGGGTATGTCTGGTCTAGTGAAAAGAAGGATGCGGCTGACTTGATAGTAGTGGTCCAATATTTGAGGGGCTGCCACAAAGAAGAGGGGTGTGTGTGTCAACCTATTCTCCAAAGCACCAGAAGGCAAAATAAGAAACAATGGATAGAAACTAACCAAGGAGAGAACCAACCTAGAAATAAGAAGAAATTTTCTGACAGTGAGAAAAATTAATCAGTGGAATGGCTTGCCTTCAGAAGTTGTGAGTTTTCCATCACTGAAGGCTTTTAAGAAGAGATTGGACAGCCATTTGTCTGAAATGGCATAGGGTCTCCTGCTTGAGCAGGGGTTTGGACTAGAGGACCTCTAAGGTCCCTTCCGACTCTGTTATTCTGTTACCATTCCAGACAAATGACTGTTCAATCTCTTCTTAAAAACGTCCAGTGATCGAGCACAATTATCTCCACAATTTATGGAGATAAGCTCTTCCACTGGTTAGTTGTTCTCACTGACAGGAAATTTCTCCTTCATTCTAAATTGGCTCTTTCTTGAATAAGCTCAAGTGCCATTCTTAACAGTTCAGATAAGAAATACATTTCTTCTTTTCCAATCAAGAAATGCCTTGTTGAAGGCATCAGGATTTTGCCATTCCTCCAATTCCCAGCAACATACAGAAAAAGATTAATTTGCCAATCCTTTCAACCCATGAATCTGAAAGTTCGCATGGGAATATTTGCACGTCTGAATGGCAGCTCTTTTCCAAAAAACCTATATGCAAGTAATCTGGGGAAAGAAAAAAAATGATCTCTGTTTTGTGTGTAAATAGGCTTTTAAAAAACACAATCCAACCTTGGGTTGAAATAATGCACAAAATACATTCATAATGTAGTTGATTATCTGCAAGAGAGGATTTCATGCTCAGCTTCAAGCTACCGCAGTGAGGGACTGATTGTATCATTTATTTGCAGCTTGTTGTCCCCTTGTACACTTGGGAACGGAAAGCTAGAGAAATTGGATCTTTTAGTAGATCCAGCGGCCTTTTCTCATTCTCTCAGAACAAAGGGGAATAAAATTGGAAGGCATTGTCATGGTCCTCTCAGGTGGCCCTTCATCCAAGAAGAAGGAGCAAGGATCAGATGAAGTATCCCCAGGCTCAATTCTGAGGAATTGGCCTCGAACACCAGAGTTGTAGCAGAATAGATGATATTCCATTCTTGGCTCATCAGTTCTCCTTCCATTGCTCAGACTCAACTATGCAGGGAAAAGACAGAGAGGCCAAGAAATGCTTGGAAAGGAAACTTGCAATCAAAGACTGTCAGTGTTAGGAAAGAAGTGTGAGGCAGACCCAGAAGGAGGTGGAATTCTACATCAACTACAGCAGCAAGAAATAATAATGTTTGAGGGCGCGAGAAGTGCAAGAACCAAATTTTTTTTTATCTCCCTCAACACTTGAAGTGGTAAAAGAGGAGGAGGAGGAGGAGGAGGAGGAGGAGGAGGAGGAGGGGGGGGGGAAAGAAGGAGGAGGAAAATCCATCTTTAATCAGGATGACCATATTTTGGAGTGTGTCTGTGAATCTCCAGGACAAAAGTGGCAGGCACAAGGAACCAGAACATCTCCATGAATAAGCCTAAATAAGCCTCCATAAGTGGAGAACCTATGGCACGCATGCCAGAAATAGCACATAGAGTCCTCTCTATGGCCACGTGAGCTGTCACCCCAGCTCAGCTCCACCGAGCATAGATGCGTGCCTCCTGCTGGCCAGCTGGTCTGCAGATCTCTGCCACACATGCAGGGGGGTGCATGCATGGGCCCATGTGCACATTCACGGGGGATAGGGGGCATATGGGGGGCACATGTGCATGCATGGGTGGGGCGCATGTGCAGGGTCTGTGCACACATTGTATTTTGGGGGTTTGCATGCACGCTTTGGGCACTCGGTCCGGAAAAGATTAGCTGTCACTGGCCTAAGCTGTTTCTTTATTGCTAATCACCTATTTACGAGAAGCTGGCCAGACTGATTGCAATCTCTTCATGGGATGCAAATAAAGGTTTCAATAATGTCATCCTCTGTCATTCCCTCCCATGCAAGAATTTCATGCTAAAAAAATATTTCCCCCTTTAACCAGTGATTCCACCACAAAGTCCTCAGCATCTGAACAACTTCTTTGATACTCTGTTTTTCAAGTTCCTTGCCTTGAACTTGTCTTGATCCTTGCCTGACTACAGATAGTTCTTGACTTACAAGCATTCATTTAGTGACTGTTCAAAGTTACAAGGGTACTGAAAAAAAGACTTATGACCATTTTTCACATTTATGACCACTGCAACTTCCCCATGGTCATGTGATCAAGTTCAGGTGCTGGAATGTTTTTTGACAACTGGAATTACCATTCACATTCCCAGCTGGCAGAGATTCACTTAACAACTGTAGCAAAAAAGCTTGTAAAATGGGGCAAAACTCACTTAACAACTGCCTTGCTTAGCAATAGAACTTTTGGGTCCAACTGTTGTCATCAGTCAAGGACTACCTGTATTTAGGAACTTAATCTTTGTACAGAAAGGACAATATCTTGGTATTCTAGTCCCCAAACATTGGGAATCTCTATTTAACTATTGACTTTGGACCGGATGAAGTCTTTGAGTAGTTTAACAAAAGACTTGTTAAAAAAAGATTATATGCCATAATTTCCAATGCCCTGATTAGAAAAGGATGTTCATACTTTTGTTTTAATTACAGAGTGAAGATTTTTCTCCGAAGTGTAGAGACAGAGGCAAATTTATAGACGAAGCCTTATGCTATTTGAGCTTCTACCACAACGTAATTAGTTCATTATCTGTCTGGTTGGGATCTGTGGTTATTGCACAAAAGAAATTTCAGTGGGTCACTGCTGCAATTTTCCAACTGAGGGGACTAAGTTTCAGAGAAGCAGACGGCGTTAAATCTGATAAAACATATTTTGAAAAATATGCATCACATTTAAAAAGCTTTTCTTTACGATAACATGAATTGCTCATGTCAGCAATCTTTGATTAATATTTGTTATTAGATCAGAAAGGGTAGATAGATCTTCTTGCAGTTGGAGATCACACTTTCCTTTCAATAAGACTATTTTATTTTTTATTTTATTAAATTTGTATACCGCCTTTCTCCTGCTGGACTCAGGGCGGTGCACAACCAAAATAAAACTGTCAGGGTTCCAAGTAATACATCCATTGCAAGCAAAAACTCCGAGGCAGGTGGATTCCTCAAAGAATAGCTTTATTGGAAATATCATATTGGCACATATCTGGTGAAAACCAACTCTGAGGGGCCCCGTGGTTTTCGCCTAATTAAAGTAAAAGCCCCCCCCCATCCCAAACAATCGGTCACATGGCCCAATCAAGGCAGCATCTGCTGGTCTGGTGACATCACTCCTCTTCCTCCAGCCAGGTGTGAGAATGTCCTTGGTTCCCAAGAGAAAGTATTTTATTTTGACTACACAATCCCAGCTATCCGTAATCCCCCCTCCCTATCCCTCACTCCAGTGTGGCAGCACTGAAGCTCAAAGATGGCTTCGGCTAGGTCAGCTTCAGGGTTGACAAAGATTATAATGGCTGCTGGCCTATGACAGTCCTTACTTTAGGGAGGGTCAATCAACAGGAAAAAGGAAGGATCAAGTCCACCTTTGACTTAAAACCCTTTTCACAATACAATCTGGGAAAGCTCTCCCTGATTATAAATGCTGTTCTTCATTCCACACACATTTCTTCATTTGACCTCCTCTATCATTCGCTTTGAAGCAAGCTGTAATGCAAGGATGCCCATAAACAGCAAGAGCTTTTACACACATGAAACAAATCTCATATCATTCCAGTCTATCCGAAAACATTTTCCATTCTTAATGCAATTACAGTGCTAATCGTATAAAACACGGTAAATTTAATTTAATTGTAGCCCTTGGTGAAATGCTAAAAGAATTCATCAAATATTTAGAAATTTTACACTTACTACAATGGGCACCATTAATTCTGCAAAACACAATCCTTCTCGGAATCACATACATTTTATGGGTGCATCTCTATGATTCTTAAGGTTTTTGGCAAGGACCCAAATCATTGTAGTCAATCCTCAGTCAATTCAATGATTATGGATGATGATGATGATGAAGAAGAAGTGCATATATACATATACGAAAATGTGCATAAATATGAACACTGCATTCATTTTTTATTATTTCATTCAGATGAGACTGCACTTTCCTGGCAAATCCAGAATTTTGGAATGATATATCACACATCTAGTCAAATTTATTGAGTCCAATCTGCAAGTGTAGAATAAGACTAGTAACTCAAAGTTTTCCTTTCTTCTAGGCTTAAGGAACTACTAGACAATGTACAACCCATTGGATCATTCTTTGTTATTATTTCCTTATCTAAAAAGATAAACAGAATGACCACAGAATGACCACCCTTCCATTCACCATTATCCTGTCACAGCTGAAGAATCTTCTTAGATGAGAAGCAAAATGTCTTCAAAAGAAAAAACCAGAAAGTCCAGTTGCCTCCTGAAAAAGCACCTTTGGGACAACCATGACCTGGATGATTGAAAATGTCTATAGACTTTTAGCTATGCAATTTGGGATGAAGACCCTTTGAATGGTGTGGGAGTAGGGATGGATTTCCAGAGGGAAATTGTAGACTACAGGAACCAGGAGCACCACTCAGTCCTCAGCACTGAGGACACAGATAAACCTCCAAGTGCTTCAACGACCTACTAAAAGGATGCAAATGACCAGCTGTCTGCAAGGAATATAAATCCTTCCATTCCCCACTATCCAGTCAGAACTGAAGAAGCTTCTTGGATGAGAAGCCAAACGTCTTCAAAAGAAAAAAAAACAAGAAAGTCCAGTTGCCTCCTGAAAAAGCACCTTTGGGACAGAATGCCCACAGGCAAACAAAACAGCAGTTGGAGTGGAAATAACTTCTGACTTCCTGCAGGCTTCCCCATTGACTTTGCTTGTGGGAAGCTGGCGGGGAGTGTTGGAAATCACACATGAAGAAAAATGATCAAAGTGGTGATGCAGTGGCCACACATTTTCAAATACAACTTGTGGGAAGTTCCTTGAAATTTCAGCTACACAGGAGCAATGGGTCCTGGCTTTTCTATGCATTCTTTAAGTTAACAGATTTTAGGTACTCCGATTCAAAAATTGTTGCCCTATGATGCACTATTTTGACTAACTGAACTTTACAAACATATAGAAGGGCCGTGGCATCACACAACTCACTACAGAGTTTAAATATGGCTGGAACATCTGTGATTAAACCTCCTTAAAAGAAGAAAAGAAAGTATTTATATTCATACTCATTTTATACTACCTGATTCATTTTTTCTCCTATACTGGTATATTCATTTTATACTGTCCTTTGGACTGACTTAATACTTTGCCATAAAGCATTTATTTATCATATTAAAAATCCTTAAGTATATTATTCCAAAATATCCAGGATATAAATAATGGGCAAATGCAATTATTTATTTTTTTTTTACCATAAATTAGCTTATTTGTTTTAAACGTGGCTTTCTAAAATGATCTATTATGGGATATTTAATGCATTCATATTGGGGGAATACAGACACACATAGAGACAGATTCACACAAACATGCACATTGCAATAAATCGAAATAAAATTGTTACAGTTGCTTGCATCGGAACATTGCATGTTTCACAATGTTTTATAATGTTTTATTATGTGATAGTTTTGTTAAGATGAAGGGAAGATGTTACAGTTGCTTGCATCGGAACTTGGCATGTTTCACAGTATAGTGTTTGTGGTGTTGTAGTAATCCAGTGTTTTATATCATTTTAATGTATATATGTAATGCTTATGGGGTTAGTGGGTTTTTTTAATGTTTTAAAATGTGATAGTTGTATTAATGAAAAAAGGAAGATGTTACAAGGGTTATGTCTGCAGTCTTGGCAGGATTAGTTTGAGATGTATTCCCTGACTCTCGAGGAGTTGCCTTCAGCTGCGTCTCTGAGGTATTTCCGGTTCCTGTCATATGTAGATATATACCTGTAATGATGGCTTGTTGGGGATTCTTCCAGGGGTGAAATGCTCCTGGATCGGACTGAATCTCCCGAACCAGCAGCGATGGAGGCGGGTGGCTCGGAGAATCGGTAGCAAAAATCCCTGCCTCCCCCCCACATGCCCAGCTGAGCCGCATAATCATCAGAAGCTTTTTCTTTTAATTTTTAAAAGCATTTTTTCTACAACCTCTTTGGCCAAAAAAATGCTTTTAAAAATAATTTAAAAAAAGCCTCTGATGATCGTGCGGCTCAGCTGGGATCGTCAAAGGGATCGTCAGCTGACGATCTCAGCTGAGTTGCCTGATCGGCAGAGGTTTTTTTTTCTTTTAAATGCCTCTGACGATCCCAGCTGAATTGCCTGATCGGCAGAGGCTTTTAAAAGAAAAAACCCTCTGCCAATCAGGCAACTCAGCCTGGATCGTCAGAGCCTCTTGAAAGCATTTTTTTACAACCTCTTCGCCGAAGAGGTTGTAGAAAAAATGGTTTTAAAAGGAAAAAAAATGGCCACGCCCATCCAGTCACATTGCCCCCCTCCCCACCAAGCCACGCCCACAGAACCGGTAGTAACAAATTTTAGATTTCAACACTGGATTCTTCTACTTATGATTAAACTTACTTGAAACAAAAATGGTCAGAAAGATAAGGAGATTCAAAGCAGGATAGTTGTACGGAGTAAAGTAGGAACAAAAGCTAGAAAATGTCACTGCTTTAGCCTGGCAAAAATCCCAGAATGAGCAGGAGGTGCAAATTAAACCAATCATCACCTACACCACCTCTGGAGACTATTGAGGAAGATGCACACAGAATACTGGTGGTTGTGCAAAACATTTGAAAGGAAAGGTAATTCATTTCAAATTATTTGATTGGGTTATTCCTGGATAATTACTGTGTAGAAGAGGTGTTGGACAAGGAGGAAGAACCGAAGTCAATATCTACCTTCAACCGTGGAGATTTCAATCATGGAAGTTCAATAACTTCTACCCAAATTATCTCACGAGGAGTTTTTTTTTTGGGGGGGGGTGGATTGGAGAAGTTGTATTTCATGCATTATGCACACGTGTGCAAGATAATGCATACATGTTTGTGTGCATTATCTTGACCTACTGTAGGAACAATGGAACATAAATGTCTTTGCGAGTTAGATTTATGTTTCACCTTCTCTCTGGGCAGAACACACAGTACTTCTCCCAAAGGCGCTTTTTCAGGAGGCAACTGGACTTTCTTATGTTTTTTTTTATTTTGAAGACATTTCACTTCTCATTCAAGAAGCTTCTTCAGCTCTGATTGGATGGTGGGGAATGGAAGCATTTATGTTCCTTGGAGACAGCTGGTAATCTGCATCCTTTTAGAGCGTAATTGAAGCACTTGGAGTCCTCAGGGTCACAGGAGTGGTGCTCTTGGTTCCTGTAGTCTGCAATTTTTCCTCTGGAAATCCATTCCTACTCCCACACCATTCCAAGGGTCTTTATCCCAAATTGTGTAGCTAAGCATTTGTAGAGATTCTCAGTCATACAGGTCAAGTTTGTCTCAAAGGTGCTTTTTCAGGAGGCAATTGGACTTTCTTTTGAAGAACAAGGAAGTCCAGTTGCCTCCTGAAAAAGAACCTTTGGGACAACCATAACCGATGTCAGCGTCCCAGCACTGACATAGAAAAGGAGGAGAAGCCTGAACTTTTGCCTGCTAAATCCCTTTGAAGATTCGGTCTCCTCGGAGATGGGGTGGGGGGAGACATTCCTGTGATCTGACGAAGAGGGAATCAGGAAAGTGACTTGGAAGATAACCAATGAGAAGCAGAGAATTGAGGATCGGAAAGGGAGGGATTGGGGGGCAAAGGTCAGTACTGACCGCGAAAAGAGTCAGGATCAGATTGCTGTGCTCAAATAAAGAGAAAATTTCCTTAAAGATCGGCAGTTTGGAAGTTCATTTATTTTGAGATAGCATCGAAACCTGACAACCTGGATGATTGAGAATCTCTACACAGTATTTCTCCAATTTTGAACCCTGTGAATTGAGGTGGTCTGATAAAAGTGACTACTTCAAATGAACTTTCATTTCTAACCCTAACCATGAACCTCCCCTAGTCCAACATCTTTACCACAACGTTACATTGGCTCTGTCAGAAGCAGAAAATATGAACACCCTTGTTGCATGTTTGCTATTCAGGAAATGAGGAGGTAACTTTGGGGGTTTCTATTCTATGCATTAAAAACTAGCTTGACCGGCATGTTTAAAAAGCAATTTGTTGCTCTACCTTAGGCAATAAAATTTTATAGCCCAGACCTGTTTCCAAATTTTAGTCCTGGAAAACTCCTGAGATTAATCCAGTAATCCTTAAATTGCAAGGCTTCTTATACCACCTCCTTCGGTCAGCAGGTAAAGTCAGAGAGGTTTTTATCCCAGCTGTGCTGACAACCTGTTCTAATAGTCACAGAAGCTATAGACAGGTGCCAAACATCTGGAAGCTGCTGGCACCAGCAGCTCAATTCCTCTTTTTGCACCTTTTGCTGGCCAGATAATGTTAGGAAGAAGGCAAATGCCCTGTTTTAAATTTCTTGCAATTTTAAGGGAAGAATTCCATATAGCATTTTTATATTCCTTAAATGCAGCAGTGTGCAACATCTGAGTGTCAACTTCGACCCGAAGCTGGCAGGAGCCATTTTCTTGCTTCTCAGTTGCCAAACACTATTGGGACAGAGGGAGAGGTTGGAATGCATTGCCAGACACAACACCGATCAGTTCTGACCTAGGCTTCCCCAGCAACACGAAGCCAAGTCCTTGTCCCGACAAAAACCCCTTTTATTTAATTTACAGTGAATTCCTCTCCAGCAAAGTCTTTCCTCTCCCACAGTCTTTCAAGGTAGTTCACAATTACCGACCTTTTTCGGGCTTGGAGAGTGGCCAGACCGATATCTTTCAGATGCCACAATACTTGGCAAGAATGCAGTAATGAACTAATTGTCTCCTGCAAACACCCCTCCCCTTTCGCTCCTCTTTTATTCCCTCTGGGAGGGGCCATTCATTGTCCACCTGTAGCCTTACCCCCAAGTCGGCCCTTGTTCTTTAGCTGTTCCCTTCATCTGGCAACTCTGCACATGCACACACTGGGAACAGACTCCAGCTGTTTGTCTGCCTCACTGATGTCTGACTCCAAAGGCAGCTGATAACTGGCATACGGCTCTGGCCTCCTCTCTGCCTCTGATGCAGAGCCCTCATCAGAGCCTTCCCCAGACTTCAGGACTGGCCCATGCTCCTCCCCAACCTCCTCACTATCCAAATCTGCTACCAGCTCTGCTGGCTGCTGGCAGGCCACAACGCAATCTTTCTCGTGGGAACCAAGGTCATCTCCATAGGTGTTGGGTGAAGGAGGATGGGAGTGCCTAAGGAGCCCGCCAATTAATTTAATTGGACAATGTGACCTGTGACACTGGGGGAGGGGGGAGAATCATTTTCTATTTTAATTATACTGAAACTCTGGGAAATATTTAGAGTTGGTTTTCCATTTGAGTGTGCCTATATGATGTACCCAAACAAGAAGTTCTTTGAGGAAGATTTCAGCCTTGGAGTTTTGATTTCCTTGGGCTCATTAGCCGGAACCTTGACATTGAGTTTGTTTTTCATAAAAGGGGTCTTGACCAACAAATGTGACCCTGATTAATGCCAGTGGCAACAATATGTCATTGCATGACACTGTTTTCAATTTTCCCGTAATACCACACTCTGATATGCTTCCCAAACTCTCAATCTGAAAATGGCAGACTGACGTCTAGTCTTCTTTGGAGATATTCTGAAAACATTCAATTGGCCATTCAGAAATTCAGCTGCCTTGGTGGAACATAGTGCTGGGTAGGATTGAAAGCAGCCACCAGAGCCACTGAAATAGAATGGGAAATGGAAAAGCGAGTTTAAAACTTTAAGAGTAAGAGTGAAATTGCTTTAAGGTGAGTTAAAAAAAAGGAACGACGTTTTCCTAGAATTTATCAAGTAAGGACAACATGGGATGGACAATTGATAGGTGACAAAAGTCAAACAACATTAAATCTCCAAGAAATAAGTCATGATCCATCATGTTGTCTTTGAGAGGCTGTACTCCTACATCAAGTGTTATACTTTGGGCCTGCAAGAGAGTAAAAAAAACAGAGAAATAGGACAACTAACTTGAGCAACAGTCGTCCTTAATCAATAAAACGTCCAACTGTCACACGTATACAAGATGGGGAGCTAATCTCCTTCCTTGGAGCAGCAGACAAGCCAAGTTGGTCCTCCAAAGAAAATAAATCAGAACCAAAAAGAGTAGAAGAGCTTACCAACAAATTAAACGGTACTGGTCCTGTGAGCTCATTCATGCCTGCAGGGCAGTCTGCTGTGAGCAGATAAGCAAAATCCAGAGTTCGTTATCAGGAGCAATATTTTGTCCTGCCTCATAAAAATTTGACACAGCTGGAGGTGAACTAATTGAGAAGG
Source organism: Arizona elegans (assembly GCA_022577455.1). NCBI lineage: Eukaryota > Metazoa > Chordata > Lepidosauria > Squamata > Colubridae > Arizona > Arizona elegans. Next base: position 11,339,990 of record JAKOOJ010000015.1, read on the forward strand.
GAAGATAGCGACGTTGAAGGGATTTCAAAATGTAATTAAAGAGTGATGAGCAAAGGGAATCTGTGGGAGAAGGAATGCTTGGAGATCACCAAAAACTTCAAAGCCACTTCCAAAAGTGACCTTTGTTAATAAGGATAAGCAAATGTGTATTAAGTTGGAGCAGAAGGCTCTCAAAAGCTTTGACTGGGAAAGTTGACACAATCTTCACTGCAGAGGTATGACTTCTGAAAACTATAACACATATTTTTGTGTTGTTTTGTTATTGCTACATTTGTTGTTGCTACATGGATGTAGAACTGAATCTGAAGATTGTTGAGTTAACAGAGCATACTGACAACCAACCTGGCACTTTCCTGATTGATGTATGTAGAGATTCTCAATCATCAGTGGTTAGAATGCAGTACTGCAGGCTACTTTTGCTGACTGCCAGCTGCCTGCAGTTTGGCAGTTCGAGTCTCACCGGCTCAAGGTTGACTTCCATCGTTGGTAACATGAGGACCCAGATTGTTGGAGGCAATATGCTGACTCTGTAAACTGCTTAGAGAGGGCTGCAAAGCACTGTGAAGTGGTATATAAGTCTAAGTGCTATTGCTATTGCTTGGCAGAGGAAGAGAAATATCACTAATTCTTTCTTCTTTGAATGAATAATTTGACTGCCCCCTCTTGCCACATTTTATGATAGGAGATGTGTGTTCTTGCATTGTGTGAAAACATCCATGCAATTTTTGAATGCCCAAAGTAGCGATTATTTGTAAAAGTGGCCTAATACAAAGTCACATAGATCTATGAAATTTATCGCAATATTTTTGTGATTCCCTTCTAGTACAAGATAGAGTATAACCTTTTACAGATAGTCTTCAATTTACGACCACAATTGAGCCCAAAATTTCTAAGCAAAACATTTGTTAAGTAAATTGAGGACCCAGTTTGTGGGGGCAATAAGCTGACTTTGTATAAATATACAAAAGTATGAAGGCTATTGCTTAACGCATTGTAAGCCGCCCTGAGTCTCCGGAGAAGGGCGGCATATAAATTTTTTTTTTTTTAAAGTGAGTTTTGCTCCATTTTACAACCTTTCTGGCCACAGCTGTTAAGTAAATTACGGCAGCTGTTAAATTAGGAACACAATAGCTCAGTGAATCTGGCTTCCCTATTGACTTTGCCTGTCAGAAGGTTGCAAAAGGGAATCACATGACCCCAGGAAGCTGCAACCGTCATAAAACATGAGTCAGTTGCCAAGCATCTGAATTTTGATCACGTGACCATGGGGATGTGGCAATGGTTATGAGTTTAAAAAATGGTCATAAGCCCCCTTTTCCAGTGCCGTTGTAACTTTGAATGGTCAAATAAACCAAATTGTTGTAAGTCAAATCACTACCTATATTGCTAAATGGATAGACTCGATTTGAGAATGATAGTCATAATCATAAGTTATGAATGTTATAAAGCGGGTCACTCACATGAGTAACCTGATTTTATTACTTTTTTTGTATCTACACTAAGTAAATACAACAGTTGTAAAGTGACCACTGTAGTCATTCAGTGAAAACTGCAGTCATTGAGTAAACCAAAGGATTGCTATCGGCTTCTGTTGTGGCCTGTCGGCTGCCAACTCCTCCAGCAGCCGAATCAGAGGAGGAGGAGGAGGTGTGGGAGTCAGGATCAGCATCAAGGAAACCTGAGAGCTCCGAGGGGGAAGAGAGAATGGAGCTGAGAGAGAGAGAGAGAGAGAGAGAGAGAGAGAGAGAGAGGGAGGGAGGGAGGGAGGGAGGGAGGGAGGGAGGGAGAGAGAGAGAGAGAGAGAGAGAGAGACGGAACCTGGGCCCTCTGTCAGCCCTCAGATGGAGAGTCAACAGCCCCCAGGTCTGGAGGTGGCTGATGAGGAAGAGGAGGAACAGCTGCGCCCAGTGCCTGAGACGTGTATGTGCAGAAGGGAGAGGAGAGGAGAGCATTGGAAATCTATGGGCCGACCCTTGGGAAGGAAGAGCCACTGCTGCTAGCAAAGCCCCACCCTAGATCTGAAGATAAAAGGCAGGGGTGGAGATGAATAAATGTGGCTGACAACTATTCATCTCCCTGCCGGAAAGACTTGTTACCTGCGATGAGAGAGAAACTTTTTTGCTGAGATTCGTGGCGCTCCTAATAAAGGAATCTTTGAGTTAACTTCAGAAGGTTTGTCGTGTTTTTCGGAGCTGGGTCAGAACAGCTTTGCTGCAAACCAGAATTAAATGCCTCTTCTTGACAAAACATGGTAAAATGCAGTCATGTGACTAGGGATGCTGCAAACGGCTGTAAATGAACGTTAGAACAGTCACTAAGCAAGCAGCCGTAATTTGAGGACTACCTGTATCATCTGCTTCAGACACAGTTTCAGATGTTTTTATATGCTTTTTTCTCCACTTTCCAAGTATCTTTCATTTAGTTTTAAGATATTTTTTTTTAACAAGGACATTTATCTCATTTGCTTCAGTAAATAAAATAAGCTTTGTAAACATATGAGGAAATTTGCAATAAACGTTTGCAAGGTAGAAGAATCAAATACAAAAGTACTGTGATTATGATTTTCAGCAAACACACAAAACAATTCCAAACAAAGAAAATAATAAATTGGCTAGATTATGTTTATATTGACTTGCTAGCTTTTTCATATATGACGATTGATCTCTGTTTAGCAATGGCATTGCTTTTACTATTCCTTTTAATTTATAGATCCTATTAATCTTGGTAGCACACCATTTACACAAAGGAACTTTACTACTCTTTTTTTCCACTTTCAGAAATGTAGTATGCGTAAAAAAAAAAATAAAGTTTATACTCTGAATTTTCTCTGAGGCTGTCATACAATAATGTTGAGATACGTTTATGTGTTTGCTGGCAATATTACCCCATTCCATCAAGGAGTCTAAATAACTTTGTTTTCCCATTACCACTGATAATGTGACACAGGAGATTTCTCCTAATAAAGCTATGAGAAGCTTTAATAAGATATCAACCTGAAGACTTAAAATCCTAATTCATACAGTAAATTGTTCAATGGAATAAACTGGGACAGCAATACTTTATTCATTTTACACGGTAGCAACTTGGATTGAATTTTTAGCCTTTATCAATGATGATGATGATGATGATGATGTCAGTTGCCACCTGATGCTTGCATTTGCTTTGCTGTATGGTGACACTCTGCCCTGAACTTTAGGGTGGGTGGACGGGAGGGGCAATGCTTGGGGGAAAGTGAAAGTACTGCTGTATCTCCCCAGGAGGCTGCTTCAAGGTCAACCAGCTGGGAAAGAAAAGCAACTGCATGTCAACCTATGTGTGAGGTGACCATTCTGAAAACATCTTGCTTGAACCTGATTGGTCATGGGTGAGGGGGTAAGCATTGGGAGGCAGTTAAGGGCGGAACAAGTCGAATTTAGGGATTTGGGCACACAATTCTCAGTTCTGGCTATGCATTACTGCAATGCACATGACTTCCAATATAACTATACCTCTGTCAACCAAAGGAGCCAATGATTGTTTCTACTTAAGAGGTTTAAAGGTTGTCAATGATGATGATAAATATTTTAGTTGGGCGGGGGGAGAGTTCATATTTTTTAGATAAAACTTTCTTAATTGTATAGACCAGTATTTCTAATCTTTTAATTTTCAGCAGGTTTTTGACCCAAATTTCAGAAGTGTGATTGTAGGATGCCTCTAAAAAAGAAATTTGATAGCCACATTGATTGAGTTGTCCACCATATACAGAAGTATACTTTAATGCAATTTTTTTTCAATGAAAACAATTGCCAACTCTGAAGCAAACCTGGCTGAAGCCATTTTGTGATGCCTCATAGTTGTCACGGAGCCTGAGAGAGGGAAGGAAGGGGGAAAGTAGATAGCCCAGCTAACAGTTAAAATAAAAAGTGTTTCCTGTGGGAACCAAGGCCACTGTAACAGGTGGCTGATGAAGGAGGAAAGGAGCCTGCCAGCTGTATTCATTGGACAATATGACTGATGACATCTGGGAGGGAAGGAGGTTTTACTCTTTTGATTAAGTGAAAACTGTGGGAACTTTCACAGTTGGTTTTCACTGGCTGTGCCAATATCATGTATCCAATAAACATATTCTTTGAGGAATCTACCTGCCTCAGAGTTCTGCTTTCAATGGGTGAGGAACGCTGATATAATTCTTTCAGCCTAAAGAATGCAATGTTTCACAAGCACTATGTAGGAGAAGAAATGTAGCAGAGTTGGGGCCAAAACTAATTTGGACTGAATCTATAATGAACTCTTGATTCCTTTAATCCAAAGGAAGCATTGAGCATAATCTTTTACGCTTTCTGACTATGAGAATTAACTGTTCTGCATCTGAATGCACAAACTTAAAATAATTCTTTTATAACCTCTAAGGGATTCTAGTTATCAAAAAGTCTAAGGCTTCAGAAACAGCAAATCTAGAAAGAAAGAAAGAGAAGCAACAAGAGATGAAGATAAGGAATCATCTTAATTCAGCATTTCACAACCTGGGCTATATCAAGACATCCCAGAATTTCAATGACCCTGCTATTTATACAATTCCAGGAATTGAAGTCCATACATCTCTGGAAGCTTAGATTAGGAAATATTAACTGAATCCTTTTTTTAAGGTTTATGTTGACCAAAGAAATACTAGAACAATAGATTTTCAACTGAGGTTAACATGGTCTATGCACAGTACCTTGCAGTGAGCTCTCCAGGGTCCTGAAAGTAGTAGAATCCAAATCTGTGCATTTTCTATTCTGCCAGAATCAACGGGGACTTTTATAAGACTAAGACAGTAATGGTCAATCAACACACTCTGTGCAAAACATACACACTTACATTCAAGAACTTCTCCTTAGCCTGTAACTTGTGTGGGGGGAGGGGGGGAATACCCTTCCATTATAACTCATGGAGAACTGTTCCCAAATACATAACAGAAGTAGTAGAATTTAAAAAGAGAACATAGCATAGCACAAGTTTACACACAAAACATATTCCCAACAAACACCCAAGATTTCCAGTAGAAATAGCAGTAATCAATCTACAGAACCACATTTGTAGAACCTCATAACCTATCTTGTCCCCATTTTTGAATTTAGGATTCGGGTGGACCAAGAGGTCCATAAGAAGAAACCCACTCCCATTTCAATCCTTCAAACCTCTAGCCTCACAAATGGCCCCTAAATGATGCTGATGAAATTTGGAAAAACGGTCACATTTTAGCAGTGAAATGTTGGATTAGGAGATTTGGAGCGGGGTTAGTGATCTCCCAGTGACATTTCCAAATTGAAATTTCAACCTTAACTTCCATCCCAACACCCTTGTTTCTTCTGATGTTATTAGATGCAGATCCTGCCTGATTTGAAGATTTATCTCAGGGATGGACCAAGTACCAACCTTGATTTTCCAGGTAAAATAGCTAAATCCACAAATTATTCTACTCATGTGTAGCTGGTTGTAACGGGGCAGGCAGTTTTTTTTAAAAAAAATGACTTAGTCTAATATACAATCACACGTTCTTAATTTGCTGCCTCTCTAGATAAAAGGACCAGGTGATAGGAAACTGTCTTCTTGAGAGCTTGCCAAGGAGAGCTGGTTAGAAGGCTAAACTCGACAGAAGGTTATTTGATATTTTTGTAAGGTCCCCCTCCTCCCTCGAGCTGTTTATAAATACATTGTCACTTTACTAAATCCTACAATTTTATGTAAATTAAATTACAGGTTTGCCTTGCTGGAAATATCTCAATGAACTCAACATTTTAAATAGGGCACAGCTAATCTGATCTGTGAACATGTCTTTGAAGGGGAGGAAAGGGGAGAAGAGATTTATATGCATTGCCTCTAATTTGTTTTAAATGTTTAAAGAACTCTGCAGCAATCATTTCCAATCAGTGAGAAAGCTTTCCTTTTTTTTTTTTTTTAGTCCTTTAGCCAAGTAGGGAAGTGAAGATAGAAAGGCACAATTTGGCAAATCAATTTAATTTGGTGAGATGGCATATATACAATGGTGCTCATTATTATGAATGTTGGGTCTATCTTTTAAATGAACTGACTCAATTTGAAACACTGGGAGTACACCTATTCATCTGAAATGAAGATGATCCATAATTTAAAATGAAGGACATTCTGCAGAAGATTAAACAGAAACTAAGTAAATAATCTGGTCCCCTTATTGTTACTTTCACTTTATTTAAATCATCTTTCATTTTAAAAATTGATTGCTGGACAAGCTGGGTTGTGCGTGCAAATGGTCTCATTTTCATGTAAATACATGGTAAGAATAAAAATGCTATACACAGTTTGCAGACAGGACTAGGGATTGACATGATAGCAATGTGCCAAATATCTAAGAAGCTGCCACAAAGAAGAAGGGATTAACCTATTCCCCAAAGCACCTGAAGGCAGGACAAGAAGCAATGGATGGAAACTAATCAAGGAGAGAAGCAACCTAGAACTAAGGAGAAATTTCCTAACAGTGAGGACAATTAATCAATAGGATGATTTGCATCTAGAATGAACTTGTGGATGTTCCAACACTGGAGTTTTTTAAAGAAGAGATTGAACCACCATTTGTCTGACATGGTATAGGGTTTCCTGCTTCAGCAGGGGATTGGACTAGAAGACCTCTGAAGTGCCTTCCTATACTGTTATTCCATTATTCAAATCTGATGCAAAGTTGAACATACCACTAAAAGAAGCTGTGCTTGACAAGGTAGCATGGAGAGCACTTGCCAAATTGCCAAGAGTTCAACATAACTAAATGGTTAAAACAACAATACGGAAAGCATAGAAAGCTGGGTGCAAAATGCATCCTTTAGGGAAATTGTAGAAAGAGATAAAGGCTTAAAGTTGAGTTAAACGGGACTAAATGAAGATGTCAGTTTTGCTGGCAAAATAATTTACCACTCTCTTGGGATATTTGACACCTTAGCCTAGCTTGCAATTTTATAGCAATAGCACTTACACTTACATACCGCTTTACAGTACTCTATAGACCTCTCTAAGCGGTTTACAGAGTCAGCATATTGCCCCTAACAATCTGGGTCCTCATTTTACCGACTCTGGAAGGCTGAATCAACCTTGAGCCTGATGAGATTTGAACTGCCAAATTGCAGGCAGCCGGCAGGCAGCAGAAGTAGCCTGCAGTACTGCACTCTAACCATTGGGCCACCAGGGCTCATTTTATGATTGTTTGTTTGATATAAAAATAATGCAGTATGCTGATTTTATTTTGCTTGCAGACCAGCAGAAATCTAATGACATTAGAATTAAAAATTATAATAATTTGGAAGGATAAAATGGTAATTACTATGCTTGTATCTACTTGCAAAAAAAGATCAGAAGTCACTTTTTTTAGATATCTTTCTTTTCATATCTTTTATTATTTTCATTTTGTCTTTTATTCTTTCATATTTCTTTTTTTCCACTTTTCCTTTTTTGTTTTTGTAGTTGTTAAAACCTTATGTAACATTTTCTTTGAATAAAAATATTTTAAAAATAAAAGATAAATATTTTTTTTAAAAAAATATTGATAGACTAAAGTAAAAATAAAATTATTATCACAAAATTATAAAGCTTGTAGGGTTTGTTTGGCTTCACACTGTATTAGACTCAATATAAATTGGTATAGTTTTACATTCACATAGCATTTTACAAATCCTACCTAGTAGTATTTCTAATGTCCCTTTATAGCATTCAGACTATTGATTGTAAAATTGATTCCATTTTTATAGGTCACTCTCTTCTGGGTTATAATTTTTAAAGTTTGTAATTTTATGTCAATAATTTTATTTTTATCTCATTTTATTCTCTCAGCGTGATTCTTCATTTTTACTTCCACAATTGAAACGAAATAAACAAATAAAACAAACATTAAAATAAGAATTAAACTGTCCAATAGCCAACACCTTCTGGGCAATTTATAATAAAGCACACTAAATAAATACAATCTAAAGTAATAGGCATGCTGAATAAAATGAAAAAAAAATCAAAATGCCCTATAAACTAGGTATGGTAGTCATTCAAAGGCTTAGAATTAAAAGCATGCAATTAAAAACATATTTACCTGGTGCCAAAATATGTTAAGATGGATGCAGTGGTGAAATCCAATTTTTTTTACTACTGGTTCTGTGGGCATGGCTTAATAGGCATGGTGTGGCTTAGTAGGCATGGCTTGGTGGGTGTGGCAGGGGAAGGATACTGCAAAATCTGCATTCCCACCCCACTCCAGGGGAAGGATACTGCAAAATCTGCATTCCCACCCCACTCCAGGGGAAGGATATTGCAAAATCTCCATTCCCACCCCACTCTGGGGCCAGCCAGAGGTGATATTTGCCGGTTCTCTGAACTACTCAAAATTTCCGCTACTCGTTCTCCAGAACTTGTCAGAACCTGCTGGATTTCACCCCTGGATGGATGCCTGTTGAGGTTTTCTGGGGAAGGCATTTCCTAAATGGGGTGCCAGCACAGAAAAATCTCTCCCTCTTATTCTTATCCACCTCATTTCTTTTGATGGGTTGGCCTCATTAGAAGGTCTAAAAGTCCAGGTAGGTACAAATTGGAGGAGGTGTTCCTTCAGGTAACTTGAGGGCATTCTGGTAACTTGAGTTGGCTGCCAACACAGAAATAGCTCTTCTTGTAGAGGTTCACCTGATCTCTCTTAGTGATGAGGCCTGGAAGTGGGCTTTAGTTAATGTTCTTTAAGTCCAGGCAGATACATATGAGAGGAGTTACTCAGCGTTTGATGAACTTCTACTCAGAACTAACCAGCTCCAATTCTGGCTTATGAAATCAAGCAAGCTCAGATAGCATTGCCACCTAAGTTGGACAAAAGGGACATATGAAAAGAAGATCTGGATGGCTTTTTTGTTTGTTTGCTTTTTTTTCTTAATAAAGACATTATAGAATTCTCTGGAAATCTAACCGAGCTTAGAATTAAATCAGATTGTAGGCATGTAAAACTGAACCATGCTGACATGGAATGGAATGGAATGGAATGGAATGGAATGGAATAGAATAGAATAGAATAGAATAGAATAGAATAGAATAGAATAGAATAGAATAGAATAGAATAGAATAGAATAGAATAACAGAGTTGGAAGGGACTTTGGAGGTCTTCTAGTCCAACCCCCTGCTTAGGCAGGAAATCCTATACCAATTCAGATAAATGGTTGTCCAATTTCTTCTTAAAAACTTCCAGTGTTGGAGCATTCACAACTTCTGGAGGCAAGTTGTTCCATGGATTAATTGTTCTGTTAGGAAATTTCTCCTTAGTTCTAAGTTGCTTCTCTCCTTGATTAGTTTCCACCCATTGCTTCTTGTCCTGCCCTCAGGTGCTTTGAAGAATAGTTTGACTCCCACTTCTTTGTGGCAGCCCCTGAGATATTGGAACACTGCTATCATGTCTCCCCTAGTCCTTTTTTTCATTAAACTAGACATACCCAGTTCCTGCAATCGTACTTCATATGTTTTAGCCTCCAGTCCCCTAATCATCTTTGTTGCTCTTCTCTGCACTCTTTCTAGAGTCTCCACATCATTTTACATCGTGGCGACCAAAACTGAATGTAGTATTCCAAGTGTGGCCTCATTCATCCTTCCTTGGCATAAACATTGTTGAATTCCCAATAAAGCTACTATGGATTGTTTCAGACATTTGTCAAAATTAAAGGCTATATATATCCACATCTGCATACCTGAAGCAACTTTTTTTTTAAAGTTGATTATGATAACGAAAGCTGCTAAAATTATCTTTCTTACAGTAAGTTGTTTATTTACATTAATGGATGTGACTACAAGAAGCCATGTAATGTAATTTTCTACAACTCATCTGTGAAAATACAATCAGATTTTTCAACCTTATAATTAGGGAAAAACCTGCTAGGAATAAATTTGGTGCATCTTTAAATTAACATACCAATAAATGACTGTTCATCACAATTTTCAAAATCTGCATGTCTAGGAGTCCTTTAAAAAGATGAGAAAAGAAGTCTTGCTATTTTGTGTTTTCTGTCTGGAAACTTAATACCAATAAGAGCCTTGGTGGTGAGCAGACTAAAGTGATGTTAAGTAGCACCAGCTGCCTGCAATTACTGCAAGTTCAAATCTCACCAGGCTCAAGGTTGACTCAGCCTTCCATCCTTCCGAGGTAGGTAAAATGAGGACCCGGATTGTGGGGGCAATAAGCTGACTTTGTATAAAAAAAGAACACTGCTTGGGGGGGCCAAAAGCCCTACTAAGCAGGTATATACAAAAGTATGAAGGCTATTGCTTAACGCATTGTAAGCCGCCCTGAGTCTCCGGAGAAGGGCGGCATGCAAATCGAACCAATAAATAAATAAATAATAAGTAAATACTACAGTGAGAAGTTAAAATATTTCAAAATAGTGAAAATGTGTATTTTGTCTAAAAGTAAAATTAAGCTGTGTTTTGAAGCAAGATGATAATTAACATTATTTTGACTTTCAAAACTTTATATTTCAGATGCTGTAAAAGAAAATAAAAAAGAGTCAAATTCACATTGGCAATTTAGAATTGCAATGTAGGTGCCAGTGTGATGTGATTCAGGAATTGTCTCAATAACAAAGGTTAGCTGTAGCAAGAATTGATTTCAGAAATTTAGCAGGACCAAAGATAGATTTTTAGATATTCTCTTTTTACTATTCACTTCAACATCGCATAACCTAGCAGCCAGGGAAAGGGGGAGAGGGAATTCTCAGAGAATAAAACAGTCAGTGAAATATGTATCATCGTTTTTTTTTTTTATTTATTTTGCTGGATAATTTCACACATTGCATTGATCATGTTATGCAACTAATAGGTTTGGGATGTACCTCTCAAAAGATAAAGAGTGTTGCTCCCAAATGGAACTATATCTTCCATCTGCAGATATGCAACTACAGGTAGTCCTCAATTTACAACAGCTCATTTAATGACCGTTCAAAGTTACAACATCCCTGAAAAAAGAAGACTTATGATCGTTTTTTGCACTTTATGACCATTGTGGCATCTCCATGGTGATTTACATTTGGATGCTTGACAAATGACTCACATTTATGACAGTCTCAGTATCCCGGGGTCATATGACCTTCTGACAAGCGAAGTCAATGGGGAAACCAGATTCACTTAACAATTGTGGCAAGAAAAGTTATAAAATAGGACAAGGCTCACTTAACAAATTTCTAACTTAACAACATAAATGTTGGGCTCAATTGTGGTCATAAGTTGAGGACTACCTGTACACTGATCTGCACCATTACCTGGAGGAGTGTTCATATCTTGGCTGAATTTTGATGATAAGAACTCAACTGAAGAAGTTGGCATGATGTGATTAAGTGTCATTCATCCGGGTAATGGGGTATTACCGTGACGCTTGCCAGTTCATGCCATGCCCTTTCCTCCCAGTTCCTTTGTGTAGTGATGATCTAGGTCTTGGGGTTTAGTGATACTAATCAGGAAGAAAACTTTGTGTGTTTGTTTATGTTTAAGTTTATTATATTTGTATACCACCCTTCTCCTGAAGGACTCAGGGCGGTGAACAGCCAGCAGATAAAATACAAAAAATACAAAATTTAAAACAGTATTAAAATCCAATTAAATTAATTTGGCCCACAGTTAAAACACCCCTATATTAAAACCCATAATTTAACAATTTAAAATTAAAACAATTTTAAAAAGTTAGGTCAGGTCAGCCCGGCTTGATGAAACAGAAACGTCTTTAGGGTACGGCGGAGAGTGCGCAGATCCGGGATCCGCCGTATCTCTGGGGGCAGCTCGTTTCAGTGTGCCCCTAGTTCAAGACACCTTCCCTAGATCCTAAAGTATTTAATATTTTACCCATCAGACTGTAACCTTCCATTCTAGGAGAAACTTATTGTTGTGGATTCAGCTACTGAACATTCCAGAGGAAATGGGTTATCTAGACCCCTATAATTAAGGTTTATACCCAGACAATAAACTGGCAACTTGATGGGTGAGATGGGTAACACACCTCTCTTGGTCCTTCTAGAAATCTTGGCATACCATCAACCATGTATCTTCCAGGACTCTTTGTGGGACCCAATATTCCATTTGGGAACAGCATTCTGCATTCATTCTATTTGTACTCTTCTGGTGGGAGAAAAGTTGGCCTACTTCCAGAGTCCTACAGGAGAAGATTGTCTTCCATCTCCTGTACAACCCCCATATGAAGAATTCATTTGGTGGTATAGCATATGGTACCATTATAAAAGGATCTTGGAAGTCTTCTAATCCTAAAGTATGTAGATATTCTCAGTCATCCAGGTCATGGTTGTCCCAAAGGTGCTTTTTCAGGAGGCAACTGGACTTTCTCGTTTTTTCTTTAAAGGTGTTTCACTTCTCATCCAAGTAGTTTCTTCAGCTCTGACAGGATAATGGGGAATGGAAGGGTCTTCTAATCCTACTGAGGGCAGGAATCTTCAGACAATCCCAGAAAATTAGCTATCCAATATTTGAGAACCTCCACTGATGTACCCATAACTCCAGGAGGTAAGCTGTTCTACTATTTAATAGTTTCCACAGTCAAGAAGTTGCCTCTTATTTCATGATTATGGGTTCCATGCATTGATTCTTGTCCTATCTTCAAGCATCTTTCTATTTATATATTGTTTTTGTATTCCTATGCCTTCAATTCATTGTTGACTCCTGGAGGCTGCCCATAAAAGCCCTTGCTCTTTTCTTGACAAGAGTTTGGAAGTGGTTTGCCATTGACTTCTGAGAGCTTAGAGACAGTGACTAGTCCAAAGCCATACAGCTGGATTCAAGTCTAAGGACTAGAATACACAGTCACCAAGTTTCTAGCCTGGGGGGTTTTCCGGAAGCGACACGGCATGACTGGTTGGGAAAATACCAGGCTCCGATGAGCCTGGCGAAACCCAGCCAGACGAACCATCGCCAGGGAGTCTTCAGACTGGATCTGTCCTGTAGGGACAGTGAAGAAGGAGAGGCAGCTCGGCAGCTAAAGAGGAACAGGCAAGTTCCTTGGAAAGCCCGAGAAAAGCTCTTCGATCCGGCGATGGGGGCGGCGATCAGTGTGAATCGCCATGAAGCCGGAGCATCCGGAATAAGCGTTGTGCAGGAGTGAAGATTTGGACAGAGTACTGGTACTGGGTGAGTGATTGGCCAACTCACAGGTAATAAAAGAAAATTTGGAAAATTTTAGAGTTACCCCGGTGTAGAAATAGCGGCTAAATAGCGACGGGGGAGACAATGGACAGAAACTATGGAAGTGACAAGCGCTCTATAGGAAAGCCCAACTAAAGATTTAAAATTGAATGTGAATGAAAATGTAAAGTTGGAATTTGGACCAAGTTTCTAGCCTTGTGCCTTCACTACCACACCAAGTTTCTATGTTCAGGCACTACAGGGAGTAAATCCACGCCCACTTTCCTTTTTTTTTTAATTTGATTTATATGCCGCCCTTCTCCGGAGACTCAGGGCAGCTTACAAAGCGTTAAGCAATAGCCTTCATACTTTTGTATATTTATACAAAGTCAGCTTATTGCCCCCACAAACTGGGTCTTCATTTTACCTACCTTAGAAAGGATGGAAGGCTGAGTCAACCTTGAGCCTGGTGAGATTCGAACTTACAGTAATTGCAGACAGCTGGTGTTAATCACAATGCTTTTAGTCTGTTGAGCCACCAGGCCCTTTCCTTGGTAGCTCTTCACATGTTGGAAAACATGGTTCTCCATCATCCACTCTTTAAGATAACCTACTCTTCTTTTGACCATTGTTCTTGACATTTTTCCAAAATGCAGTGGCCTTGTTTTTGAAGGATGCTTATTATGATGATCACATAACATCTATTTTGCAGGCCCTGCATTGGTAACCACTAAGCTTCTGAATGCAATTCTAAATGCTTGACTTATAATGTCTACTGTCAGGTTTCGTTGCTATCTTAAATAAACTTCATTTTCAAACGCAAAGTCTCTAATGAATCTTTTTTTTTATTTTAAGAATAGAGAACGACATTTCTGAACTCTTTTGCAGCCAAACTGGCCCCTCCTTCCAACACCCTCCCCTTCTGCTCTCCAACCCCAATGTCCCATTGGCCATCATGCAGATCCATCTCTTCATCCCAGCACGTTCTTTCACAGGAATTTGCCCCCCTCCCTCCATCACCCAGGTAACACTATCTGCTGTATGCAGAAAACTAGGTAAAAGTTCATCTCAGCAATAAATCAACACTTCTTCTCTTTCATTCATTCCAATCATGTCAGCGCTGGAAAAGAGCCTAATTTGGAACGCTGACATCTACATTGCTTGGCACTTTGGTACCTATAGGACTATATACACCAACCAGAGTCAACTCATCCAAGGAAGACTTTCCGAGAAATGCTGCTCATGGTATTCCACTTTCATGATGTGAGAAAGGCTGACACAAGAAGGTGAAGCTTATCTATTAAGACATCAGTGCTCTGGAATATCCTGCAGGCAAAATTTGGCCTCTTTCAGCACTGAAGAGAAGTTACTAAAGATGAACTTTGTTGAATGATTCTTCACTATTAGCTTTATTATATTTATTCATTTATACTTGCTATTTTATTTGGTTTATTAGGGTATATTGTTTGAGGATATTATTTGGGATTATGGATTAAATTTCTTATTTCTTATCAAGAAAATTTTACTCTTTTTTTAAAAAAATATAACTTTAAGCTTAAGGAATCTGGAATAATTGTGGTATGCAGATGTTGCTGTTATTATTATTGTTTTTTTGTTGCACACTCAGCCAGATGTTCAGACTGGATTGGGTATTTTTTTCCACCTACTGAATCCTTCCCAAGAACCTGAGACAGGCAGATGTTGTCGTTTGATGAGTTAAAGGTATCATCACAGGATGTAAGCTGTTCCAAAGTTGCTTTTTGCAATTGATTGATGGTGAATTTGTCAATACCATTTATTATAGTTTCTTGCACAGTCAGCCAGATGTTCAGATTGCAATTATTATTGGTATTAATAGGAATTAAATCAATGGCCAATTTATATTTGATAATTCAAAGGATAGCATCAGAGATTCATCCATCAACACACTCTGTATTTAGTCTTTTGACAGAACAATATACTGACATTTTTATAAACAATTTGGGCTGAGTCATTCTATTAACAATGGTCTTTGAAATCCAGGTGAGAATTTTAAGAGGGCTGACAAACATGAATCTACTCTTCCTATGAGCACTTAGAGGCTCAACTGGACGTTCCCCCCCCTTTTTTTTTAGCAAAACTCTAATAACAGATAATACCCAATTTCTCAGAAATTACATAATGAAGAATAAGTGCAGCTACATAAGTGATGCTCAGAATAAACACATCAGCTTTTCATCCAAGCTTCATGAAAAGGTCTGCACTCGTCTTTGTCCACAGACTTTTGACAAAAGAGAAACTTTCATACATTTAACTTTAGGCACACACTTCAGTATGTGTGAAGTAATTGAACAAAATGCACCCAACATTTTCCTCCTTTTCCCCCCCTATGGTCTAGACACTCTGAACTACTTAGTTCATTGTCATTCTATTTTTACATTACTTCAGACGTCCTCTTTCATTCTGACATCTCTTCCCAAAGCACTTAAGAAGTGTCAAAATGTCTGCACACTTTTTGGCTAAGTAATGGTACATTATAGATTTTCTGAGGTCACTGACAAACTCAGAGAAAACTTTCTAAACCAAGATGTACAGTTTGGCTCCAAGCCCATCCGTTCACAAGATTAGGATTATTGGAGAGACTCATTTGGAAGTGGGTGAAGGTTACTGAAAGAATTTTAAACTAGGACAGGCTTGTAAGATATGTCGAGCTGCCTTTCAATTTATATGATTTAGTTTCCCCTGGCCTGGACATGCTTTTTAAATGGTATGAAGATTTTCTGAAAGTTTGAATGGGGGGCAGAATTTATAGGTCCATATGACTCCACAAACCCTCTTTTTAAGCCCTAGTGTTTTTTAGACCTGCATTGTTATAACAATATATATATATATTGTTTTACATATGTAAAAAGTTAAAATCTCGGGTGTTTTCCCACGTCATTAAAAGTCTGTTAGTTAAAATGCTTAAAATCTATAACAATATAGCTTCTGACATTTTGAGATGGGAAATGGATGAAAACAGTCATGAGGAGGGCTGACATGACACACTTCAAAACCAAAGCATCTCTTCAAAATCTCTTTCCCCAAATCCAGCCATACTTATTGATCTGATTTGGCCTTGTTTACTTTATGGTCCTCAGCTCTCCACAAACAAACCTTGGCAATCAAAACTCATTGGCTACCAGTCCCTACTTTATTCTAGGCTGACTGCTGACAATCTGTGTATTCCTATGGCTACAGTTCCTTCCCAGCCTGCCACCCCTCACAAATATCTCCCAGAATTGCTTCCTAATTTACATGCCCATGAAGATTCTCAGTCATCCAGGTCAGAACTGAGGAAGCTTCTTCTTTTTTTCCCCCTTTAATTTATATGCCACCCTTATCCGGAGACTCAGGGCAGCTTACAATGCGTTAAGCAATAGCCTTCATACTTTTGTATATTTATACAAAGTCAGCTTATTGCCCCCCACAATCTGGGTCCTCATTTTACCTACCTTTGAAAGGATGGAAGGCTGAGTTAACCTTGAGCCTGGTGGGATTTGAATTTGCAGTAATTGCAAGCAGCAGATGTTAATAACAGTGCATTAGTCCACTGTGCTACCAAGGCTCTTTTCTTGGATGAGAAGCAAAATGTCTTGAAAGAAAAACAAGAAAGTCTAATTCCTAATTTACAATTTTAATATTACAGAAGGGGCAAATTGATCTGCAGATGGAAACCATCCTATAAAATATATTTAATTAAACATTTAATTTAGATTTTGATCTGGCTTCACCTATAGCTTCCATCTAATATAAGCCCCAGCATGGCAAGGGTGTCCTTGTTTTTTAGGTCCTTGCTTCAGGGTGGAAGGAAGGAAGATCATGAGAAAAAAATACATGAACTGGGAAGGAAGGGAGCTGATTAGATTTTCTATATAGCAATAGCACTTAGATTTATATACCGCTTCACAGCGCTTTAGAGCCCTCTCTAAGCAGTTGACAGAGTCAGCATCTCGCCCCCAACAATCTACACTACCACTATCACTTGTTTTCCATATATGTTCTATGCAGCTATCTGATCCATCACCCAAATTCATGCTAAAATAACTCTTGTCCCATGAACAAGATTTAAATGGGATTTTTTGTGTTCAGTTCTTGGAGACTGCCTTGACATGTCCCTGCAGCTTTCTTGGTAAGGCTTTTCAGATGGGGTTTGCCATCACCTACTTCTTAGAGGGCTCAGAAAAACTGCCTAGGTAACCCCAGCTGGCTTCATGACCAAGGCTGGATTAGAATTTACACTCTCCCATTTTCTAGCCTGGTGTCTTAACTACCACATCAAACTGGCTCTCTAATTTGGAATGCACCTCTCTAAATGGCTTCCAGATAAACAGAGATAGACCAAGTAGAACATTCAGTAGAACATAGAAGGGATCTTGGAAGTCCTCTAGTCCAAACCAGAGGTGGGTTCTACATTTTTTTACTCCTGGTTCTGTGGGCGTGGCTTATTTTGTGGGCGTGGCTTGATGGTCATGTGACAATTATTTAGGATTTAGCAGAGGTACTGGTCTACCAGGCTTTTGACTGCTTGCAGAGCTGTATGGATCTACCCATTTATTTTTTGCAGGCACTGGTCTACCCATTTCTTTTTATTTATTTTATTTATTTATTTATTTTATTTCTATACTGCCCTTCTCCCGAAGGACTCAGGGCGGTGTACAGCCTGATTAAAAGCACAAAGACAATTTAAAAATAGTTAAAATTATTAAATATTTGGCTCAATTATAAAACCCCCAAATTTAAAATCCCATATTTAAAACCAATTAAAATCTTTACATTGATAGCCCGGCTTGGCGGAACAACAAGGTATTTTTGTAGGCACTGATCTACTCATGTATTTTTGCAGGCACCAGTCTACTCATTTGTTTTCTTTTAACACTGATCAGCTGTCGGGCGGCCCTTTGAAGCCCCGCGGCAAGAGTTTAAACAGTTTTTTTTCCCTCTAGCCATCAGCTGGGACTCAGGAGGCAGCAATAGATTGGGGGTGGGGCCAAATAAAAGGTAAGAATAACATGGGGGTGGGGGATGGGGTGGGCAGAACCGGTTCGGTGACATCATATCGTCACCGCTACCATCTCGGGGGAACCGGGCCGAACCGGGAGGAACCCACCACTGGTCCAAACTCTTCTTGAACAGGAGACCCTATACCATTTCAGAAAAATTGTTGTTCAGTCTCTTTTTTGAAAACCTCCAGGGATGGAGCACCTCTGGAGGTAAGCCCTTCCACTGATTGTTTTGTAACTGGTCAGGAAAAAATTCCTTAATTCCAGGCTGGATCTCTCTTTACCAATCTTTCTCCCATTATTGTTCTGCTATTCTCTGTGACAGTCCCATAAATATTGGAAGACTGCTATCATGTCACTCCTAGTCCTTCTCTTTATTAGACTAGACATACCTAGTTCCCACAACCATTCATCATAGGATTTAGCCTCCAGACCCCTTATCTTCTTTGTTGTTATTCTCCTCAACATATATTTTATAACATGGTAGCCAGAAGTGGACATAGTACTCCAAGTGTGGCCTTACCAGTTTTATTTAAGTAGACAACGAACTAATCAGAAATTGTGTACAAGGTGCTAAAAGTGTCTACCAAAGATATAGTTAACTCCTTTAAGTTCAATTGACTATTGATCTTGCCTGGAAGACAAATCAGCTCCATATGAGGTTCAGCCAGAGAACAAAATATCACAGTGATCATCAATTAGGGTTAAACACAATCTTAAATTACATTGGCTCCAAAAGAACATTAGACAAAGAAATACTGGTTTTTTTATATCCTCTATTTATTTATTTTTTTGCCAAGAATGATTTCCATGGCTTCCCTGAAAAACAGTGATGCTATTACTGCAAACGTTGAGAAATATCTATTGAGAATGGCAAATAAATAAATAAATAAATAAATAAAAAAATTAAAAAGATCTATTTTCTTATATGATCCACAAACCTGAGAATGAAGTGATTGTTTACAGTTCTGTGTTCAGGAATAGAAAAATCACTGTATCAAATTATAGGAAAACTTTAAAACTTCCATCCTTCCTATTAGCTATCTCCTCCCACTTATGGCTTTAACCTTGTTGCTTGTACCTCTACGATTTATATTGTTTTATTTGTTTCATAGTATGATTTGATTGCTTATTTAATAACCTATGTCTATGTGTTGTATCTTAGGATTCTTGATGAAAGTATTTTCTTTCTTTTATGTACACCAAGAGCATAGCACCAAAGACAAATTCCTTGTGACTCCAATCACATTTGGCCAATAAAGAATTTTATAAATTCTATCTAAAACTACTGAATTATGAATTCTGTCCTTTCATTATGTGTTGGGGGTGAGAAGAAAAGAAATGAAAGCAATATAAACAATACGTAGATCATAAAAATATCTTAATCTCATAAATGGGAATGAAGAAACTTTGTAGATATCTTTTCAACATTTTAAAGGATTCAGACATCCTCACAGGTGAGGAGAAAGGTCTATTGGAAAATTATTCTTGTTTTATTTAATTGTTTGTTGGGGTTTTTTTTTGGAGGGATGACGGCAGAGCAGGAAAAGGTTATTTCCAAAAGATACACAAACTTTCACCTCTATAGGTGTTCTTCATGTACAGAGGTGTAGCACGAGAAAATAAAATCAGTTTAAGAGAAGGAATATGTGTAATTCATTTTCAATGAATTCAAGGTCTCCTCCCTTCCTCTCCTTTAATTTAAAATAAACTCTCATTCTCCAGGCACGAATATAGGACTTTTCACACTGAACTTTGTTGGTTATAGAAAAATCTGATGATTGAAATTTGGTCATCTAAAGCAGGGATCACCAACCTGCCGGACCTCAGGGACCACTAAATTCATAATTTTAAATTCCGCGGAACACTAATATGATCTGTCTAATGACTGCGTGGGTTGGCGTGGCTAGGTGGTTATGTGACTGGGTGGGTGTGGCCAACTTGATGTCACTCACATTGAGGGGTGTCTCGCCAGCCTCTACTCGCCCCTCCCCTCCCAGCCCCTCCTCACCTGCCCGCCTAGACTCCTTAGGTGAGCCAGTTCCAGGCCATGAGGCAGTCCCACTGGAACAAGGCCCTCCGGCTCTTCGCCACCAGCGGTGCTTCCCTCCAGCCTTCGCCAAAGCCCCACACCAGGAGGCTGAAACAGACCCCAAGTTGGAATTTCTGCCCCCTCTGACCCACACAAAAAGACCCTGAAGGGGGAGACTCTCTGCAGAAACACAAACGTTCATTGCACATATACAGCCCAGGGGCCATAGTTTGAGGACCCTTGATTTAGTGCAATATAAAAAATGCAAATAATGTTTCTGCGGACCACCAAAATTTTCTCACGGATTACCAGTGGTTCACGGATCATCAGTTGGTGACCGCTGATCTAAAGGACCAGCCTACCCAGGTTCACCAGTTTTTGAATGACAGCCTTCTTTGAATTTGGAATCATGTTCCATTTTGGCTTCCCATGAATCGTTAGGCTAGGTCAGGGGTCTGCAACCTTAAATACTCAAAGAGCCATTTGGACCTGTTTCCCACAGAAAAGAAAACACCGGGAGCTACAAAACCTGAGTGGGCGTGGCCAACTCAATGTCACTCACTTCCACCAGTCACATGATTCCCCCCCCAGCCACGCGTACCCAGCCGGTCATTAGGGCAAAGAACCACTTGTTAAAAAACACCAGGAATCACAAAATCCTTTTGACATCTCTCTCTCTCCCCTCCCTCCCTCCCTCCCCACTCTCACTCTTGTCTCTCTATGTCTCTCTTTCTCCCCCTCTCTCTGTATCTCTGACCTGGCCGCTTCTCCATCCCCCGCCGTCTCCCTTCTCAGGCTAGGTGAGGAGTGACTGGGAGGGGAGGGCGAGGGGCAGGCCCAGCCAGTGGTGAGATCACCTGACAGGGAGCCACAGCAGCGGGCCCAAAGAGCTGCATGCGGCTCCAGAGCCGCAGGTTGCTGACCTCTGGGCTAGGTTATATTCAGTAGCTATCAGTGGTGATGACCTACAGCTTAAAAGCAAAATACGTGGGTCATTCGGCCTAAAGATTTTCTTTGCAAAACTACACAGTGAATTATTTAAAAATGGGCTGAAATTTGCTCAAAATGGTTGTCGCATGGCTTGTAATGTTTTATGGAATAGAGGCTATCACCTCCGTGTCATTCCAAGTTGCTTTTGTTCATGAACTTCTTGCTAGTCAGCTGAAATGGTCTTCTGATCCCTGATGAACCATTCAGCTTTTTATTAACTGAATTCATCTAGGTTATTTTTGTCTAAAATTCCAAACATTAACGACTGTCTTTATAAAAAAACAAAAACAAAAAACACCTCAACAAATTCACAATATTCATCCTATTCAAAAAAGATCTAACAAATTATTCTGAAATCTGTCTGAAGCAACACCACCCATAAATCACATTTCCCTTGAGGTGAAGTGAGCAACACATTTGACCAGAATGTTCTCGTAGTTAGGAGAGCTGTGCAGAAAAACAGTGTTTACACAGAACAGATGGTCTTGGATAGTCCATGCTCAAACTGAAATGTGCATCTTTATGACATTTGGGATCATTTATGGAATGAAACGAGGCTATTTGTCAGGTATGCCTCCTTTCACAACTCAAGAAAGGAAAACCTCCGACTCCATTTTCATAGAGAAAGGTACTTTTACTGAGTATGAACTGAATGCAACCAAAGAAAAGCAAGGTCTGAGGCAATAGGCGCGAAAATGAGATATAGAAAGCATCCTTAAAACCCTCCCCCCAAGGGTCCAGTCAGAATTATCCAATCCACATCCCCCCAAGGTGTCATGTGGGACGCAGCTTCAGATGGCTCCATCCTTCTGGTATGCCAGGATGGTTGACCTTGACTGGTTATCAGCTGCAGAGAAAGCGCTGAGGAAAACTTTCTCCAATTCACTCCCTGTTACGAGACATCTCCACCAGCTCGCTTCCCCCCTCCCAACTACCCAGACAGCTCCCCAATCCCCCCGTTACAATGGCAGCCGAAGCAAGCAAGCAATATAGAGGCGGAGGCTGACATTGTTTTTATTCCAGAAATAAGCCAAAATGTTGTAATTCAAAACAGAAGAGTTCAAAATGAAACAATAGTAGGAATTTCCTAACTTCACCCTAATACAGGTAGTCCTTGACTTACAACTGTTCATTTAGTGGCCATTCAAAGTTACAATAGCACTGAAAAAAATGACTTATGACCATTTTTCACACTTATGACCACTACAGCATCCTCATGGTCAGGTGATCAAAATTCAGATTCTTGGCAAATGGTTCATACTTATGACCGTTACTGTGTCATACAACCTTTGGACAAGCAAAATCAATGGGGAAGCCAGATTCACTTAAGAACTGTGATACTACTTTATCAATTTCAGAGATTCACTTAACAACTGCAGCAAAGTTGTAAAATGGGGCAAAACTCACTTAACAAATGTCTCATTTAACAACAGAAATTTGTGGTCGTAAGTGGAGAACAACTTGTACAACCAAGTCTATGTCCCCTAAAGACTGGAATGTATAATTTATGCTTTGGACATGCAAAAGAAAAAGAAATGAACTCACAGAAATGAACAAAATGACCATGGAGTTAAAAGAGAAGAATCAGATTATTATAAAGTTTGGAATAGAATATATAAGTGGCTAGAGAAGTAAAGCCAAAACAAGAAATAGGAGTTTTAAATTAGTATTGATTAAATATTAACCAAAGTTACCAATTATTATTAAATTTAAATTACTGATTATAATGCAAGTATAGAGTAACTAGTATTGTTATAATTGTTATCATTATAGTTGTTATAACCAATAGGAAGGCAATGTAGAAGAGCGAATTATAAAAACAGAACATATATGCTGATATAAAAGGCTGTAAAACTACTCTACATTGTTTTGTATGTCTTGTTTTTTATTGTTTTTTCTGTTTTTGTTGTTGTTTGTTTTTTAAAGGTGAAAATTGTTTAATAAAAACTATTTTAAAAAAGAAAAGAAAAAGAAATGAGCTCTAAGCAAAATACCTGAGTAATAACAATTGATTTGCATGCTAACTTTTCGTATTATGGTCTAATTTACAAGCGATTAGATAGTACACAGTACACCCACAAAGCGCGACTCCCACTATCTAGCTGGGCAGAAATTCCCTCTCTTGATATCATACAATACATTTGATTGATTAATCAATTGGCCATATCAAAGTTTGAGTATCAGCCTCAGTAAAATGCAATAAAATGAGATAAGGTAAGGTACAGTGAAGGGACATAAAATAGCTACTGTGAGACAATATAGAACAAAACATAGCAGGCAACAAAATATAAAAGAGTAAGATAAAATAGTATAGGGGAGAGGAGGAAAAGGGGAGGAGGAAGAGGAGAAAAAGATTATATTAAGTTGATTGTATCAAATATAAAAATAATACAAAATGCAAGTGAATACAGAGAAAATAAAACTTTACAATAGCTTGTAACTTCAATCTGATCAAGGTATTTTGTCCTTTCTGAGAAGGTCTTTGAGACGAAGAGTGTATTCTTATTGAGAATATGCAGGTGGATTCCCTGTAATAAATAAGACTGTTTCTCCCAGGTGCCCCAATATTTTTTTAGTTTTTAAATTTATCTTCTGAGAACCCATCCTTTGAAAAACTGTGAAAATAATTGGCCATGGAGCTCCCTGCCTTTTAAAACCCAACTTCCTTTGAAAACAAAGCTGTGAAAATAATTGACAATACCCATCCTAGGCCTAAAATGTTCACACATGTCAAAAAGATACACTATGGGGTTTTTTGTGTGTGGTTTCCCAGACTTAGCTAATATACCATGCCATGTTGTTAAGCAGACAAACAGAGCTCGGTTTTTCTATCCCTCTTCATTTCTCCTCCTCCTCCTTATTTATTTGTTTTGGAATCTTGTTTAAAGTGTTTAAGGTGTTGTGCAATTGAATTTCTTAGGGATGTGCAAGGGTTTTCCAGCTATCTGCAATATCAAATGGGAAACCCCAAAGGTGTTTTTTCAAGAGGCAGCTGGACTTTCTGGTTTTTCTTTGAAGACGTTTCACTTTTCATCCAAAAAGCTTCTTCAGCTTTTCTTCAGAGGTGAAGAAGCTTCTTGGATGAGAAGTGAAACATCTTCAAGGAAAAAACAAAACCCAGTTGGCTTTTGAAAAAGCACCTTTGGGGCAACTCTGACCTGGATGACTGAGAATCTCCATAGACATCGAATGGGAAAGGGAGAAGCATTGTAAGATTAAGCCTTTCATATGCACAGAGGCCTGGATGTCACATTTCTACCTTTTGACTGAAATGAGACTTTTTGCAAACATCAAGTCTCCTTTGGCATGATGCTGTTACATACAGAATTCAGAGTTCAGGCCAGTTCAAAGATATAACAAAAACTGGAGGAAATTCACAGTCATAGCATCAGACATAATCATACTCAGCATGTAGTCACATTTACTTTATTCATCATGTATTTATAAGTTCTCCAACCAATACAGCCTAAGAGTTCTATCTTTAGAGGCTATAAACCTAAATACGAGAATTAATATCATCACGTTAAATCAACCTGCCATCCCAAACAGGAATTCCCCAGATTAGAACTGCAATTCCCAGGGTCAACATAAAAACTTAGAAGATGGACCACTTTATTTTCATTCTGTAAAAACCTGTCCACCTTCCCAAACTCACACCAACACTGATTTTTGTGACACGGAAATAATGAAACAGTTCTGATTTTCTGATAGTTAAAACTTTTTCTGAGAGAACTATTAATCAGTGGAACGACTTGCCTCCAGAAATTGTGAGTGCTCCAATACTGGAGGTTTTTAAGAAGAGATTGGACAACCATTTGTCAGGTATGGTATAGGATCTTCCCGCTTGAGAAGGGGGCTGGACTAGAAGACCTCCAAGGTCTCTTCCTTCTCTGTTATCCTGTTAATGGCACAGTAGAAAGCCTGGTATTCCTTCCTGGAATATAGTCTGGATTTCCAGGAGGAAAGGGCTGCAATTATTATTATTATTATTATTATTATTATTATTATTATTATTATTATTATTATTATTATTATTATTTATATGCCGCCCTTCTCCGGAGACTCAGGGTGGCTTACAATGCGTTAAGCAATAGCCTTCATCCTTTTGTATATTAATACAAAGTCAGCTTATTGCTCCCACAATCTGGGTCCTCATTTCACCTACCTTTGAAAGGATGGAAGGCTGAGTCAAGGACGACTCAGCCTTCCGCATTTAAGAGGGCCAAGAAGATGAGATGGTTTTAAGTGAGTATTATCCAACAAGTTCCACACAAGGCCACAGAGCCATATTTTGACCCATTTTACAGAAGGCCAGGAGAGTGCACAAGAGTGTGAAACTCTATTTCACTGAAGGTCACATCAGGGTTGTACTTTACCTTGTTGGGGGGGGGGCACAGCAGCATGGCCAGCTCGATGTCATTCGTCGAGGCTCCGTTTTCGGCTACGACAGCCTCCTGCAGTGCTCTGCCAGCCTCCTGCAGGGCTCTGTCAGTGAAATGGAGCTCGGGGATGCTGTGCACGGCCTCCCCACATTCTATTTTCACTGGCAGAGGGCTGCATGCAGCCCTCTCAACCTCCGTTTTTCCTGGCAGAGGCACTGCAGGGCAGCCCTTCGCTGTTTCCAGGATGGACCTGCGGGGCCAGATCTAAGCACCCCACAGGCCAGATTGACACCCCTGCTTTAGCAGAAGGGGATCTGTGAAAATTTGGTGATAACATGAAGTTTATTTTTCAAGCAACAGCTCTGAATTATTTTTATTGTCTGCTTTAATCTTCCAGCCTTAAGTGTCTCATATCTTCTTATAGTTTCATTTGTTCATATCCAGCTTTCTCAGCCTGAGCCAACCTGGTAACAACCTTAAAACCAGCTTCTATTGAAGCTTCCTGAGTAGTTCAGCAAAGACTCATTATAGCTTTATGTGTCAATTATCTGTCTCCGAACAATTAGCATTTCCATTTCCTATTCATTCCACTTCAATTTTCTTCACCTTTTTTTCATTAATGTTTAGGCCACAAAATATGCCTTTTGTGCTTAGTAACTGACAACCTTGTACTACGCGTTGCATCATTCATGACTCTTGTTCCCCCAAATGGGCTCTCGTGGCATCTAAGCTCTCTAAAAACCATTATAATTTTTTTACATAATAAAGAGCTTTAAGCATCCTAAAATGAAAGTTAATTTCCCCTTCCCCCAAACTTGACAAGGCATTCACGCTTGGCAAAAATTGGGAGACGTTTTGTAAATGGGAGTTATTTTCCCTGTCCCCACATTTGAGGAATGCCGCTTCTCAACTATTTTCATTTCGCTGTGCAAAGCTCATATTCAAAATATGATAACTTTATCTTTATACTCGAATTGGCCTCTCTGTGTATTTTTGACTTTGGTTTGGTACTCCCAAAAGTGAAAACAATATACAGGTATTCTTTGATTTAAAACAGTTCATTTAATGCCCGTTCCAAGTTATAACAGCACGACCTTCGCAGCATCCCCGTGATCAGGTGATCAAAATGTGGATGCTTGGTAACTGACTCATATTTATGACAGTTGCAGTGTCAAGGACTACCTGTACACACGTGGTCATTTTCTGTGACCTTCTGACAAGCAAAATCAATGGTGAAGCCAGATTCACTTAACGACTAAGTCACTAATTTAACAACTGCAGTGATTCACTTAACAACTGTAGCAATAAGGGTTGTAAAATGGGGCAAAATTCACTTATACACACAGACACATACATAGAGATGTACATATATATAGATGCAAACATACTAAGAAGATAGGATATAAAATCATTAAGTATGACTAATTTGTTGTGCATTTTACTGAGTGAGAAGAGCCAATGGGTACAGTGGTAAAGATGCTGGCTTAACAACCAGGAGACTGTGAGTTCTAGTCCTGCCTTTGGCATGAAAGCTGACCAGTCCCTCTCTCTCTGCCCAACCCACCTCACAGGTTAGTTGTGGGGAAAATAGGAGGAGTGTTGGATATGTTTGCTACCTTGAGTTACTTATAAAAATAATAAAGGCAGTAAATACCTAAATATATAAATGAATGAATGAATACATAAATAAATGCCATTATTTCCCTTAAGAAATACCAACAAGGCTCCATTATGAAATGGCTAGATCAAAATTTATCAATACATTTGATTGAATATGATTAGGATTGAAAAAAGGGGCCTGGTGGCTCAGCAGACTAAAAGCATTGTGATTAACACCAGCTGTCTGCAATTACTGTAAGTTCGAATCTTACCAGGCTCAAGGTTGACTCAGCCTTCCATCCTTTCTAAGGTAGGTAAAATGAGGACTCAGTTTGTGGGGGCAATAAGCTGACTTTGTATAAATATACAAAAGTATGAAGGCTATTGCTTAGCACATTGTAAGCTGCCCTGAGTCTCCGGAGAAGGGCAGCATATAAATCAAATTAAAAAAAAGAGAGAGAGAAAGAGAATGGCTTTGACATCTATTGCATGCATTAAATTCCATAGCAAATCTCAAATTGTTGCTTCATTGTCCTTTTTGTTGCTGTTACCATGCCTAATATGCATACATTTAAGTTGTAACTTATTTATTCTTACTGGATTTACAGACAGGGACCAAAAGAAAAACAAAAAACAAAGCTCTAGGCGGTTCATGGTCCATTTGTTGGAAAATATAGAATACTCACATTATAGAACTGTTAGAAAACATCTTCTGTGAGACATTTATAGATTATGCACATTTAATCCTTCAGTTTACATTCATTTTCCATTTCTCTTGCTTTCTCTCTATATCAATCCACAGAATTATCTCGAGTGTCAGTTTTTGCTTAATACAATAGTACATTCAGAACTCCTGCTGAATTTTCCTCAGATGCGGAAAAACCATCAATCTTATTTTTTCCTGTGCAAATAGAACTGATCATTCTTTGCTAGCTTCTCTGATACTGTCAAGTATGATGAACAATGTATGACATTAATATTATTGCCCGAAGAGGAGAGAGAGAAAAAAAACCCCACTTTTAACTATTTTTCTTCCATTCGTTCTACCAGAAAATCAGAACTATACGCGGACAACGATTTGGCTTACTTGGGAAACAATACATGTGGAATACAGCATTTAGTTCTGGTCGCCACAATATAAAAAAAGATGTTGAGACTC
Source organism: Arizona elegans (assembly GCA_022577455.1). Lineage (NCBI taxonomy): Eukaryota > Metazoa > Chordata > Lepidosauria > Squamata > Colubridae > Arizona > Arizona elegans. Next base: position 11,368,292 of record JAKOOJ010000015.1, read on the forward strand.
TCTAAGGAGTAGAGAGAAAAGCAACAAGAATGATAAAGGGTCAGGAGCCTAAAACATACAAAGAACAGTTACAGGAAATAGGTATGTTTAATCTAATAGGTATGTTTAGAGCTGCAGTGGTGCAGTGGTTAGAATGCAGTACTGCAGACTACTTCTGCTGCCTGCGGGCTGCCTGCAGTTCAAATCTCACCAAGATCAAAGTTGACTCAGCCTTCCATCTTTCCGCGGTCCGTAAAATGAGGACTGAGATTGTTGGGGGCCATAGGCTGACTCTGTAAACCGTTTAGAGAGGGCTGTAAAGCACTGTGAAGCGGTATATAAGTCTAAGTGCTATTGCTAATGAAAAGAAGGACTGCGGGAGTGTTCCAATATTTGAGGGGCTCCTACAAAGAGCGGGGGGGTATGTCAAACTATTTTCCAAAGAACCAAAAGGCAAGACAAGAAACAATGGATGGAATCTAACCAAGGAGAGAAAGCAACCCAGAACTAAGGAGAAATTTCCTAATGGTAAGAGAAATGAACAAATGGAACAATATACACACAGGATGTCAGCACTTCAAGCTGCATTGACTCTAGTGCTGACATAAGAAGGAGAAGCAGAGGCGTCTGGAAAGGGACATTTGACTTTTCACCTACTTATTTTTCCTGGAGATAATATCCCCTAGGAGATGGGATGGGAGGGGGGAAATTCCTTTGAGCTGGAGCAGTAGATTGGGCTAGAGTGACTTGGAAGATGGCCAATGAGTACAGAGGAATGGGGAAAGGAAAGGGAGGGTTTTGGGTCAGGAAGTCAGTGTTGGCTACGATGGAGTCAGAGTTAGAATGTCGTGCTTAATAAATGGGAGTTTTTCATCAAAGACTTTGTTTGAAATGCAATTTATTTGAGACGACCTCGAAACCTGACACAGACATTAAGAACATCTATAGACTATGCAAAAAGAGATAATCAGCTAGCCAAAAAGGGCTAGTTGCTTTCAGAAGTTGGTGCTCCATCACTGGAAATTTTCAAAAAAGAGGTTTGGTCCAGTCATGTCCACCCCTGGGGGCGGTGCTCATCTCCGTTTCTTAGCAAACGGAGATGAGCCAGTGATGTCAGATGCGCCAGTGATGTCAGAAGACCCTTCCATGGTCATGTGGTCAGCATACCTATACATTAAGGTGCATGGAATGTAGTTACCTTCCCACCAAAGTGGTGCCTATTAATCTACTCACATTTGTAGGCTTTTGAACTGTTAGGTGGGCAGGAGTTGGAGCAGGTAACAGGCGATCACCCTGTCACATGGTGCTCAGGTCTCAAACCCAGGCTGTCAGTTTTCCAGCTGACAAGCTCAGTGTCTTTAACCATGGAGCCAGTATGCATTGTAATATGGTTACCTAATATGGACACTAAAATTAAATGATGATGTTTTATTAATCTTAATTCTTTTTATGGGTTCTATGTTCACTCTCTTGCAAACCTATGGGGAGTCACAATATGTAAATACTGCGAGCGAATGAAAAAATAAATGAATTTTCTGGATTGTATTAATGAACTCAGGAAACCCTGTGGAAACTATGGATGCATCCAACTTAAATTCCCTCTTGATTTCCACTTAAATAAATGCTGCAATTTAAATTGCCACCAACTTCACAAATTAATTTTAAAAGGGCACTCGTTTATACAATCTGCAAATAACTCCAGTTTTAATATTATCTTGCCTACACTTTTATTTATTTTATTCATTAGAACATTTAACTTTCAGTGGTGTTTAATACCATGTCTTCACAGTATTTATAAAGATAAAAACTAATCTTTAGTCAGTCCACAATGCTCTTATTTTTGAACCTGGAAAAAAATGACAACTGGATTTGTTTTATCTTGAATACCCCTCAAGATATAAGAAACTAATAGAATCGAAGAAGTTTCTCTGGAATTTTTTAAGCAGGTGGTATACATAATACAAATGTCAATATGGTTTGCCAGTGTAGCAATCTAGCAAAAGCAAAGCAAAACAAAACAAAACACAACAATGTTTTAGAAAAATAATGTTTCTCCTCTTTAGAATTGATTTTACAGGATTAAGGAATACCATTATGTTGTAAATATTTCCTTATCATACACATGCTTATAAAAATCAATGTACAATATTTGTATATTGTATACTGTATGTTTGTTTAATAAACAATTGATATTAATACAATATTTCAAACCACTTGATTTGTAATAAAGTCAGTTTAGCTTCCTCAATTCATCTCAATTTTTCTCTTTAAAAAAAGAAGAAGGTCCTTTTGTATTCCTAACAATTTAATCCCTAATCTAATAAGCATAATAACCTCTTTTGTTTATATCAGCTAATTTTCATCTTTACTTCTTTTATGTATTTCTATACTGCATCTATTCCCAAAGAGATTTTAAAAATAAAAATGGTTTAAATTCATTAAAAATAATGAAAGAAATAAAAAGTAGATGAAGAGGAAAAATACAGGAGAGAATAAGAATGTAAAACTACATATGAAAAGTCCTGAGGAGAAATACTATAGCAGAGAATTTATTAGTTTCAGGGGAAATTCAGCAACAAAGAGAAGGGGACACCACAAAGAGAACCATGTACTGTAAGTAATCCAAAAATGGTGCTGTCAGTCTCAAAAAATGGAGTAGAACCTTCCAGATTATTCCAGTGATAATACACTGAAGACAGCCATCTTAGTTTCTAATTCTTTAGGGCCTTTGATGTCCATAGCAGAACAAGATTTTGGTTGGGTAGATGACTGGAAATGTTACTCATTCATTAACAATAAACCATCAGAAATCAGAAATATTTTTTTATAACCTGGTTTGTGCATTCTGCATCACCTATAACTTCCAATCCATGAGTTAATGAAGCTCCTCACAACGTGTATTACACTAATCTAGTGAGTTACTAGTGTGCAAACCACTGTAGATTGAATGTCCTTGTTCAGAAAGGATAACAAGGACATTTCTGGCAACAGAAAGTGCTTCATATCATTCTAGATACCCTGTTTCCCTGAAAATAAGACATCCCCTGATAATAAATCCAATTGTGCTTTTGAGCTAAAATAAGCCTCCCTCCGAAAATAAGCCCTCCCCAAAAATATTTAAACACAGAGCTGGAAATCAGGTAAGATGGCAAGAGGAGCCCCATCTTGCTCCACACGCCCCAAAATAAGGCCAAGCGCTTATTTCGGGGTTCAAAAAATATAAGACGGAGTCTTATTTTCGGGGAAACACGGTAGATGTAGACATTATATACCCCTCCCTATTCATTGTTTATTCTGATGTGAGAAACTCAAATCATTCAACTGTTAGAAGTTTTATTTTATTAATAAAGGAGAATACTTGTAGCTCAGAGTTGAAATGAGGGGTCCTTGGTGCTCTCCGGGCTTGCTTGTTTTCTTGCAGACGTTTCATTACCCAACTAGCTAACATCATCAGGGCTGGTAAGGAGCAGGATTTGCTCAGTTTATATTCTGTCAGTGTCAGTGGGGGCGGTCTTAGAGGTTCTTTGGTTAAGCTGTTTCCTGCAGGGGTGAAATGCTCCTGGTTTGAACCGGATCGCCCAATCTGTAGCGATGGAGGTGGGTGCTTCGGAGAACCGGTAGCAAAAATCCCTGCCACCCCCAATGCCCAGCTGAGCTACACAATCATCAGAGGCTTTTTTTTTTTACTTTTAAAAACATTTTTTCTACAAACTCTTCGGCCGAAAAAATGCTTTTAAAAGTTAAAAAAAAGCCTCTGATGATTGTGCGGCTCAGCTGGGATCGTTAAAGGCTTTTAAAAGAAAAAAACCTTTTTTTTCTTTTAAATGCCTCTGACGATCCCAGCTGAGTTGCCTGATCGCCAGAGGCATTTAAAAAAAAAAAAGCCTCTGCCAATCAGGCAACTCAGCTGGGATCGTCAGAGCCTTTTGAAAGCATTTTTTTACAATCTCTTCGCCGAAGAGGTTGTAGAAAAAATGGTTTTAAAAGTTAAAAAAAATTGGCCACGCCCACCCAGTCACATTACCCCCATCCCCACCAAGCCACGCCCACAGAACCGGTAGTAACAAATTTTAGATTTCACCACTGGTTTCCTGTTGGCTCTTTGGCAGTTCCTTGATTGGGGTTTTGTTTACTTGATTGTTGGTCTGATGTTGACCTTGGAGTTAATCTATGGTGATCTGGGTGCTGATTGCCGGTGGAGAGGCTCTTGTGTCTTTTTGTTCCCTTTTTGGTTAGCTGATTATCTCTTTTTTGCATAGTCTACAGATGTTCTTAATGTCTGTGTGTATACTGATGGCTGGTTTTTGGACTTGGCCTGATCTAGGACTACCCCCACCAACACTGACAGGCAAGCCACCAGAATATAAACTGAGAGCAAACAGCACTCCTTACTAGCACTGATGATGTTTCTGCAAGAAAACACCAAGAGAGCACCAAAGACCCCTTCTATTTTATTTTGTTCCAACTTGTGTATTAGATGTCTAATTCTCCCATACTTAATGTTGCATGCAGTACATGATGTTTTTCCTGGATCTGTTTTTCTGAAAAGAAATCTCATCTCTTTCCTAGTGCCAAAGAATAAATATCTGCAGCCAGAAATAAAATTCAATAAATACATCTGAAATACAAGGAACAAATTAAAAAAAGCTATTATATAGCAGAGAATCTCCGTGAAAACCTCAAAGTTGTTTGGCTACCTAATTTGCAAAAAAAAAAAAAAAGAAAAAAAAGAAAAAAAAATGTCCTGTTTTCCTAGTACAATTGAATAAATGAAAAGTTTTCAAAGTGATTAACGTTTCCATAAAATTCATCTGTAAATAAGCACATTTTGTTACCCTGAGTAACATAGCACCAAAGAAGGAAAGAAGGCATAACACACTTTTGTGTGAAATCTACTCTGGAACCATTATACAGAATCTAATAATGTTTTCCAATATACACAGCCTTGCCATCATTTTCTCGTAATAGAGAAGCACATTGTAAGATCATAGGCCATTGCATAGTCCTCAATGTGGATTTGGAAGCGCCACTTCATACTTGGCAAAAGTTACTGAGAGACTGCAGTTTATAATATGACAGAAGGGGAATGTTATTAAATAAATGGGGAGCGGGTGAGAAGAAGTGGCAGAGTTAAGTTGAACTAAGTGTAAATCAATACGACTTCAGATAAATTAAATTAAATATAACTATCTGTCAGACCCCAAACCAGTGGTGAAATCCAAATTATTTTACTACTGGTTCTGTGAGCGGGGCCTAGTGGGCGTGGTGTGGCTTGGTGGGTGTGGCAGGGGAAGGATACTGCAAAATCCCCATTCCCTCCCCGCTCCTGGGGGGAAGGATATTGCAAAAACTCCATTCCCACCCCACTCTGGGGCCAGCCGGAGGTGGTACTTGCCTGTTCTCCGAACTACTCAAAATTTCCGCTATGGGTTCTTCAGAACCTGCTGGATTTCACCCCTGCCCCAAACCCAAGAATGACACCTGGTGATTCTTAAGAGGCGTGGTAGCACAGTGGTTACAATGCAGTATTGCCAGGAGTTCGATGCTGACTGGCTCAAGGTTAACCTAGCCTTCCATCCTTCCGAGGTGGGTAAAATGAAGACCCAGATTGTTGGGGGCAATAAACTGACTCAGTAAACCACTTAGAGAGGGCTGTAAAAGCACTGTGAAGCGGTATATAAGTCTAAGTGCTAGTGCTAGTGCTGTAACTGATTGGATGTTGCATTAGAAGCCGTGGTGGTGCAATGGTTAGAATGCACTATTTCAGGCTGACTCTGCCCACAGCCAGGAGTTCGATCCTGACCAGTTCAAGATTGACTCAGCCTTCCACCCTTCCAAGGTCGGTAAAATGAGGACCCAGATCGTTGGGGGCAATATGCTGATTCTATAAACTGCTTAGAGAGGGCTGTAAAAGTGTTATGAAGAGGTATATAAGTGTTATTGCTATTCTTGTAAGATGATTTTTTTTTGTTATTTCACACGTGTAGATAGAATCTTTCCTGACTCAGGAGTCTACTACCTGCAGTAGTTGATAACCAAAATAGATAACCAAAACATAAAAAGATAATATTGGACGAATTAAATGAGCTGTGGTGGTAGCGACCTATAGATCAGCTGCTAATGAGAGCCTTGTGAAGGAGGGAAAGGACAGCAGTTATGAAGAAACAAAGCCAAGTGCGTTAGCTATAGCTGCAAAATGCAAAAACTTCCTTAGAATTGAACCTGAACAACAGAATTATATCTAGTCTTTTTTGTGGAATTATTTTTGGTTTGTAGAAAGTTAGCACCCACCTCTCTCCTAGAAGAATAGCAATAGCATTTAGATTTATATACCACTTCACAGTGCTTTTTAGCCCTCTCTAAGCGGTTTAGAGTCACAATATTGCCCCCAACAATCTGAGTCCTCATTTTACCGACCGTGGAAGGATGGAAGGATGAGTCAACCTTGAGCCTGGTGAGATTCAATCTGCCGAACTGCAGGCAGCCGGCAGGCAGCAGAAGTAGCCTGCAATACTGCACTCTAACCACTGCACCACCATGGCTCATGAATGAATGAAGTATTTTGAGAAATATTAAAAAGGCAGAATATTGTATTTCCCTAAAGGGGAGAAATGGAGAAACATGCTCTTGGAAAGCAGCCCCCACCTTTCTGTGCATGTCAGCACTTAATAGATAAAGAGACAGATAGCGCTATTCATAAGGAAATTCCCTGCAGCAAGCTCTGAACAAAGGTAAGATTAGCCCTCAGCCACAATAGCGATTGCCCAACACAAGCCTTCATTGTATCAGCCCAAACCTCAACCAAACATAGCTCAGACAAACTCCTAGGATTTGTACATGGCCCCATGGAAGTCTGACAACAGCCAATAGAATACATGTTCTTGTACAGGAACAGGAAGCTCAAGTGCAAAGCCCAAGAGAAGGTATAAATACCCCCACCTCTCAACTCCATGTGATCAACTGCACCAGAACTACAAACATGTGCTTCTGTTCATCAATAAATGGATCCTCTTTCCAATCAGCCTCCATCCTCCATTTTGTCTCCAGTGCCTTTCTCCCAGCTTCGAACGGAACCAGATGGATATTTCTTCCCACAGTTTTTACTCAGGCTTTTGCATTTTATAACCTTTTTCTTGATGAAGAATTGGAAACCCAAATCCCTCTTTTGTATCATTTTGATTGGTCTTTATTCAGTTATTAACCTGCTATAGTTCTGGGATCCTCATTCCTTATTAATCATTTTAATTGTTCTTCATCTCTTATCAAAATGTTTCCTTTCAGAAACAGCTCCTGCTTCATCTGATTGGAAATATTTCATGGTTATTTCAGAGATAAAACCGCTGTGGGTAGTATTTTCTAATTTGTATTTAATTAAGTTTTGGGTCAATTAGAATCAGTATTTACCTAACGTTTTGTTCTCTTTACAGATTAAAAGTGTTATAAATTTTGGCTTTAAAAATAAACCTATGCCAAATAGAAAAAGCTAACCTTTTTTTAAAAAAAATACGAAGATAAGATTCAAGCAAATTCTTTATAATGTTTCTTTTATCTCCTTTTCAAACCTGCCCAGATATATATATCAGAACAATCTGTTTAGATTAATGAGTTAATTTAGGAGTATTAAGGCTGGTCAGAAACTCTGAACATCAACTTCGAATCACCTCTTTAAAAATTCAGAAACTCTTGCTCATTTCTTCTGTCACTTTTTAAATCCTTTGCATTAGGAAATAATACATGCGTCCTACTTAACTTCCACGCCATCTAACCAGCTTGGAGAATTCCCACCCTCCATGTCTTTTCCATTAATCCTTCCTCCACCTTTTTTTTCTTGTCTGGTATATATCTTTCAGGTTTAATTTATTTCCCGTTATCTTCAGTAATCGTAATGCGGCACATTACCTGTCCATTTTGTGCTTAGTGTCTAGCTTGCCAATCGCTTTCACTAAATCTGTTCTTGCATTGATCCGCCGTCTTCCCTTCCTCCCCATCATCTTTTAAATAAGGACTGCTTTATTCAGAAAAGTCAGTTCTGTTTCCACGTTTGATGGTTTTCAAAGTATAACTGAATTGTAAAAGGGACTCGAGTGTTATTAAGATCAAAATAATGATGCCATTTCTTATTGATTCTCGCCACTGCCTGGAACGGAGCCCGGAGTGGCTTGGCCGTTCAATTTAGAACATTACAGCACCATCCTGAGTAGGAAGGAAGGGTTCTTGCTTGCTCCTTAAAGGCCACTGCAGAGCAGAAGAGAGGGACCCCTGCTTCCATTCTAAACTAAGAATGGCAACAATCCAGAAGGAGACTTCAAATACAGTCTTCGAAAGACTTTGAAAAAAGATGCTAAGTTATAGAACTTAGGTTGCTAAAACTACCTAGAAAATAAGCATAGTTTCTCTTAACTGTTATTTGAAGTGCAGAGAAGAGTGCGAAGAAGAGCAATTGAGATGATTAAAGGCCTGGAGACTAAAACGTATGAAGGACAGTTGCAGGATTTGGGCATGGCTAGTCTAGAGAAATGAAGGACTAGGGATGACATGATAGCAGTATTCCAGGATTTAAGGGGCTACCACAAAGAAGAGGGGCTCAACCTATTTTCCAAAGCATCAGAAGGCAAGACAAGAAGAACGGTTGGAAACTAATCAAGAGCCTTGGTAGTACGGTGGTCTAAAGCACCCTGTTATTAAGACCAGCTGCCTGCAATTACTGCAGGTTCGAATCTCGCCAGGCTCAAAGTTGACTCAGCCTTCCATCCTTTCTAAGGTAGGTAAATTGAGGACCCAGTTTGTGGGGGCAATAAGCTGACTTTGTATAAATATACAAAAAGGATGAAGGCTATTGCTTAGCACATTGTAAGCCGCCCTGAGTCTCCGGAGAAGGGCGGCATATAAATCAAATTAAAAAAAAAATCAAAAAGAGAAGCAACCTGGAATTAAGTAGAAGCTGCCTAACAATGAGGACAATTAACCAGTGGAACAGCTTGCCTTCAGAAATTGTGGAGGCTTCATCACTGGAGGTTTTTAAGAAGAGACAGGATAGCTACTCATCTGAAATGGTATAGGGCAGTGATGGCTAACCTTTTTGCTGTCGCGTGCCAAAAGCAGGGGGCGCACAGGGGGGGGAGTCACGCGCTTGCGTGCCCACATCCCCACACACATGTGAACCCCACCGCGCTCCCCCTGCTTTTGGCACGTGATGGCACAGTGGGCCCATTTCTCACCCTCCCCAGGCTCCAGAGGCTTTCTAGGAGCCTGGGGCGGGGAAAATGGCCTTCCCCAAACCCCCGGAGGCCAGAAATGGCCTGTTTCCTGACTTCCGGTGGGCCCAGAAAGCCCGAAAACCAGTTGGCCAGAGCGCGCATGCGTGCTGGAGCTCAGCTAGGGCAATGCTCGCGTGCCCACTGATATGGCTCCATGTGCCACAGATGGCACGCGTGCCATAGGTTCGCCATCATGGGTATAGGGTCTCCTGCTTCAGCAAGGGGTTGGACTAGAAGACCTCCAAGGTCCCTTCCAGCTGTATTCTGAATTTGAATTTGAAAGGATGTGGAAAAAGCTAGGAGGTCACCAAGTGAAGACTACATTTTCCTGTCTTGTCACAATCATTTAACTTCCTGCTTGCGATGGGTTCCTTTTGGAAAAGTGTACAGACAAGAAAGCAAGGAATTTTTTTCCCCCTCCCTATGTTGAAGGGGATGATTTATGGTACAAAAATAAAGATTTGTTTTCTAGGATGGAGGATGGGAACACAGGTGTTTTTTTTCTATAAATATGCATGGCTCTCACTTATACATCAATCATCTGTATTACTTTGGGATGCATCTATGAGTGGGGATATATTCTCTCTCTCTCTCTCTCTCTAAAGCTTTCTATATCTTATTTCTATACATTATGTACCTCGCTCTTCCAGGCTTTTGTGGGTTTCTCACTCCTTCTCTCAGCTTCTAATAGCAATATATAGCTAGTCCTCAACTTACAACACTTCATTTAGTGACTGAAGTTACAACAGCATTGAAAAATAGTTCTGACCATTTTTAATATTTATGACTGTGGCAGCATCCCCATGGTAATGTGATCAAAATTCAGACGCTTGGCAACTGATTCATACTTATGACGGTTGCAGTGTCCAGGGAGGTCATGTGATCCCCTTTTGCGACCTTCTGACAAGCAAAGTCAATGGGGAAGCCAGATTCAGTTAATAACCATGTTACTAACTTAATAACTTACAGTGATTTGTTTAACCACTGTGGCAAGAAAGGTCGTACAATGGTGTGAAACGTACTTAACATTTGTCTCACTGAGCAACAGAAATTTTGGGCTCAGTTGTGGTCTTAAATCAAGGACTACCAGTAGAAATTTATCTTCTTTCTGTGGGAGCCTAGGTTTTTCCCCTCTTCTCTCTATTGTACCTTCTATTGACTTCCCACCCCTGCAGTAAAGCTTGTCCAACCCTACGATAGGTTGATCTCCCAATTGTGGAGTGCAGAGAAACGAAGCTTCCTTTCTCCTCGACCAAAGGCCTAACCACTCAGGTTAGCTCCCTTGGTGGCTGGCTGGCTGGCATTTCAGAATGTTTTCAGCCAGGATCTGTTGCCTCTGATCTCATCCTCCGTGGCAACTTTGGCTTCTCTTTCAATTTCTCGTTGGGTAGAGTCAAAGTTATTAAACAGTGTTGGCTGGCTACCTGTGGTGATGTGGGGCTCTGTGCCTGGTTTCACCTCTTAGCACTACTGATGCTCCCAGCTACTAGAATAACGGAACAGAATAACAGAGTTGGAAGTGACTTTGGAGGTCTTCTAGTCCAACCCCTGCATATGCAGGAGACCTTATACCATTTCAGACAAACAGCTGTCCAATCTCTTCTTAAAAACCTCCAGTGATGTAGCACCCACAACTTGTGAAGGCCAGACATTCCACTGGGTAATTGTTCTCGCTGTCAGGAAATTTATCCTTAGTTCTAGGTTGATTTTCCTGTATGAGCTTCTGAAGAAGCTTCTGCTTTTTTGGTGTCTTCATCCTCCCTCTGAAATCTGTCTCTAGTTCCAATGTTCTCACCAAGCCGGTTGGTTCAGGATACTTTCTTGGCTAGTTCCGTTGAACTGTCTTTTCTCCCTCTCTAACAAACACAACAGATCTCCTCTTGATAACCCAACCTGTCTGGAAGGCTTCCTTCTATGTCTGATGGTGTGTGTGTGTAGATTTTAAGCTTTAGCTGGGTAAAAGGTTCAACTGGAGAAGAACTTGGGGCTAAATGCTACAAAGCTCTTTTCCATAGCATTCTATTACTAATTTGGAGAGAATTATCAACTACAAGTGGCAATTGCTCAATGGTTGAAGAGAGGGTCACAATACCTGGTGAGGATGGGATTTGGTTATCCAGTGTGACTTAAATATTTGTAATATGTGTGTGAGAGAGTTTTTGAGTGTTACATGTGCTATCTGAGGGCTGTTCCACTATGGCTTCTTAAAAGAGTGTGAGTTCTCCATTTTATTTTCTTTCTTTTAGAAGACAGCTCTGGACTCTCCATCCTATTCCAATAGATCTTATGATTTGGATCCAGAATTACTTCATGCTGTATGTAAAGGTTCCCCTCGCACATATGTGCTAGTCGTTCCCGACTCTAGGGGGCGGTGCTCATCTCCGTTTCAAAGCTGAAGAACCAGCGCTGTCCAAAGATGTCTCCGTGGTCATGTGGCCGGCATGACTAAACAAACAACAAAGGCGCACGGAACGCTGTTACCTTCCCACCAAAGGTGGTCCCTATTTTTCTTCTTGTATTTTTTATGTGCTTTCGAACTGCTCGGTTGGGACAAGTAACGGGAGCTCACCCCGTTACGCGGCACTAGGAATTCGAATTGCTGAACTGCCGAACTTTTGATCGACAAACTCAGCATCTTAGCCACTGAGCCACCACATCCCTTTTATATCATGCTGTATAGTTCTGGATAAATGCACAAATCCAAGAGACAGAATAACCATCCATGTGTCTGATCTACAACTATGCCTTCTTTCCTCAGCTCGCTTTGTATTAATGAACTAGCTATCTGAACCAGCCACTCCTAAATCCTGGTGAATTTTATAGATAACCCATTTAAACATTAGCTCTGTATCAATAGGTATGTACTCTCTCCTCTTCTCTCTCCTCTCTCTCTCTCTCTCTTTCTCTCGCTCACACACAAATACAAACAAATAACACATACAAAAAGAAAAAAAATCAACAGCCCTTCTATTTATTCCTCCAAACACTGTATTCATTAGCTTGATTAGTAAACTATCCAGCTGTTGCTGTTTGTTGTTTTATATACTGCTACTTATCCACTATTCAATTTAACAATGTACTGAAATACACATTAATATATTATTCTTTTGTTTAAAGTGCCAATTCATAAGTGCGCTTACTCAAGAATTTTCCTATTCATTGGTGCTCTAATACACACAAAAAAAAGTCAGATTATGAAATTAATTTCATCAGGATAACATGCTTCCAGTGTATAATTATTTGATAATATCAAAATCCATTCCCTCTACAGCCTGCTCCAAATTATTTTGTTATTTATTCATTCATTAATGCTAGATCAGTATCTCAGCTCAAGATATCAAATTAACACTACACTGAAGGGGGCGGGGGAAACCCAAATATTTCTTCCATTATTAGTTCCCATATTACAATATTAAAAAAAGAAAGTTATCTACAACTTTGTAAATCCTCTTAACCTTATTAAAAATTGTTCTGTGACTCCCATTTACAAGGAATGTTTGTTTTTATATACTGTTTTCAACTGACTTCCTTTTCTTTTCTATTCTGTCATATGCCTCCCAGAGACCTCAGATTTGAGTGGGCTTCAAAAACTGCAAAAAAAATATGCAAATCTGATAAGAAAAGCTAACCTCCATTGTTCAGTAAATCAACAAAAATGAGGTTTTTCCAAAGTTGCTATTTGGCTGCAGTTTTACCATGTCCTAATTCCCTTCCTCGGTCATAAGACTGAATTTAAACTCACATACATGGTTAGGTAAAGGTAAAGGTTCCCCTCACACATATGTGCTAGTCGTTCCTGACTCTAGGGGGCGGTGCTCTCTCCGTTTCAAAGCCGAAGAGCCAGCACTGTCCGAAGATGTCTCCGTGGTCATGTGGCCAGCATGACTAAATGCCAAAAGCGCACGGAACGCTGTTACCTTCCCACCAAAGGTGGTCCCTATTTTTCTACTTGCATTTTTTACGTTTTTCAAACTGCTAAGTTGGCAGAAGCTGGGACAAGTAACGGGGGCTCACCCCATTACACAGCACTAGGGATTTGAACCACTGAACTGCTGACCCTTCGATCGACAAGCTCAGCATCTGAGCCACTGAGCCACCGCATCCCTTACATGCTTAAAACCCATAAAACTCACATTCACTCTGTAATTGGAGTGGGAGCCATTAAGAGCAACAGTCACCTCATAATTTGGCAATGTTCTCTCTTTCCCCTTTCTAGAATCCAGAATTACTGTAGTTATCAGATAGTTTAATCTTTTGGACACCAGTAACATAAAATAACAGAACTGAAGGGAAGATTTCAATAAAGGGTCCAAAACATCTCACTTTCAAACGATGTCCTCTATCAGAAATTATCTTTAAGTTGTAACAACAAGATGAGAGACAGGAAAAGATTAATCTTCTCCAATTTGGTATTGTTCATGTAAAAAAGAAAAGTAATGGAGTCCTTGTGGGTTTTATTCTGCTAGAGGTGTGGGGGCCTAGTGGTGTGGGGGCCTAGAGGTGTGGGGGCCTAGTGGTGAAGATGCTCACCTCCCACTTGAAAGGTTGAGAGTTCAATCCTTGGTACTGGCAAATGTTTCTCTCTCAGGGCACAAAAAGATAATATCTGCTGTGAATTTTGTGTAGGCTTCAGGAAGGGCATCCAGCCAGTAAATGCTCAGCTCTACCACAGTCACCCCAACTCCATCCCGAATCAAGGATTACATGGTTGTAAAAAGAAAAAAAAAGTCATAGCCAATTTTAGTGGGTGATGGTCATCTTCATTTCTTTCCCCCATAAGTAACTAGTTATAGTTTGGGTTGCAAATACCCCATTCCAGCATTCCAGGTCATGATAATATAAATCCCACCTACGCTTCAGTCTTGGGCTCTGGGTAGGATAAAAAGGAAAGAAATCAGAGATAATTTAAATCCTTTGGGTTAAGACTATACACACACACACACACACACACACACACACACACACACACACTGTGATCCTCTTTCATTAAATGCTTGATTGGTGGTTCAAAGGTACTCTTTTAATGTTTATATTGGCATTTATAATTGTATACACATTTAGCTTGGCTAGTTTTAAATGCTACTTGTAAATCACCCTGGGAAAATTTTTACATTTTAAAGGAAAAATTCTTTTTTCCCATTTATTTGTATTATTTCAATCTTAGTTTCCTTCATAGTGATAAGTTTCTAACAAAAGCTTCTGCAGAGCTGCAATTTATCATGCATCGAGCACTCCAGAAAAAAAACAACAACAACAACCAGTATTTGATTTTCTGCAACACTTGTATAGAATGTTAACTTAAATAATGGTCTCCCAATAAATCTATTCTGTATTCAGTGTCAATTTTTTTTAAAGGTGTTGACAAACCGATGTGATAGAAATCAGCTAAGAAAACAAAAAGCAATCCTCTTTTTAGAAACACATTTCAATGTTTTCTCAAAACAGAAGATGAGATACAAAAATCTCTTTCAAGTAGAGAGTGTAGATCAAATAGAATTTTTGCACCTTCTTTTAGTGGAAAAATATCATGCCAAAAGCATATCAATATTGGTGGCAGCAGAGCCTCAGATAGAAAGTCCATACAGAGAGTGGTAAGGACAGCCGAGAAGATTATAGGAGGCTCTCTTCCCATTATTCAGGATGCTGCTTATAAGCGCTATGTGCTTAGAGCTCAAAGCATTGTTAAGAGACCCCACACACCCATTTCTGTTTCTGTTGCTCCCCTCTGGGAGGAAGTTTTGAAGTATTTCTAGCAGTACTACCAGATTCTGTAACAGTTTTGTTCCCTATGCCATCCATCTGGTAAACTCGCAAGATTTGTTTTTCTCGCTATGTACATATATACATCCGAACTAGACTGTGTTGTTCCTCTGGTCATATACCGTAATATATCGAGTATATGCATAATTTTCTATTTATTTATTTATTTATTCTGTCATGGTTATGTAGTATATTGGAGGTGATGACCTTTTGAGAGCTGTATGCAATGAAATTTCATTTTAATGTATGCCAAATTTGGTATACGTTCAAAGTTATATTAAAGATTCTGTTCTGTTTTGTTCTATTATTCTATTCTATTCTATTCTATTCTATTCTATTCTTCTATTCTATTCTATTCTATTCTATTCTATTCTATTCTATTCTATTCTATTCTATTCTATTCTACTCTACTCTACTCTACTCTACTCTACTCTACTCTTACTATATATATTCATAATTTTCTTTGCCTGCCAGGATCTTCTGAAATAAGGTATTGTTTGAACCAGTGGTGTAAAAATCAACATTACAAAATAATCAAGACATTATCCAAACAAGACAAAATAATAAATACAGAACTGTATTCAAATTCATAGAATTCTTCATTACCTTTGAGAACATGAAAAAAATTGAATCAGCCTGACCTTCCATGGGATACTATGACTGGGAAGATTCTAATCCTAACAGTTAACAGTAACAGAGTTGGAAGGGACCTTGGAGGTCATCTAGTCCAACCCCCTGCTCATGCAGGAGACCTGTACTAGAGATTCAAACCGCCAAACTGCCAACCTTTCAGATCGACAAGCTCAGCATCTTAGCCACTGAGCCACCTAGTCAGGCTAACTAATTAACTAATTAACTAACATAACAAGCCTTGAGGACTAGTAAAGAACATGGAATCGTGGGGTTGGAAAGAACTTCAGAGGTCTTCCAGTCCAACCTCCTGCTCAAGTCATGAAGCTTTATATTCTCCCAGTCAAATGGTTGTCCACTCTACTTTTGACAATGGATGGCGCACCCACACATCCAGAAGGGAAGGTTTCCATTGAACATTAGTAAGCAAATTAGGAGTTTTGTAAGCAGGCTGTAGATGTTCTCACAAAATCATCAAGCAGGGAGAAGGGATGCCCATTCTCAAAAAGGTTGATGTGCACGGTAAGGCTAACTATCAAAATGAACGTTTGCCAGAAGGGAAATTACTAAAGATGATCCCTGCCAGCTTCTTGAGCTCTGAGATTCAACTTTGCCACCCTAGCTTCCATTCCCGTTTTTCTAGATAGATGTCCATGCTTCCCAAGAAAGCCCTGAGCTGCAACATTGTCTAAAAAATGCAATTGGACTATCAGAGGTCTGTGACAGCATTCTTGCATATAACTTTAGCCCTAGAGACTGGCAACTTTTAGCATAAAACTGAATCAGGTGCTCAGTATGATTTGGAACAGAAAGCAATTTCCACAGGTGGTCATATAAAATATAGCGGTACCTAGGTACTCAACTGTTTTGAAACTCATCAAATGTGATACTCAATGCATTTTAATGTGGAAATTTTGTCCCGTACTCATTGTTTGTTTAGAGTGGTGCGGTGGCCTAGAGGTGGAGCTCTCACCTCACAATCAGGAGGCTGTGAGTTCGATCATAGGTAGAGGCAGATATTTCTCTCTCTGGGCACAATGAGTATATATCTGCTGAATATAACTCTGCATTGGCGACAGGAAAGGCATCCAGCCAGTAAACACTCAGCTCCATTCAGTTGCCCAGACTCCACCCTGCAAGGGATTATGAGGTCATTAAAAGATGATGAGGACTCATTGTTTGTTTAGTATTCAACACATAGACAACACAAGCACTTGTTGGTGTTGGCTGCCTTGTGACTCACTACTTTATTCCTTATGGGAAATATTTGTTTGGTATTCATCATTTTTGGTACTCATTGTACCTCCTGGAACCAATTGATGAGTACTGAGGTACCACTGTACAAGAAGAAAAACTACTGAGGTTAATGTGGACATACTACTTGTCACAACATATGGTTCAACGTACCTTGAGTGGATTCATCAACTCCTTTTCCTGTTCGGTTATGGCTGTTGTAATTGAGTCTGAGATCTTGTCCAAATTCATTTAGGGTTTCTCTCGACTCGTAGGACTGTCTTGCTTTTCTCCCATCTTCGCTTTCATCTGAAGAGCTTGTATAAGCTAGATCCATTTCATGCTTAGCTTTGGATAGGGGCTGGTAAGGTTTACAGTCCATCTGCTCCATTTTTGATCCAGCAAGGTCATGAAAACAACAGAGTAAGGCTTCTTAAAGTTATACACCTGAAAGAGACAAAAACAGTGTAAGTCTCAAGCAAATTTTGTTTATTTGATTCGATTTTGACGCCGCCCAACTCCTCAAATGACTACTGGAAGCTTGCAATTAAAAATCAACATATATAGAAAGCATACGTGGAATATATCATGACCAGGAAATTATACTATCCCAATAAAAAAAATCAAAACCACAGACACTCTGCAACTATCTAATCCCAAGGCTTGGCAGAACCAAAGGTGTAGTTTCCATGATTTTTCTAATGATAAATGAGAGGTGATTTGTCTTGTCCATTCAGCTAAAGAAAATACAAGAAGATAACAGTGCGTAGAAATAATGTAGCTTTTAATTATTAGGAAAGAAATAATATCAGTAAGACATCCTCCACTAGGAAATGACTAAAATGAATTAATGTTATATCAAAACGATAATGGCCTACTTAGGTTTCCCATTCTAAGCTTCCTAAACCATCTTTGATGGAACCAAAAATGAGTTTCTCTAGCAGTGTTTGTATCCTCAAAGTAATTTATGTGGCACCTGTCAGGTACGAAGAATCAGGACCATTCATAAAGTTTCAGGATGGAAGATTTATTCAAGCCTATACACAAGAATCCGGTCAACTGAAACCCCATACTAAATTGGCATCAGATAAGGGTCAATGAAATTCAAGAGGGGTTGGACATGGAAACGCTTGTGGGAACACAATGACTCTTAAGCTGACAATGTGCTTAACTCCACTCCTCCAGCTCTGCCTAATCTTCTCCTACATTACCAGCATCAACTTCATTTTGACACTGGGGGAAGGGAATCGGTTCATATTGAAACAAAAGATACAGATTCCCATTTTATAAATAGGCATATTTATAATACTTATATTACATATTACTATAAATATTATTATGTTATTTATATTACAATTACTATAAATATTTATAATATTTATAGTACATTGATAACTCACATCAGGTGACATCAAGTAACATAGTTTTTCTCATTTATTTCACATTCTTAGTGAATTTTAATTTTATAGTCAATCTCTCTCTCTCTCCCTCCCTCCCTCCCTCCCTCCCTCTCTCTCTCTCTCTCTCTCTCTCTCACACACACACACACACACACACACACACACCATGCTCACATATCCAGAGACATGTCTTGTTTAACCACAGTTCAGTGAATAAATTGCTATTGGCTTGTGCACACATCATACTAAAGACTTGCTTGGTTAAATGTATTGAGAAAATGAGGACAGGCATGGATAGTTAATTCATGTATAGTTAATAATTTTGATTCAAGTTTCTTCTTCTGAGTGATCTTCTGAACATTAACAGTGACTGATAATACATTTTTTTCTGCTAATAAAAAGTATATGTGTCAAGAAAAAAGGAGAAAAATCATACTATTTCAGTTTAAAGCCTAATCTATATAAAGGGCAAAAACTTTAATCTATCTAATCATTGAAAAAATTTGCATTATTTTAATGGCCTTCCTGCATATTCCTGCACTAAATGTAAATTATTAGGGGAAAGCAAGATTCTTTATGGAGTATATTTTTTTTAAGTTGGAAGGAAGGAAGAAGGAAGGAAGGAAGGAAAGGATTGGAAGGAGAAAGGGAAGGAGAAAGAAAGAAAAGAGGAAAGAGAGAGAGAGAGAAAAAAAGGAAGGGAGGGAGGGAGGGAGGGAGGGAGGGAGGGAGGGAGGGAGGAAGGAAGGAAGGAAGGAAGGAAGGAAGGAAGGAAGGAAGGAAGGAAGGAAGAAAAGGAACCAGGAAGGAGAGAGGGACAAAGGAAGATATATATCTACCAGATCAAATCAGTGTACTGAAGCACAAAGGCCTCTTCATTCTACATTGTTCAGGTTGCATCCTTTGTATATGTATAGGACCTTTCCTTTATCTTGTGTTTGTGGGTGGGGTGGAATCCTTCTTTTCTTTTGAAATCCTGTCTTATAATCTAAAAATTAACCAAGTGCAATACAGTAGTTGCCAAAGACAAAGAGAGAGGAAAGCAAATTCCAGTTGAATATTAGGCAAGAAAATTCCTAACCATAAGATCACTTCCACAGTGGAACCATTGGCCAAGAAGATTTAAGAGTCAGCTTCAACGGATAGTCATCTGTTGAGGATGCCCAGATAAGCAGGGGTTAATACCAGACAAATAATCAAGCAGTAAACAATACCCTAATCAAGGAACAACGTAGACAAGCAATCAAGCAGTAAACAACAATTCAATCCAAGAACTACCAAGGAGAAAACATCTCCCCCACCAACACTGATAAAGCAGGCCACTAGTATATAAAGAGACAGCAAACCTCACTCCCTTCCAGCATTGATGATGTTACCTAGTTGGGTAATGAAAGGACTACAAGAAAACAACCAACCTCAAAGAGCACCAAGGACTCCACAGTTCAATCCTTCTCCTCTCTGGACATTTTAGTTATATTCCTACATAGAGCAGGGACTTGGACTCGATAAATTAGATTGCCTTTCCAATTCTTTGATGCTGTATCACAGTGATGGCTAACCTTTTTGCCGTCGCGTGCCAAAAGTGGGAAGAGTGTGGTGGGGAGGAGTTGCGCATGCATGTGCCCACACCCATAATTCAATTCCCCCCTGCGCCCCACCCCACACATGCGTGTGCAACGCCCCACTTCGCATTCCCCTCACTTTTGGCACACGACGGCAAAAATGTTATGGTGGGCCCATTTTTTACCCTCCCCAGGCTCCAGAGGCTTTCTTGGAGCTTGGGGAGGACGGAAACGGCCTTCCTCACCCCCCTGGAGGCCCTCTGGAGGCTGGAAAAGGCCCATTTCCTGAGTTCCGATGGGCCCGGAAGGCCCAAAAATCAGTTGGCCGCGTGCACATGCACGGTGGAGCTGACCTAGGGCAATGCTTGCATGCCTAGAGATATGGCTCCGCGTGCCACCTGTGGCACGCGTGCCATAGGTTCGCCATCACGGCTGTATTAGCTTTAAGGAATGCCAAAGCAAAGCAGAAAAAAAATCTGATTCTTTACTAGAAAATTATGACTCACAAACTTGGGACAAATGTTCTTTTTTCTAGACCTGCTACCTTGAGTTTCTTGGCATTATAAAACAAAACATCTATAAAATGACAATGTCAACAGCATATAAGGACAATTTGTATAAGATGTTTTACAGGTGGCATCTACCCCCGGCTCGGATAGCCAGAATGTTCAAGAGCAAATCGGAGAAGTGTTGGAAGTGTCATCAGATTCCAGGTTCATATTACCATATGTGGTGGACATGTGCAGAAGCTAAAAGATATTGGACTAAAATCCACACATGGCTGGAAAAAATGATAAAGAAACATATTGACTTTAAACCAGAGATATTTTTATTAGGGATTGTACCAGAGACATATAATAGAGAACTGAAATACTTAATTGTGAATGTTTTAACTGCAGCTAGAATTGTATTTGCCAAAAACTGGAAAGGAGAGAAGATACCTACTGATGATGATGTTATTAAGAAAATTTTGGAATGTGCTGAAATGAGCAAATCGACATTTGAAATTAGAGAACAGGAAGATAAACATTATTATTTGATATGGGATTTATTTTATCACTGGCTAGACAACAAAGCATGGAAATGAAATATTTTGTTTTTCTCTTTGTTTTCTTTATGGGAGATAAGTTATTGTTAAATAATTGGTAAATGAGAATAACAATGTAATAAATTGTCAAATAAAAAAATGTTGGATAAGGGATTAAGCCCAAAAGATTTGTAACCGATCAATACACTTTCTATAATTGTAATGGATGATATGTTTTAAGTTTTAAGTTTTGTTTTAAAATTTAAAAAAAAATCTAAAAAAAAAACATCTGGAGGACCCCAGGATGTCATCCCAACATACATCTAGAGATAGATTTAAAGGGTCCTTGGTGCTCTCTGAGCTTAGTGGTTTTTCTTGCAGACGTTTTATTACCAAACTAAGTAACATCATCAGTGCTAGAAGAGAATGGGGTTTGCTTTCTTTTTATATACTAGCCCTGTCAGTTTTGGTAGGAGTGATTTGATGGTTCCTTGATTTAGGCTGTTATTTACAGCTAGCTTAGAGATTTAGAGATAGACTGTGAAGATGCTTTTGGTTTATATGAGGGTTTCACTTCAGAGCATCAACAACTCATCACAAAAAGGCAGATACACAATTGGCTTGCACCTTCTCAAACCATATGTGGAGATTGAGAGAAACATTTAGGATCTTGAGAGTGAATGACACCCACTCCCAATCTTCTTAATATATTTTGACAATTAGCATTGGCATTGCCTGTAGAGTGCATTTTGTGCGTTTCACAAAAATTCACTGTTGTATTTATTTATTTTATTTTTTTACAAAAGCCGTAGCCCTTCTATCATTGGAACAGTTTGACCCAAAACTCCAGGTTCCAGAAATTAGAATTGACTTATTAATTTAAAAAATGGCACTTGGGTATTAGCCCTTGAAGAGAATACAAAAGTGGTAGTGATGGAGAATTAAAGACAGTTCTAAGCAAGACGCTGTGTTTAAGTAGAAAATTATTCCTTCAGTTTTTTCCAGCCTATCATCAAAGCAAGTGGGGCGTAATCATCTAAACAATTAGCCCCAATTTTCTTCCCCAAACCTGTTAACACTTTTTAATGAGTTTAGGATTAAAACTGGCACATTTTGTGCTTTGATACCTCAGAAACAAACCCCTTGCCTGGGATAATCTGTGGTTTCCAACAGACAAAATATATGACAAAGAATCAATTGAAATATTTCCAAGAATAGATACAGTGACACAGTTTTAAAAAGGAGCAAGCTGAGATGAGGAATTTTGCTATTTGATGGGGAGGAAGAACAGCAAATGATGCTCCACACACACACCACAGCCCATGACACAAAACACAGCACCCCAATCAGTCTGAAATGTCCACCAATATTTCCCCCAATCCTACAGCAAAAGCACAAATGATACCATATTAAACAGCAATCTGTTGCCTTGGCATTGGGGACCTATCTAAGGTAGGGTGTCCTACTCTCTCTGATTATAGGGACAGCTTTCAGGGAACCCATGAGAGATGAAATATGAGTTCAGAGGGATGGAGATGGACATGTGATCAAAATACCGTACTTTTTGGATTGTAAGACGTACTTTTCCCCCGCCAAAAAAAGTGGGTGAAAATTACGGGGAATGTTGCCGAAGCCCCACCCACCCACTGCCCCTCACCCGTTGGCCATTTTTGCTGTCCACGCATCGTATTTTCGGCCTCCACACACCCCATTTTAGACCCATTCACATCACTGCCCATCACCGCGTGTCACATTTTCGGCTTCCACACACACCGTTTCTGGCCTCTGTGCATCACATATTCGTCTGCTTCCAGGCAGCGGGGATAGGCGGCAGCAGCAATCCCCATTGCCTTGAACCGGATGAAAATGCGACGCACAGAAGCCAAAAATGGGGTGTCTGGAGGCCAAAAACACGACGCGTGGAGGCAGCGATTGGCAGCGATGTGCTGTGGTGATTCCCGCAGCCTGGAATGGGTCTAAAATGGAGTCTGCAAAGACCAAAAATGTGATGTGTGGAGGCCAAAAATAAAACTCATGGAGGCGGCGATGGGCTCTAGCGATCCCCGCAGCCTGGAACAGCTGATTGGCGGTATTCCGGGAGGCCAATCCAACCGCCAGTCAGCTGTTCATGCTAAATTAGGCTGTAGTAACCTGCTGTTTGCTGCAAGGACGCTAGCCAGATGAATACCGATGGATGCTGGTAGGCAGAAGCAGAATTTTTTTTTCTTGTTTTCCTCCCTAAAAACTAATATGCATCTTATACTCCGGAGTGTCTTATACTCCAAAAATGCAGGAGGTCATCTCTATTAAATAAGACAGAAAATATTCTGGAAGCAGCTTGGCATCCATGCTGGTTTTTATTATTCTGCTAATGTTGCAGATATTTGTAACTTCTGCCAACCAAGAAAACTTGAAAAACTTCTTCTTTTTTTAAATGAATTATTCTTGCCTGGAGGTGGATTAATGAATGCATAATACTGAGACATGATGCATAAATGAAATGGCAATATGTTGCTTGGATTCTTAAGTACACTTTGATGACACCAGTTACACAAAAACAGAGAACATTTAGATGTAATATGGATTTGACGCACTATCCTCAGAGGATATTCGTAGTCATAAAGCACTAGGCGGATAACACATTCACATATGTAGATTTTTTTTTATCTTGACAGTAGGCAAGATGGACAACCTCTATTTTAATATTAAACTATCATCTAACAGGAAGAAAGAAACCAAGATGGAGTTTAATTTTAGCTCATAGGTGAATTAAAGCAGACTTCCTTTTAACTCAAGTGCATTTGGAAAAGAAATCCCAGAGAATGAAACAGACTCACACAAAAATGAGTAAAAAGTAGAAATGCTTTCTTTTTAAGGATATATGAAAGTAGCATATGACCAGGTTGCCAAAATCCTAAATATATTTTTGCTGAATTTAGTTGTGGCCAAGCTCTCAGTTTACAGTAATTATTGTCAACCCTATAAATTATTTTATAAAGTGAACATACTTAGTAAGGTTGACACTTATTTTAAACATAAGCATAAGGTACAGAGTTCAGATTATATGGCAAGCCTTAAATGGCGGCACCATTAAGCAATTACTACTGAATAGGAATTCAGTCAAATAAAAATTGAACATGTATCATACTTATCCATAGAGCAGATTGGTCAATGGTTAAGGCGCCAGGCTAGAAACTGGGAGAGTGTGAATTCTAGTTCTGCTCTAAGGAAACAGGCAATCACAAACCCATCCAAAAATGTTGCCATGAAAACAGCAAGCATTTGTCAATGATGTTTCCAGGACTCAACACTGATTTGAAGGTGCTGTTTCCAAAAGGCAACTAGGTTTTCTTGATTTTTTCTTTTGGAAAAAAAAAAGTGCTTCTTGGGATTGTAGTTCCACATCTACTTAGACTCTGATTCAGGTGATTTTGAGGATACAGAAAAACCCAGGGGTGGACTGCTGGGAGTTCGCAGGGGTTCGGGAGAACCTCTACCTAAGATTCTGTGCAGTTGGAGAACCCCCAAATCCCACTCCTGGATGGTCCCGCCCACCCTGCCCCGCTCCTCCCAGGAGTCCCCAAGCAGCCTGTTTTGGATGTAGGTAAGTGCAGGCTGCGCGCGGAGGCTCAGGGAGGACAAAAAACAGGCCTACTGGAAGAAATTCAGGAAGGCCGGAAACAGGCTCGTTTCCGGCCTCCAGAGGGCCTCAGAAGCCTGGGGAGGCTGTTTTTGCCCTCCCGGAGACTCGAAGAAAGCCTCCGGAACCCAGATAGGGCAAAACACACACACCCCGCCATGGTGCAGAAGGCCAACTAGGCCACGCCCACCATGGCCACACCCACCCCTTGCTAAAAATTTTGAGGCCCACCCCTGGATAAACCCCCAAGTTGGCCTCCATGACTCTCAGAGTGCTAATGACCAGGTAACTGCTGAGAATATTCTGTAAATCCTTCCATTCCCCACCAATCAGTCAGAACTGAAGAAGCTTCTTGGATGAGAAGCAAAACTTTTTCAAAGGAAAAAAAACCCAAGAAAGTCTATTTGGCTTTTTGGAAAAAAAGCACCTTTGGGACAACCTTGAACTGGATGATTGAGAACCTGCATAGACACTGACTTGAAGCCTTGAAAAAAAATTAAAATCATATCAAACTAGGGTTGGGCAATCCAAAGGACATATACAGTAGCCAGGTGCCGAATCACAATTTTAAATGGGCTAGAAGGAGTATTTAAGGAGCAATTAAAATGACTGGATTTCAGTCCAGTCTGAACATGTTTCAATGTAATCAAATTTCGTTTCTGGCACTCATTCCTTCCTCATACATTGCCTATTTTGGGGAGAGTGGTCTCTTCCAGCAGTTATATGATTGCAAGTTACATATAGCCATTTCCGCCTGACATCTTGCCAATGTCTTATTTATTTGACTGCTACAGTTTGGAATCATACAATGGATTGACAAAACAAGCAGACTCCTGTCTAAATTAGGACATCTTTGAACGAACTGAAAAGGACATCTGTGAATTCAACCTATGGGTTCTCCAGGCAGAAGCTCATAGTTGGAATTCTCTGAATCTAGCCATTCAGCGGAGGATGCTAATGTTGTGTTATGCTAGCTGCAGATGTTAGCATCTATGGTACGCGCTTCGTATATACATAGATCTGACAATCTTATTTAACAAGGCAAGGGTGATATTTTAATGGCACCCCTTTAAAGGCAAATTCCAAATTACCGTTTCCTCAGAGCTGTCATTATTCTGGATGTCTATGGAGATTCTCAATCATCTAGGTCATGGTTGTCCCAAGGATGCTTTTTCCAAAAAGGCAACTGGCTTTTTTGGGTTTTATCCCTTGAAAATGTTTAGCTACTCATCCCAGATGCTTCTTCAGTTCTGAAGAAGTTCAGTTTAGTTCTTCAGAAACTGAAGAAGCTTCTTGGATGAGAAGCGAAATGTTTTCAAAGGAAAAAAAAAACCAAGAAAGTTCAGTAGACTTTTGGAAAAAAAGCACATTTGGGACATTGTTCCAGATGTTTATAATGTATACATTCTGAATGTCGCAATGCAGAATCAAACAGCTTTGCGATAAACAGGGGGTCCTCTTTATATCACTGTATTACAAGGGACGGAAAGCCTAACTTTTAATTGCCAGGTGGGGACAAGGAAATGGTGATCCTGCTGTCTACAATTCCTGTTAGCTTAACTCAGCTCAGGAAATGGTGATGGATGGATATTAGTAAATTTAGCAATATCCAAACAGCTAGTTGCTCATTTTTAACATAGCTAGAGGGGGTATTCAGCAGGTTCTAACCAGTTCTGGAGAACCAGTAGCAGAAATTTTGGGTAATAATAAAAATATTATATAAAAATAATAGAGGTGGGATATAAATAAAAAAATAAATTTAAAAACTCCCTGTTTATGACCCTGTAATCCCTTAATTCAGGTTGAAGTTGGGACGACTGGATGGAGCTGAGCATTTACTGGCCAGATGTCCTTCCTGATGCCATGCAGAGGTAGCAGCAGATATTTTTTCTTTGTGCCCTGGGAGAGAAACATCTCTCGCTACCTAGGATCAAACTCTCAACCTTCTGAGTTGGGAGCCGAGCAGAGGTGGTATTCAGCAGGTTCTGACCAGTTCTGGAGAACCGGTAGCGGAAATTTTGAGTAGTTCGGAGAACCGGTAAGTATCACCTCTGACTGGCCCCACCCCCATCTATTCTCTGCCTCCCGAGTCCCAGCTGATCGGGAGGAAATGGGGATTTTGCAGTAACCTTCCCCTGGAGTTGGGTGGGAATGGAGATTTTACAGTATCCTTGCCCTGTCATGCCCACCAAGCCGTGCCATGCCTACCAAGCATGCCCACAGAACCGGTAGTAAAAATTTTTGAATCCCACCACTGAACATAGCTATTAACTTAACAACCACAATTCTCAACATAGTCCTCAATTTACGACCACAATTCAGCCAAAAATTTATATTGCTAAGGGAGACCGTGGTTAAGCAAGCTTTGCCCCAATTTACAACTTTTCTTGCCACAGTTGTTAGGTGAATCACTGCAGTTATAACAGGTTGTTAAGTGAAACTGGCTTCCCTTTGACTTTGTAGCAATAGCAATAACACTTAGACTTATACAGTGCTTCACAGTGCTTTACAGCCTCTCTAAAAATGTTTACAGAATCAGCCTATTGCCCCCAACAATGTGGCTCCTCATTTTACCAACCTCAGAAGGAAGGAAGGCTGAGTCAACCTGGAGCTGGTCAGGATCGAACTGCTGGCAATGAGCAGCGAGCTAACCTGCAATACTGCATTCTAACCACTGCGCCACCACCACTTTGCTTGTCAGAAGGTCGCAAAAGGTGATCACATGATCCTGGGATACTGTAACTGTCATAAACAAAGGCTAATTGCCAAGCATTCAAATTTTGATCATATAACCATGGGGATGCTGCAATGGTCATATGAAAAATGATCACAAGTCACTTTTTTCAGTGCCATTATAACTTTAAATGGTCACTAAACGAATGATTTGAGGGCTATCTGTAAATGAAAAGAGGAACCTTTCATCTTAAGCATCCTTGAGGTTGGGAACCAATGACAAAGCATGTCAGATAACATCAACACACAAATACCACAAGTTCTTTATGTGCAGCCTTCGGATTGCAACAGGGGTGTCCAACTCAAGGCCCATGGTCCAGGGCCACCCTGGAAACAGCGAAGGACCGTGTTGTGGCCCTGCCCACTGAGCCTATCTCATCGGAGGAAGAAGGCTCCGAACATGAGGGAAAGGAGTCAGCCAGGCCTCCCTCTCCAGGCCCCTCCCCTCTGGCACTGCCTCAGGTGCCAGCCGAGGAAGAGGAGATTAGCCAGGAGCCAGGTGTCTCTAATGAGAGCGAGGAAGGAGAGCTGTCGCTCCTGGATGCACACCAATGAAGGCGTGATAAACGGTCGCAGCAGTTAAGGAGGTGTACTAGGGATTATAGTTGAGTCACTGGACCACACCCCAGAGACTATATAAGAGAGGGTGGTGGCTGGTAAAACTCTGTGATGAACAAAAACTAACTCTGGCTAGTCACTTGAACAACGCCTGAAGCTGCTGAAGGGATATTGTTTTGCTGGACTATTTACAATGTGTATGTAATTTTATGTTATCTGTTGAAGTAAAGCTCTTGGCAGACGGTGCTTATATTGTTGCCAAGTTTGAGATAACGACCTGTGTGCGTGCCAAGTGCTTTCTTAACCCTCAGCTGGCTGTGTTTGTGTGTGTGTGGAGACGGGGACAGATCAGACCAGCCAACGGTGCCCAAGCTCCGTTTTTGCTGGCAGAGGTGCTTGGGCCACCACAGGCACCTCCAACACAAGTGATGTCCATCTGGCCATGCCCACCCTGGCCCCCCGAGATCAAACACAACCCTGATGTGGCTCTCAATGAAATTGAGTTTGGCACCTCTGGGTTGCAAGATGGAAAGGCTACATCTGAATGAGGTTATTGCCCTCTTCTATCTTTTGGCTTCTCTGCAATTCCCCAAATCTCTCACCACTGGTCATGCTAGTTTGGCTGCTAGGGATTCAGCAGCGTTTCCCCCAATATGATATTGATTTTGTCACCAAAAGAAATACACTTTTTAATCAGGACATCCGTTAACAGAGTTTTAAGTGCCCTTGAATTAATGGTGCCATTAAGACTCTATCTCCCAACCCTTCGTAATTTCTATCGGTGCTGATTTCCGGGGGATGAAAGCTGAAGTAATTTAGCTTGGATTCAGCCTGCCACCTTTTCTCTTTAGTGTTATAAAAGAGATTCAGGTTGGTTCCCTGAATTCTACAGAGACACACAGAGACAGGCAGACGGAAAATGCTTCTTGAAAATCAGAATCCTTTTGTATAGAATTCAACCGGCCACCATCCTCACAATACTAACAATACAATGAGAAGCACTTGTTTTGCCCAAACTGTCTTGTCTGGGAGACAAAATGTTATTTACCTGCTTTTCTAGTCCATGGACATTCAAGGCAACTAACCAACCATACAAAAACAGGAAATAACAAATTAAAAACACAGATTAAGACCTACAGGAATCCTAACATCTGTTAAAACCTGGGGGAAGAGCTGGGTCTGGTCTAGGTGATAGGATAAAGGGGGACAAATGCAACTTGCAAAGGTGCTCTTTCCTTCCTCACCCCATACCAGAAAGTTGGGGCTTTGAAGAGCATCATCATCATCATTTGTAAGCTTAAGACAGGAAGTTTATAACAGGTGGGAGAATCCCTTAAAGAGTCAGGTCCTTGACCAGGTGTATCCAATGTGTCTGAAGGCCACATGCAGCCATGAACAGCTAGTAATGCGGCTTGTAAAGATTGTAAACTTTTAACATTATTATGTGAACTTGTATTATAAATTTATATCTGTGATGGTGAACCTATGGCATGCGTGCCACAGGTGGCATGTGTAACCATATCAGTGGGCACGCGAGCTCAGCTCTACCAGCTGATTTTCGGGCCTTCTGGGCCCACCAGAAATAGGGAAACAGGCTGTCTCCTGCCTCAGGAGGACCTTGGGGTAGGGAAGGCCCGTTTTCTCTTTCCCCAGCCTCCAGAGCCTTTCTAGGGTTAGGATGGGACTGGAAGTTGGCAAACAGGCCGTTTTCGGCCTCCGGAGGGCCTTTGAGTGTGGGGGGGAGACTGTTTTCGCCCTCACCAGATTTCTAGAAGTGCTCTGAAGGCAGGGGAGAGCAATAAATGGGTCTACCATGCTATCGCATGCAAAGAGTGGGGGGAGCAGGGGTGGTTGTGCATTCATGCGCAGGGGCAGGGCGCATAGAATTACGGGTGTGGGCATGTGCACGTGACCCCCTTCCCCCCCGCTCCTGGCACGTGTTGACAAAAAGATTAGCCATCACTGATCTATATTATATATTTTATATAATAGATAATATAAAAGAGACATGGTGGCGCACTACAGTATTGCAGGCAAACTCTGCCCACAGCCTGGAGTTCGATCATGATTGGTTAAAGGTTGACTCAGCCTTCCATCCTTCTGAGGTCGGTAAAGTGAGGGCCCAGATTGTTGGGGGCAATATACTGATTTTGTAAACTGCTTAGAGAGGGCTGTAAAGCACTGTGAAGTGGTATATAAGACTAAGTGCTATTGCTAAGTGAGGCTCAAGACAATTCCTCCATGCTCAATGAGGTCCAGGCAAGCAGTAAACACAAGTTTAAAGCTTGTATGTTAAGAAGTCGAAGAAAAAGATGTATTAGAAAGTTTTGATTTTTTAAAAAGTGGTGATTTTTTTTAAAGTTTAGTACTTTGAAGGGGAAAAAAAAGGGGGGGGAAGGGGGGTTTCCCTTTTTTCAGTAAGGCCAAAGAATACAATAAATTTTGTAAATTAAAATGGTGACAGTTCACAAAGATTACTAGGTGCAAATAGAAACACACATGATTTCCATAGCAAGGAAGATAAAGCAGGAATGGTTAAATTGATTATTTTATTCAAAGAGGAAAATATGTTCTTATTTGGATATCACTTCTGGAATTTGTGCATGTGAAGAAGAAAAAAAGAAACTTTGACCTTGGTTTTGTTGATCAGAAAGATTTGTCATAGAAATGGCTAGTTTTATATTAATGTGTAAAAGCAAAAAGTTGAGGTTCGAGTGTGTTTATGCTAAGGAGAGTTTTCTTTCTTTTTCTCTTTCCCCTTGTATCTCACACCCCCTTTTCCCCATTTCCTTTCCCTCCCTTAATTTCCTATTTTATTTTATTTTCTGTATTTTATATAATAAAATAAAAATGATAAATTAAAAGAAAATGAGGTTCAGGCAAGCCAAAAGGTTGTTGCCTAGTTTGGGTAATGAAACCTCTGCAGGAAAACCACCAAGTTCAGAAAATACCAAAGACCTCTCGTTTCAACCCCAAGCTACCAATATTCTCCTCCACTAATGCCTGTCTTTTCTGAATTGTTTGCTACTTCAAAACATTAATAGAGGTTTCACTGGCCTTACCAGCTGATAAAATCTTTTTTTCTTACTATTACTTCCTAATCTTTAAAATGTCAAACTCTCCTTGGAGATGTAGATGACAGGGTAGAAATACAGATTAAAACTAAGCAGGTCTTAAAAGTAAACAATATTTGTATAGAAAATTGTCTTATTTGTGTTGCTTCAAGAATCCTGAAAGAAGATATGTCATCACCATGGTTTAAATCACAATATTAACTGGGGGGGGGGGGGGGGGATATACATTTGAAGTTGTTATCCTTTATTTTGTCAAGCAAGTTCTAGACTACATATTTGGAATAAACCTGCCTCATTCTATTTCAACTGGGATTCCATATACAAGCAATTCCTTTAGGCAGGTTGGACATCATTAAGCAAACAACACTTGTCCAGTTGCAGTATGTGTAACAATTTGCCGTACAGCAGTCAAAAACTGCTTAAGATCACAGTGAAAGGACAAATCTGTTCCTATCCTAATTACTTATGATGCTATAGGAGGGTCTGGGTAAAATGGACCTCTCAACTGATTTTGTATTGATCCCCTGTTCAAAAATGATGACACATCACTGTATCACTCTTTCTGCAAAATAGCAATCCTGTTTGTCTCCCCTATTTTTAAAAACACCTGAAAAGTAGGCTAGACTGGGAAATTAAGGGGTATGAATCCAAGATAATCTCAAATACCAGTCCAAAACAGATTTGAGGTTGGCAATCCTCAGATATTATTCCAATGCTTCCACATGGGTTCTTAACTGTTTCAAGAAAGTGAGGGGCAGGAAAATGGCTGTATTTAGAAGTTGTCTGCAGAAAAGAGAAGAGGAGGACTAGGGGTGACATGATAGCAGTCTTCCAATATTTGAGCAGCTGACACAGAGAAGAGGGCATTGAGTTATTCTGCAAAGCACCTGAGGGCAAGACAAGAAGTAATGGACAGAAGCCCATCAAAGAGAGATGCAACCTAAAACTAAAGAGAAACCCTAGCAGTTAAATACTAAGACGCAATTAGAGCAATTAATCAATGGAATGGCTTGAGTTCAGAAGCTGTGGGTGTTTCATTGCTGGAGGTTTTAAAGAAGAGATTGGACAGCCGATTGACCAGGGCCTCCTGCTCAAGCAAAGGATTGGACTAGAAGACTATCAAAGGTCACTTCCAATTCTGCTATTCTGTATTCGGTACAAAACCCATCATCTCCAACCATGATGAGCAAGACCTAAGAGTTGGAGCCCAACAGTTCAGCTGGAAGGGTCTATTACGCGCACAATGGCCAAACTGATTAATGGCATATAAAGGCAGAGATTTCTGTAATGGTAGTTAATACTCTGACGATGTCAGCAGATGGCTGACAAAAGCTTAGTAGAATAAAATTTTCATTATTTTAGTTCCAGCGTTCCCAGAATGTCTGTTTCTTTCTTTACAAATATACCTGGAACTCGTATTTTTAGAATAGTTTGGTTGCCTGCATATTAGGCAGTTGTATTAACCTCTTTATTTCTTTATCAGCAAATATAAATTTGGTATAAAATGGTTTGTCGTGAATGCGACTGCTTGAGAGCTCCTGGATTGGAGCTGAAAGGCGAAAGAGAAACAGTATGCTCGCTCCCATATTGGGGTAGACCAGGTGCTTCAACAGAAAAATATTTATATATATATATATATATATATATATATATATATATATATATATATATATATATATATATATATATATATAAATATTTCCCTCTTCATTAAATCGCTATTTCTTTTCTCAAGTAATTGTGAACTACGTATTAGTAGCACCTCTTTTCTCCAGTACTCCAAAAATATGTCATTCTGTATCTCCTGGGGAAACTTTCTGAAAAACCAAAGAGGAAAAAAAAATCATGTTATTAAGATTTTATGGAAAACTTCAATTTTATGGAACATTGGCTCTAAAAGAAGAGAAATGTCAGAAGGCTGCAAAAGGCAGCATTATAAACCAGCATCTTCAAATTCACCACAAGACATCTGACAGAGTTAGACTTCGGAATGAAAGATGATGGATTTTAAATTAATGATATCTTAGAGGTGAAGGCTGAGTTCAGCAGGCAGAAATGTGTTCGGTCCAGGTCTGGCTTCAGGGAAAGGCCAATTTGGTGGGGAAAGAACGGAGGAAGAAATTCAGTTGAGACAAAGGAAATAGCTAGAATCTTTTCCATCCTACAACAACCATCTAAGGGAGAATCTGGAACCTTTCTTGAAATAAAAATAAGAACAGCCTCTCCTCCACGCAAACAATTATATCTTGATCTTTCGGAGGCAGAAGAATTATTACAAATTGGGTAGAGCATTTGATAATTTAGTGAAAATATAAAATAGCATGAGAGTACAATAAACATCTAAGAACAGATTTGAGTTAGAATATTTTAAGGCTTCTGGTAGTCCTCAATTTACGACTATAATTGAGACCCACATTTCTGTGGCTAAGTGAAATCATTGTTAAGCAAATGTCCCATTTTACAACTTTCTTTCACTTTCGCAGTTGTTAAGTGAATCACTGCAGCTATTAAGTTACTAACATGGTTGTTGCAGTTGTTGCAGCTGTTAAATTACTAATGGTTACTAACAACTCAAATGGTTGTTGAGTGAATCTGGCTTCATTCAACATTGACTTTGCTCATTAGAAGGTCACAAAAGGGGATGACATGTCCTTGGGACATAGCAACCATCACAAATAGGAATAAATTGCCAAGAGCCTGAATTTTGATCTCATGACCATATGGATGCTACAATGGTCATAGGTGTGAAAAATGGTCACTTTTTCCAGTGATGTTGTAACTTTGAACGGTCACTAAATGAACTGTTATAAGTTGAGGACTACCTGTGTATTAGCTGATCCAGGCCTAGCTCAAAAGTAGATTATATTCTTTGCATGCAAAAAAAACAAACAAACCCAAATTCAGTTCCTGGTCTATTAAGTCGGACTAGAAAAGAAGCCATCAGAGACGTTTCAAAGCTACTGATTGTAGAAAACATTGAGCTAAAAGGAATAACATTTTGACTAGTAACAACAAAAATCCATTTGTAATGCTCCATGGAGATCCAATGTAGTTAAAAATTAGGACAAGAGTTGAATCTCAACTACACAGCCTGTTACCTTCCAACTTATTTATTCAGGGGAGTTTTCAGGACCACCCAATTCAAACAGTATGACTCTTTGGCAGCATATGAAATCCAAACAACAAACACAGAGAAAACAACACGCCTTTAAACAAAAACAGCTAAACAATAAAATAGTGAGCAGATTACATGACATGCTTCTAAGGCAGCTGCAAACCGAATGACGGTTTGTTCTCATCAGTTTGTTGAACAAGCCACGGTGTCCCAGTTCACACATAAATTCAAAGCATAAATTATGATTTATAGCTGTGGTGCACAAGATACTACGCCAGATTATAATTTAGTGCGGTTCATGAGAAACCAGACATATATTCTGCCTTGGTAAACAGTTAGTTAATCAGTGGTGGAAGTCTTGCAAAATTCCTCCAAATGTTCTCTCTATTTCCCACACTGTCCAAGTCAAATTGGCAGAAACTACTTAAGCCAATTACATTTACGAGTTCTGGACAACTGCCGCATTTCACTATAGCCTAACCAATGTAACCCACAAACACATAAAACAGCACAGGATATTTATCTTTATACTCTGTCTTTATTAAAGCACTAGTCGTATAATTTGGGAAACTAAAAATATAACAATGGGAGGAATTAGAAAGAGCCTTTTAGGCCCTTTCCAAAGGTTAGCTTTGATGTTAGCATCCCCGCCACCATCTCACAATAACCACCTGTCCCTCCAATGCTTAGCAGTACCTATCAGTGTAAGCGTGACAGGTAGTATAATTAAACATCTTCTGCCAGAAAAATATATTTTAAATTGTGTTGCAAATTATGCTGATTTGAGCGTCCTACCGGCGTTAACTTAGCAAACAAGGCCTTCAAAGGCCTTGGATCTCTGGGTGGTGTTTGTTTTTTTCCTTTTATGATGTACCATATTTTTTGGACTATAAAACACACTTTTTTGTCTCCCAAAAGGGGGCAAAAATGTCTGCATGTCTTATAGACCGAATATTGCCAAAGCCCTGCCCACCCGCAGGCCATCTTTTCGGCCTCTGCACGTCCTGTTTTTGGGCCTTTTTTCAGCCTTTTTTCGGCCCATTTTTTAGGCTTTTTTCGGCCTGTTTTAGGGACTTTTTGGCCCTGTTTTGGGAGCTTTTTTGGCCCATTTTCAGAGCTTTTTTTTGGCCCATTTTTGAGGCTTTTTCAAAAAAAATGGGCTGAAAATGCCTCAAAAATGGGCCAAAAAAAGCCTCAAAAATGAGCCATAAAAGCCCTGAAAACGGCCCCAAAAAAGCCGCAAAAATGGGTCACAAAAAGCCTCGAAAATGGGCCATAAAAAAGCCACAGGAACAGGCCGAAAAAAGACTGGAAAAGGCCCTAAAAAAGGGAGGCCAAAAACTTTTTGTTGTTGTTTTCCTCTTCTAAATTTAGGTGCGTCTTATAGTCTGAAAAATGTGGTACCTTAGGTAACAAAAGTGCAGCCCGCAATGTGGTAAGATCTGTCCCGCGAGGCTGTCCTGGCCTATCCAATGTGAAGAGGAAAGATCAGGACAGCATGGCTTTGGGCTGGTCTACCCAGTGCAAAGAGGAAAAATTGAGCCAGCATGGCTTCAGCCCGGTCTTCCCAGCACACAGAGGAAAGATTGGGCTAACGTAGCTTCGGCCCAGCCTACTCAATGCGAAGAGGAAACATGTCAGCCGTTTGGGGAGTGGCGTCAAGCTGGCTGCACCCACCCAGTTGGCCATGCCCCCTGCCCTAAGGTCAACCACAGCCCTGATGCAGCCCTCAATGAAATTGAGTTTGACACCCCTGCTTTAGATAAATAGCAAAAGACTCTTTGCTATTTGGAAAAAAACAAGACACTCGTTAACCTGAGTGACCAGGTAGCCTTGATGAGGTAGTCCTTCTTACAGACTTAAATCCAAGTGTTTGATCTAAGCCTCACCCCAGATCAAGATCAGATGTTGTCTACAAGGGAGGTTTCTCCTCGGATAATATTATCCATGGAAAAAGGTTTTGCCTCATCATTTCAGCAATCATACAACTGAGAAAATGAACAACAAGTGAGATGTTTTGCCATCAACCTAACAAATGTGACCAACCAGGTACTATAAACTTGCTGATGTTGTTACACCCAAGTTTATGTTACACTAAAACAACTTTATAAGCAAGGGTAGGAAATTAAACCTTGTCAAGCATAGTTGAATGTTCCCACTTAACAAGTAGACTAGGAAAACTAACATAAATCAACATTTGCATCCAGTCCAATAAAGTACTTTAGATATTGTCACATTTCAGTAAGCAAAGACAAGCACATAGTTGAGTTGAATAGTTAATACCTTAGAAGACAGAAACAAATGTCTCAATTACTTTGATCACATAGAGAAACGGGCTGAATGCATCAGATGAAATTTAACAGACAAAGGTTGATTTAGGAAATATAAATTAAACACAAGTAAAGAATAAGAGGCACTTGGTTTCACAAAAGTGCTGTGAAAAAAATCTTAGAAGAGTAGTCAATTACAAGTCAAATATAGATCTGTAATGTGATGCAGTTGCTAAAAAGGAAAACAAAATTCAAGGCCGAATCAATAGAAGTAGAGTTTCCAGATTTTGGAAAGTAACACACCATTCTTCATTGTCAAAATCCAAAGTCAATAGCTGAGTTGACATATGGTGCAAACCTACACTGAGACATCTACAATGAGCGAATTAAGCTATTGTGGTTTGTTCAAGAAATTGTGGTTCCATCCCTGGCTTAATGTGATGTGTAAATCCAACCAATGTCTATGTTGAAAATTTTAATATCAAGGTAATTATTCATGTAATTATGCTTTCCATTGGGCAGGGGAATAATGTCAACTTTCACAAATCATAACTAGAGATTAACGTGATCAAGTAGAAAGTGTATAGTAACCAATCTCTGTAAGTGGGTTGAAGATGTTTGAGACTCCCAACTGATGAGGAATTAACTCTGTTTCAAATAATAGGGAACTGACATGGGAGACTTAATAAAATCTGGGAAAACTACCTTCTAAGTTTTCCCCATTTTAACCAACTCATGCTTCTTCTTGTAGTCCATCAAAGAAAGAAAAAAGCTAAGTCATGGTTGCACATTCAATATGTAGCTTGCTTTGTTTTATCATCACATAACATGTAAACCTAATTACTGCAATTTGTAAACCATTGTTTATGGTTTAGGATGACATGTAAACCCATTCATCATGATCTATTTCACTAATTATGGATAAACCAAGCCAAAACATACTTTGATGTATGAACCCAGTCAAGAGAAAGTACCCTATCAGTTGAATACCAATTAAACGATGTCCTTGGGACATAGCCACTTACTGGAGTTACCTTGGTTATATTGCATTTCTTCTCTGCCTAGCAGATGAACCAAGGAATTTTTATCCTCACTAAATCTAAATGTTCATGATGGCAAGATAGAGGTATATGTTTTCCATGTCAGCTTTCCTTGTAGACTTCTCCCTTTCCTACCAAGTATAAAATTATATTTAATACCAATCTATGTCCCTTGAAATGACAATGCCCCAACAAACTCTTTTCGAATTAACATTTCATGTTCTAGTATCTTTTTGGTGCCGACTGCCCAAAAACATAAATGCACATGCAGGTGCCAGAACCCCCAAAATGCAATGCGAATGCCCCCCATGCATGCGACCCATTTTGGGCCTGGAAAGCCTCCTGCACCAATCTGGAAGCCAAAACGGGGCACGGGGGCACTGTGCGATCCTCCCCCCCCCGGCAGCCTATTTTGGGCATGGAAAGCCTCCTGCACCAACCTGCACCCCCTCATGCATGCACCCTACCCCACCCACCCCACCCACGTGTCCCTGGCATATACCCTGCCCCCCACGTATGCGCGGCAGAGACCCAAAGACCAGCTGGCCAGCAGGAGGTGCACACGCATTTGCAGTGGAGCTGGGCTGGGGTGATGGCTGGCGTGCCTGCACATTCAGAAAAAAATATTATTTAAACTTTTTGTTTGTGTTGCTTTACCAATTATCCTTCCGTAGGCGTAACCACCAAGCCAAATAGGTCTGGCCCACAAGGTATGCATTTCCTTCCAGATTAGTTAATACAAGGAAGTTACACATCCAATGGCTGAGTTCAGCTTGAAGAGACACATATCACCCAAAGTAGAAACAAAATTCTTTATCTGGCATCTACTTATTTCTTGTTAAGTCTGTTAAGTGGCCAGTAAGTGTAATACTAGGAAAAATGAATATGCTTTGGACCCAAAAGCTTTGTTCACAACTATTTTACGAGGCATGAACTAAGTGGATGTACAATTGGTCCCTTTCCTGCTCCTCTCCTCGTCTCTTCCTCCCTTCCTTCCTAATTCTCTCTCTAACATACAACAACTGCAGGGATTCTTATAAAGTATACATTGAACTCCATGATGAAGAAAGATTGGAAGACAAGTATGTCTTCCAGGTAGTAATTGAAATTCTTCAAAAACATTTCAGGAAGCTGCAGCCCAAGTCAACTGATAAGAGGGGTCAGTCAAATTTCCAAAAAGTTTCATTTTTTTCTAATAGCCAAATATGGGCAAGAGTTTGGCAATGCTCACCAATGTAACACATACATTACACAACCCCACAAAAGTGGCACTCACACATCACACAATGCCAATGCAAAACGCAAAGTGAAATCTACATCTTCTCTGTGAGAATTCACTCACTACTCAGACTAACCAAAGGCCTTATTTGAGTATTATTAGAGAGGCAGGAGAAAAGTCTTCCCAACTATATTAACCCTTCTAAAATAAAGTACACACATAACCTCTGCAATCTCTACAAAGGCACTCAAGTTTGAAAGTACATTTTGCTATTACTACTTGTCCAGCTGTGAAACAGTGTTAGGCATCTTCAGAAACCTGTGGCTCTACAAAGATAAAGCATTTCCAACATATGCCCCCCCCCTCTCTCTTTTTTTTTGGGGGGGGTTATTTTTCAGGCTACATTTATCTTTTCTTTGGATCAACCTGCCAGTGATGTGAAGGAAAACACAGGCTGTGCATTCACCTCTGAAGGAAGAATATGTTGCTGTCAAAACTCGCAGAAAGGTACTAACTGAAGGGTTTGTCAAAATTTTCCTGTACATTATGCTGCCAAACATTGGAAACAAAAGAACATTTGTAGTCATCTTAAGGATCCTCATCTAGTTTCTTTTTTTTTTTTTGTAAATATTTTTATTTTTTTTTCCCAAACATAAACATAAAATATAACTTTCAAGGACAGAGTCTCGATCCAGTCATAGATGGTTACCATGCTTACATTCCTTTAACAAGCTCCATTCAATTTCCCATTACATCTTTTATGGATAGAAATTCAAAACAGAAAAAAAACAGATTTTAATATAAAGTCTAGCATCTTCACCTAAACAAATCCATTATATCAATACAATTTTAATTTCAAACTAACTTTCACTTATTTTTATATCTATATATCAATCCTGATTTTATCTTGTTCTTTTTCACCTTGTATCTTTTACCATCAATGTCAAAATAATTTTTAACAATATTCTAACCTCTTATTCTAATTATTTACCTTACAATTTTATCACTACAAATCTTAATTTCAAATTCAATATAACTCCATTTTTATTACACTTTATAAAACAAAATTCTATCTAATTCTTAATCTCTTGACCCTTTTCCTCGAATCTTAGTATCTTAAACACACTTAAAAACACTTATCATTTACTAGTTTTCATGTTACACAGGTTTATCACAAAAACATGTTTTATTTAAACTAATTTCCAGCATATTTTCTTCCATACCTCCCTCTATTGATTGGCTGTTTTCCAGCATATTATGTTTGGCTGATTCCCAGCATAGTCTCCTCCAGAGCACCAACTATTTTTGGCTAATTTCCAGTATAATCTCCTCCAAGCCTACCACCATTATTGGCTAATTTCCAGCATATTTTCCAGCATAATCTCCTCCAACTCTCCTCCTATTTGTTTGGCTGATTTCCAGCATTTTATTAGCTGATTTCCAGCATATTATGTTTGTCTGATTTCCAGCATAGTCCCCTCCAGGGCTCCCACTCTTGTTTGGCTGATTTCCAGCACAGTCTCCTCCAACTCTCCTGTAAGTATTTGGCTGATTTCCAGCATTTTAACTAGTTTCCAGCGTATTTCCTCCAAGTCTCAAACTCTTATC
Organism: Arizona elegans; assembly: GCA_022577455.1. Classification (NCBI taxonomy): domain Eukaryota; kingdom Metazoa; phylum Chordata; class Lepidosauria; order Squamata; family Colubridae; genus Arizona; species Arizona elegans. The sequence goes on from JAKOOJ010000015.1 coordinate 11,408,397, forward strand.
TAGTTGGTATCCATCCCTCTTATTTTAATTTTCTCTTACAATATAGTTATCTATTTTGTGTCAGTTTCCCAAAATACTCTTTCAAATTAATTCTCAATATATAATCATAATAATCATCATTTCTAGCATATATTAAATTAAATCACAGTTTGTTGCTAAAATCTGTGTATCTTATAGTTTGTTCAATAAAACCTTAATCAAGCATAATCACCAATCTAGTATGTTTGCATATTAAAATTAAAACATATTACATCAAGCAGTAAATTTTCTTAAAGTTGTCTCACATTAAAATATACTCTTCTTTATTATTTTTAACCACCTATATATCATCCTCTATTTTAGTTGCCATGTCTTATTTTCTATTTTTATTACTCCAAAAAACCCTCCTGTTTTTATCCAAAAATCATATATACCTTTAGGCTTTTAAACTTTACATTTCAATTTAGTTACATTTAAATTTATCTACTTTATTTCTTCCTTTTCTTCCTTTTTCTATCTGTCCATAAATGTTCCATTTCAAAGTTCATCTGTTCAAATTAAAAAATTTTGTATGTCCCTTTAATGCTTTATGAAGTCTGTTCCATGTGTGATGCATCAACTTCCTGTCTTTTATTCCTACACCACACCTAATTTTTTTTGCTAAACTTGTTAATTTCCATTGTCAAATATCCAAAATATCCCTTCTTTCTTCTTAAAATCATCCAGGACAGAATAGAGATCTCCAAATTCCATATATCTAATGTTAATTTCAAAGTAATCCAAAGTAGAAAGCCATTTAAAAAGTTTCTTTTCCAAACGGAAAGAGAAAGGGAAATCTTTTCAATCCACTCTCCTGCTTAGTCACCGCAGACTCCATGGCAATTATGTAGCCACCCGTCTGTCTTTCTTCATTAGCTTCGTTAATTTTCAAAGGTGTAAACTCCCAAAGATACATTTCTCCAATCCACTCCAAATAAGAAAAAAGAAAGTCACTTTTCTAAATTGTTAAAAGCCAATTCTTCCAAATTTACTAAAACAAAGTCTGTCTTGGGTCTTTATTTCCATTTTTTTTCCTTTTTGATCTTCAAGCCCCACAGATCTTTAACCGCTATTTAAAGTTGAGGTCTTATTTTTTTTTTTCAAAAAAACCAAATAATCCTGTTGTTTTGCCTGGGTTGGTGTCACTCACCCGGCTTCGAGATACTTGCTCTTTCTTCTTCTTTGTGGCAGCCGCCATGGCTGCCTACCCCCACCGCCGACTTCAAGGATTCCCTCTGGCCTCCAAGGAACTTGCCTGTTCCTCTTGGCACACAAAGGCGCTCCTCTTCACCCCCCACATCCCTGCAAGATGAGGGACGGTCCGAAGACTGATCGGACGGTGGTTTGTCAGTCGGGGTTTTCGCAGGCTTGTTAGAGCCCGCTATTTACCCGACTGTGGCACCGCGGTTCCGGACCGGAAGTACCTCATCTAGTTTCTTCTCACTGGGAACCATGCTCATCTGGATAAATTGAGCCAGACTCATACATTAGGTCCAACATCAGACATAGCAATGGAATGGAATGGAATGAAGAGTAACTTAGCTGCTCTCAGAAAGCTTAATCAAGGTCGGACCTAATTAGTATGTCTATGGGAAATTACCACAAAATCCAATGGCTCTAGATCAGACTGGGAAGTCAAAAACCATCTCAGAAGAAGGCAGGGACAAAGCACTTTTGAACTATTGTCAAGAAAACTACACTGATGGGTTTAGATCAGCAGCAGGAATCAAGTTCCTAATTGGAGACTATAAATTGAAGGAATTGTCTAACGTTCTGCTTAAGGACTCACCATTGGCATTTTGTTGGTGATTGTGAAATGAATAATGGAGAAAATCAATTTCCTCAAATCTGAGATCAAATACCAGGTTATCTCAAAGAGAGAGATGCCACCTACATCTTAGGGTAATGCACAAACCTAAAGACAGTTGTGACTTGCTGTGATTTGCCATCATTTGACCCCATATGTACATGTATACATACATATCTAACAATATTGCAGGAGTAGGCAAGGACCACAGGACAGTGGTGGTGATAGATGTAGAGGCACTGTGTGACAGCAATATCAGGGAAAAGGATTATGAGAAGCTGGAGCAGTGCCAAGGCCTGAGGGAGGAACCGGAGAAGATGTGGAAAGAAAAGGCCAAATTGGTTCCAGTGGTTGTAGAAACATGCGGGGCTGAGGTGCCTAAGCTGGAAGAGTGGCTCCAACATTTCCCAAGACTAACATCAGTTCCCTCTGTCCAAATCATTATAGTGCTGGGAACAGCTAAGAAACAGTGCAGAACCCTCAAAATCCCAGGCTTCTAATAGAGGATCTGAAATTGAGGAAGATACAGACCACTCATAATGCTTAGAATGGAAGTATGTATGTATGTATGTATGTATGTATGTACGGAATGTATGTACATACACACATGTACATACATATGTATGTGGAGTAAATAAGGTATCCCGTTTCCATTTTGCAGAAGAAGAAAAATACTTGTGTTCTATGCAAAGCTAGCGATACATCAGAAGGATTTATTTCCTGTTATCAAAGATGAAGAGTTTTGATATTTCCCATACGCTACTAGAGTTTGATAGCTAGAAAAATGCAAGAGGTCCATTCAGTCTCTAGCATTTTTCAAGTCAATCATTGGTCTGACCCAGTGGTCAGATTCAGCCAGTTTGGGAGATCTGGTTGTTAAATTGGTGACTGGCCCCTCCCCACCTCTTCCAGGAGTCGCCACGCACCTCGTTTTGGCTCCCAGGTAAGTGCAGGGAGGCCTATTAGGCCCAAAATAGAGAGTAGTGGCGCACCCCCCCCACGCGGCCCATTTTTGCTCCCAACAGGCTGCAGAGAGGCCTACTAGGCCAAAAACGGGGCGCAGGGGGTCCGTATGCCCCCCCACCGCCCATTTTTGCTCCCGAGGGGGTACAGGAGGTCAAGTGCTGCCTGTTACATCCCCTGGCCACGCCCACTATGCCACGCCCACCCAGCCAGTCATTAGGGCAGAGAACTAGTTGTTAAATTATTTGAAACCCACCACTGGTCTCGCCTCTAAAAAGTTGTTAGAGAGGCCATTCAGCACTTTAGATTTAATTCCCATTAACTACTCCAGAGTTGTGTCTTTTTCCAGAATTGCACTCTGCGTCTGTTTGCAAAGTTTTGCTATGCTCTTACGTCCACACCTTCCAAAGTAAATTTGGACAGAAAGTCTGAAGGGTTACATTGCCCTTACCTCCACGTCCTGCAGATTTTTCATGGCCTGAAAACAACAGTCTCACTGTACCAATTATACAGTCGGCCCTGGATTTCTAGTTCTGCAGGGACACACTGTAAAGAGTGCATGAGCCAAGACTCTGCAAATGACTGTCAATCATGCAGACATTTCATTTGTGCAATTCTGCCCATTCAGCCAAAATAATATAAGTACATACAACATCCTACTGAGGTGACCTGAGGATCTTCCAGACTACGAATGGTGTTTTTGACATGGCTAGATTAAAAAAAATGTTGGGTAGTTGCTGATATTGCCACAAAGAAAAAGAAAACCCACAGTGGCAAGGACAAAAGTACAGTCATAAAACAGAATTTAAGAAGCACAAACAGCACAATGAAAGATGAAAAGTAACATTGACATCTTAAGCATCAGGGAATTAAAGTGAAAGAGATTGGAACTGCAAACTTACTGTATATTCAGAAGATCACATTGATTATAGGATCTAAATTTACCACTCAGGACATGCAAAACAAATTCGGAATGGAATTGCTTTCATAGCAGGAAGGTTATACAAGTAGTCCTTAATTTAAAACAGAATGAAAATTTTCCAATTTCAGCATTTTTTTGACGATTTCCTGTCCAATAAGACAATTGCTAAGTGAATCGTGCCCAATCTTATGATCCTTTTGCCATAGTTGTTAAGCAAATCACTGAAGCTGTTGAATGAATCATGCAGTTGTTAAGTGAATCTAGCTTCCCCCGATTGACTTTGCATGCCTGAGAAAGTTGCAAATGACAATCCCAGGACCTTAGGATGTTGCAACCATTGTAAATATATGTTCGTTGCCAAGTATCCAAAGTTTGATCACATGACTGTGGGGATGCTGCAACAGACCTAATAAGTGTGAAAATTGACCATCAGTAACTTTTTCAGTACTGTTGCAACTCTAAATGGCCAATAAAGGTAGGTTGCAGGATCCAATCTGTCTTGGTTATCAGAGGTTTAGTCTTCCAAGCTTTCGGATTTGTGCTGGAGCCCATCCTCAGGGAACTTCTCTTCACTGGAATTTGACAGTAGAAGAAGAGAGAGAAGTTCCCTGCGGATGGGCTCCAAAAAGCTTGAAAGACTAAACCTCTGGTCCCAAATTGGATCCTGCAACATTATCCTGGGACATATATATTTGCCTTCATTCATAATAAATGAATGGTTGTAAGTTGAGGACTACCTATGGCAGTGATGGCTAACTTTTTTGCCATCACATGCCAAAAGTGGGGGTCGCGCAGGGAGGGTCACGCGCATGTGTGCCCACACCCATAATTCAATGCGTCCCTCCCCCCTCCCGTGCGACCCCCTCCAGGGTCCTCCAGCTTTTGGCATGTGATGGCATGGTGGGCCTGGTAGGCCCGTTTTTCGCCCTCCCCAGGAGCCTCCCCCCGGAGGCCGTCTGGAGGCCGAAAATGGCCCATTTCCCGACTTCCGGTTGGTCCAGAAGGCTCAAAAATCAGCTGGCCGGCATGCACATGCCCACAGATATGGCTCCGTGTGCTACCTGTGGCATGTGTGCCATAGGTTCGCCATCACGGACCTGTGGCAATGAAAGCTTTGAGAGAGAGAAAGTTACAATGCCACAGTTTACCTGCAACTATGGAAGCAAAAATTAGACCTTGCAGAAGCAGGATAGAAAAAGTACTGATTGTTTTGAACATTGGCATTGGAATAAATGTCAGCAAATACCATGGAAAGCCAAGAAAACAAAGAAATTGATCACGGAATTAATTAATCCAGAGTTCTCATTTGAGGCACAATAGACTCAAATACCACTTATATTTTGGACACATTATGGGAGAAACTACCTATCTTGAGGAGTCTGTAGTGTTGGTCTTTCCATCTCTCCTTTTTTAAAATAATTTGCATCAGAGCTTTTAATTTAGTGCAAGACTAAGCAACGTTTTTTTTAAAAGCAAGTTGAAATTGGGTGAAATTTATAATCTTAACAATAAAATGAGCTATCCGTACAGCTTTAGGAAAGTGCTGTGGCCTGTCCAGCAGCTGAATCAGATGAGGAGGAGGAGGCATGGGAGTCAGGATCAGCATCAAGGCAACCTGAGAGCTCCGAGGGGGAAGAGGGACTGGAGCTGTCAGAGAGAGAGGCAGAGGCAGAGCCTAGGCTGTCCGTTAGCCCTCAGATGGAGAGTCAACAGCCCCCAAGTCTGGAGATGGCTGATGAGGAAGAGGAGGAACAGCTGGGCCCAGTGGCTGACATGCGGATGGCAGAAGACAGAGGAGAGGAGAGCAGTGGAAATCTATGAGCTGATCCTTGGGACAGAAGAGCCACTGCTGCTAGCGAAGCCGTACCTTAGCTCTGGGGATAAAAGGCAGGGGCCGGAGATGAATAGGTGTGGCAGACAACTATTCATCTTCTGGCTGGACAGACTAGCTAGCCTGCGTTGAGAGAGAAACTTTTTTGCCGCAGCTGCTGGCGCTCCTAATAAAGGAATCATTGATTTAAATACAGAAGGTTTGTCGTGTTCGGAGAGCTGGGTCAGAACAGAAACACGGTTGAGATTGTGAGCTATCCATACAGCTCTAGGAAAGATGGTTGAGAATGTGATGAGGCTGGGACTCAAGAGGGCCCTGGAGGAAAGACAGACTGACAGATGGACAGACAAGACATGCTCAGAGATACCTGAATTACATTCATTGTTGAGGGTGTTTTGATATTTTTGCATCATAATTTATGGAAAAACCATAGCCTGTTTATGGAATATCATCATCTTCAGGTGGAGGCGAGGGTGTAGAATCCCAACAGTGAGAAGAAAAAAAGAATCCAATCTGGACCCATTAAATAGCTCTCTAGTTTATGACACAAACAGGCAGATCCATTTATCGAGCTAATTTATTGGGTGTAAATGACTGTCAGCTCTTTGCTAAAAGAGTCCTCTTGAGCCACTTCAGATGCAACACCAATAAAGACCTGTCTAGTGACATCAATGTTTACACGTTTCCTTTCCTCAGCTAAATCAGAAAGTTCTCTTTTTAAAAAAAAAACAACAAAAACTCCTAGATCTATCATATTGGCTGCTGGTGACATCCCTTCGAGGATGCTGATCATCGGTATTTCAAAAGAGAGCTACCAACACTTTCCACAGCTTGCAGGATCATTATTTTTAAACAAAAGATAATTTTTGCTAATTTCAGACTCTTGTGCTGTCCAACTGCTAAGGCCTGTCACCTACAGGACAAACAATACAGGGTCCTTGACTTATGACCACAATCGAGCCCAACATTTCTGTTGCTAAGTGAAACATTTCTTAAGTAAATTTTGCCCCATTTTATGACCTTTGTTGCCATAGTTGTTAAGTGAATCACTGCAGTTGGTAAATTAGTAATATAGTTGTTAAGCAAATCTGGCTTCCCCAATGACTTTGCTTGTGAAAAGGTCACAAAAGGGGATCCCATGACCCAGGGACATTGCACCCATCATATATATGAGTCAGTTGCCAAGGACTCTGATCATGTGACCATGGGGATGCCTCATGAGTGTTGTAAGTGTGAAAAACAGACATATATACTGTAAGTCCTTTTTTCAGTTCTGTTGTAACTTTGAACAGTTGCTAAATGAACTCTTACAAGGACTACTTGTATCTCACACTGATCAAATTTACTCAGGCAAAAGAAGGTGGTTTACTTGAGCCAGAGATGCATCCTAAAGCATGTGATAAGCACTCTCTACCTGCTAAACAGGAGCCACATCGGAAGGGTATTTCCACGTAAACATAAACATTGGACTTTCTACCATCCACCATTTCTTTGTCTCTTTCCTTGCCAGATGCACATATACCCCCCCACCCCAAAAAAACAACTTGGCGATAGCATGCCACAGGTTTTATATGCAATGTTATAGTTTTATATTCAACTTCTCGTGACCTTGATAGAATCAAGATCACGCAAAGTGATACCACTGCTTTGGTAAGACCACACTTGGAATACGGCATCCAATTTTGGTCACCGCAATATAAGAACTGATGTTGAGACTCTGGAAAGAGTGCAGAGAAGAGCAACAAAGGTGATTAGGGGGCTGGAGGTTAAAACATATGAAGAACAGTTGGAGGAACCGGGTATGTCTAATCTAGTGAAAGAAGGGATGTGGTGGCTCAGTGGCTAAGATGCTGAGCTTGTTGATCGAAAGGTCAGCAGTTCAGCGGTTCGAATCCCTAGTGCTGCGTAACAGGGTGAGCTCCCATTACTTGTCCCAGCTTCTGCCAACCTAGCAGTTCGAAAGCACATAAAAAATGCAAGGAGAAAAATAGGGACCACCTTTGGTGGGAAGGTAACAGCGTTCCGTGCGCCTTTGCCGTTTAGTCATGCCAGCCACACGACCATGGAGACGTCTTCGGACAGTGCTGACTCTTCGGCTTTGAAACGGAGATGAGCACCGCCCCCTAGAGTCAGGAACAACTAGCACATATGTGCGAGGGGAACCTTTAGTCTAGTGAAAAGAAAGACTAGGGGTGACATGATAGCAGTGTCCCAGTATCTAAGGGACTGCCACAAAGAAAATAATAGGTCAACCTATTTTCCAAAGTACCAGAAGGCAGGACAAGAAACAATGGATGGAAACTGAACAAAGAAATAACTGAGAACTAAGGAGAAATTTCCTGACAATAAGAACAATCAACCAGTGGAACAGTTTGCCTTCAGAAGTTGTGGATGCTCCAATACTGGAGGCTTTTAAGAAGAGACTGGACAGCCATTTGTCTGAAAATGGTACAGGGTCTCCTGCTTGAGCAGGTGGTTGCACTGAAAGACCTCTGAGATCCCTTCCAATTCTGTTATAATTATATAACAGAATAATATATATAATATATATAATAATAATAAAAACAAACTGCATGAAGGCAAAAATTCAACATGTTACCACCAACAGCAAATGCCGCCTCTGCAGTGAGAAAGATGAGACAGTCGACCACCTGATCAGTGGGTGCAGCAAAATTTCACAAACTGACTACCTACAACGCCATGACAGTGTTGCTAAGATCATTCACTGGAAATTGTGCCAGAAGTTTGGATTTGAGTACAGCAAAAACCACTGGGAACATCAGGTGAGAAAGTTTTAAAGAATGAGAAACTCAAGATCTTGTGGGACTTTAGGATTCAGACTGACAGGCACTTGGTCCACAACACACCTGACATAACAATAGTTGAAAAGAAAAAAAATATGGTTCATTGACATTGTAATACCTGGTGATACACGGATTGAAGGTAAGCAGCAAGAAAAAATCACAAAGTACCGGGACTTGCAAATTGAAGTTGAGTGACTGTGGAAAAAGAAATTGTGTGTTGTCCCGATTATAATTGGAGCCCTTGGAGCAATACCCAAAGGGCTACCCTGCTATTTAGAAATTATAAATTTACCGGACTTGAACATTTTGACTCTACAAAAAAACCACCTTACTCGGAAAAGCTTACATCCTCCAACGATACCTTAACAGTTCCTAGGTCCTTGGTTAGGACTCGAGCTGCTGAGCTATTAACCAGCCTCAAAGGCTGTGAATCTCACTAAAGATTAAATAATAATAATAATAATAATAATAATAATAATAATAATAATAATAATAAACCAAGAGGCAATAGACTGGGAGCTAAAACAAATACAGAGAGGCAGGAAGCCGTCAAAATAATGCTGAAAGTGGAAAAATACATTGAGAAAAATAACTATGTGTGGCACATTTTCAATATATCACCTTCTTTATGGACAATGACATTTCCATTCTGCTCGCTGTGGCAATTACTTCCAAGTCAAAACACACATTTTCCATTTCAAGCATCATTTTGATTTTTCTATATGAGACTTCCTTTCCTTCTGTAGTGAGAAGGGAAAATAACAGCTCCTTTGAAACAGAATAAAATAGGAGATCTAAAACTTCCCCTTTTGCCCTTCTCTGACCCAAGAATACTCAATTTGACAATATTTATTAAAATATGTATCAAAATATTTATCAAAATGTAGATCAAGATAATATTGGAATTGTTGCATTTCAAATCAATGTATTTTATGGAGACATACTTTATTAATTCCAGTAGGCTTATCTCCAAAGCTGGTTGATTCAACTGAATCTTTGGGGATTGCAAGAATTAAAAATGCAAAATAATTAGGTAAGCTTTGGTGGAAAATGTGTGGGAGAAGGCACAGAAATATTTATGTAGATATGCAAATTGCTAAATTTACATAGGCATGCAAATTAAGACATCTGATATAGTTAGAGAGACAACTGCACTTTATTTCTGGGTTAACACTTCGGAAAGGCACTAATCTTTCAATAGGGTGAGGTTTAATTACTTGTTGAGTTTATACCTCACGTTTTCTTCTGAAATTCACAATGGCTTGTTTTTCTGCCCAACAAGAACTCTGGGAAATGAGCTGGGCTGAGGCAGAATTTGTTTTCCCCCTCTTCCATTCAATTATGTTTGATTCTCAAAGATTGACTGGACATGTCCTTGGAGTTTTCTTGGCAAGGTTCCTCAGAAGTGGCTTTCTTCCTAGTAGCTGAGAGAAAATTTTTGGCCCAAGGTGACCCAGCTGGCTTTGAGCATAAGGCAGGACTAGAACTCACAGTCTCCTCATTTCTAGCTTGATGGTGATTGTTGCGGCTGATAAGTCAAATAATTAATTTTACAGAGATAAATTTGGTGCCCACTTGTGCCCTTTTCTGATTGAGAGGTCCTTCAGCTATTAACTCATGTCCTAGTCACCTCACAGTTGGATTCCTGTAATGTCCTTGACTTGGAGTTGCTCTTGAAGACCAACTGGAAACCACAGTGGCCCAGAATCAGTGGTGGGGTTCCTTCCAGTTCGGCCGAGCCGGTAGCAGTGACATTATGACATCACCGAAACGGTTCTCTTTGTTCGGGAGCTGGGCCCTCCCACTCCCACCCCATTTTTCTTACCTTTTATTTGGCCCCACCCCCAATCTATTGCTGCCTCCCGAGTCCCAGCTGATCGGCTAGAAGGAAAAAAAAAACTGTTTAAACTCTTGCCGTGGGGCTTTAAAGGGCCGCCCTACAGCTGATCAGTGTTAAAAGGCAGTGTGGTGGTAGACCGGTGCCTTCTAAAATGAATGAGTAGACCGAGGCCTCCAAAAACAAATGGGTAGACCGGTGCCTCCAAAAACAAATGAGTAGACCGGTAGCAAGCAGTTAAAAGCTTGGTAGATCAGTACCTCTGCTAAATCCTAAAGAATTGTCACATGACCATCAAGCCACGCCCATGAAATAAGCCACACCCACAGAACCAGTAGTAAAAAAATTTAGAACCCACCCCTGCCCAGAATGCAACAGCATGGGCAGTGATAAAGGTGCAGTGATGTGTTCATAACCCTGCTGCTTTCTAAGCTGCACTGGTTACCATTTTGGTTCTGGGTTCAGTTCAAGTTGCTGGTTATCACCCATAGAGCTCTCCGTGGCATAGCACAGTGATGGCTAACCTTTTCCGGACCGAGTGCCCAAAGCGTGCACGCCCAAACCCCCAAAAATGCAATGCACGAGCATTGTAATTTTAATATCTTTTAATATATAAATATTGGCTGATGGTTGTAAGCCACCTCGAATCAATTGGGAGTTAGGTGGACTACAAGTTAATAAAGAGAATAATGAAAAAATAATTTATTTCCTACCAATGTTCTGTTAAGATTTTGCCCATTTTCATCCTGGATTGTAGCTACAACTACCTGAACAATCTGATGCCAGACTGAAGGAGCACAAAAAATGTAACTGGTGATAAATATGCCATCTCCTTGGTTTATATACAACAGATGCCAGACAGGTTTTTTTTATATATGTATGAATTGAAAAAAGATTACTTTTACTGTGATTCATAGGTACCTCTAGAGATGGAATTTGATGTTCTATTGCACTTCACCTCCCATTTTCTGAGATAAAATATAATTCTCCCAACATTGAATTAGCATAACAAGCCAAATCTATACCGCAGCGATGTGGTATAGAAAGTTTCACTTCAGAAAATACAACAGCCGTGCCCTTTAAGAGGATAATTAATCTGTTCCTCGTTAGTATGGAACTTGTGGATCCAAAAATCAAAGTTCATAGCAATTACTGATGTTTTAGAATTCCCAGGGCTTCTTCATTCAAATATTTCATTACGACAGCCCTCTCTGCAGTTCGCCACCAGAAAATTGAAAGCCAAATCTGGCTCTAGGTTCTGCCTCAGTTTACCTTCCCAATAAGCAAGTCTATTAAAAGCAGCTTATTAGGGTACCCTGATAAAAGTGGATCTCTCCACCATGTTTCCCCAAAAATACAACCTACTCAGAAAGTAAGTCCTAGCTTGATTTTTACACTTGCGTGCAATATAAGCCCTACCCCAAAAATAAGCCCTAATTAAGACCCCACCCACTTCAGGGTGCACGGGTAAAAATTAAGCTATGGTGGGGATGGGGGTGGTGGAGCTGCCTTACTGTGTTTCCCCGAAAATAAGACCCTGTCTTATATTTTTCTGAACCCCTAAATAAGTGTTTGGCCTTATTTTTGGGGAGGTCTTATTATTTTGGGGCACATGGAGCAAGATGGGGCTCCTCTTGCCATCTTACCTGATGTCCAGCTCTGTGTTTAAATATTTTTGGGAGGGCTTATTTTCAGGGGGAGGCTTATTTTAGTGTATGCGCTCAAAAGCCCAATGGGGCTTATTATCAGGGGATGTCTTATTTTCAGGGAAACAGGGTACCTTCAGATAGTTGCAGCCAAGCCTCGCACACCTCAGCCAACTTCTCAACTTCTTCAGCTTTGGATAGTTGCAGCACACTGGATTGATCCAGAGTTCTGTTATTGTTGTGGCCTGCCAGCGGCCTATGCAGCTGGTAGGTGAGTCCGACAGTGAGGAGTCTGGTGTGGTGATTCACCAGCAGCCTGTACAGCTCGCACCCAAGTCAGATAATGAGGAGTCTGGAGAAGAGTTGATGCCAGAGGCGGGGATTCAGCCAGGGCGTTCAGAACCTCCAGAAGCTCCCATAAGTGAAGAGGAAGAAGAGGAGGAGCCTCTTCTCGATGCACGGGCTCACAGAGCTGCCAAAAGGCAGGAATGGCTCCTCAGGAGGAGGTCTCCTCAAGAGTAAGGCTTGGGGCTAATTGGCCACTCCCCTAGCCTATTTAAGGAATGACGACGACTGAGGCAATTTGCAGAAAACAACTTCGTTCATATTCTTTCGCGTATTGACTCCAGAAACATCTGATCGGCTCTTGCTTCTCTCTTGTCATTTTTCCTGCAAATTGCTTCTGGGCATTCTGCCAACCACAGTAAGCTTACGGTTATCTGAAAGACTGTACCTCAGAATTGAGTTATTATTTCTTGGACTCTTGTCGGCTGTTAATGAAGTTAAATTAACAGCCCTTGTTCAGAAAAGACTGATTTAAACTGTACTTGTGTTTGAACAACTACTAAAAAAAATCATTAGTAGTCCTTAATTAGTAAACTAAGGTTTGTATGGACTTAGTGTGTGCTGCGTTCTTTGTGGTCCGTAGCTGGGGCAGAACAGTTATCGGCTGCAGAGGCCTTCAGGAAAGACTTTCCGGCTGCAGAAGAAATGAGCCGAGGTACGCTGCAACTATCCGAAGCTGAAGAAGTTCCTGAAGGCTTCTGACAGTGAAAAGGAGGCTGGGGCAATGCAAACAAGTGAGGTGAGTCAGTGGATGACATCTCTCCTGAAAATAAGACTTGGTGCCTTTTTTCGTGGCAAAAATTATGACAGGGTCTTATTTTCGGGAAAACACAGTATGTAAAAGGGAGAAAGAACCTCGAGTCCCATGTTTCCCTTCTTTTTATAGTTAACACAACAAAGAAAATGCAAGAGGAAAGTTGATTGGACAGAATAAAAGTAACCTCCCCTTTGCATAGGAAATCAGTTACATGTAGTCAAACATGTTACATATTCGCATCCCATAATATCACACATGTTCATGAAAATGAGGTCTGACATCAGAAGGGGCATAATTGTAAGGAAAAAGGTTGTTTAGAGTCCACAAAAGAGATAAACCAGACCTCAGGTTGTACTAACAAACTTTTCTTACCTGGAGCTAGTCTCCACTTTGTTTATCAATTTAGGAATGTTAAAAAGCTAATAAATCTGAACATCATTTTTAAAGAGAAAAAATAAACCAAATTAAAATACAAGGTAACTAGGTTAGTTAACAAATAACGAAACCCATGTTATTTCCCCCTCATAATCCAAAACTTGGTTTTGTTCAGGCAAACAAGGAATCCTATCCGTGAGAAATCAAAAGTATAAACTTTGCAAAAGAAATACAGTGATAACTTATTTCACCTTAAACCCATTAACACATATTCTTGCTCATGTTCAGAACTTTTAGCAGGACTCGTTGATCTTTGCCTCCCAAAGCTGGTTACACCTACACTTCCTGTCTTGTGCGAGTCTCATTTGGGCTAAAAATAATGCATTACAATTTTCTGCTGCTCATCAGAAACACAAGGTCAAATGGGAAGAAGCAAATAATATCCTGCATTTAAAGTCCAATAAATCATCCCAATTCTGCTTGAGGACAAAATATCCAGCTCTCCTTACTGTGCTAGTAATTCTTTAAAACATTAAAAAAAAAAAAAATCCAAAAGGCTAATAGTGCACTTATTTAAGAATGATAATGCAGGTATTCCTCAATTTATGACCACAATTGAGCCCAAATTTGTGTTGTTAAGTGAGGCATTTGTTAAGTGACTTTTGCCCAGTTTTACAATCTTTTTTTTGCCAAAGTTGTTAAGTGAATCAATGCAGTGGATAAGTTAATAACCCGGTTGTTAAGTGAATCTGACTTCCTCGTGGAATTTGCTCGTGAGATGGTCGCAAGAGGGGATGACATGACCTGGAACACAGCAACGGTCATAAGTATGAGTCAGTTGCCAAGCATATAAAATTTGATCATACGATCATGGGGATGCTGCAATGGTCATGTGAAAAACAGTCATAAGTCACATTTTTCAGTGTCATTGTAACTTTAAATGGTCACTAAACAAACTGCTATAAGTTGAGGACTACCTGTATTAACAAAACACTTTTGCTATTTACCGTATTTTTCAGAGTATAAAATGCAACTTTTTCCCCCACAAAAGGAGGTGAAAATTTGGGTGCGTCTTATACACCGAATGTAGCCCGGCCCACCACTGGCCCCCACTCTTTGGCCACTGCCTCCCAGCAATTTACCTCCTTGCAGCAAGCAGCAAGAAGAAACAGCCCATTTCAGCTTCAGCACAGCTGAACTTGTCTGCTGTTTGCTGCAACGAGGCAAAATTGCTGGGAGGCAGAGGCAGATTTCTTTTTCTTGTTTTCCTCACCAAAAAAGGTAGGTGCGTCTTATAGTCCGGTTTTATATTCCGAAAAATACAGTAAGTAAAACATTAATTGTTCACAATAGAACCATGGTGGCACAGTAGTTAGAATGTAGTACTGCAGGCTACTTCTGCTGACTGTTGGCTGCCTGCAACTTGGCAGATCAAATCTCACCAGGCTCCAGGTTGACTCAGCCTTCCATCCTTCCGAGGTGGGTAAAATGAGGACCCAGATTGTTGGGGGCAATATGCTAACTATGTAAACCGTTTAGAGAAGGCTGTAAAGCACTGTGAAGCAATATATAAACCTAAGTGCTATTGCTATCTCTTGTCACTAACCTTCCCCCCCAAAACCCTGAAAATGCTGTTCAATTGCCATAGATTTTGAATTGGTCAAGGAAAAGGTTAATCCTTAATGGAAGAGAACTATGCCAGGTGTCAGAACTGCCAACTCGTGCCTTGCTTTGCTTGATGCCAGTTTGCCATGAACTCTGGGGGGAGGGTGTAGGATGGGAGAGGGGGAAAGCTCACTGCACACGGTACTTTCTGGAGACACAGTATCAAGGTCAGACAGCATACAGCTGCCAGCCCAAAATTAAAGAGACTGTTCCCAAAACAATTCATTTGAATATGATTGGACAAAGGGAGACCAGCAGCGGGAAGTGGCTTAAAGAGGGGGAAGTTAAACCTAGAGATTTTGGCACACGAACTTCAGTTCTGGCTTTGCTCTATTGCAGGGGTTCCCAACCCCTGCAGTAGAATCAAGATCACATGAAGTGTTAATACCACTTTATAATGCCTTGGTAAGGCCACACTTGGAATCCTGCATCCAGTTTTGGTCGCCACGATGTAAAAAAAAAAAAAGATGTGGAAACTCTAGAAAGAGTGCAGAGAAGAGCAAGAAAGAGGATTAGGGGACTGGAGGCTAAAACATATGAAGAACGGTTGCAGGAACTGGGTATGTCTAGTTTAATGAAAAGAAGGACTAGGGGAGACATGATAGCAGTTTCCCAATATCTCAGGGGCTGCCACAAAGAAGAGGGAGTCAAGCTATTTTCCAAAGCACCTTCAGGGCAGAACAAGAATCAACGGATGGAAACTAACCAAGGAAAGAAGCATCTTAGAATTCAGAACTTTTGGGCCAAAGTATTTGGCCCAAAAATGTATTTTTAAATGGTTTTTTAACATTTGTACTATGTGTATTTTATCTTTTGGCTGTTCACCGCCCTGAGTCCTTCGGGAGTAGGGCGGTATATAAATTTAATTAATTAATAAATAAGGAAAAATTTCCTAACAGTTAGAACAATTAACCAGTGGAACAACTTGCCTCCAGAAGTTGTGAATTCTCCAACACTGGAAGTTTTTAAGAAGAGATTGGACAGCCATTTGTCTGAAATGGTGTAGGGTTTCCTGCCTGGGCAGGGGGTTGGACTAGAAGACCTCAAAGGTCCCTATCAACTCTGTTATTCTATTCTATTCACTGCTCTACTGTATTCTGTTTAACCTTTAGTAAGCTACAGATAGTCTTTGACTTACAACAGTTCATTTAGTGATCGTTCAAAGTTACATCGGCACTGAAATAAGTGACTTATGACCATTTTTCACACTGATGACCATTGCAGCATCCCCATAATCAAAATTCAGATGCTTGGTTAACTGGTTCATATATATATATGATGGTCTTGTGGGGTCATGCAATCAGCCCTTTTGTGACTTTTGGACCAGCAAAATCAACGGGGAATCCAGATTCGCTGGACTTAACTTAACAGATGCAATGATTTACTTAACAACTGTGGCAAGAAAAGTGGTATAATGGGACAAACTCATTTAACAAATGTTTCGCATGAGCAACATAAATTTTGGGCTCAATTGTGGTCCTAACTTGAAGACTACCTGTATACCTTTTTCAGCAAATGGAGTCACGGATGATTCTTACTTAAAGGTTCCAGCTGAGGCAGGTCTGACAATGTGCCATTTTGCTAATATCCTTCTGCAGCATGTAAGAAGGCTGTGTATACCAACTACAGTGCTTTCGGGCAAAACACAGAGCTTTATTTCCCAAAGAATCTCTCCATTCCTACATGCTTAGGCGTTGGCAATCTGGTGCCGTCCAGATGGTTTAAACTATAATTCGAAAAAAGGCCCAGGCAGCTCAGGGTCTGGAGGATAAGTTGCCGATCGCTGAACTGCCGGATCAGCTCCCATATGCCAACATGGGAGATGAGGAATATAATCTGTTTTGTAACTAAGGGGAAGTGTCATATCAACATCAATTCCCATTCTAAAGCAATAGATCAATTGCACGGCTGTCTTTTGAAATCAGAAACTTAGCCGTCAATCCAACCCACCAAACCATCCCCTTTGTTTCCTGCATCATAAAAATCATCTCCTTTTTTCCACTCATCACCAGCATTTATTTTAACCTGCCACTACTGTAAAACCAACCTGCTGATGGCTCCAGATCAATATCCCCTGGATGATACAATGAACCTCTTTTTTATATATTTACTTCCGCAAGGACTATTTCAACTGTCGTTTACTGACAGTAATCTGTAAATTTATCCGCAAAGAACTGACCTAGAATGACTTCAGCTTAAAGTAATGATATATCATCTCTTTAACAACTAGAATAGCCAGATTTTTTCAAGCAGGATTGAAGCAAAGTCTGGAAACATCGTAATCTGGAGAAATGCAAAGTACAAGGCCAGAGACATAAAATAAAATAAAATAAAAAATACAAGGCTGGTGATATTTGAGCTGATCGTATTTTTTTATATATTATCCTTCATGTAGCTACTTCTAATTTGCTTAGAAAACTTAAGTGTGGCCACAAAACAAAACACAGAATCTTGGGTATGTCTGACACAGATAAAAATATAAATGCCACCAGAGGTAAGTGAAACATACTTTTTTTTTTAAGACAAGAAGTGAAGATTGTTTTGATTTCATTAAAATGAAAGGCCAGTTTGAATAACACATAAAGGGCCTGACTGAACCTTTTATTCTCCACTGTGCTTATCTGGCAGTAGGTTCTATTTGATGAGGCTTAGTTAATACTAACCGCTCATATATAAAATTACTCTGCTAATTGACTTTCTTAAAAAAATCCTCTTCCAAATACAAGATTCAAAGCAGCATTTAAAACTGATCTATTTTCAAACAGAACATAAGAAATATTCTTGGTTGGACTGAAAATACGTGAAAGTCTGGCTTAATTTTTTTTCTAATAGATAGTCTTGCCTTTCCACAATATTATATTTTATATTAAAATGTAATATTATATTAAAAATATAAAAGGGAGAGAGAGATTTGTTTAACTTTAGATTTTTCTTAGCTATCCCCAAGGTGACAAAATCATCCCCTCTTCCTATACCCTTTGCAAATAAATCCCCTGTCCATTCATGTCCAGGTAGCAACGACAACCAAAAGGAGTTTGAAGTCACAAGAAGAATTTGCAATGTAAGCAGAGTATTTCAGAGCATACATTTAAACACAAAAATGCACAAAACACAGGAAATTAAACACCCATATGTAGAGGAAATAATGGCCAAGCCAACCTATGTGATCTCGCCATCATGGTGGGTAAAACACATGAAGACTCCAAGTTCAAAGATCCTTCTCTGGGCCCATTAGACTTTTTCCTGACCCATTTTAATTTTTTAAAAATATATTATTTAATTACATATGAAATGGAAAGTTGCAAAATCAGACTGTCATCACTGTTTAAGGAATCTCAGTGCCTACATTGAGTTCCTCTAAGGTTAAGGTGACCAGATTTTAACATTGGTAAAGAGGGACATTGTGGGCGTGGCTTATTTTGTGGGCGTGGCTAGCTGGTCATGTGACTGGGTAGGCGTGGCTAGCTGGTCATGTGACCGGGTGGCCATGGCTATGTGTATAGGGTAAGATGAACAGATTTTAACATTGGTAAGAGGGACACCATTGTGGGCGTGGCTTATTGTGTGGGCGTGGCTTGGAGGCCATGTGACTGGGTGGGCGTGGCTAGCTGGTCATGTGACCGGGTGGCCATGGCTGTGTGTATAGGGACTACTCAGAGGGCTGAAAAGTCATTTCTGACAGGTCCTCACACTTTTGACTGGTCCTCACACTTATGACCATCCTCACATTTATGCCCGTGCAGCATTCTTAACAACCATGTCACTCATTTCACAACTGCTTCTCTTCACCATGGTGACAAGATAGGGCAAAAACGTAAATGTGAGGACAGTCGTAAGTTCGAGGACTGGTCAAAAATGCGAGGACCAGTCAAAAATAACTTTTTCAGCCCTCTGAGTAGTCCATATGCACAAAAGGACTAACCAGAGGGCTGAAAAAAGTCATTTCTGACAGGTCCTCGCACTTTTGACTGGTCCTCACACTTATGACCATCCTCACATTTATGCCCGTCCAGCCTTCTTAACAACCATGTCACTCATTTCACAACTGCTTCTCTTCACCATGATGACAAGATAGGGCAAAAATGTAAAATGTGAGGACAGTCGTAAGTTCGAGGACTGGTCAAAAGTGCGAGGACCAGTCAAAAATAACTTTTTCAGCCCTCTGAGTAGTCCATATGCACAAAAGGACTAACCAGAGGGCTGAAAAAAGTCATTTCTGACAGGTCCTCACACTTTTGACTGGTCCTCACACTTATGACCATCCTCACATTTATGCCCGTGCAGCATTCTTAACAACCATGTCACTCATTTCACCACTGCTTCTCTTCACCATGATGACAAGATAGGGCAAAAATGTAAAATGTGAGGACAGTCGTAAGTTCGAGGACTGGTCAAAAGTGTGAGGACCAGTCAAAAATAACTTTTTCAGCCCTCTGAGTAGTCCATATGCATAAAAGGATACAGTAATAGAGAGGGATGAAGGAAGGGAAGGGAAATTAGAGTAGGAGTGACGGTTAAGAGAGGGAGGAAGAGAGGAGGAGAAGGAGAAAGGAAGAGGAAGTAGGGAGGAGAAGAAGAGGGGGGGAAGAGAAAGTAAGAAGGAAAGAAAAGAGAGGTGGTAGGTTTGAGGAGAAAGATTGCTGTACAATAAAAAAGATGAAAGGGAAGAAAGCCAACCCCAAACAAATATAAAGATATTAAGATAAAGAATGAATTGTTAAACTTTAAAGAATAAAAGAGAACAAATATGAATAAATAGCAATAATTAGAAACACACATACATACAATGTATTTTCTTTGAACAGAATATTTGGCTGGTTCACAAATTTAAACAGTGTTTAGTCATTTCAATTAAATTTACAATTTCTATATTTCCTTTTTGCCATATTTATTCCTCATCTATTTTTTTAAAAAAACAATTTTACCCTTCATCCTCATCTCTAATCTTAATCAAATTCAATTTTTCCCTTCTATTCTATTTTATACCCTTCCCATTGTCATCTATTTTTATATCCATCCTCACATTGGTTAATTATGTAATTATGTAATACAGTTGTTTAATACAAATTCAACATTTTAATATAAATCAATTAGTTATATAACTATCTTTTTTGTATATTAATCAATATGAACATGAATATTCCAATTATTTCCATGCAATCCAATTTCTTACAAATCAATTAATTATACTTACCAATAATAATAAACCAAATAATTTCCCCCATATATTCCTCCAAACCACAACTTAACCATTTCTGCTTTCAACACAGTATACAATTAATAATATCTCAATTATTACAATTCCCTAGTTAAAAAGAGCTTTTTTTTCTTTTGTGTTTTAAAATCTTGAACTCTCCTCTTTTGCCCTAAATAATTTTCCATTGTTTGCACTTACCTTTTTTGGTGAGGAAAAGGAAAATAAATCTGCTGCCTAATTTTCCAACGTTGCAAGCAAACCGCAAAGCCAACAGCCTGTTTTACTTTCAGTTTCGTTTTGAGCTTGGTTTGCACAAAGAGGAAAAAAAAAACTGAGCAATTTAGCAAGAGCAGAGCCCTGTGCAAATCAGCTGAGAGGGGGAAGCCGAGCTAATTAACGTAGGGCGGCCCTTTGAAGCCCTGCGGCAAGAGTTTAAACAGGTTTTTTCCCTCTAGCCATCAGCGGGGATTCAGGAGGCAGCCGGGAACCAGGAGGCAGAATGAAAAATCGGGACTTTTTTAAAACGCCGCGGGACGCGGGACAAATTGCTCAAAAGCGGGACTGTCCCGCCAAAAGCGGGACGTCTGGTCACCTTACTCTAGCCATCAGCGGGGATTCAGGAGGCAGCCGGGAACCAGGAGGCAGAATGAAAAATCGGGACTTTTTTAAAACGCCGCGGGACGCGGGACAAATTGCTCAAAAGCGGGACTGTCCCGCCAAAAGCGGGACGTCTGGTCACCTTATCTAAGGTACAGGTGTCAAACTCGCTGCGCCACGTTGCCATCATGTGACATATCGTGATGTTTTTTCCCTTCACGGAACTGGGGTGGGCGTGGCCTGTGTGTGATGCATTCGGCCTGCGGACCACCAATTTGACACCCTTGCTAAGGATTCTTAAAACAACCACATTGCATTACATTGCAGGATTGGGGCCTGCAATGTCTATAAGAAAGCTGAATGGAGAAATGGTAGAAATAAAGGGGTAGAAAGCTGGAGAACAATCTCATGACTTCACCTTCAGCTACACCTTATTTTTTGATAAGATGGCTGTGCTCAGCACAGCATCCATTTTGTGGTTAGGCAAGATTATTCCATAATGGCCATTTTACATAGGCACTCCACTCAAAAGATTATCTACCTCTACCAAGGTTATAAAATTTGTTATTGTTATTCAGATGCTAAGTTGTATCTGACTCTTTGCAATCCCATGGACCAGCCTACCCTGTCTACCACTGTCTCCAGAGTTTTCCCAAATTCATATTTATTGTGTCAATGACACTATCTAACCATCTCATCCTCTGCTTTCCTCTTCTCCTTTTGCCTCAAGTCTTCCCCACAATCAGGGTCTTTTCCAATGACGCCAATAAAACATATTATCCTTCTATTATTTTGGGCTACTATTTTTCAATTGCCCCTTATCCATGTTGGTTGGGGCTGACAGGATTTGAAGTCAAAAGTATCCCGAAGGAACCTTGATATGTTCTGCAGTTAACAGCTTTCATTCATTCAGAGCTCTAGACTTCCAGGAGACAATATTCTTATTCTCAGTCTATTTAAGATTTCACAATTAATATAACACCAGTAATTGACCAGTCCTATTTGAAAGGAAGGATTCATAATCTTTGGGCAAGCTTGCTTGCAAACAGAAAACTACAAAGAGCAAATTTCTGGAAGCTTCCAGAGGTTTCCAATAGGATCCACCTTTGTTACCTCGGCTTTGCTTATCACAGCCATCAGTTAATTGGAGTCCTTTTTCTGTAACTTTTCTTCTCAGGCGGAATCTCATTATTTTAGGTAATGAGATGCAACATCTGGTGAGAACTGTCATGGATCTGAGGGGGGAAAGCTGTTTCTCCTTTGAAATGTCTTCCCCCCCCCCCCCGATAAGTAGGTTGATAACCCAGCCGCATATCATGATACATTGTGGTTTTCAGACATTCTGTTGAAGAGAGTTTTCCAACTCCTCTTTCACAGAGAGTTCAAAGCTACCACAGATGGAAAGATGTGACAGCAGAGCTCAGCTCCCTCAGGATCAGCTGCCACTTGGCTGCGTCTCGGCCTCCACCGTCTCTGTCAGCAGCCCCACCATCTGCTAGCAGCAGAAATAATGCTGGGCACACAAACGGTCTTTCAAAACCCTCCACCAAATATATAGGCAAAGAAGTGGGGTGATTTGGGGGAAAAAAAGAATTAAAGGGGAAAGGGGCAGTTTTCCAACTGTTCTTTTAAGAGCAGTGATAGATTCTGAAAAAGGACCCCCCTCCCAGGAATGGCTCCCTGCTGAGGCCTTTCTGTGGCTTTTAATGGAAGCCAGCAAAGCTTCAGACCACTAGAGATCATTGTGAATATTCTGTATTCCACTGCACAAACACTTTATTTATTTGTATGTATTTATTTATATCCCCTTTTTATAATTTATATATAAATAACTCAAGATTCTGAGAACAAACAGAATACTCCTTTCTTCCTCCTATTTTCCCCACACTAACAACCCTGTGAGATTAGCTGGGTTGAAAGAGAGTGACTTGCCTAAAGTCACCTAGCTGGCTTTCATGTTTAAGGCAAGACTAGAACTCACTGTCTCCTAGTGATTGCCTCAATGTCATCCATTTGGCTTCCATACCTAAGGTGGGACTAGAACTCACTGCTTCCTAGTGATTGGCTCAATGTCATCCATTTCGCTTCTAGGCCTAAGGTGAAACTAGAACTCACTGTCTCCTAGTAATTGGCTCAATGTCATCCATTCGGCTTCCATGCCTAAAGTGAGATTAGAATTCACAGTCTTCTAGTTTCTGGTCCAGTGCCTTAACTACTAGACCAAACTGCACTTCTTGACTGGTTATTACCCTATGACAACTTATGAGAATTTCACCATAATTAATAAATAATGTCTAGCTACAGAAACATTTCTCTGTCCACTAGGAAGCAGAGGGACAGCATAGGACCCAGCCCACTTAACTGAGGGGAAGGAAGTGTAATTGGGTATTATTATAGTCCCTTCCATGACCTGTTTTCATTCAACATGGTGATAAGATGCCCCTTCAAGAACTGATGCTTGGGTACTTCTTTCTTCATTGCCCATAACTTTTTGTTTTCTTTTGTAGTCTCTCTGACAGCCTAACCTTCTACAAACTTGAACATTAAGACTTGGTAAATAAAACATTATCACCCACAGAATATTATCAGATACTATTTTATGTGTAAGTAGTTGTGCTGGAGTACTGAGTCGGGCTTATTTTGCTCTTCTCGGCACTATTTTTTTAGTTGGGACCATTAGAAGAGAAATTAGTATTAAAAACATGCCTACACATAGACCCAAGTTCTCAGGTAATACAAACTGCTTCCAAAGATGCTTGTTTCGAGACTACATTGTCCCTTAATAGAGTTTAGTCACTTCAATAATTCTTGATCGCTAATTTCATGCTGGTGAGTCAAGGGTTTTTTTTTTTTTGGGTTGTTGTTAGTTGTGAAGTCATGTCCAACCCATTGCAACCGCATGAACAACGTTCCTCCAGGCCTTCCTGTCCTCTACGATCCTCTGGAGTCCATTTAAGCTCACGCCAACTGCTTCAGTGACTCCATCCAGCCACCTCCTTCTCTGCCGTCCCCTTCTTCTTTTGCCCTCAATCGTTCCCAGCATTAGGCTCTTCTCCAGGGAGTCCTTCCTTCTCATTAGGTGGCCAAAGGATTTGAGTTTCATCTTCAGGATCTGGCCTTCCAAAGAGCAGTCAGGGTTGTGTTGTGGCTCCGATAGCCTGGGCTATCGACGGATGCAGACTCTGAGAGTGAGAGGGAGGAGTTGGCAAGGCCTCCCCTCTCCAGGACCCTCCTCTCTGGCAATGCCTGCGGAGGACACTGAAGGCCAAACGATAGGCTCAGAGCCAAGCACGTCCCCGCAGCCACAGGTGGACAGCGACAAGGAAGATAAGTGCTGGCTGGACCCTCGACAGAGGCGCAGGGAGAAGCGTGCACAGCAGAGGGGAAGGCGTGCCAGAGATTAGCTGAGTCACTGGACCACACACCACAGGGTATAAATGTGGGTGTGGTGGCCGGTTCAGTTTGTGACAAGCAAAAACTGGAAATATTCCATGATCTCTGTGTTACTGGACTTTGCCTGCTTTATCGGACTGCATTTGGACTAATCCTTGTATTATTGACACTCTGCCTGTTTTATCGGAACGCTGCAGTCTAATCTTTGTTTTGTGTGAGTAAAGTCTGAATTGGCAGCTAGCCACTGGGTTGCTGCCAGCTTTATCATCAAAGAGTTTTGTCGTGTGTCGCTTATTAACTCCGGGCCGTCTGTGGGGGTGTGTGCATGGTACGGGGACAGAACAGGTTGATCTCCTCCAGGACTGACCGGTTTGATTGCCTTACAGTCTAAGGGACTCACAGGAGTCTTCTCCAGTACCATAGTTCAAAGGAAGCTCTTTAAATATGTTAATTCTAAACCCCTTCATGGATTACTGCCTTGTTGTGGTGAAGTGGCTTGCATAGCTCAATGAAGCTATGAGCTATGCAGTGCAGGCCACCCAAAATGGACAGGTCATAGCAGAGAATTCTGACAAAACGTGATCCACTGGAAAAGGAAATGGCAACCCACTCCGGTATCTTTGCCATGAAAACCCCATGGGCAGTACCAAAAGCTCTTTAAATATGTTAATTCTAAACAAAAACATGAAAAAATATTTCTAAGAAGATTGCAATGCAGAAAGGAAGATCTTCTGAATACAAAAACTTTTAATCTTATCACAGAACAATAGAAAAAGAAACATCTATCGGTCGAGATCTCTCAACATTATTGCAATCTGGCGTAAGAAGATAAGGAACAAGTAATCTAATTTATCTGTGATAATCAAATCTCAAACTGCACGCAACAGACTTCTCTCTGTTAAAATCTTCCACAGAACAATTTCTGTTTATATAAGGAGGCAGAACAGGGATTTATTCTGAAAAGTGACAGTCAGAGTTTGTTGTTCCTCTTGGGATTATATAAATTAAGAGAAGCATTAGAATGAAAAATGCAGAATTCACAACATTTAATTCTGAAGATAACTATCTATTAGAATCAGAGAAAGAATAAGTACAAGCCTTATACTGAAACAGACAAAACAAGTTGAACAGTCAAGGCGCATATACATGAAAAAAATCTGTACAAAGTAAATGGAACATGCTGCCATGAAAAAGAATAGAATATTGTGATTTGCAAGGCTTCCCTACAAGTGCACTTTGTGTAGAAGTATAAGTAGTCCTTAGATTATATCACCAATTGGGATTGAAACTGCCATCGCTAAGATGTATGGTTGTAACATGACATCATGTGTGGGTTGTTAAGTGAGGACCTCACATGATTGTGACTTCTGATTTCCTGCTGGCTTCCCCAGTGACTTTGCTTAGGGAAACCTAGCAAGGAATGTGGGAAATGGTGATACCGTGACAGTGGCTCACTGCGATGTCATAATCACAAACAGGACACTGAGCATGCAGATTGCAATGAAGTTATCCTGGCAATGCTGTGACATTGGGAACGCCAAACATTGAACAGTTGCTGAATGAGTGGTCTTAAATCAAGGACTAACTGTAAGTCCTAGCAAGTATAATGGGATTCTTTAATAAAAGGTAAGGAGGATAACTGCCTAAAATTCCAGACAATAATTGCCAGAAAAGAAGCAGTATAACCACTGAAGTTGGTTGGTAGACCATAAGTTGATTCCTGATGTGCCCACATATATTGCCAGGGTGGATAAAAATCAATGACTTTTTTTAAAAAATCAAAAAAATCAGATTTTTTTATTTAAATCGGATTTTTTTATTTTTATCGAATTATTTTAATAAAAAACTTGGGGTAAAAATCTATCGTAAGATAGTTTTCTATTTAAGATACATAAATAATTTAGTTTATTCACATGAAATGGAGCTTAGTTAGGTAGCATGAGGCTGTATATTCTGCAACACTGGGACTATCGGTGAGTCAACAGTGGGTCAAAGGAGTAGCAGAGATGACAGTTGCTCTTTAAAAATTATGCTTTAAATCGAGTGGATTTAAATCAAGCCTTTTTACTAGTGATTTAAATCATGATTTAAATTGTGATTTAAATCAACTCAATTTAAATCAAATCCACCCTGTATATTGCTATGCCAAGCAGCAGTTCTAGGCAGATCTCTACTCTTATATACATATACATCCATTATTTTCACACACAGATACACACACACACACACACAATTTAGTATATACAGTATGTTATTAATTTTTTTAAGAAAGAACATAAAAGCTAATGCAAACTAATAAAGAATAAAATTAGTAAAGAAAGGAACAAGAAAGAAGCAAGTACAAAAAAGAAACAATAAAAAGGAATAGAAACCTCCAACTTCCATTACAGCAAATATTAGCGCAATTATGAAATTATGTATTATTGTATGATTATTTAAAAAAACCCTCTTACTCTTTTTCTACAAGCTATCACTTTTTAACATAAAATGTAGCAGATATGTAACAGCAAGCATTACATCGGAAACAAGTTAGAATCTAATTCTTAACCACAGATGTTTTTTTTCAAGCTAACCATAATTTATGTTAAATTCTGAATTTATAACTCAATGTTAGCTATTAGAAAAGCTCTCTTCTCAATCAAAATATATGGAAATATACATACATGCATTAAATCAGGTGCAATCACCACCACTATCTGCGCTGGAAAACATTTATAATCATTTATAATTTATAATGGTTCAAATTTCACAATATCTCAAGGCTATTAGCTATTCTCCAAAGTAGGGGTCTCCAACCTTGGCAATTTGAAGGACTTCAACTCCCAGAATCCCGCAGTCAGTTTTGCTGGCTGGGGGAGTTGAAGTCGGCCAGACTTAAAGTTGCCAAGGTTGGAGACCCCTGCTCCAAAGCACTTGAGGGCAAGACAAGATGCAGTGGATGGAAACTAATCAAGGAGAGAAGCAACCTAGAACTAAGGAGAAATTTCCTGACAGTGAGAACAATTCATCAGTGGAACAACTTGCCTCCAGAAATTGTGAATGCTCCAACACTGGATGTTTTTAAGAAGAGATTGGACAACCATTTGTCTGAAATACTATAGGGTTTCCTGCCTGAACAGAGGGTTGGACTAGGGACCTCCAAGCTCCCTTCCAACTATTCTATTTCTGCTTCTATTTCTATTATTTCTATTTCTATTCTATTCTATTTTAAAATTTTATGAGACTTCATTGAGAATACTGAAGCCTCAAGAGATTTAGTAGCTATTTCATTTTTTTAAAAAAAGTGAAAATAAATCATATTTAATTTGAGGGATCTTTCAAAGCTTCCTAGAACATTCTAGGACCATTTTAAGCCCTACAGTTCTGACCCTAATATAATAAATGGCAACTTTTAGTCCTATCTCTCTTGGGCCCCAACAAGGACGATATTAAATGTATGCCTGGAAAAGTTTCCAATTGAATGGCTTTATTTTAGTAATGCCAGGTGCAGCAATAAATATAAGAGGGGCTAGGTGGGAGAAAAGTAATTGCTCAGTTCTAGAGCATTAGAATTGTAAAGACAAAAAAATATCTTTGGCAAAAGGGGAAAATAGCCAACATCTATTCTAGCTCTTAAATTAAAAAAAATGTTGATAAAGCAGTCTATAGCTAACTGAAATGACTTATTGTTAGAGTAATTCTGCCAGTATTGGGGAAATAGAAATGGAGGGAAGAAGTATGAAGGACCCTTGGCAAGATATTTCCCTTAATGACAGGCAAACTCTACAATAATATTTATTACTATATATTTCCAAATTGCATGCTAGACTTTATGGCTAGAAATATCAGGGCTAGTCACTCTTTCATCTTCAATGCAACCTCAACTGGATGTAGATTTTCTAGAGGCCTCGACTACCTAGAAAGATCTTGTAAATTAGGAATACGGATAGTCCTCAATTTACAACAGTTTATTTAGTGACCGTTCGAAGTTACAACAGCATTGAGAAAAGTGAATTATGACCGTTTTTCACACTTACAACCATTTGAAGTATCCCTGTGATTATGAAATCAAAATTCAGATGCTTGCTAACTGACTCATATTTATGATGGTTGCAATATCCTGGGGTCATGTTATATCATCTTTTGTGATCTGACAAGCAAAGTCAACGAGAAAGCGAGATTCACTTAAACAACTGTGCTACTAACTTAACTGCAGTGATTCAGTTAACAATTTGGCAAGGTTGTAAAATAAGGCAAAATTCACCATCTCACCTAGCAACAGAAATTTTGGGTTCAATTGTGGTTGTAAGTCAAGGACTACCTGTACATGACATGAAGACCCAGGGTCATTCATCTTCATCCCCAATAGGTGCATATAGGGAGGGGGTTTATGGTTTTAGTCCCCACCACCAAGACAATCTGCTGCCATTTCTCTCTAACTTATTGTCCAAATTGAAGCTGACCCATATAATAGACAGAAGGATGGTTGAGCATTAAGTATGTCTACACAGCTAAATAATCCATTCAAGTGGAATCTCATGGAACTCAAGAACAAACTCATTACGCTGGAAAGTATGGCTGAAATGTTCTGATAATAAAAGTCATTGCTAGCTTTCAAAAAGGTCATTAATAGGTTTACTCAAATAGTAGGGAGCTTATAGTATTTACAGTAATCATCAATGACAGCGCTCAACACAGGACTGCATTCTGCTCAATCTCCGCTTGGCTCGGCTTCAGTAATTACATTCATAGGGAAAGCGGGTTTGTTATCCTCAGAGTATGATGAAATTTATTTTCGAGCATATAAATTAGCTTGCAAATTACCTCTCCTACCTTTTTACTTCCCTCTCTTCATTGCAAATGCATGGCTTGATTCAGTTTTATAGCGTAAGCCTACCTCCTTGCATTGTGGCCAGAAGTGAATTTGCAAGTTTCAACCCTTCGATAAATTTGCACCAGAGCAAAAATTGCTCTCCCTGGATACCTTTATAAATTACCTCTATTATTAATGCAAATTAGTCTTTCTGGGTTATGAAAAATCCAAATTGGATCGAGTTGAAATATTCCACTGCTTTTCATCCAACTGTCCTATTCGTGGGATGTAAAATGGAGGAAGGAGCATTGTCTTAAGTCTTTCAAATGGAGCAAATGACATTTATTGATTGCCAACCATTCTATCCTTGATGGTTTTAAAACACTGGCAATGAAGCCAATTCAGAATGAAGATAGGTTTCCCCCCACCTCTCTGGCATACAATAGGCCAAAATTGCTGAATAGCTAACCCCCCACCCCCCACCCCCCCACCCCCCACCCCGCGATCACAGCAGAGCAATAATTAGTGACAACATGATTAGGAGAGATTGATGACATACTAGTCCTTTCATAGTCTCCATTTTAAATCCCTCCTATTTATATTTATAACTGTTAGCAACCTGGTTGGTTATTTTCCTTTGTCATAATTTAAACTGAGAAATTTTTTTACTTCATTGCAGCACTGGCCTTATCTTATTTTGATCTCTTTGTATCCAGAACTTTTTTCTATTCTATTCTGTATGTACTGTTCCGTTCCGTTCCGTTCCATTCCATTCCATTCCAATTTTTCCATTCTGTTCCATTTCACTCCAATCCATTCCATTTTTTCTATTCTGTTCTGTTCTGTTCTATTCTGTTCCATTTATATTCAAATTTTTCTCTTCTGTTCTGTTCCATTCCGCCCATTCCATCTCTCCTCCTCTCCTCTCCTCTCCTCTCCTCTCCTCCCTTCATTATTTTGTTTTATTATATTTATTCTATGTCACATTGTTATCACTTATGGTTACAACAATAAACTTATATAAGCATTTAGAAACCTGTCAGTTATACCACTCCCGAGATGTCTCTATCAATCCTGATATGAGGAATATTAGAGATATCACCACCACTTTTGATCCCAAAATATCACAGGATCTCTCCTGGGAGGACTGAGCCCAGGACACATCATTTCAACCTTAGATATCTCTACCAAGTCTGGCCCCAGAATATAACAGCAACATTCCTACCATATTAACTCTAAAAGGCTAGATACTTTTTAAATTTTTAATTGTGCATGAATTGGGAATTTTGATAAGGTTGTCTGGTAACAAAAGGCAACCACAGGAATGTTAAGACAGAGATCAGGATCAAAAAAAGTCCACCTACTATTCCTTTGAGAGTCACTGTCAGTTGCCACCTTACTCTTGCTTGTGTGCTTTGCTACCATGTAGTGACAGTTTGCCATGGACTCTGGGGAGAGTGGGTGGGAGGGGGAAAACTTGGGGGAAGACTAAACAACTGCATCTCCTTGAGATTCTGCTTCAAGGACACCCAGCTGGGAGATCACACCAGAAGAACTAGACACAAGAACAGGTTTTTTTTCCTGAATGCCATCACCCTACTAAACAAATAATTCCCTCAACACTGTCAAGCCATTCACTAAGTCTGCATTACTATTACTATTAATTTTCTCATTGTTCCTATCACCCATCTCTTCCCACTTATGACTGTAACTTTGTTGCTTGTATCCTTACAATTTATATTGATTGTTTCCTAGTACAATTTGATGGCTTATTTGTACCTATCATTAAGTGTTGTGCCTTATGATTTTGACAAGTGTCTCTTTTCTTTTTATGTACACTGAGAGCATATGCACCAAAGACAAATTCCTTGTGTGTCCAATCACACTTGGCCAATGAAGAATAAAGAAAAGAAAGAAAGAAAGCGGCAGCTGCATGCAAATCTATGCTTGAAGTGTCTGTTCTGATAACATCTTTCTTGAACCGGATTGGTCATTTGGGGGGGGGGGCAGTAGTCAGCGTTGGGAGGCAGTTAAAGGAGAAAAAATTGAATTTAGGGATTTTGGCAGTTCTGGCTATGCATTACTGCAACACACTTGACTGCGAATAAAATTATACCTTTCTCAATAAACGGAGCTAAGGATCATTTCTATTTAGAGCTTTAAGTGTTGGCAGGTCTGACACTTACAGCCATTTGGTAACACTTTCCCTTACATTGGCTATCTGTGACGAGCTGGCTTGTCTACATACTGTATAGTTTTAATGGAAGCTCATGTCACAATCTTCTCTTTTCTCTCTCTTGCATTTTTTTTAATAACAAAGAGATGGAATACAATGATGGATGTATATGCCGCCAATGTTTCTTTCTCTGCAAAAGACTCCCCTTCACAAACCTAAAATGTAAGGAAGTTATTATTGCTTTGCTTACAGATACTCTAAAAGTGAAGCTGTTCAATAATGTTATACCAAATGACTTCCTTAAAGAAGATGCTTCAAATGGATGGCTTATAGTACCTTTGCAAATTTGCAGACCTCTATTGGCTTCGGCACTGTGATATAACTTTTAGTAAATCCTAAACACATAAAATATCAGCAACTCTAGTAGCAAAAAAAAAAAAAAAAAAAAAGACAGAAATGTAATCAGTACTCTTTCTGAGCATAAGCCTCAAAAAAAATAGAAGATATCCCTCCACAAATTAATAATACCTAACTGATTTTTATTTTTAACACACATAGCCGAGTCATATTTGATATACTTTCTTAATACAGCTTGCTATCAACATTGAGCAAAAATGCCAAGTCTCAAAATATATTTTAAAGTTAAACCTATATATTTGGATATGTGTTTCCCAAACAATAATAAGAAAAGAAAGGCATATTTTGCAAAGAAAGATCGTGAAAGCTTCCAGCTGTAAAAAACAAAAAGCTTGCAGACCTAATTTCCTTACCATAAATTAAAGATTCCATTCAAAGGGACAATAGCTGGTTAAATCAAAAATTATTTTGAAACCAATTGTCCCATGGTACTATTTGAATGGTATGACTAAGGTTAGGAGATGCTAAAGTCCAACTAAGTTTCTTAATTAATACCCCTTCTTAAGTTCCTTCTTATTGCTATAGTTGATTACTAAATCTCTCTGCTTCAAAACAACAGATGGCTTACATACTTCCAAAATTAAAAGAGGCCAGAAGTTGTGTTTCAGATTACAGTTAATCAAATTCTCTCTTGCCCTCATAAACAGTTTCATAAATGAAGGGTTACACACTAGCAATAGGTGGGAGGGCATTTCATGACTGCATGGAGTCTCTTTGGGCACTAATTTCAAAGTCACTGGATCATAGCTATAAAAACAGTACCTTAACATAATTACTTAATTTCCTACTTTATCCCTGGGAAGACATCTCAGAACAGAGGCCAAAATTCACACTCCAACTCTGTCATGAAGGTTACTTGATGCTTTGACCATTTTTCAGCCTGACCTCTTTCATAAGATTGCTGCAAGAACAAAATGGAGGATGGAACAAAAGAATCCCCTTAATATAATCCCCTTGCAACAAAGATACCTTTAAGAATAACGTAAAATGATCTTGAGAAATGACAAGTTAAAGTCAACATGTATGTTGTAGTGGAATCTGGACACTGGGTTAAGGGGAGGAGTAGAACTGCTGACTAGCCTTATGTTACTTGTGGGTAGAAGTGGCTGAAAGGAGATCCTCCCTAAAACTTCTCAGTATTTATCTAGTAGTTATGTAGTGTGTGCTTTAGTCTGGCTTTACTGTGCTTTAGTCTGGCAAGACTGATCTCAGGCACAAGGAACCAAAACAAAGTGCTGAACAGAGTAGTGTGTTTATTGTTGCTCGACTATCAATAGGAATCTCACCTGCTACATAACTAGTAGGTAAAAACTGCAAAGTTTTAAGGAGGATCTTCCTTCAGACACTTCCTCTCCACAAGTGACTCAAGGCTAGTCAGCCATTTCACTCTTTCTATTCACCCACAGACATTATCTACCAAAAGGTAGATTTTAGCCTGTCTCTGTGTAATAGATTAAAAATAGGGCCTCGTGTGTGTTTGAAGGCCCATCATTATATATTCTACTTTAGAAAGGGTAACCCCATCATGCAAAAGCAGTCCAAACTCTCAATTCTGGCTTCAAGATAGAAGAAAGGGGGGAAAAAGCAGGAGTCTTAAAATTTGCGTATCAACCATTAAGACCAAGTCACCTTTTCAGGACCCTGGAGAGCTCCCATCCTTTGGAACTGCTCTTTCTTTGGATTGTGGAAAGCATTGTGATATATTTTACTTTTAAAAATCCCACTTTGAGCTTAAAACTGTTGCTCTGCATTTGAAATGGGGCATTCAGACAATGCAGGAAATATTCTGATGCTGTTTCAATAATACTGGAACTCTTCCAACCTTGAAACTGGTGCTGTTCTTACCGGAGCCACTGCTCAATAAATAACCTTGCGGGTT
Organism: Arizona elegans; assembly: GCA_022577455.1. NCBI lineage: Eukaryota > Metazoa > Chordata > Lepidosauria > Squamata > Colubridae > Arizona > Arizona elegans. The sequence continues at coordinate 11,441,818 of JAKOOJ010000015.1, forward strand.
CCCTGCATTGTTTGCGAATAAAAAGGGTGTTGCTTTAACAAGTTTAGCATAAAGTGAACTCTTTTATTATTCTTTAAAAATCATATATTTTTTATCCACACTGGCCTCATAGAGAGGGGTTTACCAATTACATCCCTATGAAAGATTTTGCAATTTACCTAAATTAGCCATCCTCAGTAACTTGGAGCTGGGATTTTCATTTTAGTAGTACAGTTACATGACATGCAATAAGCAATAAAGCTGATTTATGAGCCGACTGCGATGATTGTTCCACACGTACCATGTTTTAAAAATTGGGCCCATTTTATACAAACTTATGTACAATTCCTGGTGGGGGTGTCTTTTGAGGTAAACATTATTATACTCAAAGTGAAATATTACGGCTGAGAAGGTTTCAAATTAAAAAGAGACTCCATGCACCAGATATTTTAAAAGGTACTCCCTTACAGTAACAGTTTTCTTCAATGCTTCCAGACCAAATAACAGAACTGAACAGAAAAGAAACAGAAGCAGAAGGAAAATAGCTCCTAACTGTTCTTCTGAAAGCACATATTTTAAAGCACATACAAGGCTGTAATATATTGATTATTTAATGGTCCCCAGGATTCTACTTGCATCAGTGTTGGTGATCATATAGCTAATTTCCAGACTGTATCTGTGAATGGGTCTTCACGTATAAACCAAATGTAAATGTTATATTTCCATATCAATGGGTTACGGCATCATTAGACCACAGGAAACTACTTGGTACCACATTTCTAATCAAAACATCTGCCCCTGAATATCATCCAGCAGCTCAGGCAGAGTTTATCTCTTTCCTTTTCCACAACCACCACTGCTTAGAAATGTAAGGTAGCAACCAGGAAATCTCCAGCTTCACCCTAGCAGTCCTTTCCCTTCAGGCAGAGGTGTCAAACTCGATTTCATTGAGGGCCACATCAGAGTTGGGGTGGAGGGATGGGTGGGGAGGCCAGGGTGTGTATGGCCAGCTCAACGTCACTCGTGTTGGGGGTACCTCTTGCAGCCCAAGTGCTCTGCCAGCAAAAATGGGCTCCCAAACTCCGTTTTCAGCTGCGACAGCCTCCTGCAACCTTCTGCCAGTGAAAACTGACACCCACGGCCCTCCCAAGCTCAGTTTTTTCTGGCAGATGCACCGTGGGCCTCTTTGCTGTTTCCAGAGCAGCCCTGTGGGCCAGATTTAAGCATCCCATGGGCTGATCCGGCCCCTGGGCCCTGAGTTTGACACCCCTGCCTTAAGGAAAGATAGACACAGGGAAGTCTGTGAATGGACACAATAGTGAAATGCACTCACATTGACAAGCAACTAGTTGAAGGATATAATAGATACTGGAAGTCCTACTCATTCACAAAAGTCTGCCACATCCACTAGAGATAGCCTGAATTATAAAAATCCAAGGTCATATGAAGAGCATTCAAATGATTAACTCTGTCAAACTCAACCATCACTGTTGGCTTCAAACAGATATCTAAATCCAGTTCTCAAGTGAGACATAAAATTCAAGTACTAACTGCTGTGGTCTGCACAGCCACAAAAAGGGCCATATACCGTCATAGTTCAGCAACAGAACAATGTTATTTCCGCTGAGAAGGTCCTCTGGATCTTCAGATAAAGTTTTTTTTGGGAAAAATCCTATTTTAAAATTTTGGAAAGCCATTATGATCAGCATAAATACTATGAGCCTTGAGAGAGGCAGGCACAGTATTTCATAAACGGCAATTCAGTCCAAGTGATCTGGATTAGTCTGGAGACTAAACCATATGATGAATGGTTAAGGGAAACAGATATGTCTAGCCTATCAAAGAGAACGATTAGAAGGAACATTATAGCAGTCTTCCAATACTTGACAAGCTCTCCCAGAGAGCAGGGGGTTGACTTTATTCTCCATAGCACAGGACAAGACATAAGAAGTGGAAGCTCATTAAAGAGGGATCCAAGCTGGAAGTAAGGAGAAATTTCCTGACAATGTGAACAATTAATCAATGCCAGGGCTTCCCTCCCAGAGTTGTGTGTGAAACATCACTGGAGGTTTTCAAGAAAAGACTAGAAAGCCATTTATCCAGCATGGTATAGGACAGGTGGCTAACCTTTTCCGGACTGAGTGACCAAAGCACATGTGTGCCCAACCCCCCAAAATGTAATGCGTGCATGGGCTCTGCTCATGTGTGTGTGGCCCTGTGCATGTGCCCCACCTCCTGCACATGTGCACGCAGCCCCTCCACATGCGCCCCAACCCCCATGCATGTGTGGCAGAGACTCAAAGAACAGCTGGCCAGTGGGAGGCACACGCACATGCATGGCAGAGCTGAACTGGGACGATGACTCACTTGCCAACAGAGAGGGCGCTGCGTGCCACTTCTGGCATGTGTGCCATAGGTTCGCCATCATGGGTATAGGATTTTTTTTTTTTAGCAGGGAGTTGGACTAGATGATCTCCAAGATCCCTTTCAACCCTGTGATTCTATGATTCTAAAGTACTTTAAAGATTCAGTAACTCTCTGCCTTAACTGACTCTTTCTAAATAAAAGTCAGAAATTCCACAAATAATTTCCAAGATTATGTATTTACCATATATATATAATTTATTTGTTCAACTTGTATGCCGCCTTTCTCCGAAGACTCAAGGCGGCTCACAATGCATCTAAAATCATTATAAAAAACATTTAAGAATTAAATGAGAATTAATTAAAAGAATTAAATGTACTACCAAGAGCCTTGGTAGTACAGTGGTCTAAAGCACCCTGTTATTAAGAACAGCTGCCTGCAATTACTGCAGGTTCGAATCTCGCCAAGGCTCAAGGTTGACTCAGCCTTTCATCCTTTCTAAGGTAGGTAAATTGAGGATCCAGTTTGTGGGGGCAATAAGCTGACTGTATAAATATTCAAAAGAATGAAGGCTATTGCTTAGCGCATTGTAAGCTGCCCTGAGTCTCCGGAGAAAGGCGGCATATAAATCAATTTTTTTAAAAAAAAACATTAAAAACATTAAAACTCATTCACTACATTCATGGCCGGATCTCGCTGGATCGCAAGAGTGAGATCAATGGCCCCAGGCCTGCCAGAAAAGCCAGGTTTTCACCGCTTTTCGGAAGGCCGATAGGGTGGGGATGGTCCGGACCTCAGGAGGTAACTGGTTCCAAAGAGCTGGGGCAGCCACAGAGAAGGCCCTCCCCTGCAGGCCTGCCAGCCGGCATAGTTTAGCTGACGGGACCCGGAGGAAACCAACTCTGTGAGATCTTACCAGTCACTGGGAGCTATGCGGCAGAAGGCGGTCTCAAAGATACCCTGGCCCTGAGCCATGTAGGGCTTTAAATATTGAAGGATATATTACTGAAATCTGCGTAGTTCTTGCTTACTTTCTGTGTTATATTTGCTTACTTGCTGTGTGGCATTTGACAATAATGTCTAGAGACACCTCTGGACGAGAAGGGTGGCACATCAATCTAATAAAATAAATAATCAGCTGGATATACCCAACTTTTTTGGAACACAATTCCCATAATCTTCTGTTCTGGGTACTCTTGGTTGAAGCTGATCTGCAAAACATCTGGATAACATCAGGGTGTTTATGGTCTTGATCACACTGAGCAAGATGTGCTAGGTTCTCTTTTGGTATAATGCTCAATTTCTATATTTTCCTCTTTCTAAGCAGTTCTCACGTCCAACTGCTTTCCCTTCAACCATTTTCCCTCAATTATTACTGTGCACAAATAATGAACAATAACAAAAGTGATGTATTATATTCAGTCAGGTGCTTTACAAAGAAATGTTTCAGCAATCCTCTTTGGAATCACACTTAATTGCTTCTGAAGAGCTCGTCTCCTGGAATGTGCATTTGATCATTATTTTCTGAACTTGTTGTATCAATCACCTCCACTGCTACTCCACATTTCAAGGCTGCAAAGCAATAATTCCTTCCAGTGGTATTAATGAGGCAAATAATGGTCCTGGTGGAGCCAACAAATTGTCACTTCAGAGTCAGCAGTAGATCATGGCAGAACATGTCATCACATTGCAAAGTTACAAAACGAGAGCTTTCGAGTTCACTTCCCTGAACCCCAGACTGACAAATAATCAAAGCACCTTTATTACATTTACAAATTACAGTAAACCATACTGGATTCTAATATTCTTGGGTATAGCTCACATCAGGAAACACATCATCTTTGGGTTGATCTCTCTTCCTAGACCGGTTGATGAAAATCAGAGATCAATTACAGTACACATATATTGCCTGGACAACTTGTTAGGCTCAAACCATGTCCTAACAAATGGGACTGTCGGTGAGTCAACAATGGGTCAGAAGAGGAGCCGCTGCAGGACAGAGATGACAGTTGCTATTTAAAAACTATGATTTAAATCGAGTTGATTTAAATCATATCCACCCTGAAAGATGAAGAGGCAAATGTGGTAAAAAGTATCTTCTCTACTCTTTACCACATTTGCCTCTTCATCTTTCAGGGTGGATATAATTTAAATCAACTCGATTTAAATCATAATTTTTAAATAGCAACTGTCATCTCTGTCCCGCAGCGGCTCCTCCTCTGACCCGTTGTTGACTCACTGACAGTCCCATTTGTTAGGACATGGTTTGAGCCTAACAAGTTGTCCAGGCAATATATGTGTACTGTAACTTTAATGTGAATATGTATTGTGTGACTTTAAAGGTTTACTGCTGATTCATTGTAATGCTGAGTCATGCTGTAATTAGTTGTGAACCTATTTAAGAAAGTTACTGTAACGTATTCAGTTGATGATAAGCTACCATAGTGTGAGGAGTTGCTAACCATTGTGCTATCATCGTTGGATGGATCTACTACCATCGTGGTTTGTGAACCAGAGTGAGTTTGTTATTCTAACCAACTACTGTTTGTTGGGTAAGAAGATTCTGTAACTACTGGACTGATTTAAATGGCAAAGACTTGGAATTTGTTTAAAGACTATGAGATTTTTTTTCCACTATAAAGTAAACTTTTGATAAACCAGTTTGCATATCTCTTATTCATTGCTCTCAGCAACGTTTCCTTGTGCATTTACTCTGCTGGTTGGTAACACAACACCAATATCCTGAATACCATTCACTTTAATGGGACAGCTGGTGATGCAAGATGAGGGACGTGACAGGCAGGTGAGTGGATGCCAGCTAACAGGCGCTGCCATGATGGATCTGAAAAGACAGGTGCTCTTTAAATGGAAGGACCCGTTCTTTCTGGTAGTTAGAATCTTTAATACAACTATTTGCAAACAAAATGAAGGTTTCCTATTTAGCTTGCAGAGCTTGGATTCACTGAATGAGTTTACCAAAAATGTAAATATTGCAGAATATACAGCCTCATGCTACATAACTAAGCTCCATTTCATGCTGAATCTTAAATAGAAAACTATCTTTAGATAGATTTTTTACTCCAAAAGCAATTTTATTAAAATAAATTTGATAAAAATAAAAAAAATCCAATTTAAATAAAAACTGATTTTTTAAATTATTTTTTTAAAAAATCATCGTTTTTTATCTACCTGACCATTTTTTAATCACAGAACATCAATAATTTAATTCACGTAGCAGCTGCCTAACTATTTGAATGATGATTTTACAATTCTCCGTTTTTTTCTCAAGAAATTGCCTCCATTAAGGGTGACAAAATAACCTTTTCTAACTCAATGTCTTTCAGATATATTAGACATCAACAGGATTCCCATCATGATCAGGAGCTGAAGTCTAACATATTTAGTGGGCCCTGAGGCTAATGTGTGGGGAGCTAATGACTTGAAAGGCAGAGTTGATACAGGATCAATGTACAAGAGAGAGATATTCAAACTAAGTGCTTAATTCTCTACTAGAAATGCCCTTTAAAACTGTTTTTGCCATTCGTGGTCTTTTAATTATCTCTCCTCTGCCGGTCTACAAACCTGGAATTCAGCTGGAGACAGAAGAAAAAAGCAGAAGAAAGATAAAGCATTTTACTTCTATTCATCAAGTCTCCCATATCAGCAGGCTTCACCTGGTCTTATGGAGTGCGACTACAATTCTTCATTTCCATCACAACATCTACTTTGGCCCAAATATTATGTGCTTTGAAAAATCTCAAAGAGGCAGGTAATGTGCGAGTCAGAGGACTTATTGCTATCTCCATCAACAGCATGAGAAAATGCAAGCGGATTTTGCCATTATACAATGTTTCTATACTGGTGCCCTCATTTGAAAGTAAAGCCCCCTTTGGAATTTTTGCATTGCGATTTTAACCTTTCCTCAAACAGGTATTTTTAATGAGACCTCTGACATATTTGTTCTTTGACTTGATTGTCTCCCATTCAGATTGCTAGAGGAAAAAGTCCAATGGTCACATTTGAAGAGTTAGGGACCACAACTGATTCACTTATAACAGATTAACAGAGTTGGAAATGATTTTATAGGTCATCTAGTCCAACCCCCTGCTCAAACAGGAGACCCTACACCATTTCTGACAAATGGCAGTCCAATCTTTTCTTGAAAGTCTCAAGTGATGAAGCTTCCACAACTTCCGAAGGCAACTTCTGTTCCATTGGTTGATTGTTCTCACTGTCAGAAAATTTCTCCTTATTTCCAGGTTGAATCTCTCCTTGATGAGTTTCCATCCATTATACCTTGTCTGGCCTTCAGGTGCCTTGGAAAATAGCTTGACCCCCTCCTCTCTGTGGCAGCCCCTCAAATATTGGAAGACGGCTATCATGTCTCCCCTGGTCCTTCTCTTCACTAGAGTAGCATGCCCAGTTCCTGCAACTGTTCTTCATATGTTTTAGTCTCCAGTCCCCTAATCATCCTGGTTGCTCCCCTCTGCCCTTTTTCTAGAGTCTCAACATCTTTTTTTACAGTGTGGTGACCAAATCTAGATGCAGTACTTTAGGTGTGGTCTTACTAGGGCTTTATAGAGTGGTATTAGTATCTCCCTGGAAAAGAAGATCATTTGATCTTCTGAAAGGCCATCTGATAATACTCGTTATATTTCCCTATTGTATCCAAATAATCTCAAAAGCAAAGAGCTAAAAGATTTCTTACCCTTTGAAGACCCTTCAATTTTTTTTCTCCCACCAAGATTTTCAACTGTGCCCCTGAGGTGAGATCCAGAACCACCTTCTGATCTTCTGAAGGGCCTGAAGACCTGGTTCTACCAACTGGCATGGGACCCCAATGGGGATGCATCATGCTGGAGGTGACTGATGGATTAAGATAAGATCCGAACTCCCTCCCATTCCATGTGCCTCCTGATCCTTCACTCCCCCGTTTAATTGTAGATTACTGCTAGTATCATAAGTATTTATTGGTTCAATGTTTTATTAGCTTTTAATACTTGTAAGCTGCCCAGAATCACCTCTAAGCAAGATGGGCAGTGGCCAAGTCTAATAAATAAATAAACTTCATATACGTGTATACTGTGTATACACATACAATGACAATAAAGTTATTCATTCATTCATTCATTCATTCATTCATTCATTCATACAGTACGTTTCACTAGGGTCATTTAAAGACCCAGCACCTGGATTCACACAACATGCAAAGTCTAGTTAGTTTTAATCTCACACTTTGAGAATATCCAGTTTATTAAGTTACTTATGGTTTTCTGTGCTATGCAATATTTGTGCAAATGCAGAAAAGCTGATTAAGACAAGATCCCAACTCGTTTATGTAACATGGTTATGCTGGTTACTGCAGTAACCATGTTATATAAACCAAGCCATGAAGTTGTCCGCCAGGATATAGGATCATTGCTCCTCTCCATTGTGTAAAACAAAGACTGTGTGTAACTTTTCCTCAATTTGCTGGGGAGTAGTAATATAAAAGGGACGTGGTGGTTCAGTGGCTAAGACGCTGAGCTTGTCGATCGAAAGGTAGGCAGTTCAGTGGTTCGAATCCTTAGTGCCGCATAACGGGGTGAGCTCCCATGACTTGTCTCAGCTTCTGCCAACCTAGCAGTTTGAAAGCACATAAAAAAATGCAAGTAGAAAAATAGGGACCACCTTTGGTGGGAAGGTAACAACATTCCGTGCACCTTTGGCATTTAGTCATGCCGACCACATGACCACGGAGACATCTTCCTGAGAGCGCTGGCTCTTCAGCTTTGAAATGGAGATGAGCACCACCCCCTAGAGTCGGGAACAACTATCACATATGTGCGAAGGGAACCTTTACCTTAAGTAATATAAAATGTGTATATCTGTTCTTTGCTTGTTTCAGAAATCCTCACAATGTAACAAATTTAAAAGATTTCAAAACCATACACTTGCATAATAATCCACAGAGAATATGTACTGGGTATTATTATCATCCAAGATTTAATTAAATTATTTTTAATCTGGCAATTAACTTGCAGTTGCACAGCCCTTGTTAATTTTCAGTCTTTGCAACAGATATGTTATGGAATCAACAAAAACCACCACCAAGTCCAGTCTTTAGAAGGACAAAATGGAATAAAAATTGCTGTTTTATCTGGTGAAAAAAAATCAGAATTCTACCACAGGAAGTAGAGTACATCTGTCAACAACAGATGGGTTTTTTTTTAAGTAAGATATTTTAAAAGCCACCCATAATTCCATTCTACAACTTTTATTCAGATGTTCTCTCAGCATTAACAGAGCTGTCAAAGCACACTTCAACTTATTTGGCAGACAATCCCAGATTGTATTCTATGGGGCATATGCTAACATACCTTCCAACATTTTATCAGATGAAAATAGCTGTGCTTGTTTTACACAAAGTGACAACATTTGTGTATTTGAGTGGTATTTCCATGGGATGAGAGGACCAGCAACACTCCATCAAAGGATTCTGAAACATTATGATAGTTTTACTTCTGTATCACTTTATTTTTTTTAAAATGTGCCATATAGCTTTTCAACTGTTCAACTTTCAACAGAACAACTGTTTTAAGCTCAAAGTGGGTTTACTCCTTTATCAAACAGAATAGTCTGATCCATGATAATGATACTAATTCAAGACTTGTCAGCTTCTGTTTAGATTACTGCCATGTATTTTATGCGGGTCTGCCTCTGAAGACTACAAAACTACAGCTGGTGCAAAATGCAACCACTCACTTGATGAGCAAGAGTTACTCCTCACATTGACATTGGTACTGCAAGCTCTACACTTGGTATCAAGATATTCCTATGTACAACTTAATGTTCTTGTTCTGATTGGTACATTCCATCTTGGGGTGCTGAAGGTTCCCCCCAATGAGATATTCAGAGGGAGTAGCCAAATTTGATTTTATTTTGTTAGCGATGATACCCCACCTCCCACCTTCTCAAATAACCACTGATGCTCATTGTAGTCTTAGACTTAGAATAACTTTATTGTCACTTTGAGTATACACTAATCGGCATATATTAAAATGAAATTTTGTTGCATTCAGCTCTCAAATTGTCTCCACCTCTAATATACACTACATAAACATGACTAAATAAATAAATATGCATATACCTACATGTATTATATGACACAGAGAAATAACACAGTCTAGTCTGGATGTATACATGTACATGGCAAGAGAAATAAATCTTGTGAGTTTTCCAAACGGATGGCATAGGGAACAAAGCTGTTACAGAAACTGGTAGTCCTGCTAGAAATACTTCAAAGGGCCTTCTCTGTGGGGGCACCTACCCTCTGGAATCAGCTGCCCCCAGAGATAAGGAGAATCCAGGACCTCAGTGCCTTCCGCCGTGCCCTTAAAACCTTCTTTTTCCAACAAGCCGGGCTGGCCTAACTCTTTTTAAATGTTTTTAATTGTTTTTTTGTTTTTGTTTATTGTTTTAATTAATGGGGCCAAATTTATACATATTTTTAACTGTATTTTAATATTTGTATTTGATGTTTTTATTTGCCTGTTCACCGCCCTGAGTCCTCAGGGAGAAGGGCGGTATACAAGTTCAAAAATAAAATAAATAAAATAAATAAAATAAAAACCTCCTCCCAGAGGGGAGCAACAGAAACAGACTGTGAAGTGGGTGTGTGGGGTCTCTAACAATACTTTGAGTTCTAAGCCCATAGCGCTTATAAGCAGTATCCTGAATAACAGGAAGTAAGCTTCCTATGATCATCTCTGCTGTCTTTACCACTCTCTGTGTGGACTTTCTATCTGAGACACTGCTGCCACCAAACCAATCAGTGATGCAGTTTGTTAAAATGCTCTCAATCATGCCTCTGTACAAAGTGGCCAGGGTAGAAGGAGAAAGATGTGCTCTCCCCATCAGACACAGGAAATGCAAATGCTGGTTTGCATGCTTCATTAAGGATGACATGCGGAGAGACCAGTTCAGATTGTTAGTTATCTGCACCCCCAGCTCCTTAATACTGTTGATCACGTTGTCAGCTTTGGAAGCCATATTAGGCCAGAAACTTCCATGCTGCCTTCTCACATGTGGGAAAGTAGGACAGGGGATTTAGTAGAGGGGTTGTCTGTAGACATAATAGCATTCTTCCTGTCAGTCAAGGTCAGGCTGATCCTGCATCTGGAGAAGGAGTGGTCGGAGTGAGGTCTCGAGATGGGATGGCGGTTGATTGGAGCATGTGATCAACTGAGGAATGAGGGGATGGTTTGGGGGTTTTTGATTTACTGAGAGAAAATCTGGACCTCTCAGATTCGGGTTTTCCCAGATGTGCCAGTTTACTTATTCTAGTAAATAGAACTTTGAAAAATGCTTGCTTCAGAGTCTTTACTTGGAGTTGGGGTTTTTCCTGGAATGCTGACACACGTGCTATAGCTCAAAGTAGCATCTCATAAATCCTAATGCTTTAGTTATTCTAACATTTTACATGCTTTTAACTATTAATTGCTATCAACAATCTTATAAGTGGAGATAATACTATCATATGATTTATTTTAATAATTCTCTTTTGACTAAGTAGTATTTCTACAGATATAAGAAACCCAGAAGCATTGAGAAATCTCTTCCACATTTTAAATGGCTCCTTTGAAATAACAGACCTCTCTCAGTGGTACTAAGCAGGAGATATATTCTAGCCTAAAGTTGGTATACCATGAATCTGTTGCAAGGCTGCAGTCCTATGAAGAGCACATTCCACGCATCCTTTGTGCTTGTCCCCAGACAGCCTTTTATCCTCGTCAGATACATTTTAGCATCCTTCCTTTTGGAAAGATTTCAAAATACTTCAATCCAAGAACAACAGGAGTAACTCTTCTTCTGACTCATAGATATGCTGACAATGAGGCAAGGATATCACTTACTTCCTTTTCACTGACAGATTAGCTAATAACTTTCAGAAGATTGCCAGATCTCTTGCAACTGCTATCACTGTCAGATGATTAATTGTCCAGCAATCTTAATAATTTGTTTTGTCCCTAAGCCGATACATATTTTTTTTCTTTTCTTGTTCTTGTTCTTTACTTATTTCTCCTATTCCTTTTAATGTGTGGCACAGAATGATTCATTGACTCAGTGCCGTTAAGTTGATGATGACTCTTAGCCAAGTGTATGGATAGACTGTCCCTAGAATGATTTCTGTTCAACGTGGCCTTTTAGGTCTCTCGGTGGTGCATTCATTGCTGTCATAATCAAATCCATCCATCTTGCTCTTGGCTATTCTCTTTTTCCTGCAATTTTTCCAAGTACTGTGAATTTTTCAAATGATCTGTGTCTCTGCAGACAGGATACATTCAAAGCATGATAGTCAAAGCTTGGTCCTTAATGCTTTGAGTGAGAAAATCCAGACTGATTTGTTTGTTTTCCATGGTTGTTGTAACACCCTTAAATACCTTCTCCAACCTGATTGCATTATTACTGTGAGCACGGTGTGAAAAATATGGTAACCCAGTCATTACACTGTCCATAAAAAATGTTGGTTGTTAAAGGAAAACTGCAAATAAAACATATATAAGGGGGGGGGGGGAATCTTCTCCAACCTCAGAGTTCAAAGGTGTCAATCACTTATTCCATTCTGTTTCTTCCAAGTCCAATTTTTACTTTCATAGATTGTCACGGGGGGGAAAAAAACACCACTTGAACAATTCTAAGCTTGTCCACCTAAAGGTAAACCAGGAATTCTACTGCACTTTGGATCTAAACCAGGGGTGAAATGCTACTGGTCTGCACCGATTCAGGCCAACCGGTAGTGGCGGTGGCACGTGGTTCAGAGAACCAGTAGCGGCAGTAGCACGAGGCTCCGCCCTACTGCCCGGATGTTGTTACTTCCTGGTTTTAACCAGGAAGTAACCTGTTTTTGACCCTCTGCACATGTGCAGAAGGCTCTGTGCATGCACAGAGGGTCCAAAATTGCATGTGATGCAACACGTGGGTGGACTGCACACTTCTGAATTGGTAGGGAAGGTAAGTAGATTTCACCTCTGATCTAAACAAATATTTTTATTCAACTGTATTTTGAGGTGGGCTATTACCACATGTTCCATTTTGTTTTCAAATGAAACATTTGGAAAATAATGAGGAATACATAAGATTGAACATGTTACTGTTTAATTGCTTATAAAGAAGTGATGCCTAAATTTCTTGGGATGCTTTTGCAAAACACTTTTGCATAAGGAGAAATTTATTATCTCTCTAACTTGCCCATCCTGGCTTGGTTAGTCCGTCAGCTAAGACAGGTAAGAATCCAGAACACATCAACAATGTTTCCATTTCCTTCAACTACATACAAATACAGATTATACAGATTAACAGAGTAGGAAGGGACCTTGTAGGTCATCTAGTCCAACCCCCTGCCCAAGCAGGCCCTACACCATTTTTGACAGATGGCAGTCCAGTCTCTTCTTGAAAGCTTCCAGTGATGAAGCTTTCCACCATCTTCTCTTATGAATAGTATGAACACCATGCAACCCACAGCAACAACAGTGAACTGTGGTGGAATGTAATCCAGAATCCCTGGAGGATTTCACAAAATGTAGAGAGACAGAGAAACTTGGAATCTCTGGGGTACAGAAAAAGGACAAAGGCAGGCCCTCCCTAGATATTCACAAGATATATCTAATAGTTATACAGATTGTTGCCTTAGTTTGGCAAAATGACTGTCTACAGGGGAACAGCAATAAAGAAACTATTCCCTCATTGTGTTGTTCTTGGTTCCTTGGGCCTGACACAAACCTAGTCTCGATACCCTGTTTCCCCAAAAATAAGACCCAATTGGAAAATAAGTCCTAGCACAGGGGTGGGCAACTGTGGCCCTTTTACAACCTGTGGACTTCAACTTCCAGAATACCTGAGACAGCTTGGCTGTCTCAGGAATTCTGGGAATTGAAGTCCACAGGTTGTAAAAGGGCCACAGTTGCCCACCCCTGTCCTAGCATGATTTTTCAGGATTTAATTTAATTTAATTTATCGCATTTCTATGCTGCCCAACTCCCGAGGGATGCTCGTAATATAAGCCCTACCCCCAAAATAAGACCCAGTTAAGATTGTCAGCCAGATGGATGTATTTAGTACCGTATTTCCCCCAAAATAAGATCTAACCAGAAAATAAGCCCTAATGCATCTTTTGGAGCAAAACTTAATATAAGAACCAGTCTTATTTTTGGGGAAACACGGTAGAAAAGAATATTTGTAGTTCAGTGTTGAACGGAACTGAATCACAAAACATGTAAGCAACCTTACTGGTGAACTTGGCCTAAGAGTTAGGAAAAGATGAAAAATATCAACGGACTTCTAAAAGTGTATCAAGTATTATTTCTTAAATTTGGGGATATTCTGGGAGAATGAGGGACACAAAAGACAGGAATAATTATAATAAATAACAGAGAGTGAACAGCCCAGCTGCTTCTCATATTTCTCAATGGACAGAGGTAATTTTAATAGAAGGGGCCTCTGTTTCTCTCTTAAGCTCTGATTTAGTTTTTCTTTCTGCTGAGAATATGATTCTTATCTTGGAGTAATTAACATCAATTAATTATCTGAAATAATCACTTGAGTCATTAATGTAGATTCACAAAGGGAAACATCTATACAAACAAACCGAAGAGTCTTACTTTAAATAGTATCAGAACAAAAAAAAATAATTCTAGTTTGCTCAAAGACATTAAAATACAACGTAGAGCAAGGGTCAGCAACCTGCAGCTCTGGAGCCGCATGTGGCTCTTTCACCCCTCTGTTGTGGCTCCCTGTCACTCAAAATATGTATCAGAACTGCCAATGTGCAATACCCGCCGGCCTGCGATTTATTGAGTTTTTCAACCCCCGGTAGACCAACCATGGATAAATCCAAGAAAAGTAAAGTTTCAGAAGAAAACAGAACGTTTAATTCAACTACGTATGCTAGTTTTGTGGCCGCTCAAGAAGTAGTCAGGCACGGGAAGGGTTTTGTGGCTCCCGGTGTTTTCTTTTCTGTGGGAAATGGGTCCAAATGGCTCTTTGAGTATTTAAGGTTACAGACCCCTGACGTAGAGAATAAGTGAAACAAGAAACGTGGTGAAGAGTTTAAACAATGTCTTCCCATCCTATCTAAGACAGCACCATGCTCTAGAAGAAAATAAAGGAATTAACTATAATGATTCAAAATTTCAAATCAGAAAACATCAGGTGGACAACATTTGTAGTTGTTTCACAAGCATGTACAAAAAGGCTTTGGTTGTGACATCAGACTTGCAATTTTGCATATTTTAATAATAAAATACTATTTAATAAAGTTTTATTAACAGTTGCCTCTGCTTTAATTAAGGATGAATGATACAAACAAGGTGGTATAATAATTATCAACTGGAGAAGATAACGAAATACAAAGACCTGCAAATAGATGTAGGATGATTGTAGTGTAGCAAAGATAGTACTGATAGTAATAGGTGCCTTCGTTACAATCCCAAAACAACCAGAACACCATTGGCATTGACATAATCCCCATCAGTCAATTTCAAAAGGCAGCTTTACATGGAACAACTTACATCCTGCAATAATACCTTTAACAACATGATATAACACCACCTGCCTTGGGAAGGACTTGATAGGTGAATAAAAATGCCAAATCCAGTCTAACCATCAGACTGATTGTGAGGAGGAAGAGGGAGAAGAGGAGGAGAAAGAAGAAGAAGAAGAGGAAGAAGAGGAAAAAGAAGAGGGAGAAGAAAAAGAAGATCTTATCTTGTTACTGAAAGGCATGCATTGCTCCCATTGCCACTTAGATTTGAAAAAGGCTATTTAGCCAACAGGGTAATGAAAGAATAATTCCATCTTAAATCAGTTCATTACTCTAGATCAGGGGTGTCAAACTCAATTTCATTGAAGGCCGCATCAGGGTTGAGTTTGACCTTGGGGGGGGGACAGTGGGGGCATGGCCAGGGGGTGTGGCCAGCTCAACGTCACTGGTGTCAGGGGCGCCTGTGGGGGCCCAAGTGCTCTGACAGAGAAAACAGGCTTCCGAGCTCCATTTTCAGCTGTGACAGCCTCCTGCAACCCTCTGCCAGCAAAAATGGAGCTCCATTTTTGCTGCCAGAGGCACTACACGCCAATCCTTCGCTGTTTCCAGGGTGGCCCCGTGGGCCAGATCTAACCACCCTGTGGGCCGGATCCTTGAGTTTGACACCCTTACTCTAGAGGCTTGTGAGAGTGAAGTATTTTCTGAGCAGATTTCACACATATTCCCATTCAAGTTTTTAAGGTTGATGGCAATGCACCTCTAGCATTGAAGATAAAGTATATTGTCTTCAGTGGTGGGTTTCAAATTTTTTTACTACCAGTTCTGTGGGCGTGGCTTAGTGGGCGTGGCAGGGGAAGGATACTGTAAAATCTCCATTCCCACCCCACTCCAGGGGAAGGTTACTGCAAAATTCCCATTTCCTCCCAATCAGCTGGGACTCAGGAGGCAGAGAATAGATGGGGTCAGAGCCAGGGGTGAAATGCTCCCGGATCGGACTAGATCACCCAATCCAGTAGTGAACTTGGCTGGTGGTTGAGCAATCTGGTAGCAATGGCGGAATGAAGCTCTGCCCACCTGCCCGGGTGTCATTACTTCCATGCGCAGAAGGTTTTGCGCATGCACAGAAGGTCTGCTTGTGCCTTTGACACATGCACGCTTCCAAACTGATAAGAAAGGTAAGTAGATTTCACTCCTGGGCAGGGCCAGTCAGAGGTGGTATTTACCAGTTTTCCAAACTACTCAAAATTTCCGCTACTGGTTCTCCAGAACTGGTCAGAACCTACTGAAACCCACCTCTGGTTGTCTTGTCCTCAAAGAGGAGGAAACACAATGTCAGATGCAAGCAAAAAGGATAATATGCCTGATCAGACATGAGTGAAATGTTTTTCCCTCACAACTGCAGAGCCAACTAGTACCAAGAATATCATATCGTTGCTAGCTCATTAGGGCAATAATGAGTTCAGATTATTCTAAAGAACTGGATGAGGAACAAGGGCTGATGAATTCTTTTAAAAGCCTACTCAGATCAGAGGGATGTCATTTTTAGATCAGATATTCTAAAGAGCTCTTTAATAACAATTATGGGCACTTCAGACCCATTAAACGCAATTATTGCTCAGAGAGGCCTTGGAAAGGTAATGAATAAGGCAAATGAAAAGCAAACCATGAATGAGGACCCTAAAAGAGAGACCAAAAATCATCTGATAGATTTTGCATCTATAAACTTTACCAGGGAAATCCTTCATGCTACAAAGCTACAACAATTCCAATGGAATCAGAAGGATGAGGAGGAAGAGGAGAGAGGGAGGGGAAGGGGGATAGTGATATGGGCTGCATAAAAATTTAATGGAGGAGGAGGAGGAGGAGGAGGAAGAAAAAGATAAGGAGGAGGAGGAGGAGGAGGAGGAGGAGGAGGAGGAGGAGGAGGAGGAGCAGCAGCAGCCTTGGTAGTACAGTGGTTTAATGCACCCTGTTATTAACACAGCTGCCTGCAATTTCTGCAGGTTTGAATCTTACCAGGCTCAAGGTTGACTCAGCCTTCCATCCTCTCTAAGGTAGGTTAAATGAGGACCCAGTTTGTGGGGGCAATAAGCTGACTTTGTATAAATATACAAAAGTATGAAGGCTATTGCTTAACACATTGTAAGCCGCCCTGAGTCTCCGGAGAAGGGCGGCATATAAATCAATTTTTAAAAAAAAAAAAAAGAAGAAGAAGAAGAAGAAGGAGAGACCCAACTTCCTCTCATTTGTCACATGAAAAATTTTATGGTATTCTTTTTATTATTATTATTTGCATCACACCCTGCCTTACAAAACTGTGAACTAAAAGTTACTGTAATGCCTTTTCATTTATTTCTCAATTATGGCATCAGTGATACTATACCTTGGGGCTCTCAAAGAAAATGAACAGTAGCACATCAAGAGATGGGTGTAAATAATGGTGGCATGGAAAAAAAATGACATTCATACCTGCACATGTACAATATACAAAGACTTGCCCCTAGCAAGAATAAAATAATTAGTGAGTGCAGAATATCGCAAATGAAATCAGGGTACAAGAGGAACTGGGAGTTCTCTAAGGCAGACGTCTTCAAACTTGGCAGCTTTAAGACTTGTGGACTTCACTTCCAGAATTCTCCAGCCAGCATAACATAGCTGGCTGGAAAATTCTGGGAGTTGAAGTCCACAAATCTTAAAGCTGCCAAGTTTGAAGACCTCTGCTGTAAGGCATCAAATGGTGCCACTGTACCCCAATCTTTTTCTCAGTGTCTGAAATACTCCATCAAAAACAAGTGATCTAGAAGCTAACCTCACTCAAGTCAGTACTATTTCCTTGAAAACAATTAGCCAGTTAGCTATTTCATATCTCCTATCCAGTTTAAAATGATTAAAATTAATGCTTAATTATGTTCACAGTTAGAACTAACCAAATATAGGTTAGCAAAGTAGAGCAGAAGAGTAACTCAGCTGCACACAATAATCAAGGAAGTGACATCAGCAAAAAAAAAAAGTGTGATACTAAACAGCAGCAGACAGAAAGAAAGACATATTAAATATGCTTCTTCAATTGGAATTCATTTTCTACCACTAGAACTAATTAATAGTCAGCCAGAAAATATCTCCAGCTACACTTAGTAAAGTAGAAGTTCAATGAAGTCATCTTAACACCTCCCTGTAATTCATGTGCATCACTGATTAGTACAATTTTTAAGAACTACTGGCTAAGGGCTGGCCTACTCACAGTCACCATGCAGCTGAATGAAGTATCAACATTCCCAAGAGTCTAACTCCAGGCTAAAGCTGAGCTGTAAGGATGATTTCAGAGTTCAAAATATACAAAAGGATGAAGGCTATTGCTGAGCACATTGTAAGCCGCCCTGTGTCTTCGGAGAAGGGCGGCATATAAATCAAATTTAAAAAAAAAGAAAAGAAATGACAGTTATAGTTCAGGATGGTAAAACTAATCAATCCATAGTAAAGTTTTGTTCGGCTCCTGAAAAATCCAGGGTATGAGTAAGTTACAGTAAATGAAATTGTCTACAAATGGGTTCAGTGCTGATTTGATTTGATTCATGATTTCTGACTCTGCAGTCAGTTCAGTTAAGTCTGATTTCATTCTCTCCCACTAGTCAAATGATGATGAGTGAAGCAAAATAATAATAGTGAAAAAAAAAAATCCCAATATTGCATAAGCCTGCTTGAGTGTATACTTGGGCTTAATTGTCCTTGGCACAATATGCTTTGTACGGCTTTGTTATTTTGTACTCTGATGTTTTTAAAATGTAGTCATGCCAGCCCACAGAGGGCATGACCACGGAGTCAGGCATGACCACAGAGACGTCTTGGGACAGTGCTGGCTCTTCGGCTTTGAAACGGAGATGAGCACCGGCCCCTAGAGTTGGGAACGACTAGCACATACGTGTGAGGGGAACCTTTACCTTAAGACATTCTCAGTTGCCTGATGAACGGGCAGCCTTAAAAGTCAAAGAAAAAAAGGAATAGCAAATAACTGTTCCTTCAAAAGCTCCGAAACTCCTGGCTATACAGGTAGTCATTGATTCACAACCAGAATTGAGCCCAAAATTTCTGTTGCTAAATGAGACAGTGGTTACGTGAATGTTGCCCCTTTTTATGACTTTTCTTGCCACACCTGTTAAGCGAATAACTGAAGTTATTAAGTTAGTTAACACGGTTGTTAAGTGAATCTGGCTTTCCTGTTGACTTTGCTTGTTAAAAGGTCACAAAAGGTGACCACATAATCTCGGGACCCTGCAACAGGCATAAGTACATGTCAGTTGCCAAGCATCCAAATTTTGATCACGTGACCATGGAGATGCTGCAAGGGGCATAAGTGTGGGAAATGATTAGAAATCACTTTTTTTCCAGGGATGTTATTACTTTGAACAGTCACCAAATGAAATGTTGTAATTCGAGGACCAGCTGAATTCCCATAGAACAGAAACCTTTTGTCGGTAGCTTCATTCCTTAGATCTGCTGGTTTCCAGAATCTCATACACAGGGCCGGATTTTCCTATAGGCTAACTAGGCTTCAGCCTAGGGCCTCAAGATCAAGAGGGGCCTACATTCAAACTGTTAGCAAAATTAAAATTACACTTTCACTATAGGTGAAAGGGCCTCATAAGTGGAATAGCCTAGGGCCTCTTTTCATCTAAATCTGGCCCTGCTCATACAGCTCTGTATGTCAGAAGTACAAGCCCAATCAAGTTCTAACTATGGCCGTCATATAACAAGGAGCTGTCACAGAGAGAAGGGGGTCAAACTATTTTCCAAAGTACCTGCAGGCCAGACAAGGAATAATGGATGGAAACTGAACAAGGAGAGATTCAACCTAGAAATAAGGATACATTTTCTGACAGTGTGAACAATGAACTGATGGAACAGAAGTTGCCTTCAGAAGTTGTGGGAGCTTCATCCCTGGAAGCTTTCAAGAAGGGACTGGACTGCCATCTGTCAGAAATGGTGTAGGGTCTCCTGCTTGGATGGGAGGGGGGTTGGACTAGATGACCTACAAGGTCCCTTCCAATTCAGTTAATCGGTTAATAACCTAAGTAAATATTATTCAGCTATTTGTAGGGAAAAATGGGATGGGAGAATTGTATAATTAGGTGTATAATAAGATTGCAAACGAAAATTAAAACTAGACAGTGTGAGTGATTGTTATGAGAATTGAATGGTCTTTTGGAAAATAAGCGACACGTTGCTTTCCCCTTTTCAATTCAATACTACACATTTTTAAATGACAGTGACGGATGATCATAACTACTACAGGGTTGTCATAATAGTGCTGGACTCACTTTCAAGAAATATGCCAGGCACGCTAGAAGTTGATTTGTAGTTCGGAAACCCAAATAAACAAATAACAAACCCAAGAGCAACCAGCTTTACTTTACAGCGCATGATGGATTCCATTTGGGGACACCAAACATTGGAAAGGAGACAAACAGTTCATCCACCCGTTAAGCCATTATTCATTTATGCACTGATTGGACTCAGCCAGCTCCAGCTCATTCAACAAACCTTGGTTCAAACTAAGGCTTAGCGCAATGCATAACCAACCAGTGGCTTGGATTTTGTTTACTCTTCAGAGTAGGTGAAAATTCCAACTTTGGTGTCGGACCAGGCTCAAACTTGGTTTCAAAATTTTTTACTACCGGTTCTCTGAGCGTGGCTTGGTGGGCGTAGCATGGCTTGGTGGGCATGGCAGGGGAAGGTTACTGTAAAATCCCCATTTTCTCCGGATCAGCTGGGACTCCGGAGGCAGAGAATAGATGGGGGCGGGGCCAGTCAGAGGTGGTATTTACCGGTTCTCCAAACTACTCAAAATTTCTGCTACCGGTTCTCCAGAAGTGGACAGAACCTGCTGAAACCCACCTCTGCTTGGTTCTTTAGGGTAAAAAAACTACTCTTGACTCCATTTGGAGTGAAAAGGTTTCTTTAACTAAAAGCCAAGTGGTCACAGAAATGCGAAGCCAGAACTAAAGTTTGAGCATGAAAATCCCTAGGTTAACTTCCCCCCTTTCCCAAGCCACCCCCCGTCATCTTCCCATTGTCCAGTCACATTTAGAGAAGATAGCAATAGCACTTAGACTTATATACCGCTAAGCGGTTTACAAAGTCAGCCTATTGCTCCCAACAATCTGGGTCCTCATTTTACCCACCTCGGAAGGATGGAAGGCTGAGTCAACCTTGAGCCGGTCAGGATCAAACTCCTGGCAGTGGGCAGAGTTAGTCTTCAATAGCAATAGGACTTAACTTATATACCACTAAGCGGTTTACAGAGTCACAATATTGCTCCCAACAATTTGGGTCCTCATTTTACTCACCTCGGAAGGATGGAAGGCTGAGTCAACCTTGAGCCTAGTGAGATTCAAACTGCCAAATTGCAAGCATCTGGCAGTCAGCAGAAGTAGCCTGCAGTACTGCACTCTAACCACTGCACTACTGTGGCTCAGTGTTTTCCTAATGGTCATGGCAGTGGTTGGTAGATGGATAGGTTCGCCTGGTGCACCAATTGCAATCCTACTTGGATCAGGAGGCTCTCCTCACAGTCCCTCATGCCTTTGTCACCTCACAGTTAGATTATTGCAACACGCTCTACATGGGGCTACCATTGAAGAGTGTTCAGAAACTATAGTTGGTCCAGAATGCAGCTGCACGAGCTATCATGGATGTACCTAGATACATCTACATTACACAAATTCTCCGCGAGCTGCACTGGCTCCCTATTGGTCTCCGGGCACAATTCAAGGTGTTGGTTATTACCTTTAAAGCCCTACATGGCTCAGGGCCAGATTATCTTCGAGACCGCCTTCTACCACATAGCTCCCAGCGACTGGTAAGATCCCCCAGAGTTGCTCTCCTCCGGGTCCCGTCAGCTAAACAATGCTGGCTGGCAGGCCCGCGGGGGAGGGCCTTCTCTGTGGCTGCCCCAGCTCTCTGGAACCAGTTACCTCCTGAGGTCCGGACCATCCCCACCCTATTGGCCTTCCAGAAAGCGGTGAAGACCTGGTTTTTCCAGCAGGCCTGGGGCCATTGATCTCGCTGTTCAATCTTGCGAGATCTGGCCATGGATGGTGTGCAAGTGTTTTTAATGTTTTTAAAATGCTTTTATAATGTGTTTTTTTTAAAAAAAAACTATGTTCATTGTTTGTATTATTTTTGTTGTAAGCCACCCAGAATCCCTTGGGAGTTGGGCGGCATAGAAATATGATTAATTAAATTAAATTAAATAGGTGCTGCATTTCATTCCCAGGACCACGGCCTTGAGATGTCTTGCATCAGCACGACTGTTACTTTCGGTTTCCCACATCTTGCTTGCAGGTCCCTTCCCTAACTTCCTAGCACCCCTCCCCTCCCCCATAAAGTATGGCAGACTGGCATCGAAGCAAAGCTTAGAAGTGAGCGAAGGATGGCAGCTCTGACATTTGGAAAGCACAGTCCAATTCAAACAGGACTTGCCAATGCCATTGTTTTTACTCCTCATAAATCGGCAAAGATACCAAGGATGCTACAGGGTGGAACTAGTAAATTCTGCCATCAAGGCATATGGAAATGTTTTTCCCAGACTATTCTAAAACAGATGATACTGGAAACCATTCCCCTGCCCCCAAAAGTGTGGCATTGTTGTGGCTCCATTACCTGAGCCTGTGTCATCGGCAGGAGAGGACTCTGAGAGTGAAGGAGAGAAGTTGGCAAGGCTTCCCTCTCCAGGACCCTCCTCTCTGGCAATGCCTTCGGTGTCCACCGAAGGGCAAGAGATAGGGCCAGGGCCAAGCACGTCCACGCAGCCACAGGTGGACAGTGATGAGAGTAATGAGTCTTGGCTGGATCCTCGACAGCGTTGCAGAGATAAGCGCACGCAACAGAAGAAAAGGCGTGCCCGAGATTAGGTTGAGTCACTGGACCACATCCCACAAGGTATAAAAGGGAGCGTGGTGGCCAGTCAAACCTTGTGACGAACAAAGCTGAAAGCTTCCACGCCATTCTGCATTGCCGGACTTTTGCTATAGACTTTGCTGGATTATATTTGGACTTAAGTTACTCTGTAATTATTGAACATTTTACTTTGATGTACCAGAAGCGGAGAGACGTTATCTCTTCCCTTCGTGAGTAATAAACTCTTGGCAGGCAGCCACTAGGTTGCTGCCAAGTTCCGTTATCATAAGGAAAAGGATTTTGTTGGCTGGTTTGGTTTTTAACTCTTGGACGTCTGTTGGTGTGTGTGCGTGTGAGACGGGAACAGAACAGGCATATACTCCCTCACATAGGCACTAGAAAGTGGCTTCTAGTACATCAACCTTTCATTCATTATAAATAGGGCTTCCAATTCATACCCAGCAGTTGCTGGAATTCTTTTGTAACAACATAGCAATAACAATAGCAATAGTACTTAGACTTATATACTGCTCCATAGTGCTTTACAGCTCTCTCTAAGCAGTTTACTGAGTCAGCATATTGTGCCCCCAACAATCTGGGCCCTCATTTTACCAACCTCGGAAGGATGGAAGGCTGAGTCAATCTTGGGCTGGTGGGGATTGAACCCCTGGCAGTCAGCAGAATTAGCCTGCAATACTGCATTCTAACCACTGCACCACCACAGCTCTTAAAAGTTAACATCATTCACTTTGCTAAATTGTTTTTCTTAACATTTATCTTGCACAGTTGCAGATAGACTTGTTTTTACACTGCATTCCCTTAGTTCTTACAGTGAAGCTGTCAATGTATGAAGTGATGTGTAGGGTTATTTATCAAGGCAACGTATCACACGGCCTGGATACTGGTTAACCTTATTAACACTCAATACTCGTTCAGTTCCAAATCTAGTTTTAGCTTTCATAGAGTGCTCCTTAGCAGAGGTCAAAAATATAAACCAGAGTTGATAACATGCAACCCTCCAAATATTCTTTAATTACAGTTCCCTGTATGTTCCCATACAGCCAGGAGTTATAGCTTGGCAATCTCAGGACAAGCACTCCACTCCGAGTGGAGTCCACTCTGAGTGAAAAGACAGGAAATCTTGCAATAATCCAGAAGAAATCCTTGCCAGAGATCGAAGCAACAGAAAAAGATGGATGTTAAAGTATTGACTGGAAGTCATCCAAAATTTGTGTAGGTGGTAGAGCTTGAAATGCTTCAGAATATGGAAAGTGAATGATTGTTCCGTGGCTTTAAAATTCTTGTTTTAAAAAAACAAAACCCACAGACTCGGGGGGTGGGGGTGGGGAAGCAGATATTTTGTTTGGAATTACACAGTAGCATATACTGAATTGAAGCTTCCAGGCAGGGGTGAAATCCACTTACCTTCGCTACCGGTTCGCAAATGAGAGTGATTGCGTGCGACATCTCTACACATGTGCAGAGTATCAAAAATGGGACATGATGACGTCCAGGCAAGTGGGTGGAGCCTCCTGCCACCGGTGCTACCGGTTAACCCAAGCCAGATACAACCGGCTGCATTTCACCCCTGCTTCCAGGTAAAGATCCAATAAATAATGTCATAAGATCATATTTTAGCACACAGGCAGAATTCTCCCTGTCCCTATCCCCCCAAATTGAATGTGTCGAAGAATTGGGAGAGAATAATCTATCTCTCTCTATCTCTCTCCCTCCCTCCCTCCCTCTCTCACACACAGTAATCTGTGCTTCAGATTCGCATTCACAAAGCAGTACATCTACTGCATATTGAGAAAGATAATCTAATGTGCCACATTGAAAGCAACAGAAATCCAATCAACTGTGAATTTAAATTTTCATAATGTGTTAGGCAAGACACTCAAATCTGTTATAAATGATGGCACAAACAAAAAAAATGGACTGGGTTTTGCTTAATATGCCTTCAGGCAATATATCTTTTCCCCACCTTATTCATGAATTTAGCATCAAGGTCCTCTTCTCCTCTTCATATATGTATTTGTGTCAAAGAACCATTTTGATTTCAGTCGGGGTCAAAAACAGAGTTAGACACAATTTGGCTGGCCAAATTCTCTGCAAATGGTGCAACTGGAGAAATGGACCAAATAGAATTATGATGCTAAATAGATCATTTCAAGGCGGAAAAGTAATAGTTTAATCAACATTGCCTTTGTCCGCTGCATTTATTTTCCTAATTTATTGCGCCTTGTATGCCTTCTGGCCCCCAAAGTATCTTTTTTAATGAAGTGTCGTAATCATGTATCCTATTCTGAGATCATCACAAGGCAATTTTCTACCATGTGAAAGGCCATGAGCGCTGGCTCCGTATCCTATTCAACTTAAAAAAAATAAATATGGAGTTGGTCTGCCAGCTGCTAATATTATCTTGATTTACAAGAGTGCCCCTCGGTCCAGAGAGGCAAACATAGAAAATAAGAACAGAGGATTAGGTTACACTCCATTACTGTTAGGCCCAAAGCAGCAAAAATGGTATGTGGAGTTACTTCTGAGTAATTCATTTATTGTTGTTTGTCTACCGACAGAATCTTGCCAGACTAAAGCAATTATCTGCAATAATTGCTTTAGATATAGATACACTTTGTGAATTGTTAGGGATGGTCAGTCTTAGCCCTCTTCCTGCCCGCCAGAGTCTAACTCTGCTGTCATTTTGATTATGGGAGCGACGTGGCGCTCCCACGTAACACCTCTCCTGCGTGAGCTGCATTGGCTTCCGGTGGTCTTCCGGGTGCGCTTTAGGGTGTTGGTTCTCATCTTTAAAGTGCTCCATGGCTTAGGGCCAGGATATTTGCGAGACCGCCTGCTGCTACCGATAACCTCCCACCGGCCAATACACTCTCACAGAGAGGGCCTCCTCAGGGTGCCGTCGGTCAGGCAATGTTGGCTGGCAGCCCCCAGGGGGCAAGCCTTCTCTGTGGGGGCACCTGCCCTGTGGAAGGAGCTGCCTCCTGGAATACAATTGATCCCGGACCTTCGTACCTTCCGTAAAGCCCTGAAGAGGTTTTTATTCCACTAAGCCAGCCTAGCCTAAATGGTTTTTAATTGGGATTTTAAATTTTATGGATTTGGGGGTTTTAAATTGGGAAGCTAATGATTTAATTCTTTTTTTAATTATCTTAACTTTTGTATTTGTATGTTTTTTAATTTTGGCTGTTCACCGCCCTGAGTCCCCTCTGGGAGAAGGGCAGTATACAAATTAAATAAATAAATAAATAAATAAATAAATAAATAAATAAATAAATAAATAAATTTGTCCTCTGGTAAAGAGACCCTTCCTCCTGCAACTCTGGATTATATTCCTCCACAATTTCTTTCATTATAAATGTTATCACCTGCCCAGAAATGCAACCAAAAATAAAGGAAGAGCCATGTAATATCCTCAGAGATTTGCCTACCAGCAAATGGGCTTTATGGAACTGTCCAAATTTACCAGGATTGCTATTTTGTAATGTAAAATACCCATGAACTACTCCCAAAAGATGGCTGCTCCAAATGTATAGATAAAGGATGAACAAAAATGGTGTGCTATTCTGAAGAAAGAAGTCTATAAAGCCGGGGAAAATGGAAGAAAAGAGCACACCGCTAAAAGATCTGAAAGACCAAATTGGGGGGAAATTATCCTGATGAAAGGTAGCTAAAAATTGACACTAACTTGATGGCACATAATGAACCATTTGGAAGGCCTGAGATTGGACTCTGACAACGTAGAATTGGAATTCTCACTTATGTGTCTCTGAGTGTACACCGTAAAGCAGCACTATGAAAGGAACTCGGTAGAAGAAATATTTCGTCAGCCTCTTCCTTTTGGGTTGACATGCAAGACACAAGTCTTCAAACATTTTGTAAAATCCACGCTGTCAGTATTTTACGCATTCTCTTCATTATTTCTCCGACTACCAATGTCTCATTTAGACATTAAGTAATAGCAAGAAATGATTGAAAAACAATGCTTTAGGAAAATGGCCTCTCTCTTTTCCACGCGCTGTTTTTCCAATACAAGTTGATACTTAACAAGAGCTGCTACAGTTTGGGCTTCCCATTAATTCATGAGTCATGTATTTATGTCCAATTGAAGAACAGACTCTGGGGATAATGATTAACTGACCACTTCCAGCACCGATCTGCAGAGAAGCAGTTACTGCACGTTCAGGAAGGAGAGAAGGGGAAAAATTGAAATCACCTTTAAATGGAGGTCACATTTTTATGGAAAGGACCTTTATAAATTTGGATAGAGCAAGCTGCTCACTTAGAAGCAATCTCTATCCGTACTCCCCACAGCTTAAGCTGGCCTCTCAGAACTACTATGCACAGTCCTGCAGTGGGATTTTAATTCTTCCATTCATCCATGCTGAAACCACAAAAAACCCCAAACTTGAAAGAGTTAAAGCTACAGGGCATTCCTTTCCAAAAAATTTGGCCAGCCCATTTTTAATGGCATTTCTCTCCCAGCATGTCTATGGAATTTATCTAAAAATTAGCTGGGCCAGGCTACCAATTAGATAACACTAAAGACATAATATTGTAAATTTTCCTCTAAATGAGTAAAGTATTTACAGATTAACAGATTAACAGAGTTGGAAGGGATCTTGTAGGTCATCTACTCCAACCCCCCACCCAAGCAGAAGACCCTAAACCCGTGATGGCGAACCTGTGGCACATGTGCCCAAAGTGGCACATGGAGCCATGTCACCTGGCACGCGCGGCATTGCCCGTTCCTCTTCCAGGTTTCTGGCATGCATACGTGCGCAACAATCAACTGGCCTTTTTGCATGCGGCAGTGCTGGAAACTGGAAGAGCTGGTCTTCCGTTTTCCCCCTGAGCATGTTCGCCAGCCAGCTGATCGTCGCCATCACTGCCCTAGACCATTTCTGACAGATGGCAGTCCAGTCTCTTCTTGAAAGCTTCCAGTGATGAAGTTCCCACAACTTCTGAAGGCAGCTTCTATTCCATTGGTTGATTGCTCTCACTGTCAGAAAATTTTTTCCTTATTTTCAGATTGAATCTCTCCTTGATCAGTTTCCATCCATTATTCCTTGTCTGGCCTTCAGGTGCCTTGGAAAATAGCTTGACCTCCTCCTCTCTGTGGCAGCCCCTCAAATATTGGAAGACTGCTCTCATGTCTCCCCTGGTCCTTCTCTTCACTAGAGAACATTGTTCTTCAAGCAGTCCTCAATTTACAACAATTTTGGTTGCTAAATTAAGGCAATTGTTAGGTGAGATGCACTTAATTTTATAACCATTTTTTGGTTAAGTGAATCACAACAGTTGATAAGTAAATCTCACAGTCATTAAGAGAAGCCAGCTTTCCCACAAGCTGGCTTGGAAAGTCGCAAATGTCAGTCACACATAACTTTAGGATACTGCAACCATCATAAATACATGCAAGTTGCCCAGCACCGAAATTTTGATCATGTGACTGTGGGGATGGTGTAATGGTCGTAAGTGTGAGGAATGGTCATAAGTCACTTTTTTTCATTGCTGTTGTAACTTCAAATGACTACTAAACAAACATCTGTAAGCTGAGGACTATCAGTAGAGCCACATTCAGAGTAATGATGTTTCAAAAGAACGTGTCAACTACCTTAAACAACAATCAGTTATTAGTCAACCAGCTTTTTAGTGTCAAGATACAAGACATAAAGATCTTCCGAGGCAAAATGGGCACACCATGTATCTGTCCTGTGATCCATTGGTTCTCTTCCATGGAGGATGAGAAGAGAAAGATGGACATGGCCTCTCAAACGTTGAGTCTGGAAATTGCTATCATGCTCTATGTCCCAATAACAAACTTCTAAGCAAGAAGTAGGGACTTGGTGGCTCAGTGGCTAAGATGCTGAGCTTGTCGATCAAAAGGTCAGCAGTTCAGTGTTAGAATCCCTAGTGCCGAGTAACGGGGTGAGCTCCCGTTACTTGTCCCAGCTTCCGCCAACCTAGCAGTTCGAAAGCACATAAAAATGCAAGTAGAAAAATAGGGACCACCTTCGGGGGGAAGGTAACAGCGTTCCGTGCGCCTTTGGTGTTGAGTCATGCCGGCCACATGACCATGGAGATGTTTTTGGACAGTGCTGGCTCTTCAGCTTTGAAATGGAGGTGAGCACCGCCCCCTAGAGTCAGGAACGACTAGTACATATGTGCAAGTGGAACCTTTACCTTTACCTAAGCAAGAAGACTGTAGGCATTCTCATTTAAACACTAAAACCATCCAGGTCCTGCTGGTGAAATAATAATGAAATACACAGAGTTCTTCATTTGCAATTTGTATAAACCTAGACTAGCTAACCGTGCAAGGAATGTGTTTTGCACAGCTGGACTATTAGCTAATGGGAAATAAATGCTTAGCTGTAGCTTTCTCAGACAAGAAGAACTGATCTCTGGCACCACTACGCTGTCAAACACGCTGCAAAAAGGCTTGCTTATAAACCCAGGAACCTGTTCACATTCATCTCAGCTTCCAAACAGAAGTCCCTGCGTGTGACCTCAGAACCATCACTCAGCTAAGATCAAGCACCTAGGCCAGCAAAATAAATCAGAGCTTTTATTGCACAGGGAAGAAGTTGAACTTCACAAGTTATTGATATACTGCTGTCTAGAGACACACTTACACAACCAGGATTGAGTAAACCTAGGCCACTCATAGCACCTGCCCCTGTGTTACCCCAGGCCTCAGCCCCTGCCCTATCAAGCAGCAATCATCCCAGATATCCCTTCCCTGATAATGTTCAAGAAACCTCTGAAACTCTGGCTGTTCTCCCAAGCCTTAAGTAAGCATCAAGCATTTCTATGGTTCTATTTCTTTGAAGCATTTTTTCCCCCCTGGGCATGCATAATTTCTATTTTTCACTGTTTCATGATCTTTTAATGCCGTACGCTGACCAGAGACTCGGGTCTTAGCTCTCTAAATCTAATAAATAAATCTAATAAATAAATAATTCTGCAGATGGTTAGGTTAGGATCCAGAAGCATGTCAACTTGGCTTCGTGCTTTAAAAGTAGGTGATTGAAAAACATGTTGGTGGTTTTAGCTCTCATCCATCCGTTCCAAAGCAGCACCCTTGTTTTCTAATCAAACCACAAACCTCTCTGTGGATATCCTTTGAAAGATATGGTGAGAAGATGCATCCATTCTAACTTTCACCTTTGTTTACAAACAGGTGTCTAGAAAAATGTAATGGTCCATGGGAATGACCTTGGGGATTGGTGGGAGGGGGAAGAGGCTGTGAAAGAAAGAAAGAAAGAAAGAAAGAAAGAAAGAAAGAAAGAAAGAAAGAAAGAAAGAAAGAAAGAAAGAAAGAAAGAAAGAAAGAAAGAAAGAAATTGTTATTGTTTGTTGCGAAGTCATGTCCGACCCATCGCGACCCCATGAACAATGTTCCTCCAGGCCTTCCTGTCCTCCACTATCCCCATTTAAGCTCACGCCTACTGCTTCAGTTGGATGGAGTCACGATGGGTTGGACACGACTTCGCAACTAACAACAACAACACTATTTCAGTGACTCCATCCAGCCACCTCATTGTGTGTTATCCCCTTCTTCTTTTGCCCTCAATCGTTCCCAACATTAGGCTCTTCTCCAGTAAGTCCTTCCTTCTCATTAGGTGGCCAAAGTATTTGAGTTTCATCTTCAGGATCTGGCCTTCTAAAGAGCAGTCAGGGTTATTCTCCTCTGGGATTGACCGGTTTGATTGCCTTGCAGTCCAAGGGATTCACCATACATTCGTGTATAGCAAATACATGCACTTATACCGGGTAGTAGTTCAAATGTTAATGTGAACTACTTTTTCACATTAGTTCAAATGTTAATGTGAACTACTTGAATGGATGTCCACCCATCATTCAAGGACAGGGTGGTCTATGTTGAAAAAATCAGACATTGGGCCAGTGTAAGCTCCTGATGGACATTTGAACAAAATATGGTGGATATTTTGTTGAGGAGCACCAAAGTCACACTGAGGGGTACAGACAAGACCCCACTTAAACAATAAATCCTGGCAGACACTACGCCTGGGAATGATCAGCTAAGAGAGGGAAGAGCCCACAGCTGTGTAATAGACAGAGAAAGAAACTCAGAAAGGATCCCCCTAACTTCTCAGTCTGTAAAAGACATGGTGGGAGATTTGTACTTGAGACTTGCAAGTTTCTGTTAATGTAGCTTTACAATAAAATAGACTTTACTCATAGCAATAACACTTAGACTTACATACCGCTTTATAATAGCAATAGCAATAGCACTTCAACTTATATACTGCTTCATAGTGCTTTACAGCACTATGGTTTACAGAGTCACAATATTGCCCCCAACAATCTGGGTCCTCATTTTACCCACCTCGGAAGGATGGAAGGCTGAGTCCACCTTGAACCTGGTGAGATTTGAACTGCTAAATTGCAGGCAGCCGGTGATCAACAGAAGTAGCCTGCAGCACTGCACTCTAACCATTGCACCACCGCGGCTCATGGTGTATTGTAAACTCTCTAAGCAGTTTACCGAGTCAGCATATAACCCCCAACAATCTGGGTCCTCATTTTACTGACCTCAGAAGGATGGAAGGCTGAGTCACCCTTGAGCTGGTCAGAATCGAACTCCTGGCAGCGGATAGAGTTAGCCTGCAGTACTGCATTTTAACCACTGTGCCACCAGGTCTTTTATTGTGTTTGTGTTTCCTCTCTGGTCTACTGGGAAAGCTGGCAAGAAATCAGATGGCAAGCAAAGAGTACCATAACTACCAGGAGGAAGCTGAGTAAGATACATTTCCAAGGGACTTATCCAACAAGTCAACAGAACATCCTACTAGTTTTGTCATTCTGACCCCTGGCAGCACAATGGTTAGAATGCAGTATTGCAGGCTAACTCTGCCCACAACCTGGCGTTCAATCCTGAATCAAGGTTGATTCAGTCTTCCATCCTTCCAGGTTCAATAAAATGAGGATCCAGATTGTTGGGTGAAATATGCAAAGAGTGCTTTTAGTGCTGTAAAGCACCATGGGGTGATATATAAGCTTAAATGCTATTGCTAACTATTACTCAAGATGCTAAGTCAAAACCTACAAACTACAAACCACAATTGTCAAGTTTCCAGAGGATATTAAGCCCAAGCCAAACAAACCACATTATGTGGTAAGGCAAAGTATGAATTCACACTCTCAGCGTATAGCCACCTATCATAATGATTAACTCTCACTCAGTAGCAGAAGAATAAATGCTTAATACCTGTTGTCTGAGCACATGGGATCATCTGCATTTATCTTGCTTGGAAGTCCTTCCATCCTTCTGAGGTCAGTAAAATGAGGGCCCAGATTGTTGGGGGCAACATGCATTGCTGATATTGTAAACCGCTCAGAGAATGCTGTAAGGTGCTATGGTGTGATGCTAAATGCTATTCTCAAACACATTAACAAAATAACGGAGCAGCAGAATTGGAAGGGACTTTGGAGGTCTTCTAGCCCAACCCCCTGCTGAAGCAGGGAACCCTATACCATACACACTCTCACTGAGAGCTGCACTGTACAAGTAGCCAGTTTCCTAATACTAACTTCTCAGAAGGTAAGCAGATTTACAGATCCACGTCACACAGCCTGGATCTCTTTAGCACATTTCCTTTCTAAAAACTGCCTCTGTTTCTTTAATGTAGGATTGGGGAGTGTTACCGACTATCAAGATTTGGAAATCCCCTTCAACTTGCAGTATACTAGCTTCTTGTTCATTTATTCTTCAGTGAAAGATGAGATTGCAAGGTTGTTTAGGTGGATGCATTCACACCTACTCTTAGGATCTGAGCATTCAATTCTTTCAGGAGCCAAATACAATGTAAAAAGTGACTTAATTGCCCCCCCGGGGGGGGGCAGATGAAGGGGGGAGTGTTGAAGCACAGCAGGGATAAGTCCTTTTTTAACCTTCTACCTAATTAAGATCATGCACATTGACCTCCTGCTGTTTTCTATAATTGGGGCAGACTATTGTTTATGATCAGGCCTTTCTCGTGAACTCATCACTGTTATATGTCTGCGTTCCCGTTCCGTATAAGATTAATGATTTCCTCTGTAATCCAGGATGAAAAGAAACCAGTATATTTCAGTATTTTTAAAAATGGTGATGCAACACTACTGTAAAATTGAAATATAATAAACCAAGATTTCAAGCCAAGAGGAAAAGAAAAATGTTCAGCACGTTGCCCCTTCGTTTCTGGGGAAGAAAAATTGTCCCCAGGAATCAGCCGTTTCCCCAGAATGGGTATTTCTCAAAAAAGAGAGCTCCTCAATAGGATTCAGTGAGAAAAAAAATGTAAGCGGGCGGTTTCCAAGAAATCTTTTTTGTCTTTTTCTACCCAGCTTTAATTATTTCTCCCAGTGAAGGGCAGGAAATGCCAGGCACATCTTTAAAGATGGAGAGATAGGAACGCCCAGGACCGAGCAAGACAAGGAAAAAGAAAAGTTAACGAAGAAAAAGGTCAAATGCAATTTCAAAGAAAAGAATGTTTCGGAGGTGGCATCGTGAATATCCTGCCGCTGACTGCCAAAAGTGGGAGAACTAGCAGAGTGAAATTGGCCCATTTCTTTTTTCATACTCAATGCTCGTTTAAGATTTTGCCCCATATTCTACAGATAAATCATGATCCCTGCCAGTCACGGAGCCCTCATATATAGCTGACCCCTCATTATCCGCAATTCTCTGCCGAGCCAATTGATAGAGCCCAGAGATAAGGACCACACGTGAAGTTTTCTGTATTTTTGCAGTTTTGGCCTTTTTTTGGTTACTTTAAAGTAAAGGTAAAGGTTCCCCTCGCACATATGTGCTAGTCGTTTCCGACTCTAGGGGGCAGTGCTCACCTCCGTCTCAAAGCCAAAGATCCAGCACTGTCCAAAGACATCTCCATGGTCATGTGGCCGGCATGACTCAACACCAAAGATGCACGGAACGCTGTTACCTTCCCACCAAAGTTGGTCCCTATTTTTCTACTTGCATTTTTTACGTGCTTTCGAACTGCTAGGCTGGCAGAAGCTGGGACACGTAACAGGAGCTCACCCCGTTACGCAGCACTAGGGATTCGAACCGCTAAGCTGCCGACCTTTTAATCGACAAGCTCAGAGCCTTAGCCACTGAGCCACATCCCTTTTACTTTACACATGTGCAAAAAAAAAAGGCTTTTAAGCCTGCATAAAGTGTGTTCTTTAATGTACCTTTTTTCCTTCTCCTTTTATCAATGCTAGTGCTGTTCACGAGCCATTCATGGTGGTCTCTGAACCACATCGCTGGACCTTGATGTTGCCCACAGACCCCTGACTTTGGTCAGAATGAGCCAGGCATGGTCTGAACACAGCAATAGTTTTCAGGGGGGTGTTCAAGAAGCTCTTCTATCAGGGCTGTGAAAGAGCCAAGAGAAACCAACACAACACCAAACAACATATGGAGATGGCTTGCACTCATCGCTAACACAGTGAGCTGCTCCATAGAAGGAAGAGATGGCCAACTACCAATAAAGATGTCACATGGCTGTTGAGGCTCTAGTCTAGAAGGAGTGCAGAGAAGAGCAACAAAGATGATTAGGGAGCTCGAGGCTAAAACATATGATGAACGGTTGCAGGAATTCTGTATGTCTAGTCTAGTGAAAAGGAGGACTAGGGGTGACATGATAGCAGCGTTCCAATATTTGAGGGGCTGCCACAAAGAAGAGGGGGGGTCAACCTATTCCTGAAAGTCCTTCAGCACAGAACAAATAGTGGATGCAAGCTTATCAAAAACACATCCACCCTAGAACTAAGGGGAATTTTCCCAAAAGCGAGAACAATCAGCAGAATGTCTCGCTGACTTCAGAAGTTGTGGGTGCTCCATCAATGAAGGGGTTTTTTTTAAGAAGAGATTGGACAGCCATTTGTCCAGAATGATATAAGGTCTTCTGCCTGAGTAAAGGGTTGGACTAGAAGACATCCAAGGTCACTTCCAACCAGGGGTGAAATCCTGCAGGTTCTGACAGGTTCTCGAGAACTGGTAGCGGAAATTTTGAGCAGTTCGGAGAACTGGAAAATACCACCTCTGGCTGGCCCCAGACTGGGGTGGGAATGGAGATTTTGCAGTATCCTTCCCCTGCCATGCCCACCAAGCCACACCACACCCACCAAGTCACGCCCACAGAACCAATAGTAAAAAAAATTGGATTTCACCACTGCTTCCAACTCTGTTATTCTATGTTCTGGAGTCTTGTGATCAACTAATATAGTGAGATCCACCCTGACCAAACAAGGAGAAAGAGATGGATGATGATGATACAGATGACCAGATGTTTATTTGATTTTTATCTCGTCTTCATTATTCTACATAAATAGCTCGAGGTAATGAACATTCCTAATAGTTCTTCCTCTTTCTGTTTTGCCCACAACAACATGAGGTGGGTTGGGCTGAGAGAGATGGACTCTTCCAAAGCCACTCAACTGTTTTTTCATGCCTAAGGTTGGGATCAATGTGGGGAGAAGCTTCCACAGAAGAAGGAAAAGGACCCTCCTAGGACCATCCGTATTTCCATAGAATTTTATGATTATCTTATTTACAGGTAGTCCTTGATTTACGACCCCAATTGAGCCCAACATGTTCTATTGTTAAGTGAGACACTTGTTAAGTGAGTTTGCCTCATTTTATGACCTTTCTTTCCACAGCTGTTAAGTGAATCACTGCAGTTGGTAAGCTGGCAACTCGGTTGTTAAGTGAATCTGGCTTCCCCATGGACTTTGCTTGTTAGAAGGTCACAAAAGGGGATCACATGACCGTGGGAGACAGCAATGGTCATGAGTATGAACCAGTTGCCAAGCATCTGAATTTTGATCATACAAAGGTTGTGACTGTGAAAGTTGGTCCTAAGTCACTTTTTTCAGTGCCGTTGTAACTTTGAACCGAGGTGGTGCAGTGGTTAGAGTGCAGTACTGTAGGCTACTTCAGCTGAATGCTAGCTACAGTTCGGCAGTTCAAATCTCACTGGCTCAAGGTTGACTCAGCCTTCCATCTTTCCGAGGTCAGTAAAATGAGGACCCAGATTGTTGGGGACAAGAGGCTGACTCTGTAAACCACTTAGAGAGGGCTGGAAAGCACTGTGAAGTGGTATCTAAGTCTAAGTGCTATTGCTATTGAACAGTCACTAAAGGAATAGTTGTATGTGGAGGACTATGTTTATTTGCCATTTTATTACCTATGTTTTTACACTGGAATGGAGGCACTCATGACCAATGAGGCCATTTGTATGTCAAAAGTCAGTGCACAACTTCTCCCACAATAGAAGAACAACAACAAATGTTTGTCCTATGAACCTATGCACATCTAAGAGGAACGCTGTGTGGGAGAGTGCAGAGGCAGGAAACTAGGCTCAGATCTGAGATATTATAGAACAGTCATGGTTAACCTTTTTGGTACTGAGTGCCCAAAGCACGTACGCGGGCGTGCAAATGCACAAAAGTGTGCCAGAAACCCCAAAATGCAATGCGAGCGGCCCCTCTGTGCATGTGGCCAGCCCCTGCTCATCCATGCACATCCCCCGTGCATGCGGCCCACCCCCGTGGCCCGTTTTGGCTTCCAGGTTGGTGCAGGAGGCTTTCCAGGCCCAAAACGGCATGGGGAGGCCCCGTTTTGGGCCTGGAAAGCCTCCTGCACCAACCTGGACCCCCCTCATGCATGCGCCCTGCACCCCCACACATGTGCATGTGCATCCCCCCCATGTGCCCCACCTCCTGCACATGCACGGGAGAGACCCAAAGACCAGCTGGCCGTCAGGAGGCGCACGCACATGCGTGTTAGACCTGGACTGGGGCGACAGCTGGCGTGCCTGCAAAGAGGGCTCTCTGTGCCACCTGAAACTGAAAGACATGAAACTGAATGCACCTGTTTAGTGATGTGCTATCCTGATAAAGCAGGGTGGATTTGATTTAAATCAAGTCGATTTAAATCATAATTTTTAAAGAGCAGCTGTCATCTCCGCTACTCCTTTGACCCGCTGTTGACTCACCGATAGTCCCAGTGTTGCAGAATATACAGCCTTGTGCTACATAACTAAGCTCCATTTCATGCTGAATAAACTAAATTATTTATGTATCTTAAATAGAAAACTATCTTACAATAGATTTTTACCCCAAAAAGTTTTTTATTAAAATAAATTCAATAAAAATCAAAAAAACCTGATTTGAATAAAAAAAATCCGATTTAAATAAAAAAAATCCGATTTTTTTGACTTTTTTAAAAAAATCATTGATTTTTATCCACCCCGTGATAAAGGGCACTCCCTAAGATGTTCATTGAAAGGAGGAAGCCTATCTAAGGCCATCATTTATTTACCATGCTCAGCACTTTGCTTTGGAAGATAAGCCTTCCCAAACGATATAAGCCCTGAAAGCGTACTTTGCATTATATGGTTTGAAATAAAGCTTTTGAGGGAAGGGGGTGCAAAAAAGGAGTCATTTATGGTAATCTTTCAGGTACTTTACAGCTTTGCAGCAGAAAGGGTCACATCAACTTAAAGCATGCAATTTTTCACAGCCAGCACTTCAAAAAGCTCAACAGGAAGGAAGAAGTGCACTTCAGCACAACCTCCGTGAGTTCTGTTGTCTCCCAAATTCCATTCTGTAAGTCAGTTGTTCTGAAAGGAAAAGAAAAGAACTCGAACAAAAGGTCATTAGAAAAAGCTTTCCCACTGACATGAAAAGCAATTATGATGTCTTATAGTCGTCTTCAAAGTTGGTGAGCACTATAAAGCAATTATTGTTTTTCTTTTGAAGTTAAACATACAGAATTATTGTCAGAAGAGTAGTACGCTTTTCTAATGTTTCACAAATGGAAATTAGGCAAGGATTAAGATAGGATTTAGGGTAGGATTTTGGCAGTGCCCTATATTTGGCATCTCCGCTCACTCAGCAGTGTGGGAGGACAAAACCTTTTCCTTTAGGCAATATTTCTCAGGCTTGGCAACTTTGAGATATGGGGACTTCAATTTCCAGAATTCCCCGGCCAACATGCTGGCTGGGGAATTCCGGGAATTGAACTCCCCACCTCTCAAAATTTCTCAAAACGCTGCTTTATTCAATGGAATACTGTATAATTCAATGAAAAGATCCATGTTTTGCAGGAAGAAGGATCCAAATCTAATTGATTGCATTTCCAATTAAAATCTTCAGATATAAAATGTTGGTAGCGGAGATACCCTGAAGTAACCTGATGTCCTTGCAGACCTTTTTGGATTATAAATTCCATAACACAGATCAATTTTGGCAATGGCCAAGAAATATGACATAACATTTGGAAAGCAGGAGGTTGATTTCCTCTAAAGAAAATAATATCGAGTAGACTAGACAAATCAACGGACGAAGAATAAAGAAATAGCAAGAGCCATAGCACTTCAGACTTATAATACCACTTCACATCACTCAAAGAGGTTTACAGAGTCAGCATGTTGCCCTCAACAATCTGGGTCCTAATTTTACCGACCTCAGAAGGATGGAAGGCTGAGTCAATATTGAGCCAGTCAGGATAGAACTGCTGGCAGCAGGAATGCAGAGTTAGCCTGCAATACTGCATTCTAACTTCTGCACCACTATTTTATTTATTTTTATTTTATTGAATTTGTATACCGCCCTATTCCCGAAGGACTCAGGGTGGTGAACAGCCATAGAATAAAACATATAAATACAAAATTTAAAATAAACTAAAACAAATTAAATAATTTGGCTGAACAAATTTAAAACCTCAATAATTTAAAACCAAATTTAAAATTTCCATTTAAAAAGGGGAAAGACTTAGGTCAGGCCAGCTTGATGAAATAAGAAAGTCTTGAGCGCGCGACGGAAGGTACGCAGATCCGGGATCCTCCGTATCTCCGGAGGGGAGCTCGTTCCAGATAGTAGGTGCCCCCACAGAGAAGGCTATCCCTCTGAGGCCGCCAGTCGACATTGTTTGGCCGACGGCACCCGGAGGAGCCCCTCTCTATGGGAGCATACTGGTCGGTGGGAGGCTATTGGTGGTAGCAGACGGTCCCGTAAATAACCAGGTCCTAAGCCATGGCTCTTACATAGCAATAGCACTTAAGATTTTTATACTGCTCCACAGTGCTTTACAGCCCTCTCTAAGCGGTTTACAGAGTCAGCATATTATTTATTTATTTATCTCGTCATGTTTATGTTTATATTTATGTTAGAGGTAGAGCCCCTTTGAGAGCTGCATGCAATATAATTTCAATTTAATGTATCCCAATTAGCATACATTCAAAGTGAAAATTCTAAGTGTCCCATTTAACTTTTTTTAAAAAAACAAAACTTGAGTGGAAAAAAGAAAGGGTTAAGAGGAGGAAAACTAAACACTGTAATTTCATGCCCGGTTTTAAGAAAGCAGATAAAGCTTTGGCAGCTCTGATTCTTAAGAGGCTAAAATATTTATAGCCAATTAAAAATTATGAGTAATTTAAATCCTATTGCAACTGATTTTATCAAATTGCGGTGACAATTCCAAGCAACCCAAACACTTCGTTGCTTTGGATAAACAATAGACAAATTGTTGATTGTCTTAATTTCCTAAATTTTGCCTGTTTAACAAAAGTGTACTTTTGGGTCATCAAAGCTTTCCTAGATTTTGTCTTCATCCTGGAAAAATAGGCGGCACAGGCAGATAGCTAATTATGAATCTAATTATCAACACGTGTCTCCCTTGTCCCAGTTTTTCTCCTTGCTCAGAGAAATGAGGAAAAAAAGCCCGTTGAGTTTATATTAGTATAGAGATGAAACACATGCTCAAATTCCATTAAGATTTAATTTGAAGACTTCTGCTGTTCTTATCAACTACGTCAGAAGGAGAAAAGCCACAGGAAGAATTTTTTCTTATTTATAACTTGATAAAGATCGCAATCGGTAAGGATTTCATTTGTATCCTGCTTTTCTACTGCAATTACCCAGTAGGAATTCTTTTGGTAGGAGAAAGAATCAGCAAATAAAAAGTCTTTGCAATATTGGTTGACTTTCTACTTCTCTCAAGAGAGGGAACGATTCAATCATGAATCCGTAATTATATACATTATCATACCAACTATAGCAATAGTTTTATAACATAAAAAAGCACCCACCAGTTTAGGCCAAATGTCATCTGCTCTGACATTGTCATGTCTGTACAGGTAGTTCTCAACATATGACCACAACTGAGCCCAAAATTTTTGTCGCTAAATGAGACAGTTGTTAAGTGAGTTTTGATCCATTTTATGACCTTTCTTGACACAGTTAAGTGAATCACTGCAGTTGTTCAATTATTAACATGGTTGTTAAATGAATCTGCCTTTGGTTGACTGAAGGTTGCAAAAGGTTGGCCCCAGGACAGTGCAGCCATCATTAATAACAATAGCAATAGCACTTAGACTTACATACCGCTTTACAGCCCTGTCCTCATGGTTAGATTATTGCAACGCGCTCTACATGGGGCTACCCTTGAAAAGTGTTCGGAGACTACAGTTGGTCCAGAATGCAGCTGCACGAGCTATCATGGATGTACCTAGATACATCTACATTACACAAATTCTCCGCGAGCTGCACTGGCTCCCTATTGGTCTCCGGGCACAATTCAAGGTGTTGGTTATTACCTTTAAAGCCCTACATGGCTCAGGGCCAGATTATCTTCGAGACCGCCTTCTACCACATAGCTCCCAGCGACTGGTAAGATCCCCCAGAGTTGCTCTCCTCCGGGTCCCGTCAGCTAAACAATGCTGGCTGGCGGGCCCGCGGGGGAGGGCCTTCTCGGGGGCTGCCCCAGCTCTCTGGAACCAGTTACCTCCTGAGGTCCGGACCACTCCCATCCTATTGGCCTTCTGAAAAGCGGCGAAGACCTGACTTTTTTGGCAGGCCTGGGGCCATTGATCTCCGTTGTTGCGATCTTGTGAGATCCGGCCATGAATGGTGT
Source organism: Arizona elegans (assembly GCA_022577455.1). NCBI lineage: Eukaryota > Metazoa > Chordata > Lepidosauria > Squamata > Colubridae > Arizona > Arizona elegans. The sequence goes on from JAKOOJ010000015.1 coordinate 11,482,528, forward strand.
GAATGGGTTTTAATAATTTAATTTTTAAATGTTTTTATAATGTTTTTTTTTAAATGCATTGTAAGCCGCCTTGAGTCTCCAGAGAAAGGTGGCATATAAATTGAACAAATAAGTAAATAAATAAATAAATAAATAAATAAATAAATAAATAAATAAGCGGTTTACAGAGTCAGCCTCTTGCCACCAATAATCTGGGTCCTCATTTTACCCACCTTGGAAGGATGGAAGGCTGAGTCAACTTTGAGCCTGGCAAGATTTGAACTACCAAACTGCTGGCAGCCGGTGATCAGTAGAAGTAGCCTGCAGTACTGCACTCTAAACACTGAGCCACCGTGGCTCAATATGGTTTAGTTGCCAAGTGTCTGAATTTTGAGCACATGACTCTAGCGATGCTGCAACGGTCAGAAGTGTAAAACAGTCATAACTCACTTTTTTTCAGGTCCCTAAACCAACTGCTGTAAGTCAAGGACTACCTGTATACATTATCATACCAACTTTTCATAAAATCAAACTGCAAGCAAGTTTTCACAACGTCAAAAAAAATACTAACTGATTCAGCCAAAGGTCATCTGTGTTTGTGGAGATTCTCAACCATCCAGCTCATGATTGGCCCAAAGGTGCTTTTTCAAAAATCAGAAGCACCTTTGGGTCTTCTGCTCTGACATTGTCACTTCTATAACTAGCCAATTCAAGGTCTCCGAGACCCTCACAAGTCTTCCATGTGTCAAGCGATACTGTCCCTGTTGAGTCAGAACATCTCGATCACTTCAATGCCTTCCAACCCGGGGGAAGCGGGGTTGCTGGGGGTTTGCAGGGATTCGGAAGAACATCTACCTAAGATTCTGTGCAGTTTGGAGAACCCGCAAATCCCACTCCTGGCTGGCCATGCCCACCATGTTACACCCATCCCAGGAGTCCCCACGCAGCCTGTTTTGGATGCGGGTAAGTGCAGGGCATGTGCAGAGGCTCAGGGAGGACGAAAAACGGGCCTACTGGAAGTTCGGGAAGGCCAGAAACAGGCCCGTTTCCGGCCTCCAGAGAGCCTCCAGAGCCTGGGGAGGCCATTTTCGCCCTCCCAGAGGCTTGAAGAAAGCCTCTGGAGCCCAGGGATGGCAAAAACGCCCCTCCCACTGTGGTGCAGGAGGCTGACTAGGCCCTGCCCACCATGGTCACGCCCACCCAGCAACCAGGCAGAGAACCCCTTGCTAACATTTTTGAAGCCCATCCCTGCTTCCAACTCTATATTTCTGTCAGACTTCTCCCTTTTCTAAGGATTTCAATCTCTCTTTCCCAAGGATTCAACCCCGCCCTCAATTAACTATCACCAGAAGTTGAGGGATCTAGCATAGCCCAATAAGTGGTTTTTACTGCAGACGTGACATAAGTCATATTTATACAAAAAATCAGAGTACAGTACTGCAGAACACAAAAATCAGGCCTTATAAATAACTAAGAACTCTGCGGTTTCTACTCTTTTAAGCCTTTTTTTTCCCCCTTTCTTTTCAGGTCAAAAGACTTTTGGTCATTCTTTTCACAGACTTAAGAGGCTAAGCCATCTGTTCCATGTTTATTTAATGGCGCTACTTGGCCAAAGACTCATTACTTTCCACCTCACCAACTTCAGCCTCTATGGATTTAATTACAACTTCACGACTCTCCCTCTCTCCCTCCCCCCCTGTACATTTATTTCTAATTCCTTATAAAGCTAACTAAGTTAAGGATCACTTAAGGAGCCAAAACTTCCCCCCGTTGAACATTAACAGATTTAACAGATTAACAGAGTTGGAAGTCCTGCTCAAACAAGAGACCCTACACCATTTCTGAGAAATGGCAGTCCAATCATTTCTTGAAAGTCTCAAGTGATGAAGCTCCCACAACTTCCAAAGGCAACTTCTGTTCCATTGGTTGACTGTTCTCACTGTCAGAAAATTCCTCCTCATTTCTAGGTTGAATCTCTCCTTGGTCAATTTCCATCCATTCTTCCTTGTCTGGCCTTCAAGTGCTTTGGAAAAGAGCTTGACCCCTTCCTCTCTGTGGCAGCCCCTCAAGTATTGGAAGACTGATACTATCATGTCTCCCCTGGTCCTTCTCTTCACCAGACTAGCCATGCCCAGTTCATGTAACCGTTCTTCATATGTTTTAATCTCCAGTCCCCTAATCATCCTGGTTGCTCTTCTCTGCACTTTTTCTAGAGTCTCGACATCTTTTTTTATAGTGTGGTGACCAAAACTGGATGCAGTACTCTAGGTGTGGTCTTACTAGGGCTTTATAGAGCAGTATTAGTACCTCACTTGATCTTGCTTGTATCCCTCTGTTAATGCAATTTAGGATTGTGTTGGCTTTTTTAGCCACTGCCACTGCACACTGCTGGCTCATATTTAGCTGGTTGTCCACTAAGACTCCAAGATCCCTCTCACAGTCACTGCTATTAAGCCTGGTTTCCCCCAGTTTATATGTGTGCTTTTGGTTTTTCTTACCTAAGTGTAAGACTTTACTTTTCACTACACTGAATTTCATTTTGTTAGATAGGTGGTTAGATTTAATTTAATTTAATTTAATTTCCAATTTATATACCGCCCTTCTCCCTGAGGACTCAGGGCGGTGTACAGCCAAGATAAAAAACATAGAATACAAATATTAAAACATTTAAAAATATATATAAATTTGGGCTGAAAGTTAAGAATCACAAACTAATTTAAAAAAATTTAAAAATTTCTTCTAAGCCAACCCGGCTTGTTGGAAAAGATGAGTTTTCAGGGAACGACGGAAGGCATTGAGGTCATGGATCCTTCTTATCTCCGGGGGCAACTGATTCCAGAGGGTAGGAGCCCCCACAGAGAAGGTCCTCCCCCTGGGGGCCACCAGCCTACATTGTTTGGCTGATGGCACCCTGAGGAGGCCCTCTCTGTGGGAGCGCACGGGTTGATGGGAGGTCGTCGGTAGCAGCAGGCGGTCTCGGAGATAGCTAGGCCCTATGCCATGGAGCGCTTTAAAGGTGATAACCAACACCTTGAAGCGCACCCGGAAGACCACCGGGAGCCAGTGCAGCTCGCGCAGGAGTGGTGTTACATGGGAGCGCCATGTTGCTCCCATCACTACCCGCGCTGCTGCATTCTGGACCAGCTGGAGCCTCCGGGTGCTCTTCAAGGGGAGCCCCATGTAGAGAGCGTTGCAGTAGTCAAGGCGAGAGGTGACGAGGGCGTGAGTGACTGTGCACAAGGAATCCCGATCAAGAAAGGGCCGCAACTGGCGAATCAGGCGAACCTGATAAAAGGTCCCCCTGGTAACAGCCGTCAGATGTTCCTCCAAAGACAGCTGTCTATCCAGGAGGACTCCCAGATTGCGAGCCCTTTCAGTGGGGGCCAAAGACTCGCCCCCAATAGTCAGCGATGGAGTCAACTGACTATATCGGGATGCCGGGAGCCACAGCCACTCAGTCTTGGAAGGGTTGAGCTAGATGAAGAAGTACCTCTTGCCATAATTCTTGGATCTCTCTCACCACTGAATCTCTCCTAAAGTCTGACCCAGGAAATCACATTAAATAATTTTTGTCCCCATTGTCTGGCTTCCAATTCTAACTCACATCAGAATTGTCACCAACAATCTGTTTTCCTTCTGGCAAGGAGCCATCACTATTCCTCCCGTTTGCCAAACAGCTTGAAGAACTAAGCACTCGCTCTAGTTTTGTTAGCAATTTTACTCAAAAAGGATAAAGCAGCTACCACAGATACGGTGGAGAAAAGAAAGCCAAATCTGGTGCCCCTCTCCAAGAAAAGGGTCTCCAATGCTATATGGCAGCATCATTACCATAGCGTATGCCTTGCCTTCCCTTTCTTCATAGTTTTTTTTTATTATTATTATTTGAGTGGTGTGGGGGCCTAGTGATGAAGATGCTCAGCTCCAGTGGTGGGATTCAAATTTTTTTACTACTGGTTTTGTGGGCGTGGCTTGGTGGGCATGGCATGGCTTGGTGGGCGGGGCTTGGTGGGCATGGCAGGGGAAGGATGCTGTAAAATCTCCATTCTCACCCGACTCCAGGGGAAGGATACTGCAAAATCCCATTTCCTCCCAATCAGCTGGGACTCGGGAGGCAGAGAATAGATGGGGATGGGGCCAGTCAGAGGTGGTACTTACCGGTTCTCCGAACTACTCAAAATTTCCGCTACCGGTTCTCCAGAACTGGTCAGAACCTGCTGAATACCACCCCTGCTCGGCTCCCAACTCAGAAGATTGAGAGTTTGATCCTAGGTAGCGGGAGATGTTTCTCTCCCAGGGCACAAAGAAAAAATACCTGCTGCTAACTCTGCATGGCATCAGGAAGGGCATCTGGCCAGTAAATGCTCAGCTCCATCCAGTCGCCCCGACTTTAGCCTGAATTAAGGAATTACAGGGTTGTAAACAGGGAGTTTTTAAATTTATTTTTTATTTATATCCCACCTCTGTTATTTTTAATAAATAACTCAAGGCAGCAAACCTATCCAATGCACCTTCCTCTTCCTATTTTCACACAACAACAACCCTGTAAAGTGAGTTGGGCTGAGAGAGAGTGACTAACCCAAAGTTACCCGGCTGGCTTTCATGCCTAAGGTGGGACTTGAACTCACTGTCTCCTGGTGATCGGCTCGAACTACCCAACTGGCTTTAATGGCTATGGTGGGACTTGAAATCACAGTCTCCCACTTTCTACCCTGCTGCCTTAAGCACTAGACCAAACAGACTCACTGCTTGACTAGGGAGTCCAAATTGATTATGCCTTATGATAGAACAGATTATTTCCATAGGTAGATTCTTTGTCCTTCATTTGACCGCTAATCACATATTTAAGCTCTGCTAGTGCAAGTTGCTAGAATCATCCTTTCTGCAAGATTTACCTCTCACCTCTGGGATTCTGGAAGGCTCATCTCTGAAATAATGAATGGCTGGCAACAGCAGGGTCCACCCCTTTGCGCGGAGAACCATGTGGCTCATTTGCAAATGCATGCCTTTGCAAATCATGGTTTATGGCTTAGCTGGTGAAATAAACAGGTCACTAAGCTTCAATCAGCAAAACAAACTGTAAATGCATGCGTGCGTGATCTGGGTTGGATTCAGATGCCATCTATAGATTGAAAAAAGAAATCGGAGATAGAAGTTGGTGCAGCAGAAGGAAAAAGAGCCATCTCTCTCATATTCCCTGAGGTTGGGCTCCAGCACAGTCCAAATGCTCGGAAGACTAAAACTCTGGTCCCAGTGACTGATCCACATTGGATCCTGAAACAATATCCTGAAGGGTGGATTTGGTTTAAATCAAATCGATTTAAATCACAATTTAAATCATTATTTAAACCACTATAGTAAAAAGGCTTGATTTAAATCAACTCGATTTAAATCATCATTTTTGAAGAGCAACTGTCATCTCTGTCCCACAGCGGCTCCTCCTCTGACTCGCTGTTGACTCACCGACAGTCCCATTCACTTTAATGGGACAGCTGATGATGCAACAGTGACACAACAAGGTGAGGGATGTGATGGGCGGCAGGTGAGTGGATGCCCACTAACAGGTGCTGCCATGATGGATCTGAAATGACAGGGACTCTTTAAATGTAAGGACCCATTTTTGCTAGAATCTTTAATATGATTATTTGCAAACAAAATGAAGGTCTCCTATTTAGCTTGCAGAGCTAAACTCATTCAATGGATTCATTGAATGAGTTTACCAAAAATGTAAATATTGCAGAATATACACAGCCAATGCTACATAACTAAGCTCCATTTCATGCTGAATAAACTAAATTATTAATGCATCTTAAATAGAAAACTATATTTATATAAAAGCATTTTATTAAAATAAATTTGATAAAAATTAAAAAAAAAATCCGATTTACATTTTAAAAAATCTGATATTTTTTTTTTAAAAAAATTAGAAAATCATCAATTTTTATCCACTCTGATATCTGGGGACACGTATATTTGCCTTTGTTTGTGAAACAGCCATCTCTATCTATCTGGCTTTTGGAGCAGATCCTTTTCCTACCCCATTCTCAAAACCTCACCTTGCCAAAGAGGGGAGGGATTAGCAGGGAAATTGGCACAGACATAAAGGTCCACGGTTGTTCCACAGAGTCTCACACTTCTAAATGATTAAAGGTAAAGGTTCCCCTTGCACATATGTGCTAGTCATTCCCGATTCTAGGGGCCGGTGCTCATCTCTGTTTCAAAGCCGAAGAGCCAGCGCTGTCTGAAGATGTCTCCGTGGTCATGTGACCAGCATGACTAAACACCAAAGGCACACGGAATGCTGTTACCTTCCCACCAAAGGTGGTCCCTATTTTTTCTACTTGCATTTTTTACGTCCTTTCGAACTGCTAGGTTGGCAGAAGCTGGGACAAGTCACGGGAGCGCACCCCATTATGCGGCACTAGGGGTTCGAACCGCTGAACTGCCGACCTTCTGATAAACAAGCTCAGCATCTTAGCCACTGAGCCACCGCATCTAAATGATTAAAGTACCCTAATTTCATTGATAGAAATGGTGCTGGATCTCAGACTCTGCTCCTAAGCTTCCTTGTTTCCCGATTCTTTCTGACTCAACAGCTTCTCTCATCAACAAAAGCCTCTCCCGGCCCTTCAGCCAGCAACAATATTTAAGTTTTAGCTCAGTTTTTCTATCATTTTTCTCACTGGTTAGTGCCCTTGAGCAATCCACGCAACCTGCTTTTATACTTAAGAGCATTCATGAATATTCTAAGACATCCTGCCGTCCAACCAGCCTTGACACACACTACCACTGCATAAGTTAATTGTGCACTCTAATGTGCACCAACAATCCCAGAATTTAAATATTTGGAAGAGGGGCATGCCACACATAGAATGGCAGCTCCAGATTTGCAGCCTGAAGAGGATTATTAAAAATGCTACCTTTATTTTGCTACATGGTGTGCTCCAAAAAATAAAGCAGGATACGATCCATCCCACCATCAAATGTAAATTAAACACAACATTCTAAGAAAGAAAAGTGAAGAAAAACAAAGATTTTCAGCAGAAGAAGCGGGGGGGGGAAAGGGGGGGGCGGGAATGGCCGCAAAGGGCAGAGGGAAAAAACAGGGAAAGCTTTCTAGAAATTGCATAATAGAAAGAGAAAGTCCCATTATATTTAACCGAGTTCAACAGCCAAAGCTGAATTAAAATCAGCAGACGTCACCAGGTGAAATTATAAGAAACGCTAGCTATAAAAGTTCTAAAGTGAAATTAACCAAGATAAGAAATTGTAACGGCATGTTGAGAAAGACCTTGGGGGACAGGAGGGAGAGCCACAGATTGACAACTGACATGTAAAAGGTATCTCGTGCCACAGAAGGAGTGGGGAGTGGGAAGCATTTCAAAAGAGACTCTCCCTACTTTTCTGGAGAGTAAAAGGAAATTTGGGGAGAAGTACTTTTGATCTTGCAAGATTCTGTTAATGTAACTTGACAGTAAAGACAGAGACAGAGGTGGGTTTCAGCAGGTTCTAACCAGTTCTGGAGAACCGGTAGCGGAAATTTTGAGTAGTTCAGAGAACCGGTAAATACCACCTCTGACTGGCCCCGTCCCCATCTATACTCTGCCTCCTAAGTCCCAGCTGATCAGGAGGAAATGGGGAGTTTGCAGTAACCTTCCCCTGGAGTGGGGTGGGAATGGAGATTTTATAGTATCCTTCCCCTGCCACGCCCACCAAACCACGCCCACCAAACCACGCCCACAGAACCTGTAGTAAAAAAATTTGAATCCCACCACTGGACAGAGGTAGTATTCGTGGTTGTGCTTTTTGTCTGGAGTAACTTGAAGGGCTAATAGATATACACCCCTTCCTTGGTTAACAACTACCTTACTACATCACCATCCACTAGCTTTTTTGGCTGCTGCCACACACTGCTGGCTCATGTTTCCTATAAGTGATCATCCACTAGAACTCCAAGGTCCCCCTCCCAGTTAATGTTTTTGAGCCTAATCTGTACTTATATTTTTGGGTTTTCCTGCCTAAGTGTAAAACATTGCTTTACTCCACATTAAATTTCATGTTGTTGGACAGGACCTATTGTTCAAGTCTGTCAAGATCTTTTTTTGATCAATGTCTAATCAGTAGACTTAAGACTTAGAATCTAAGAATCTTAGAATTTATTGTCACTTTGAATAAGCACTAATTGACATACATTAAAATGAATTTTTGTTTCATACAGCTCTCAAAGGGTCTCCAGCTCTAATATACACTACATAAACAAAAAATTTTAAAAAAATACAAACTTATCCATGTACCCACATCTATTATATGACACAGAAAAACAACACAGTCTAGTTCAGATGTATACATGGACATGGCAAGAGAAACAAATCTTGTGAGTTTTCCAGATGGATGGCCTAGGGCAGGGATCTCCAACTTTGGCAACTTGCAGACTTCAACTCCCAGAGTTGAAGTCCACAAGTCTTCAAGTTGCCAAGGTTGGAGACCCCTGGCCTAGGGAACAAAGCTGTTACAGTGATCAATGTGTAACATATAAATATACAATTGCATTTATTTATTTATGTATTTATTTATTTATTTATTTATTATTTATTATTTATTTTTCGTATTTCTATGTCACCCACTCTCCGAGGACTCTGCCTATTCTAGAAATAATTTCCCGTATCATTTAACACCCGCCAAAAAAGTAGTGTTTAGTAGTTGTATATCCTCTGTTCTAGTTTCATATATTACATCACTGAGGAAATCACTTCCTGATACCAAAGCTGCTGGGAAAAGGTTGAATCAATAAACCAGGGCTGATCTAACATGTTCTATGGAATCCTTGGGTCCCCGCTAAAAGGGTGGGCAGACTATGTATTTTCTTGCATATTTACACTGAAAATCAACAGAAGTGCTCTGAGAGTCATAGAACAGCAATAGCAATATTGTTTAGGCTTACTGTATATGACACCCTGCAGCCTTACAGAGCACCATCTGGATGGTTTACAATGTAGGAGCATTATTTGCATATTGCTCCCAACAATCTGGGTCCTCATTTTACCATCAGGATCGAACTCCAAGCTGTACAGAGTTTGCCTGCAATACTCACTTTAACCACTGCGCCAGCAGGGCTCTATAGGCTACATCAGGGGTCTGCAACCTTAAACACTGAAAGAGCCATTTGGACCCGTTTCCCACAGAAAAGAAAACACCGGGAGCCACAAAAACCCTTCCCGTGCCTGACTATTTCTTGAGCGGCCACAAAACTAGCATATCTAGTTGAATTAAACGTTCTGCTTTCTTCTGAAACTTTTCTTTTCTTGGATTTGTCCATGGTTGGCCTACCGAGGTTTGAAAAACTCAATAAATTGTGTGCCGGTGGGTGTTGCACATTGGCAGTTAAGAGTGCCCTCTCTGATGGTACACGAGCCATCACCCCAGTTCAGCTCTGCTGCGCATGTGCCTCCTGCCGGCCAGCTGGTCTTCGGGTCTGTCTCTGCCGCACATGGGCAGGGGGCGCAGGGGGTAGGGGGCATGCTTGGGAGGGTATGCGTGTATGCATGGGGGTGGGCGCATGTGTGAGGGCCGTGCATTCATGCTGTGGGCGGGGCACATGTGCAAGGGCCTCTCACGCTTTGCAGTTTGGAGGTTTGGGCGTGCAAACACTTTGGGCACTCAGTCTGGAAAAGGTTAGCCATTACTGCCCTATATCAAAGTAATTTTCCACAAGAAGCTTTAGTTTGGGTTGGGTTGGGTTGGGTTGGGTTTTGGGGAGGAGAAGGTGCCACTTCTCCCTTCACTGGCCTTAGGATAAATCTTTTTTGTTCTGGATATGTGTAAACATCAAGGAACTTCACGGACTTTGTATCCCTTCCTTTGAGTCCCAGAAAATCTTACCATCTCCCAGGGCAAAATACAAGGATTCACGGTGTTTTCTTGACTCTACATCGTATTTTGAGACAAAATTAAAAACTTGTTATGCCACAGATATAAACACAAGCAGATTTGCTTCCTCTGCATACTTCTCTGCAAAGTATTCCATTTTTCCTTGGTGCAGCCTGCAGGCTTCCCCAGACAGAGTTCTCTTTGCCTTGTTTTTTAAAGCTCCACATTTATCTCAGAGCTCTTCCATCTGGTCCACATCTCAATGGGCAGCCATAATCCGAGTGTAACCACTAACACTTCTCACTCAACCCCTGAGTCTTTCTCAACCAGTTTCCATAGCAACCAGGGACTGATAAAAAAGAAACTAGGGTAAGAAAGATTTTTAAGTTACCCTATTTTGAAATTTCTTATCAAGTTTCCAATATTCCACTCACTGTTCACATGGAAACAAGGAAGAAGAAGCAAGACGGAGGGTTTCTTGTTTCTTTTACTAGGCACAGATCTATTCCAGATGCACGGAAAGTTTTCACTGCCCAGGTGAGTAAGTTGCAAGAGAGGAAGAAATGAGAGGAGAGGTTTGAAGACTAATGTTGCATATAATAACAAAGTGACTTTTCTGAATGCAAATACATAGACAGGAGAGTTCTGAACAGGCTTGTGTTTAGCAAAAGAACAAAGGATGCATACTTATTTACAGAAGGAACACTTTTATAAACTGTAGAAATCTAAAAGCAGTTTTTAACGATTTTCAAGCAGTTTTAACTTTTAGTAAAAAGAATGTTAAAAAATAAAAAAAAAACAATTAAAAAGAGAAATACAGTGATGAGCAGGCTTCTGGTGAGGTCTATAGTTATCTCCAAAAGAGCAGAGATGGCATCATGGTGGAGATCAGTGGAGATCAGTGCCCACATGTTCAACACTGGATATTGAAATTCTCTCTGGATAAAGAAAAGATTCTGAGATAATCCACTTGTTCTCCAGATAACTCTTTCTTGTAAGTAAACTTCAAGAATGGAAATTTTTGCCCATCAGTGGCTAGGAGGCATGGGATTCCATCTATACACTCAGACACAATCTAGCCTTTATGGGCAGTAAACCCAGCCAAACCTCATTTCTGATTCACTTTTGGAATTAATTATTCTACAGATTAAGAGAGATTTTCTTTTGTGCAGGATAAGATCCCTCTTGGTGAGTTTCATTTTTTCTGGATTATAAAATTAAAAGAAGATTTGAGGATTTAAAGACTAAAGAATGTCTGGTTTAAAAAAAAAACTTAGCAAGAGCTGATTTTTTAAAGTTTAAAACTGACAAAAGGAATATTTTTAAAACATTTTTTCTCCCATGGAAATGTGATGGAATAAATGTAATCCAATTAGGCAATGAAACCAGACTTCCATGGGAATTTCTTTTTGGTTACAACTAAGGATTACAGACAATTGACGGAATTTATAAAATAAAAGGAAGGTGGGCAGATTGTGTTCCTGATGGTAACTATGGATACGAGGAAAATGGGAAGGGAGGAATTTGCCTTTTTTCTTGTTTTAGATATTGTGGATTATAATATAATAAAACAACTAGAAAAGCAGCATGAATAGAAGGGAGGAGAGATTCCCTGAAATCACTTGCAGAAACAGAAATTCCATTAGATTTATTGCAGAAAATTGTTGATCAAATTGGCAGTAAACTGGCTGGGTTACTTGAGACTAATTTTACAGCTTTAGAGAAAAAAAATAGATGAAAGACTTGTTAAAATGAAAAAGGAGATTAAAGAAGTTTTAAAAATAGAAAAATTCTATAAAACAAATGTCTGGAGATATAAAACAAGTTAGTGACAAGTGGAAAATTTGGATAGTTAGGCAGAAATTATAGAAAGAGAGACGGAGAAAGAACTAGATAATTTGGCGCTAATGGAAGTGAAATAGGAGGAATTATGTCCGAGATTTAGAGCTATTCCAAAGGCTTCTGATGAAAATATTGGAAGGAAATTATACAAACTTTGGTTGGTTTTTTTTTTTTTTTTTTTTTTTTTTGGATTGGGAAGAAGATGACACAGAGGTAAAGACAGACAAAGTTTGTTTATATAAATTCAAGGTTCACAATAACAAGAAATATTCCAAGTGATGTTTTAGTGAGAGAAGGCAAGCAATCAAGTTTTCTAACAGCATATTAATACAAGATTGAAGGTTGATAATGCAGATATAATTGTCCTAAATAAAATTCCTATCAGACCACTAGGTAAGAGGAAAAGGATTCCCCCCCCCCTTAACTGAAGGATTCAAATGGAAAATGACCCCATTTGGTTGGGACAAATTAAAAAGTGTGATTATTTTTTTTTTACTTCTAAACAGCAGATATTTCAACTGAAGTCTATTCAAAATTTTTAGGGGAAAAAAAAAAGAACCAAAAGAGATCAAATGGACATCTCAGAGGAGACTACACAGAAATCACAAAAGATGCAAAGAGAGAACTCTTTATTTAAAAGGCATGTAAATTCCATGGCATGACTTATACCAGTGGTGTCAAAGCCTGGCAACTTTAAGACTTCAACTCCACGGTTCTTAAATTTGCCCAGGTTGGACACCCCCGATTTATACTATAGTTTGCATAGTGCTTTCTACCTGAAACTGATTTTAACAAAAACACTGGTGGGAGCATGAGTGTCAACAAGGGCAGTAGAGGTAATCCTCAATTTACGACCACAATTGAGCCCAACATATCTGTTGTTAAGTGAGACATTTGTTAAGTGAGTTTTACCCCATTTTATGAATTTTCTTGCCACAGTTGTTAAATGAACCACTGCAATTGTTGCATTAGAAACACGGTTGTTAAGTGAATCTGGCAAAGCTCATTGACTTTGCTTGTCAGAAGAATTGCAAAAAGTGATCACATGACCCCAGGACACAGCAAGGGTCATAAATATGAGTCAGTTGTCAAGCTTCTAAATTTTGATAACAGGATCATGGGGATGCTTTAAAGGTTGTTAAGTGTGAAAAATGGACATAAGTCACTTTTTCAATGATGCTGTAACTTCGAATGGTCACAAACGAACTGTTTTAAATCAAGGACTACCCTTATCCAGGTTTACAAGAGAGCAAGGAACAATCACACTCCTATCTTTCTTCGTGTGTGAAAAAGGGGACAGGATTGTGATAATAATACCACACCCACCATCTTGCAGATTTTTGATCACATCTCCACAGATGCTTCCGGACTAGAGATGTATGAGATTGCATGGGGCGTTGAAGCCAATGTTGCCCACTGCTCAGGGGTGAAATGCTCCCGGTTCGGACCGGATCGCCTCATCCGGTAGCGATGGCGGTGAGTGGTTCGGAGAACCGGTAGCAAAAATCCTTGCCCCCCACCCCCCTATGTCCAGCTGAGCCACGCGATCATCAGAGGCTGTTTTTTTTACTTTTAAAATCATTTTTTCTATAATTTCTTCGGCTGAAAAAATGCTTTTAAAAGTTAAAAAAAAAAAAACAGCCTCTGATGATCGCATGGCTCAGCTGGGATCGTCAGAGGCTTTTAAAAGCAATCCAGAAAAGTTGGGGAACATATGAAGAAGAGTTACAGGAACTGGGCATTGCTAGTCTAGTGAAGAGAAGGACCAGGGGAGATGTGATAGCAGTGTTTCAATATTTGAGGGGCTGCCACAGAGAGGAGGGGGTTCAAACTATTTTCCAAGGCACCCAAAGGCCAGACAAGGAATAATGTATGGAAACTGATCAAGGAGAGATTCAACCTGGAAATAAGGAGGAATTTTCTGACAGTGAGAACAATCAACCAATGGAAGAAGTTGCCTTCGGAAGTCGTGGGAGCTTCATCACTGGAGGCTTTCAAGAAGAGACTGGAGTGCCATCTGTCAGAAATGGTGTAGGGTCTCCTGCTTGTGCGGAGGGTTGGACTAGAGGACCTACAAGGTTAGGTTAATCTGTTAAACTCTGTACTACAATACAAGGAGGAAAGGAATTCACTTAGAGAAAGTCCATATATGGAGTTGTGTCACCAGAAGGATTGCAGTGTTCCTTTTTTTACTGGTCATGGCAGCTGAGCTTGGGAACGGCAGGTCCACAGTATCGGGAAAACCGCAGATTCTCCACATTGATTTCATCTCCCAATAAGAACTGGATACTAGGTCCTTAGAGATAGTCCTCGACTTACAACCACAACTGAGCTCAAGATTTCCGCTGCTCAGTGAGACAGTTTTTAAGTGAGCTTTGCCCCACTTTATGACCTTTCTTGCCACCATTGCTCAGTGAATCCCCGGAGTTGTTAAGTAACACGGTTGTTAAGTGAATCTGGCTTCCCCAATGACTTTGCTTGTCAGGTCGTCACAAAAGAAGAATCACATGATCCTGGGCCACCGCAACCGTCATAAATATAAGTTAGCTGCCAAGCATCTGAGTTTTGATTATGCGACCATGGCGATGGGATGCTGCAACGGTCATAAGTGTGAACAATGGTCATCATATCACTTTTTTTAGTGTCGTTGTAACTTCAAACGGTCACTAAATGAATGGCTGTAAGTCAAGGACTATCGGTACAAAAATGCTAGATGCTTATTGGCAGAACTGTGGAATAGAAATTTTGAATAGAAAGAAAGAGTGCAGATAATCCTCGACTTACAACCATTTGTTTAATGACTGTTTGAAGTTACGAGGGTACTGAAAAAACTGACTTGCTTATACTTATGACCACAGCAATGTCCCCAGAGTTATGTGATCAGAATTTGGGCACTTGGCAACTGGCATGCATTAACTATGTTGTAGTGTGTGTGTGTGTGTGTGTGTGTGTGTGTGTGTGTGTGTCATGTGATTGCCATTTGTGATCTTCCTAAGGGGCAAGGAAGCAGGATTTATTCAACATTTACTCAACAACTGTGTGATTTATTTTAACGCCCATGGAAAAAAATTGAGTGTGTTTCACTTAACAACCATATTGCTCAGCAATAGAAGTTCTGGCTCCATTCCCACAAGTCGAGAACTCCCAGTATATAGAATTAGAAATAGTCAGCTCCCATTGTGAATGATTTGGTTGCAGGTACACTGGCCAAACCTTTTAATATTAAATTTTAGAGTTAAGCATTCCCTTTGAGATTATTATTTTATGCTTTACCTTTCAGCCAGGATTTCAAAATAGCTCGCACTTAAAATACTAAGCAGTGCCTTTTAAGTTCTCGATCTTTCATATAAAATCCCACGGTTCTATCAAACCACTTGGATTCTACTGTAATGGAAACCGAAAACTCTTTTTTTCCAGAAGAACCTGAATATTTTTTACAAGCATCATGTTATACTTTTCATTTACAGTAAATTTTAAAGATTTTAAAAGTTTCCATGTCTTGTGTTGTGTGCAGACCATAGCCCAGTCTCACTTGAAAAGTCCTGCTTGTACATCTTTTGCTCCTTTTTATATTTTTACACATGCCCTCAATTTTGGCTTATGATTACTAACAAATTCACAGCCTATTGAGGAACACAGATCTTATAAGCCAGTGTTTCTCAACCTTGGTAGCTTGAAGATGGGTGGACTTCAACTTCCAGCGCTGGCTGGGGGATTCTGGGAGTTGAAGTCCACCCATCTTCAAGCTACCAAGGTTGAGAAACACTGTTAAGCCCTTTTGCTTTCTACCTGGGCTTTCCAGTTAGATGTGGTTAGAGAAAACAAAGAATGCAGCCCTGGCCAACAGTGGAGACATTCAGTCCTTGACTTACAACCACAATTGAGCCCAAAATTTCTGTTGCTAAGTGAGGCAGTTATTAAGTGAGTTTTTCCCATTTTGTGACCTTTCTTGCCACAGTTATTAAGTGAATCACTACAGTTGTTAACTTAATAACATGGTGGTTAAGTGGATTTTGTTTTCACATTGACTTTGCTCATCAGAAGGTCACAAAAGGTGATCGCATGGCCCTGGGACATTGCAACCGTCATAAATATGAGTCAGTTGCCTAGTATCTAGACTTTGATCATGTCTAGATGAGGTGCTGCAATGGTTGTGTGAAAAACGGTCATACGTCACTTTTTTTTCACTGCCACTATAACTTTGAACAATCACTAAACGAACTGTTTTAAATCGAGGACTATCTGTAATTAGGGACACATATAATACAGTGACACAGTCAGGGTGGATTTGATTTAAATCGAGTTGATTTAAATCACAATTTAAATCATGATTTAAATCACTAGTAAAACGGCTTGATTTAAATCAACTCAATTTAAATCATAATTTTTAAAGAGCAACTGTCATCTCTGCTACTCCTTTGACCCACCGTTGACTCACCGATAGTCCCAGTGTTGCAGAATATACAGCCTCATGCTAAGGAACTAAGCTCCATTTCATGCTGAATAAACTAAATTATTTATGTATCTTAAATAGAAAACTATCTTATGATAGATTTTTACCCCAAGTTTTTTTTATTAAAATAAATTCAATAAAAATCAAAAAAATCCAATTTAAATTTTAAAAAATCCGATTTAAATCAAAAAAATCTGATTTTTTTAAAAAAATCATTGATTTTTATCCACCCTGGACACAATTAATTTGAAGTAAAAGTAGAAGTTTATTGACCCCTCCTTGTTTGTTCCTGCTTTATCTTTAGTCTGGTTTCAGCCTAGACCAGGGGTGTCAAACTCGATTTCATTGAGGGCCGCATCAGGGTTGTGTTTGACCTTGGAGGGCCAGGTGGACGTGACTGGGGTGGATGTGACCAGCTTGTGTTACTCGTGTTGGGGGCATCTGTAGTGGCCCAGGCAGGGATGGGGGATCCATTGTCTCCTTCCTTCCTTCCTTCCTTCCCTCCCTCCCACCCTCCCTCCTTTCTTTTCCTTCCCTCTTCATTCTCCTTTCTTCTTCTTCCCCTCTTCCCTTCTTTTTTCTTCCTTGCTCTCTTCCCATATTCAACCGCAAAAGGGGAAACATTTCTCTTTTTTTGTTTGTTTGTTTTGCTTTTTGTTTTGTTTTTTTGCTAGCCTGCTGCCAGCAAAAACGGAGCCTGGGAGGGCCACGTGCAGACCTCCCGAGCTCCGTGTTCACTGGCAGATGCACCGCAGGTCAGTCCTTCGCTGTTTCCAGGGTGACCCTGGAAAGACCAAATCTAAGCACCCCAAGGGCCAGAACCGGCCTTGAGATTGACCCCACCCCTGGCCAAGACTCACAATACTTACTAGAACTTGCCAAAAGATAAAACTAGACGTAAATTGATAAGTCTAAGCACACATTCGGTTTCATTAGGAGTGGGGGGTAGCATTTTGTGTGAACCAGGCCACTGTGTGGCCTACTGAGTAAGCCATACTTAAAACAAAAAATGGCTCAGCATGATGTAAACGTCTGCAATTAATGGTCTAAACACACTTAGTAGGCATCATGGCTGAGTGGAGATGTTAGCTAATGCAAGTACAACACTAAACATTGCATCTTAATGCCTCTCCAAGATAGCATCAAAGAAATAATGAAGTGTCCCCTCCTCCCCACCGACTTTCAAGAGTAACTGTGGAACTAACTCAAGATATGATGTCTGAAACAGAAACCAGAAATATTGGGGAGGGGAGAAAAAGATAGAAACATTTGGACAGGAAATCTCTCTGAACCTTTGCATCTTTTCTTGGAAGATGATTCCCAACCACATACGTTCAGAGAATGCTCTTTTCTTTTTTTCTTTTTTTAAAAAAAAGAATTAATTAATTTTCATTAAGGCTGTGCAATGTTTCAGATTCAATTCCCAAAAAATTGCTTTATGGAATGCAAGCAGCACTCTTTGGTAACATCATAAGGCAGCAACATCTCCCCCCCCCCCAAAGATCAGAGCATGAACAGCTGGTGTGTGCAGTTGTGGAAATAGAGGCAGCTGCTTTAATGAGACACTCACTGGGTTTGCATTTCAGAATTGAAATCAAAGCATTGCACAGACCCGTGATGGCAAACCTATGGCGCGTGTGCTACAGGTGGCACCCAGCGCCCTCTCTATGGGCACGCGATCCGTTGCCCCAGTTCAGCTCCACTGCGCATGTGCGCATGCCTCCCCACCCCCAGCCAGCTGGTCATCGGGTCTCTACCATGCATTCATGGGGGACAGGGCGTGTGCACATGCGTGGGGGTGAGGGGTGAGGGGTGCGGGGGCATGCGCAGGGGCAGGGGTGTGCAGGGGTGCACACATTGCACTTTGGGGTTTCGGGCATGCACACGGATTATACATGTGCTTGCGCTTTGGACATTTGGTCCAGAAAAGATTAGCCATCACTGGCATAGACCTAGCAGTCATGTAATCATCTCATCTCTCACATATCAGAAAGATATTGTCCTGGACATAACATTTCAGGGGCAATCTAAAACTCAGAGTGGACCAATCTCAATGGTCCATTTTAAATACCCAAGACCAAAACAGATAATATGAATATGAGATTCTGGGCAGAAAATATTTGCCAAGCGCTATCTTGACCTCAGTTTTTCAGCTGTCAATACACGCATCTGTCTTCTAGCAAAAGTTACTGTGCCTTGGTATCAATTTTTCTCCTTACTGTAAGCTCACCATTTTGTTATACCTTGAATTTGTCATCATCCATGCAAGGAAGAACACGCATGTGCCTTCTGCCCTTCTGATCTCTTTTCTTTCCTCTTTGTCCTAGGACTTAAGCAGTAACATTAACCCTGAAAAAAGATGGTGGTTTATACTGTAATTCACAATTTACGTCAAGGGAGGGCAGCCATACTAAATCATTCCTTGCCTCTGTGCTGTGAATTGCTCTCACAAGGAAACTGTTGCAATGAGTCTTTGGGCAAACATCACAAAAATTCAAAATTTTCCATAATGTGTATAAATTAGTATAGGTGTTATGTTTTTTTCAAAGCAATAATCCCTCTATCATTACAACTGGTATTATCAAATAAAATTTTAACTTATCAGAGCTAATTGCTTAACAACTTATTAACAGTGCCAAGAATGGAGATCTCATGAAAAGAGGATTTACTTTCATATTGTCTCGATGTTGGGCTCCGAAAACCAAGAAAGACCGAGACTCTTCTAGCAATAGCAATAGCAGTTAGACTTGTATACCGCTCCATAGTGCTTTACAGAGCTCTCTAAGTGGTTTACAAATGTCAGCATATTGCCCCCAACAATCTGGGTCCTCATTTCACAGATCGCAAAAGGATGGAAGGCTTAATCAATCTCAAGCCCCATCAGAATCGAACTCCAGATTGTGAGCAGAGGTAGCCTGCACTGTTGCATTCTAACCACTTATGTCACTGGGGATCTTCTAAGGTTTATTGTTCCTGTCCGATACACAGGACTCTTGACAAACTAAAGCAGATGACTTGATGGGCTGCCACAGAGAGGAGGGGTCAAGCTATTTTCCAAAACACCTAAAGGCTAGACTATTTTGGACATGAGATGCATCACCCAGAAAAATACAGCATACTTAAAGACCTCCAAGGAAAGATTGAAGGCAAACGAGGTCCAGGCAGAAGAAGAATATTGTTGGCTTCAAAATCTACGGGACTGGTTTGGACAAAACTCAGCAGCACTTTTTCGTTGCAGCTGTTGATAAAAATAGATCACCAACATGATCAGCAATGTTCAATGATGGATAGTCTAGGAGAAGGACCAGGGGAGACATGACAGCAGTCTTCCAATATTTGAGGGGGTGCTACAGAGAGGAAGGGGGTCAAGCTATTTTCTAAAGCACGTGTAGGCCAGACAAGGAATAATGGATGGAAATTGAACAAGGAGAGATTCAAATTTTCTGAGAGTGAGAACAATCAACCAATGGAACAGAAGTTGCCTTCAGAAGTTGTGGGAGTTTCATCACTGGAAGCTTTCAAGAAGAGACTGGACTGCCATCTGTCAGAAATGGTGTAGGTTCTGTTTGGGTGGGGGGTTGGACTAGATGACCTACAAGGTCCCTTCCAACTCTGTTAATCTGTACCTGTATCTGTATCTGCATCTGTATATATATCTGCACCATAAAGTGTATACTCTGGGAACTATATATGGAGGAGTCATTTTCATCCTCTTTCTCTCACACAAACTGTGTTGTCTCTTATTCCTCCAAAATGCAGTCCCTCCCTCTCTCCTGGGAATCCAGACAACTTTCCATCACAAAAGGTAAAGTTAAAGGTCCCCCTCGCACGTATGTCCTAGTCATTCCCGACTCTAGGGGGCAGTGCTCATCTCCATTTCAAAGCCAAAGAGCCAGTGCTGTCCGAAGACGTCTCTGTGGTCATGTGGCTGGCATGACTAAATGCCAAAGGCACATAGAACACTGTTACCTTCCCACCAAAGGTGGTCCCTATTTTTCTACTTTCATTTTTTACCTGCTTTCGAACTGATAGGTTGGCAGGAGCTGGGACAAGTAATAGGAGCTCACCCCATTACGCGGCACTCGGGATTCAAACTGCTGAACTGCCAATCTTTCGATCAACAAACTCAGCATCTTAGCCACTGAGCCACCGCATCCCTTCACATACCCCTTGGCTATTTCATGATAAATAAAAACAAGAATGACCCACTTCCCCCAGATGGATTTCATCAATTCTCTCAGCCTTTGAACACCTTTTAATTGTCTTTCATCAAGCACAATGAGACTTGATGTCAAACATTCAGAAGAATTCTTCAATCATCACCATTTTTACAATACCTTTATTTAAATCTATCCTCAAGATTGAAGAATTCCAAAGGGTGAGAACGTTTCTCCAAGGAAGATTCTCTGGCTCTTTGCACTATTTCCTCTCTGCAATATCCTGTTCTATCCCCGTCCCCACACACACACAAACTGCCAGCCGGGGGTTAAAGAATTACTTGGCACACACAAGGAACTTGGCAGCAATACGATAACCGTCTGCCAAGTGCTTTACTTCAAGAAGAGGGAGTTTTCCTCCACCAGATAAACACCAACAAATACACACAGTTTTCAAAAACAGTCCAGCTCAAACAGAAACCTTCAGCAGATTCAGGCGTTGTACAAAGTGACTAGCCAGAAGTTAGCTTTGTCCGTCACAGAGTCTAAATGGCCACCACACTCTCTTATATAGCCTGTGGGGTGTGGTCCAGTGACTCATCTTAATCCCTGGCACGCCTCCTCATCTGCTGCAAACGTTTATCTCGCCTTCGTTGGCGTGGATCCAGGAACGACGTATCACCGTCATCGCTGTCATCGGAGACACCTGGCTCCTGGCCAATCTCCTCTCCCTCGGCAGACACCTGAGGCATAGCCAGAGAGGAGGGGCCTGGAGAGGGAGGCCTGGCCGGCTCCTCTCCTTCATGTTCGGAGCCTTCTCCCTCTGATAAAATGGGCTCGGGGGTCGGAGCCACAACATATCCTCTGAAATGGGATGATCTCATAATATTTCAAACGCAGCCATCTTCTAAATGACATAAGGCAGCCTTATGTTACACTACAGTGGCCCTTGATGTACAACTGTTCATTTAGTGACCATTCAAATTTACAGTGGCACTGAAAAAAGTGACTTACGACCATTTTTCAGACTTACGACTGCTGCAGCATCCCCATGGTCATGTGATCAAAATTTGCACGCTTGACAACTGACTCATATTTATGACCATTGCAGTGTCCCAGAGTCACGTGATCCCCCTTTGTGACCTTCTGACAAGCAAAGTCAATGGGGAAGCCAGATTCTCTTAACAACCGAGGTACTAATTTAACAACTGCAGTGATCCACTTAACAACTGTGTCAAGAAAGGTCATAGTGTGGGGCAAAACTCACTTAACAACCGTCTCACTTACCAGTGAAAAGTTTGGGCTCAAATGTGGTCGCAAATCAGGGACTATAATCTGCCCCGTGTTATTATTTGCAATTCCATCACTTTCCTAAGAATTTCTCATACGGAAGAGTCTCTTTTTGTAAGTGCTGCACACAGGATTTAATCTCTTCACTGAGCAAACCTAGTATTCCTTATTTTATCTGAGAAAAAAAAAATACAATTTTCATACAGAATTCCAGGGTGGATAAAAATCAATGATTTTTTTAAAAAAATCAAAAAAATCAGATTTTTTATTTAAATCGGATTTTTTTGATTTTTATCGAATTTATTTTAATGAAAAACTTTTGGGGTAAAAATCTATCATAAGATAGTTTTCTATTTAAGATACATAAATAACTTAGTTTATTCAGCATGAAATGGAGCTTAGTTATGTAGCATGAGGCTGTATATTCTGCAACACTGGGACTATCGGTGAGTCAACAGTGGGTCAAAGGAGTAGCAGAGATGACAGTTGCTCTTTAAAAATTATGATTTAAATCGAGTTGATTTAAATCAAGCCTTTTTACTAGTGATTTAAATCATGATTTAAATTGTGATTTAAATCAACTGGATTTAAATCAAATCCACCCTGCAGAACTCTAAAACTGACCAATGGAGTTCAAAGCCACTATTTGAATTCTATCCTTACCAACAAATCACACTGAGGCCAAGAAACAGCATTTTTTTCCCCTTTCTGTTTTACTTTGGGGTTGTTTAGTGTTTGTTTGTTTGTTTTGTTTTTGCCTCAGCCATTTCAGTTGCTTCTGTTAAAGCAGCTAGAGACCGAAAGGAAATACAATTAATCTCTCCATAGCGGGGAAGACGCTGTCTGCTGTCCAGGTGCTAACAGCAAATAGGCAATTACAAGGCCCCTGCTATTTTTCTTGCTTATGGTGCTTAAACTTTAGATCAGACTTAGACAGGGTAGCTTTTCAACTAGAGGATAATCCTCTTTCGGATAGAAGATGGGGTCACCATCTACAGCAGGTGTAGGGAACCTGCAGCCACCTCGAAGTTGTTGCTCTTCATGTTCAAATAACCCTTATCTCGTTTCCTATGGATGCTGGCAGAAAGTTTACTGACACTTGGGAGACTCCCCACGCCTTCTATGGGAGAACTGAGAAGGCAGCTTGGTCCTTTCAAATATAACAAACATCCTACTTGTAAT
Source organism: Arizona elegans (assembly GCA_022577455.1). Taxonomy (NCBI): domain Eukaryota; kingdom Metazoa; phylum Chordata; class Lepidosauria; order Squamata; family Colubridae; genus Arizona; species Arizona elegans. Next base: position 11,505,295 of record JAKOOJ010000015.1, read on the forward strand.
TGCAAAGCATAAAAATGAGCAGAAAATGCATTCAAAACTAAGACCTACCCTTGCATTGTTTGTTCCTAAGCATGAAACTGCCATTATTTTCTCCAGATAAAATATAAATATAAAATAAACATGCTGGAAAGAAATAACATTTAAAAAAAGACAACCTTTTATTGAAAGGAACAAAAGCCAGCAGAACTATTAAAATTGGGCGAGACAGAGATCTAATCTGAATTAGGTCGGTTTAGGATTCAGTCTTGTTGAAGTGGAAATGATAGCTAGATAAACTTTGTCCCATCCTGTATGAAGGTCAGGTGGGAAAGAGAAGAACTGGTGCTTTACTAACCACTTGATTCAGCCAGGAAGTCAACTTGGCTGGCGCAGCCTTGGTGGCACAGCAGACTAAAGTGCTGTTAAGTAGCACTTAGCTGCCAGCTATCTGTAATTACTGCAGTTCAAATCTCACCAGGCTCAAGGTTGACTCAGCCTTCCATCCTTCTGAGGTAGGTAAAATGAGGACCCGGATTGTGGGGGCAATAAGCTGACTTTGTATAAAAAAGAACACCGCTTAGGGGGGCCCAAAAGCCCTACTAAGAGGTATATACAAAAGTATGACGGCTATTGCTTAACGCATTGTAAGCCACTCTGAGTCTCTGGAGAAGGGTGGCATATAAATTGAACCAATAAATAAATAAACAAACAAACAAACTTGGGCAATGCACCAGATCAGCAGTCCAAGACAATGAAACTTTAGTAGTTGCGCTCCTCTCTCGGGAGATAACAGTGGTTCCCTAGGTGGCTCAGTGGCTAAGATGCTGAGCTTGCCGATCAGAAAGGTTGGCCGTTCAAATCCCTCGTATAGGTCTCCTCCGTGAGCAGGGGGGGGTTGGACTAAATGACTTTTTTTTTTTTAATTTGATTTATATGCCGCCCTTCTCCGGAGACTCAGGGCGGCTTACAATGTGCTCAGCAATAGCCTTCATCCTTTTGTATATTTATACAAAGTCAGCTTATTGCCCCCACAACTGGGTCCTCAGAGTTGGAGGACCCTTCCAACTCTGTTACTTTGAGAGGCTGTTTAACAAGCGGGAGCAAAACAGAATGAAAACCTATTTAGAACTAATTATATGGAAAGGAGGAGGAAAACAGCTCTACAGATGAATAGGGGCATCCTGTTTGCACCCCCGGCCATTGCTCTGAAAAGCAGAAAGGAACATGTATGTATTTCCCAGGCAAGAATTTTGTGGTCACAAAGAAAGCACAATGACCCAAGCCCAAATTTGGTGTTCAAAATGCAGGAAAAGCACATTACAAAAACAACCGTAATATGATCGGCATGGTTTTAACTGAACCTGCCATATGAACACAGTTCCTGTTATTTGCAAACAATAGCTTTTGGTCTAGTGTAGGGAGGGACTCCAGTTTGCTTCTTCAGCTATACGAGCAGTTGAGGGTCCCCGAGGAGCCACTTTCTAAAGGCAAAAAAATCATGCAGGGATGACCCCCCACTCCTCCCCACCATCAGAAGATGCTGTCCCTTTCAAGCAGAGAAAATATCTCACCATGGCATAATGCCTTGGTTACCTGGGCCTTGGTTATGTGTGAACCATGTTCTATGGCAGGGGTCTCCAAACCTGGCAACTTTAAGATTTGTGGACTTCAACTCCCAGAATTCCTCAGCCAGCTGCTGGCTGAGGAATTCTGGGAGTTGAAGTCCACAAGTCTTAAAGTTGCCAAGTTTGGAGACCCCTGTTCTATGGTTTAGAATGCTGTATAAGCCTTTGACTTATTTCATAAATATAAGTAAGAAAACCATGGGCTTAGCTTGGCTGCTGCAGGATCAACCCAAGATCATTCCAATTTCTCTTGGGATGGAGCCTGGGACCCCTCACTCCCCATCTCTGTAGGCTGAAAAAGAAATGCCAGTTTTTTTTGTGTGTTGGGGGGGGGGAGAATTTCAAATAGGGAAGGCCTTGAATAGCAGCTGCAATATCTTTTTGGAATGCCACCTGCTTGAGTTCTCCAGCAAACCAAGGTTTCATAGAGGCTCATACTGTAATGAAACTTTGCAACAAGGTTACTCCGTGGCTTCTTTAATGGTGGTCTGATCAACAGAGCACAATGAGAACCAATTTTGTTTTGGTGAGGATTCTTTCAAGATAGATAGATAGATAGATAGATAGATAGATAGATAGATAGATAGATAGATGATAGATAAATAGATAGATAGATGGATGATAGATAGATAGATAGATAGATAGATAGATAGATAGATAGATAGATAGATAGGAAGCTAGCCTGCTGCAATCTGGTGCTGCTTTAAGAAGTCCATCCACATGCCCAGAAAAAAAAAAGCAAAAACAAAGGTAAACATGAGTTGTAGAAACATCTCAGAGGACCACAAAGGTGGTAGGGGCAACCTCCAGCATCTGACACATGTTAGATGATGGGAAGGTCACCTCCCATCAAAGCCATAGCACGTTCCATCAATTCCAGATCTTCCCGCACTCTCCAGAAGTTTGGGAACTCCAGCAATGGGAGGAAGTCCTTGAATCTAGAACCCTGGGACGGATCTGGTTTTCCCTCTCCATATATTCCTCTCAATTAATCGGTTCCTCCCCCCCCCCATCCCTTTAGATTAGAACCTGTCAAAGACCATCAGAGATACAGCTTGGCCTCTCGGTTTTCATACACAAGCATTAAAGACTGCAGAAAGCAAGTATGAAGAGAAGCCATATATTGATGGAATATTAACAGCATTATAAAGGACCGGTTACCAAAAAAAAAAAAAAAGGTTATCAAACTCAAGTAGACAAATCTCCCTCAGTACTCATCCTGAAACTAGACTGTAGATATTATTACAGGAAGAAAAAGACCCATCGACTTGATGATGTGTCTTTTTCCTGAAAATCACGAGGTGGGGTGGAAAAAGAGACAGCGAGTAAGGATGCAAACCTTTATGTTTCACCCTTCAGAAGGACAGTCATTCTGCCTCAATTAAAATCCTTTTCCAAAATGGATTCTTTTTTCCCCCTTAGTGTTCAAAGGTTGTCTATGACAACTTCACAGTTAACTGTATCACCACTGTACAAACAGAGCAGCCTCCAGGGGAAAACACAAATCATATCTCCCATCATTTGCATATCTGTGCAATCTGTTCCACTAATTACTAGCTGGATGGCAAAGGGGGCGGAGGGGGGGGAGAGAAAAACCACAAACGATCCCAGGTGTGTTAGAGGGATGCAAATACAACATGCAGAAGAAAAGCACAGAAATTGTATTCTTAAATGCACGGGATACAGCACCAAAATGAGCAATTTTGCAATTGCAACGGTTTAGAATCTGAGACCTTTCTCCCTCCCAAGGGAGGGAAAGTAACATGCACCTGACAATCAAAACCCTTCAAATAGTGTTTATTTTCTGCCTTTAATTACGCTACAAGTCCAACTCTACAAATAATGAAGACCCTCGTGGTGCCACAGAGACCAAAGTCCTTAAGATCTACAAAAGCTTGAAATGATAGGGTGTGTATTTGCTAAGCCTGCTACAAAATTCATTGCTGGGTTGACTGCACTCAACAAATCTAGGAGCGCAAGTTCTTTTTTTCCCTCTTAAGTTCCAACACCATTAACCTTTCTCTCGTTCATTACTTTTAAGGGGAGACTTGGAAGTTAACACTTTTTTTTTTAGTGCAAGATGTATTGATCATTTAACGAATCATAAACTCATTTCTCTTCCTCCTTCGTTGGTGAGAAGTTCAATTTAAAATCTTGTCAGTGTCACACAAGATGGAAAATATGATGAATACCCTGGTTAATTCTTCATAAAAGTTCAAATTTCCAGGTACCTCCCTTGATGCAAACCTCTTAAAAAAATGATTAAGGTGTCAAGCTAGAAACTAGGAGATGGTGAGTTCAAGTCCCGCCTTAACGTTGAAAGCCAGCTGGGTGACTTTGGGCCAGTCCCCCTCTTTCACATTGCAACCTACCTCACAGGGTTGTTGTTATGGGGAAAACAGGAAGAGGAAGAAGGAGTGTCAGGTACGGTTGCTGCCTTGAGAAATAATAAAGATCGGGTAAAGATAAATAAATAAAAATAATATGGAATTAACAGAAATCAGTCCCACTACATGCAGTAACACTTACACCCAGAAAGCTTGCAAAGGATTCTGTTAATAACTACTCAATATTTTTCCTATAATCTAGCAGTAACAGGATGAAATGCAAAAATTAAACAGTCCCAAATATAAAATCCCCCACATATTGAAAAAGTGCAAGGGGAAAAAAAATAAGACACGGCTTCACGATTTCCCCTCCCCGAAGGTTATTTGCACCCATTTTATACTAAAGCTTCCTTTTTAAATAAACGACTTGCTATTAATGAGGTGGGAGAGATTATATGAAGAAGTGGATGCAAATTAAATTGCTTCTACAAGAGTGCTGCACAAGATAGCATGTAGTTCACCTAGAACAGATTTCTTCCCCCCCTAAGATCATTCAGAAAACTGAACATCAGAAAAGATACACCGTGTTACACAGGAAGCAAGAGCAACCTGAATTACAGCCATAAAATTAACATTTATTAGGAGGTTCTCTCACAAGCATATACCTTCCTGGGTGAGGTTAACACACTGTTTTGTTCACCAATCTCAGTGTACATAGGCACTCCTTTGAAAGCAGACTATATGCTGGTTTAACTCAATACTGAGATTAGTCAGTAAAACAAAATCCAAAAAGGATTTAGACTTATTTCCAGAGAGACAAAAGGAAGGGGGGAGAGAGAGAGAGAAAGCCAGAAACAGCCAACACATCTTCACCCAATGGCTAGAATCCGTTTTCATACAATAATTTCCCTAGCTTGCCAAAGAAAAATACAGAGAAAAGATTCATACAAGCACGCAAGAACTGCCTCTAATAACAAATTATGATGTGCGAGATGATCATTTGCAACACAGATTTTTTGCTGAACTAACAAAGGTGGGGGGGAGGCAGCCACCCCTGATAAAAGGAGTGGTAGGAGTCCACAAAGCTTTAAAAATCAATACCAAAAACTACTTCTGTGGCTGATGCCAAACAGCAATGTTGATTCCTTCTCTGCACTTATGTTGTTGCCGTCCACACATTTTCTGTGATCACCATATCATAAAAGGGAAAATCACCATTCGTTTCCAATTAATTCATCCAGTGGTTCTCCCCAGGGTCCAGCAAAACCAAACCAAAAGGCATTTAAAGACGGGGAAAAAAACATCACTTCCTGAAATGCTAAATGATGAAACTGGACCAGCTAGAAAAAAGATAAAACCACAACATTCATATTTGAGAGAGGTAGAAAGTAGCCACTGATGGATGAGGAGGTGAGAGAAGGAGGAGTCACTACAAAGGTAATTTCTAATTCCCTTTGACTCTGGAAAGGGCTGCAAAGGATGAGAAATAGGTGGCCATTGCTACCCTTTTACCAGGGAGCAAGTCACAATTCCTTACCTACCAGCTCCGCTACAATTTAAAGAAGCAAAAAAAAAACAAACAAAAAAAAAAAAACAACCTATCTATCACATTGATTCTGCCAGCTGGGAAGCTGGTTGTGCTGCAACACACTTCAGCACAATAAAGTAAATATGGCTCAAGATACATCAGCCTGAATTCACTTCTTCATGGACTTGGGACTTACTAAGCTAGTCACTACCTCAACCGCCCTTCAATATGGGCAGGTCTAAAACACATTGCAAACACCACCGATATTTAAATGCAAAACCTTCAAGGTATTTTGAAACAACACGATACATGATTTTTTAAAAAGAGGATGCTTGGCACTATACTTGGGCAAGAGGGACGTAGCCAAAAATGAAATAAATATCTAATAAATGAATAAGACTAAAATAAGTATCTAATTCACTTTTCAGAACAATAAAAGGAAAATGAAGCAACTAGAAGGGATCCTCTAGGTTGGAAATGTTTACAGTTGGCCAAAGCACATTTCCTTACGCTAAGTATCCGTATTCAGATCTGAATTTAACCAAATCTGGAGTAGAAATATATCCTGAAAAACAAAGCTGATCTACCTCAGCCTTTTGTTACATAATGAAAAAAAAATGTATCGAAGTATCCCAACCTTTGGAACACAAAAGAAAACCCCCCAAGCATTTCAAAGTGTAAATAACCCAGAAGTAGCATATATTTGGAGAGCGCTCTCTTTGAAGCGATGCAAACATTTACCTTCCACAATGCCACCCCATCAAAACTATCTCAAGGCTGGGTGGATGGGTGGGTACCGGGTTTTTTTATTTTTTTATTTATTTATTTATAAGCACCCTAAGAAATCAGACAAAGGCACAGCTTATGCCTCCACTTGACCCACAACATCCAACTGCCCAGGCACAACAATCGGAATCTAAAGTCACCCTACCTGACAACTCAAGACCCCATTTCTCCTCTCGCTGCCCGATGTACCGTTCCAACGTTCGTTTGGGCTACACGTGAAAGATTACATCACGCGGGCATCCGTGCTAGAGACCCAGGGCGTGTGCGTGTCCCTCTGCGTTGCGTTTGCGTTGTGTGCATCGCCCACACGACACGAGGGACAACCCCGGGAATAAAAAGTAAAGGATGGAGCCGGGCAGGACCTTCCCACTCACTTCGCCAGAGTGAGCCCGCGGTTCGGGGCGCTTCTGAGCCCCAGCCTCGTGTCCAGGGCTTCCTTCCAGAAAGAGAGCCATTCACACGAGCCGTTCCACCTGGGGACCCTGGCCGAGCAGCCCAAATGGGGAGGCTGGCTGGCTTCGCCCGAGCTACACACTCGCGGCTCGCCAAAGCGGGGCGCGCGGCGCGTAAGGCAGCCGCTGGGTCTCTGAGGCGGCGGCGGCTTCTTCCTCGCGCGTCGTGGGAAGCCGACCCAGGGAAAAGGGCGCGCCGCCCCCGTTGGAGCCAAACTTACCTGCCCGTCCACTGGAACTTTCAGCTGGAGCAGCAGCAGCGCCGCCTCCGCCCCGCGCGGGTCCGCTCGCCAGGCATCGCGCGCGCCTCCCGCCGCCGCCGCTACGCCGAAGGCGAAGATAAATCCACATCGCTCGGGAGGCGACCCAGGCGGCTGCCGCAGCTCCCCCGCATCCCTCCCGCCCGGGCTTCAGCGCCGGCGGAACCCTCCAAGCGGCTGAAAACGCCGGAGATGCCCAAGAGCGCAGCAGCAGCAACCGCCGCCGCCGCCTCAGCCCTGCCTGAGCCTCGCGCCGGCGTCGCGGCCACTGCTGGCTTCCCCGACAGCGGCGCCGACCACTCGGCTCCTCGCCTTTTGCCTCCGCCGCCGCTAATGAGCATGCCCGGGAGAGGGAAAGCGGGCATGCGCGGTGCCGAAGCCGACGCCGCTTTGTCTTCACCTGCTTTGCCAGGCGCCGGGCAGGTGGCCCCGAGTGACAGAAGCCGGCCCGCGAGGGAAAGGAGAGCGAGCGAGCGAGCGGGCGAGCGGGCGGGCGGGCGGGCGGAGGGCGGATGGCCCGGGGCACAAGGAGAGGAGGACGCGGCTCCTGAAGCAGCCGAGTGGGGTGGCGGGGATAGAGGGGGGCGTCTCCCGCTTGCCTTCGTGCCCGAGAAGGCACCCAAGAGCCCCGGGTGGGTTGCGAGGCGGGTCTCAGGAGCATCGCATCGCCGGGCGGGGGCGTCGGGCCTGGGAGTTGGGAAGGGGGGGGGAAGGGCCTTGGTAGTACAGTGGTCTAAAACACCCTGTTATTAAGACCAGCTGCCTGCAATTACTGCAGGTTCGAATCTCGCCAAGGCTCAAGGTTGACTCAGCCTTCCATCCTTTCTAAGGTAAGTGAAATGAGGACCCAGTTGTGGGGGCAATAAGCTGACTTTGTATAAATATACAAAAGGATGAAGGCTATTGCTTAGCGCCTTGTAAGCCGCCCTGAGTCTCCGGAGAAGGGCGGCATATAAATCAAATTAAAAAAAAGGGGGGGAGAAGCAACAGGTCAAGAGCGGAGCAGCCTGAGGAAAGCAGAGGACGCGCCTTCCCCGGGGTGGCGGGGTCAAGCCCCAGGGCTTTCCGCCCGAGCGGCCGCTGGTACGTCGGACGCCCAAACCGAGGCAGGGAAGAGGCTCTCTCCCCCCCCCCCCCACCCACCATCCTCGTAGTGAGGCAGGCGGACGCTGGAGATCGCGGCGTCCGGCGCCAGTTAAGTCTCGCCGACGAGCTTCCCTGCCTGAGCCGAGGAAAGCGGCGGCGGTGCGGTTAGCAAGGGAGAAGATGCTGGCAGCCCCCCCTCCCCGGCGCCCCTCCGGCGCCCCTCCGGCCTTGGGCTGAGATTTGGGGGCTCTCGGATGATGAGAGGGCGGAAGGCAGAGATCCGAGCTTCGGATACAATGCGGGGGTCTGCACGCCCTTCCTTTGAATTTGGGGCGGGGGGGGGAGGGTCCTTTTCTGGTTATTCTTTCTGCCCCAATATTTTTTATTTATTTATTTATTGATTGGTTGGTTGGTTGGTTTGTTGGATTTATATGCCGCCCTTCTCCGGAGACTCAGGGCGGCTTACAATACGTTAAGCAATAGCCTTCATACTTTTGTATATACCTGCTTAGTAGGGCTTTTTTGCGCCCCCCCCCAAGCGGTGTTCTTTTTTATACAAAGTCAGCTGATTGCCCCCACAAACCGGGTCCTCATTTTACCTACCTTGAAAGGATGGAACTCTGAGTCATCCTTGAGCCTGGTGAGAATTGAACTCACAGTAATTGCAGGCAGCTGGCAGCTAAATGCTACTTTAACAGCAGCAGTTTAATCTGCTGCGCCACCAAGGCTTCTTCTTCCACTTTACACTGAGAAACCAAGCAACAGTTCAGATCCATTTTTGAATGTTCCCATTCATCCATCCATCCTTTTGTAGTCGTCCTAGAACAGGGGTGAAATCCAGCAGGTTCTGACAGGTTCTGGAGAACCAGTAGCGGAAATTTTGAGTAGTTTGGCGAACCAGCAAATACCACCTCTGGCTGGCCCCAGAGTGGGATGGGAATGGAGATTTTGCAATATCCTTCCCCCAGGAGTGGGGAGGGAATGGGGATTTTGCAATATCCTTCCCCTGGAGTGGGGAGGGAATGGAGATTTTTGTAGTGTCCTTCCCCTGTATTTGAAGGGTACTTCCCCAGTACCCTTCCACCAAGCCATGCCCACCAAGCCACACCCACAGAACCGGTAGTAAAAAAATTTGGATTTCACCACTGCCCTAGAATGAAAAAACTCTGACTAGGTGGCTCAGTGGCTAAGACACTGAACTTGTCGATCAGAAAGGTTGGCGGTTCAAATCCCTAGTACAGGTCTCCTCCTGCGTGAGCAGGGGGGTGGACTAGATGACCTCTAAGGTCCCTTCCAACTATGTTACTGTTACTATTATGAAAACATCCCAATTTTCTTCCTAGGGTACTGGGAGGAGAGACTTTAAGATACAAAATACTGTAGAAGTCTTGAGAGCCCTAACATTGCTTTTGAATTTCACTCTTTAAAATTCCTTTAAAAAAAAAAACACCCTTCTCCAAGGATGCCTGACTAGGTTCAATGTGCCTGGAGAAAACCCACAAGCCAACAGATGATATGATCAATGCTCTGGAAAGCAACAATTATATTACACCACAAGTTTCTTAACCAGTTTTTTTATTAAGTTAAGCCATTTTAATAACTTCTCCTGAGATCCTGGATATAAAGTAACATGCAGTCCAACTTTGCACAACTTAGTAGGTTAAAGAATGATCACATAGTGGAGTCCTTGGTGCCTTCTGAGCTTGGTTGTTGTTTGCAGATGTTTCGCTATCAAACTAGGTAATATCTTCAGGGTTAGAAGGGAGTGGGCCTGCTCTCTGTTTATATACAATAGTTTGCCCAGCTTCTACTAGTGGAGGTGTTGTTTTCTCTTTCGTAGTTCTTTGATTAAGTTTCTTGCAGCCCCAAAATGCTAGGGAATTCCTGGAAGTTTGGCAACTCAGACAAATCAGCCATCAACAGGCACATAGAGGTAAACAACATTTACACACCATTCAAAAGAGACAATACAAAAGCGAAAAAAGAAACAAAAAGACCACAGCTTGCCAATGATTTAACACCCAGACATACAGGGATAAATACTAGGATTAACACCAGACAAGCAATCAAGCAATGAACAATATTCTAAGTAAGGAACGATTGGTTCAGACCAATAATCAAGCAGTAAACAACAGTTAATCAAAGAGTTTCCAAGGAAAAAAACTATACCTCCACCAACACTGATAGGGCAAACCACTGTATATAAACAGAGAGCAAACTCCATTCTCTTATAGCATTGATGATGTTACCTAGTTGGGTAATGAGATGTTCTCAGAGAGAACCAAGGACTCCACCGTTCAACCCTGAGCTACAGACTCCTTTTATTGATTGTTTAATTTCTGGTTCAGCTCCTAGAGGTACAAACATTTTAGTAGCACTTGCTAAAAGGATGAGAAAAGAGAACATTTGTGGCAAAAGTACATAAATGTATATATAGCAAATCTGTGATTTTTTTCCCCCCAGTTAGGGCGCTACTTCTATTTGCTCCTTATATTTCCCCAGTGAATGAACTGTGGCTTATTTCCAGCTACTCTCTTGATACTGCTCAAACTATCTACCACCCTTTCTTTCTCCTTTAATAATATTCCTCTGCGTTTATATCTAAAACTTTATATCTTGTTGAGAAGCTGGTATTCTAAAAGAACGATTTCCTGCATAATGCCTTTCAACTCCACATAATCCTCCATTTAAAAATGTGGCATAGCTAAGAACCATGGAAGTATGACCATCTGCCCAGAACAGTCAATCAATCAATCAATAAAGCAAAGGCAACATTAAGTAGGGGAACACTGTTTAATAAGATATGTGTAGACAAGAATTAGAGGAATTAACACATCTTCACTTTGGGTAAATTGATATTATGGGACCACCAAACGCAACACAATAGCTGTTTTGTGAGTTGGTAAGATTCCTCATAAGCATCTTTTTTCCAGAAGTAATAAAAGTCTCGGGAGTGTCTTACCAAAGACCTCAGAGTTGAAGACACCTACAGTAGTGGCCAAAATTGTGGAAACTTTTGGGAAAAGTGTATTTTCTGAAACTAGCTAATAACACTTTTTTTTTTTTGGAGTAGTACCATAAAATTATATATCAATGGGAAGATAATTTAATCAAGAATGTAATGCAATGACTTTTATGAAGGATTTCTTATTCGAATAGCAGTTACAGTATAAAGAAGAAAAGTGAAATACGTAGAAAAAAACAAGATATACAAAAATTATCACCATGTCAGTTAATACTTAGTTGGGTAACCTTTAGCGTGAATTACAGCCTTACAACATCTTCCCATAGAGTGAACCAAGTCTTTGAGTTCTGCAACTGTTATAATGTGAAACCAAGATTGAAGGATTGCTTCTATTAAGTAGGTTTTATTGCTGGGTCGCTTCTGACTAACAAGTTTCTTTAGTTGGCTCCATAGATTTTCAATCGGGTTATGGTCTGGACTATTCCCAGGCCATTCCAGCAGTGGAATAGGATTATCTTGAAACTCCAAAAAAAGTGGTGTTATTAGCCATCAAACCTCAAAAATATACTTTTCCCAAAAGGTTTCCACAATTTTGGCCACTACTGTAAGTGCAGGATCTCAGACAATTAGATCACTCAGAAATAAAACACTGTATAGATCCATGCCAAGCCATAATATAGCCTTATCAGACACTTCACTAAAGTCATCTAGTTGAAAGTTACCAGTGAGAGGTCATTGGTCGTAAGTCAAGGATTACCTGTACTGATGATGTTACCTAGTTTGGGTAATGAAACATCTTCAAACTAGGTAATCTTTGATTTACGACCATAATGAGAAATTTTGTTAAGTGAGTTTTGCCTCATTTTACGACTTTTCTTATCACAGTTGTTAAGTGAATCATTGCAGTCGTTAAATTAGTAATACAGTTCTTAAGTGAGAACTGGCTTCCCCATTGCTTGTCAGAAGGTTGCAAAAGCTGATCACATGACCCCAGGACACTGCAAATGTCATAAATATAAACCACTTGTCAAGCATCCAAATGTAAGTCGCGTGACCATGGGAATGCTGCAAAGGTTGTAAGTGTGAAAAATATTCATCGGTCACTTTTTCCAAAGTCGTTGTCACTTCAAATGGTCACTAAATGAATCATCTTCAGTGCATCATGAGCACTGACCTAGTGTGGGTGATGAAACATCTGCAAGCAAATGACCAAGCTTAGAAGACACCAAGGACCCCACAGTCCTTTTCTTCCTCCTCCTCCTCTCCACAAACCCCATTCCTTTCTAGTATTGATTATGTTACCCAGATGGGTGATGAAATGTCTGCAAAAAAAAACGACCAAGCTCAGAAAACACCCAGGACCCTTCATTTCAACCCTGAGCTACAAATATTCTCCTTTATTGGAACCTTACCAAGTTTAAACAGAAAAGAAATCCCTAATCAATAAATAAAAAAGTACCTTGAATAAAATGTAGGGGTAATAAAGAACTCTCATTCGCAGAAAGAAAACATCATAAACTTTTCAGCACTTGCAAAACAGATTTCATCCTAGGTTTGGTAAACTCACTCAAACTTCCTGGCTCTGCTCCTTCCTATCTCAAAGAATTTGAACCCTAAATTTGCTAAGATGAATGCTGAAGCCTGTCGTTAATGTCTCAAGGAGGCTAATGCAGGGACTCCAGTGGGACTCTTTATTCCAGGCCAGGAAAGAGAAATAATAATTCTCTTTTCTCAGCTTCGTTTTTCCCCATCCCCAAAACGTTCCATCCACCATCTTTCGGGGAATTATTATTATTTATTTTTTTTGCATCACTGGCAGTGCCCACTCTTCTCTCTGCTTCCTAAACAAAAGTAGAGGCCTTCTAATGCACTTTTGGCACCTCTATATTCACACTTTCAATCAGGACATGATATTCCTTCCTCACTATCTTTCTCTTGCTAAAAGCTTTGCCTGTACAGTAAACTTTCCTACATCTGCCTTGGCTTGAGCCAGTTTCTTCAAACAAAGAGATCTGTAAAATCACCCTAACAATTTCTTTTGTTTTTTGCTTTTCTTAATTCAGTATTGAAATTGTAATCCTGTTCTACAATCCTACACATAATGTGATTGTTTTGTTTTTGACTTGAACTATCTGCAAACCCAAACTCTTGCGATATACAGATAGTCCTCGACTTACGATGGCAACATTTCTGTTGCTAAGAGAGAGATTTTAAAGTGAATCTTGCCCCACTTCATGACCTTCTTATCACAGTTGTTAAGGGAATCACTGAAGTTGCTAAGTTAGTAACACGGTTGATAAGTGCAAATGGCTTCCCCATTGACTTTGCTCGTCAGAAAGTCACAAAATGGGATCACATGACCCCGGGACACAGCAATGGTCAAAAGTATGAGTCAGTTGCCAAGTGTCTGAATTTTGATCATGTGACCACGGAGATGTTGCAACAGCCAGTGTGAAAAATGGTCATAACTCATTTTTTTCAGAGCCATTGTAACTTTAAACGGTCACTAAATGAACTGTTGTAAGTCAAGGACTACTTGCATTCAGTGAACCACAGTTAAGCTGATGGATCAAGCACATTAACAGAGTTGGAAAGTACCTTGTAGGTCTTCTAGTCCAACCCCCTGCAGACCCTGTACTATTTCTGACAGATGGCAGTCCAGTCTCTTCTTGAAAGCTTCCAGTGATGAAGCTCCTACAACTTCTGCAGGCAACTTCTGTTCCACTGGTTGACTGCTCTCACTGTCAGAAAATTTATCCTTATTTCCAGGTTGAATCTCTCCTTGATAAGTTTCCATCCATTATTCCTTGTCTGGCCTTCAGGTGCCTTGGAAAATAGCTGTGGCAGCCCCTCAAATATTGGAAGACTGCTTCATATCTACCCTGGTCCTTCTCTTCACTAGACTAGCCATGCCCAGTTCCTGCAACCATTCATTGTATGTTTTAGCCTCCGGTCCCCTAATCATCTTGGTTGCTCTTCTCTGCACTCTTTCTAGAGTCTCAACATCTTTTTTTTTATAGTGTGATGAGCAAAACTGGATACAGGATTCTAGGTGTGGACCCAGTTAAGACCCCTTCTGCTAAGAAACCACTTTTCAATTTTCCAGGAATGTTGAGGAGGCCTCTCTTTCTGTATCTCGTTCTCGAGCTACCTTAGAATCTCTTTAGTCTCCTTTCCACATTTCATTTGGCTTCATCACTGCAATTCTGTTATAGAGCATGCTGTCAATTCTGCAGCTTTGTTCTCTTTTGTTGTGTACCTTTCTGCAGCCTTACAGCCCCTGCTTCCTCCATGACTAAAGGACAAAAGAAGTGATGGCAAAGCTGAAATCTGCAGATAATGGTAAAAGTTTGCCAAAGTGGGGTGACCTGGGGTTCACCAGAACCTAAATCTTCTAATCTAGGACATTGCAGAATCTGCAGGATCAGGTGCTCAGTAAACTTCTGCTGGGTCGTATAACACTCTCTTCTAATAATGTTTGCAACTGTGGCTGTTTATTGTAGCAATGTTTCTGCTCGTTACTTTAATGTATTGCTGGAATAGCTTATGTTATTATAGTCTCACATTTCTGTCTTTAGGGGTGAAAGGAAGTCAAAATATGTTCAATAAATGAGTAATATTTAAAAGATAAATGAATCCTTTAACAAGTAGGAGAATATTTCTTTTTAATGGGGCAATGAATTCTTTTTCCAGATTACTCAAATCCTGGGATTGTTAAAAGCGATGAGGATTCCTCTCTTGATAAAAGAACGATAAGAAGAAACATCTCCTGTTTTAGCTCTAAGAAACATTAAAATGTGTAAACCACAATTGCATTTTAGCAGCTAAAGGAATGCTGCAATCTTTTCCCACAATGCTTTTGAAATGAGGAGGAACTTTTTGACAGTGAGAATAGTCAATCAATGGAACAGAAGTTGCCTTTGGAAGTTCTGGGAGCTTCATCACTTGAGACTTTCAAGAAAATATTGAACTGCCATTTGTCAGAAATGGTGTACAGTCTCCTGCTTGAGTAGGGGGTTGGACTAGATGACCTATAAGGTCCCTTCCAACTCTGTTAATCTGTAAATGATTTTCAGAAAGGACAAACTTTACAGCTCATGTCAATCGCTATTTGGGTGAAAGAGCCAGTTTGGAGTTGTAGTTAAGGCATCACAGTTCTAGTTCCACCATAGACAAGCCAACTGGGTGACCTTGGGCCTGTCACTGTCTGTCAGCCCTAGGAAGAAGGCAATGGCAAACCACTTCCAAAATCTTGTGAGAAGACTGCTGGGATCAATCTAGACAATCTCCAGAAGTTAACACTGACTTGAAGACACTAAAAAGATCTTGGACAGAAGATTTCAATCCTAATGCAATCCTAAATTGCAAAGGGATACAATCAAGAACAAGGGAGGTACTAATACCACTCTATAAAGCCTTAGTAAGACCACACCTAGAGTACTGCATCCAGTTTTGGTCATTACACTATAAAAAAGATGTTGAGACTCTAGAAAAAGTGCAGAGGAGAGCAACCAGGATGATTAGGGGACTGGAGACTAAAACATATGAAGAACAGTTACAGGAACTGGGCATGGCTAGTCTAGTGAAGAGAAGGACCAGGGGAGACATGATAGCAGTCTTCCAATATTTGAGGGGCTACCACAGAGAGGAGGGGGGTCAAGCTATTTTCCAAAGCACCTGAGGGCCAGACAAGGAATAATGGATGAAAACTGAACAAGCAGAGTTTAAATGAGGAGGAACTTTCTGATAGTGAGAACAATCAACCAATGGAACAGAAGTTGCCTTTGAAGACTTTCAAGAAAAGATTGGACTGCCATTTGTCAGAAATGGTATAGGGTCTCCTGCTTAGGCAGGAGGTTGGACCAGGGGTGGGTTCTACTTACCTTTACTACTGGTTTGTAGCGGGGCCACGCCTGCATGCTTGCTTTGCTCACACACACACGCGCACACACTTCTGCACATGTACAGAAGCGTTTTGGTGACATCGTGGTTGGTGGGCAGAGCCTCCCGCCAGTTTTACTACTGGTTCTATAGAACCGGTGCAAACTGGGGGCAACCCACCACTGGGTTGGACTATCAGGTCCTTTCCAACTCTGTTAATCTGTTAAAACTATCTGTTAAATTTCAACATGAAAAATATATAAGATGCCTTAAACGTGTTCTTTTACATTTGTTTTTCATGACCCAAGAGCAAAATTAAACAAAGGCGGAAAAAAATATGGGAAAGAAAGTCCTTTTCTGTCTTTGTTCACTCCTACTGTTTGAACGCTGGTTCATTCAATTGCAGAACAGAACACGCTTCTCAGAATAAAAGGCTTCTGCTGCTCAGCAAGAGGAAAATGAAGACTTTGGTCCCACCATATCAATTTGCTGGGACATTTTTGGATCGATTGATGAATATTGTCAGAGCAGGGGTGAAATGCTCCCGGTTCGGACTGGCTTGCCTGATCCGGTAGTGATGGCAGCGGGTGGTTTGGAGAACCGGTAGCAAAAATCCCTGTGCCCCCCCCCCCACACACACCATGCCCAGCTGAGCCACACGATCATCAGAGGCTTTTTCTTTTACTTTTAAAAGCATTTTTTCTACAACCTCTTCTGATGAAAAAATGCTTTTTAAAGTAAAAAAAAGCCTCTGATGATCGCGCGGCTCAGCTGGGATCGTCAGAGGCTTTTCAGAGCATTTTTTTCTACAACCTCTTGGCTGAAGAAGTGGTAAAAAAATGCTTTGAAAAGTCTCTGACGATCCCAGCTGAGTTGCCTGATTGTCAGAGAGACTTTTCAAAGCATTTTTAAAAAAGCCTCTCTGACAATCCCAGCTGAGTTGCCTGATCGGCAGAGGCTTTTCAAAGCATTAGAAAAAATGCTTTGAAAAGTTAAAAAAAAAAAAAAGGTGGCCACGCCCACCATCACATTACCCCCCCCACCAAGCCACGCCCACAGAACCGGTAGTAACAAATTTTACATTTCACCCCTGTGTCAGAGTATATTCATCAAGTGGAATAGGATATGGTAACAAGGTCAGCCAATGTATAGGCATAGCAACTAAGTCAGCCAATGCAGGCTGTTTGGGAGCTGAGACAGACTGGAGCCAGGTCTTAGTCTGCAGCTTCTGAGTCTGTGCAGAGAAACTGAAACTAGTCTGCTCTGCTGAAATGAAATTCTTCTCTCCTGCCTTGTGTGCTTGTAACTGCTACTATGTTGAAGAAAAATCTATATTGGTATATAAAGAAGTTAATGAATTATGCTGAATCAGTTTACCTGTGTGTGCTCTCTGGATTTAATTTCTGCAACAAACTTTGATAAATACTTAAATCTGATTTTAGAAAATGTCATGGGAATTGTCACAAGATGGGTGTCCTAAGAGGTAACTTGCCTTTTCACAATATGGCTTCGCACCAAACTATGTACAGTATGGTACCTCGGTACTGCTTTGAAACACGTCAAATTTGGTACTCGATGTATTTTGGCATGAACATTTTGTCCCAGTACTCATTCTTTCTTTGGTATTCAATGTGCAAGCTAGAACGTGTTGGTGTCAGCTACCTTGTGACTTGCCATGGGTGCACGGAGGTTAGAATGCAGCGTTACAGGTGAATTCTGCCAACTGCCAGCAGTTTGATCCTGACCAGTTCAAGGTTGACTCAGCCTTCCATCCTTCTGAGTTGGGTAAAATGAAGAGACAGATTGTTGGGGGCAGCATGCTGACTCTATAAACTGCTTAGAGAGGACTGTAAAAGCACTGTGAAGTGGTAAGTAAGTCTAAGTGCTATTGCTATTGCTCCCTTTCCAGCTGAAACAAAGGATCATACATTAGTCGTGTGGTTTGTTTGGTACTTGTTGTTTTTTAATACTTGTTGCAACTCCCAGAACCAATTAAAGACGAGTACTGAGATACTAAAACACAGATAATATAGCAATGGCAATAGCACTTAGACTTATATATCACTTCACAGTGGTTTACAGCCCTCTCTAAGTCGTTTACAGAGTCACAATATTGCCCCCAACAATCTGGGTCCTCATTTTACTCACCTCGGAAGGATGGAAGGCTGAGTCAACCTTGAGCCTGGTGAGATCTGAACTGCCAAATTGCAGACAGCCAGCAATCAGCAGAAGTAGCCTGCAATACTCCATTCTAACCACTGCGCCACCTCGGCTCTATCTAATGACACATAGTCCTAGAATAAATACAATTTAATCCTATTTTCTGGACAGTAGATAATTCACAATTCATAGGGCCTGTTTCAGCAAGTGCCTACATATGCAAGGCATATCTATCCTCTGTGAGTTACAGCTCCTGTCCTAGTCAGAATAAATAGTCTCAGCCAAAGGAACATATCAATGTGTTCTTACTCATAAAAAAGCCTCATAACCTAAAAAAACAAAAACAAAAACCAGAGACGACCTCCCTTCCAATTGACTATCAAACCTGACAAGATATAAAATGGCATTTCCTGCCATCTTTCCTGGAACATTCTTCACTAGGGTTTTCCCCCCTTTTCAGCTGTAAATCACTCTCCATAGCCCTTGAAGTGGTGTTTTAAAACAGAAAAATGTGTATGTAGGCATGGAGTTCTTTTGGGTTGGTTTTGTATTATCTGTATGTGTTTGGGGACCGGTTGTTAAGTTGTGAGCTATTTTTCTTGGTTTGTATCTTGGTCACTGCAGTGTTTCTTGCCATGTGTGATTCTCTGGTAAAGGCACAGAATTGATGAGGATAGTTGTGATATCACCTCTAACGTTCAACCCAAGGCTGGGGGAATGACTTGCTATGTTTGTGGTCTACTCCCAGCTTGTGCTTCAGCAGCTCCCCTTCATATCCTTTCAGCACCTAATCTTCTGCTTGTAGTTGATGTCATGGCACATAAAGCCCCATTGTAAACATAGTTTAGGAGCCCTGATGGCACAGTGGTTAGAATGCAGTGTCGCAGGCAAAACTCTGCCCACAGCCTGGAGTTCAATCTTGCTAGGGCTCAAGGTTGATTCAGTCTTCCATCCTTCCAGGTTCAATAAAATGAGGATCCAGATTGTTGGGGGAAATATGCAGATAGTGCTTTTAGTGCTGTAAAGCACCATGGGGTGATATATAAGCCTAAATGCTACTGCTAAATAGTCCTCAAGATGCTAAATCAAAAACCTACAAACCTACAAACCACAATGGTCAAGTTTCCAGAGGATATTAAGCCCAAGCCAAACAAATCACATGTGGTAAGGCAAAGTATGAATTCACACTTTCACCATATAGCCACAGAGATGGGATTCAGCCAGTTTGCACCTATTTGGGAGAACCAGTTGTTAACTTTCTAAGCAGTTCGGAGAACCGGTTGTTGGAAGAAATCTTATTTTGTTTTTTTCCACTTTACAGGGCTAATCCTGTAAGGAAGGCAGGAAGGAAACATTCTGGTGATGTTTCTAGCTTAATCTTTATTGCCCTGCTTATAGAAACTGCCTCTCTGGTTAACCCTTATTACATTGTAACAGCTAAGACAAAGCGCCCATCGACATGAGTGACGTTGAGTTGGCCATGCCCACATGGTCACATGACCACTGAGTCATGCCTACCCAGCTGGTCATTAGGGCAGAGAACCAGTTGTTAAATTATTTGAATCCCACCACTGTATAGCCATCTATCATAACAATTAACTCTCACTTAGTAGCAGAAGAATAAATGCTTAATACCTGTTGTCTGAGCACATGGGATCACTTGCATTTATCTTGCCTGGAAGTCTTTCTAGAGTTAAGTGGTTGGCTACTGTGGACATCAGTAGATAGCCCACTGATCTCATTTAGCAGAATTGATATATGCATGGGAAAAAGGCAACTGAAGCAACAAATACCCCAATGCTCTTTTTAAAACCCAGATTAGCAAGGTTTAAAGCTCTGCTAAAGATAACACTAGAAATGTGCCTGTTGGCTTGAGGGCTCTGAAGTTTTCTGTGATGTGTGAGGTCCACACTTCAACAGTGATCAGGGAGAGGATTCACCTTTCAGTGAGAGGATGAAATGGATGCTTTAAGTATCTGTGGGGTTTAAGATTACCTCAACCTCCAAGTAATAAGAAAGGCAGACCAATTTCTGATCCTTCCCAATTTAGGAGGCTCTAGAAGCACTCAGAGTTGCAGAGTTGAATCCAAAGTCCAAAGCTAGACATCTCTGTGCTAAGCTATGCTAATTTAACAAAAACATTCTGCGTACACCTAACATGCTATGCCCAGACAGTTAAACTAGGATAATCTGGTTTATATAACATGTTAACACAATGCTGGAGAAAAAGAATAGAATGAATAGAATGCTGAGTCTCTAAAACATATTGACTCATAAACTACCCAGCCCCATTTTAGCATTTTGTGCCAACCCAGTCATAGCGTCCTTGCATTGCTCTCTGTCTAGCATTGTGTGATTTAAATAGCTTTCCTTGGTTCTTGGTTCTGTTGTCACCCAAATTCTATAGTTGCTGCTTTATTTTTATTTTTTTAAAAAACAACTTATCACAGATCTCTGACTTTATGTACTTCAGTCCTAAGCGAGGAAAAAAAATCCTCAAGGCACCTAATATAGTCTAAAAGGACATTCATAATACCCCAACAAAACAAATGTTCAGGTAACTGTATAGTATAGAAATTTTGTAGCATGAACATAAATAATTTGAATTAAGATAGACTAATGAGGAGAGGAAAGAAGGAAGGAAAGAAGGAAGGAAGGAAGGAAGGAAGGAAGGAAGGGAGGGAGGGAGGGAGGGAGGGAGGGAGGGAGGGGGAGGAAGGGAGGAAGAGGGGGAAGGAAGGGAGGGAGGCAGGAAGGACAGGGAAGGGAGATAGGGAGAAAGAGAGGAAGGGAGGGAGGGAAGAAGGAAGGAAGGAAGGAAGAAAGGAAGGAAAAGTGGAAGAAGGAGAAGGAGAAGGGAAAGAAGGGAAGTTGAGAAAAGGTCCAAGACCTATCTCTGGCCTTCCTCATATTCCAGTATTGAATTCCAGTACTGAAATCTTCCAAGCTTGTTGACAGCTTCAAGACCAGGCTTGCTGTTGTCACTACACCCCAATACTAAAAAGGTGGTAAAAGGAGAATTCGATCAATTCTGCTGAGGATAATTGGAAAATACCAAAACATCTACAGATATCCTCGCCTTCTTCCAGATTTCCAAATACCACTAATAATGCGCATCAGCTTGAGAGCTGGTTCACATTTATTTCCTGATAATGGTGTATAAAACTCCTTAAATTTGACACATCCTGTTTTAAATGCAAAAACAACTGTTTTGCATTAAAAAAAATAAAGTTAAAAGGCGAAAGATTTATACGATCTGAAGAGAAACCAGAGTATTTTTTTTTTCTGGAGAAAAAAAAAAAAGGACAACTATTTGAACCTTCTCAAGAGAACAGGTCAGGATCTAGAGAAATGGAAGAGTATGCAGATATCCCTATTAGGTAGAATAGCAATTATAAAAACTTATGTACTTCCAAAATGGATATACCTATTCTACACAGCACCAGTTAGATTGGATAACATTTTTTTTAAAAAATTAAATTCTTATGTTCTTAAATTCATTTGGCAAAATAAAAAACCCAGAATTAAACTTAAAATGCTTCAAGAACTTAAAGAAAGAGGGGGATTTGGTGTTCCAAAATGGGAATACTATTATCAGGCCGCAAACTTAGTCTGGATCAGGGATTGGATATTGTTGAGAAGAAGGAGGTTGCTGATTTTGGAAGGTGAGGGGTTACATCAAGGATGGCATTATTTTCTTTGGCAAAATAAAATCCCAAAGCACAGGTGTCTTGCAGGACATTATGTGAGGAATATTCTAATTGAGTCGTGGAGGAAAATTAAGGGTAAATTTTACTTTTCAGTCCCCTCCTGGCTGGTCCCACTCGAAGCTATAACGTATAGGCCTCTATATAACAAAGAAATTCACCTCTCTTACCGGGAACTTTTGGACCCCCATGGCAGTCTGAAAACAAGAAATGAGTTGGAGTTGCAGGGAAGACAATTGGATTGGTGGGCTTATGCCCAAATTTGCTCGAAATTTAAAAAAGATAGGGAACAAGTTGGTATTAATTTGAATCAGCATGAACTGGACAATATCATTCTAGGAAAAGAGGATAAAATGTTATCAAGGATATATAAACTTCTAATAGACTATTGGATAGGGGATGAAATAGTTAAAGACTCTATGATTGCCTGGGGGAGAAATATTGGTTATCCAATTGATGTGACCAAATGGGAAGAAATCTGGCTCAAACATATGAAACTCCTGTGGGCAACATCATATAAAGAAAATGTGTACAAGATGCTGTATAGATGGCACCTTCCACCTGCCCGTCTTTCTAAAATGTATTCAAATCTCTCACCAAACTGTTGGAAGTGCGGGGAGATCGGCACCTATTTCCACATGTGGTGGACCTGTCCCAGGACGAGGGAATTCTGGAAAACCATACAGGCATGGATTATGGAAATCACAGGTTATAATCTAATTCTGAAACCAGAGTACTATCTACTGAACATTAGGCCAGATAATATAGGCACAAATATATGGTGTCTGTGTGTATTTATCACCACCTCAGCAAGAATATGTTTCGCCCAACATTGGAAGGGGAAAGATCTGCCGGCTGAAGATTGGATTCTGGAGAAAATTTTGGATTATGCGGAAGCCGACAGACTGACTAAAGCATTGCGAGATCAAAAGGACTCCGTATATTTCCAATGTTGGGACAAATGGTATGTTTGGTTGAACAATAGACACCCAAAAAGTCAAGTATAACCAGGACTATGTTTAATATTTGTTAAATTTGACTGAAGCCTACATACCGTAGAAAGTGTAAATATCATGTAAAGTTTCTGTCGCGATCATTTGTTTGACTATTTCTTTTTTTTTGTTTGATGTAAAAAAAATAAAATAAATAAAGTTGCTCCTCTCATTCTGGAAAGATTTCAGTCTTGGAATGAAGTGTTTCAAAGCAGAATTTGATTCGTATCTGATAGGCTTTGCATGCCCCTAGTTCATCCCAACCTTATTTGCAATTGGAGCAAAAACTAAGAAAACCCCAAACTTGCAGAACTTGCAGACATCTTTCTATCTTTTCTTCTTCCCTGTAGGGTTTTGGGTTTGTGAATCACTGCTGAAACATTTTCCTAAGGGTATAAAGTTGCAGTTTTAATACTAAATCAACTGTCCTCAGTGGAAATCTTACAAAAGTAACAGAACAATTAGAAATCTTGGTTAAAAAACAGAAGGAAAAAGCAAAACAAAAGCCCAATAATTCACTAACTTCTTTCTGAGACAGTTAATAAATAAGCAGGCACTAGATGAATGCAATACTTTTAAAGGCAATTCCTTGTTCAATTTAAAATGTTGTATTCCAAGATAAATTTAAAAGCTTGACAGTAGAACTAATTATACATCTAGATATGTATAATTCAGTTTCCTCAGCAACAAGATGCCCCAGTGGTTTGAGTAAGAACTCATGAGGGAAGGGTTCTTTCAAGAACCTCTTGTTCTTCCCTGCAATATTTATGAGTGCACCAATATTTAATTCATTATTTATAGTTTTCTGGCATATATCTAATTTGTTTGATATATACTTTTTTTATATGTCCACCGCACTTTGTCTACAAGCAGTTATTATAGGAAGGAGAACACCACCTCAATTTGGAACAGGCCCTGGGGAAATGCATGAAGCACACCAGAGGAGTATCTTTTGCAGCCTGCTGCTCTTCCTTTATAGGTTTAGATTGCAAGGCTTAATTATAATGGTTTCCAGCATCTTGGCCTTAAATGCCCGATTAAGAAAAATCAAATCAAATTAAATCCATATGTTGTACAGTGGTACTTTGGGTACTCATTGTTAATTGGTTCCAGGAGGCGCGATGAGTACCAAAAAATGATGAATAGTACCAAGCAATTTTTCCCCCATAAGGGGGAATAGTGAGTCATAAGGCAGCCGACCCCAATAAGTTCTAGCTTTGGCATTGAGTACCAAACAAATGATGAGTATCAGGACAAAATGTTTGCCTCAAATTGCATTGGGTACCAAATTTGATGAGTTTCAAAAGCAGTTGAGTACCGAAGTACCACCATAGTTGATACTTATGTTAAGTACCAACTATGTTAAAATGTTGGACTAAAGTCAGGGACATCCAAGATCCAATGTTCAATTTGCTATAATTTCCAAGGGTCTATTCTAATCTCAGTCTTAGTGATCCTTATCTACTGTTTGGTTAATGCTATCAAGACTTGTAGGTGCCCAACATTAAGTGCATTATAGCTGAGTTGTTAAGGCATTGCAAAAAAGACCATTCTGCAGTGAAAAGGACGAGGAAGTACTAGAAGGCTAGGCTGAGATAAACTTTGAGAAAGGAATGATACTATAATGAAATTCTGTCTGTGTCTGCTTAGGTCAGAATTCAAATTGAGTTCAACGGGACTTCCTAGTTATGTGTGTATAGAATAGCAAACAATTACTTACTTATTAAACTTCTTAGGTCTCCAACAACCACTCTCAAAAGTGGGTCACACAATGCGAAATGTCCTAATACGGTTTGATTGTTTTTAGTTTAATACCATGGACAGCAACCTGTCACCAATGAGCCCCAGTAGGCTCAAGACAAGCTGTCAAAATATAGCAGCAACATGGAGAAATTTCAGTGATGTGACTTCAGCCTGTTTTGAGAAGGCTGGAGGTGGTGTGTGAGCTTAAGGATACATATGGGATTGTTTCCTTTCCAGAGGCTTCCTGCCTGCTTTAACCCTTTAATCAGCCCAACCTCTTCTAAGGGTATCATAGCATTGCTCATGTCATTGTACACTGCCCCAAGTCCCCTGTAAGGGAGATGGGCAGTTCTTAAATATAATAAATAATTAAATAAAAAGAAATCAGTCTGTCACAGCCAGCTCAAAGGACCTAATTGTCCAAATATTGCATATCCCTGACTCAGAAATATCAATAAGGTAAATTGTAAATTGTATTTTTGTTTATCCATTCATCCCAATTCTAACAGACAAAATAATTCCACAGTTTGAAGTTTCTTATTGCTGTTCACTAATGTCTTATAGTTGTTAGTCTTTTAAAGTCTCCCCCCCCCTTAATCAATTTATTGTACAACTTTAACTTATTCATTATGCTTTCTTTTGAAGATTTACGAATTCCTGAAACAGCTTTATTGAGAGTATCAGGAAGGAAGGAAGGAAGGGAGGGAGGGAGGGAGGGAAGGAGGGAGGGAGAGCAAGGAAGGAAAAATAAGGAAAGAGGGGAAGGAAGACGACAGGAGAATGAAGAGGGAAGGAAAAAGAAGAGAAGGAAGGAAGGAAGGGAAAAGGGAGGAAGGAAGGAAGGAAGGGAAAAGGGAGGAAGGAAGGAAGGAAAGAAGGAAAGAAGGAAGGAAGGAAGGAAGGAAACAGGTGATCTGCAATTCACACAATAAAAATAGAAATGTTCCTGAACTAAACAACATTCTACATGGGACAACTTTAAGTAAAATATAATCTCTAAAAATTATCTCACAAGAAATTGCTCCCCCCCCCCCCACCAGCCATTATTCACAATGTTAATAGAAATCATTTCAGCATAATTTTAAGCTTTGGGTTAAGCTTCCAAAAAGGACACATGCACTCCTTTTTTTTTCTTGTTGGAAGCTAAATGCACATAATAACTATCCTCTTGTTATTGTAAAAGGATTAAGGAGGACCAGCCGCTGAGTTGCTGAACCTTGTTATTGAAATTAAGTTTATTCTACCCATGCTTTCTGTTGTTTCTAAGTAGTCGTTTACAATGGAAATGTAAAGAACATTTTGCAAATGAACATTTTCACAAATACTCAAGGATAAAAGAGTCTGGTTTTGATTAAAAAAAAGAAAAAAGAAAAATGCACCCTTAACAGATTACTGTAGAATTTGCAAGGAAAGGTAGCTGATATTGCATGCATTATAATATCACAAAAAAGTATCATTTGCGCAATGACATCATGACATAGGTGACATCATTATAGCTTGTATTAGATATCTATTTCACATAACACAAAGATGTGATTATGCTATTCATGGATTTCTTTGAATATGTCAAGATTTAGATGCATCCCCACATAATAATTTATTCAGTCGTAAACGATGGCTTAGAATGGATTGGTTCACCCAGCTGATAAGCCAAACAAACTATCTCCGGGATTGATGTAGTATGTCAATTCAGCCATAATGGGTAACAGATGATATTACAGAAATGTGCCAGAGGTAGGTTTCAGCAGGTTTTGACCACTTCTGGAGAACCGGTAGCAGAAATTTTGAGTAGTTCGGAGAACCGGTAAATACTACCTCTGACTGGTCCCACCCCCATCTATTCTCAGCCTCCCAAGTCCCAGCTGATTGGGAGGAAATGGAGATTTTGCAGTACCCTTCCCCTGGAGTGGGGTGGGAATGGAGATTTTACAGTATCCTTCTCCTGGAGTGGGGAGAGAATGGGGATTTTGCAGTATCCTTCCCCTGCCATGCCAACCAAACCACGCCCACAGAACCGGTAGTAAAAAAATTTGAATCCCACCACTGAAGTGTGGCCTTCTTAAAAATCCAACACACACACAGAGGTGCATGGATACGGAGAAGACTTTTTAGAAAAGTTTTCCAAAAGAGCCTCTCCCTCCCTTGACAACTGTCTGCCAACATTTTTATTTCTTCAAAGATGATAGTAAACTTGTGACAGCTGTTATAAGTGATCCTGCAATTAATTTAACTGGTGGTTATTTACATGGATGTTACTGAATTTATTGATGTATTGTTACCGTGTCATTTTATTTTGTGGGGTTTTTTTGTGTTTTATCGCTATTACTCAAGTTGACAAAAACTTAGTGGAAAGGCAAGCTATTAACTTAAATAAACAAATTAATGAATGTTCATTGCTCCATTCTGCTCAGTTTATCAACCTAGGTACATCAACACCGATTCATCAATAAATAAATATTTATTGTCCCTTAGTGGTTTCTTTATTTGGAAAAGTGGGGGAGGGGGTAAAATCAGGTAAGTGCTTGGAACTATTTTGAATCTTGATATTGACTAATCAATCTTTAGCTTTTCTAATCCCAATTTCTGCCAACCAATTCTTAAACTGGGAACATAACAGATCTTCCATTCCTATCCTTAGTCCTTATTAATTCTTTACATTAGCAATGAACAAATGTTTAACTATGGCTTTGCGGTGCTTATTCATTGCCTATTTTAGATGAAATAAAATGCATACATGATTTTTAAATACAACCGATGGATGCTTCTATTAACTATATTTGTACAATTTAGATCATGGACCATAAAAGCAAATAAATATTTCATCCCTTTCCTCCGTACATCATCATGTTTTTCCTCTTTGCCACAGACTCTTTAATATTCTGAGGGGGAAAATAATTACAGCTAGGGATTTTAATGAGACTCACAAATTTCTGGCATGCGTAACACCGAAGATTGTTTTTAAAAATGGTTCAAGTCAATGACAGTGTTTCCTTTGGATTTACTAGGCAATTGTTGAAAAATAATGCTGCCTATTTAAATGCTACATAAGTTGCGGAAATATATTAGCCAGGGATGGCATTAGTAATACGAGGGAGGTTGAGAAAAGAAAGGAAAGGAAGGGAAGAGGGGATAGCTATAAGCAATAAAGAGAAATAAGATGAGTCAGTTGACAGATTATGTCTAAAAAAGTAACTTAGCCCAGATGGCAAGAAACCTAGGAAAAAGCATTTCAAATAATTCAAAGACACACTGTATTAATTAACTTACTATAAACAAGCCTAGGAAATTCCTCTTACTGTTTCCAAAGCTCTGTATTTACTCCAGACTAGATTTAGAACTATCTTACTAGATGCGGGAATTGAAGGAGAAGTCATCAAATTTGCAGACGACACTAAACTGGCAGGAATAGCCAACATGCCCAGAAGACAAGCTCAAGATCCGAAAAGATCTTGACAGATTTGAAGACTGGGTCCTATCTTAACAACATGAAATCCAATGTAGGTAAAAGTAAGGCTCTAGATTTAGGTAAGAAAAAACCAGGGGTGAAATCCAGCAAGTTCTGACAGGCTCTGGAGAACCAGTAGTGGAAATTTTGAGCAGTTCAGAGAACCGGCAAATACCACCTCTGGTTGGCCCCAGAGTGGGGAGGGAATGGAGATTTTGCAATAACCTTACTCCAGGAGTGGGGAGGAAATGGGGATTTTGAAGTATCCCTTCCCTGGAATGGGGTGGGAATGGAGATTTTGCAGTATCCTTCCCCTGCCATACCCACCAAGCCACGCCCACCAAGCAACACCACACCCACCAAGCCAGGTAGTAAAAAACTGGTAGTAAAAAAATTTGCATGATAGCAAGTGTTCCAATATCTCAAGGGTTGCCACAAAGAAGAGGGAATCAAACTATTCTCCAAAGCACCTGAGGGCAGGACAAGAAGCAATGGGTGGAAACTAATCAAGGAGAGAAGCAACCTAGAACTAAAGAGAAATTTCCTGACAGTTAGAACAATTCATCAGTGGAACAACTTGCTTCCAGAAGTTGTGAATGCTCCAACACTGGAAGTTTCTAAGAAGATGTTGGATAACCATTTGTCTGAAGTGGTGTAGGGTTTCCTGTCTAAGCAGGGGGTTGGACTAGAAGACCTCCAAGGTCCCTTCCAACTCTGTTATTCTATTTTCTATACAGAGTTGAGTTTATGACTTAGGTGGCTAGAAGGAAGGAGATGTGTGAATGTTAAACTTCATGCCACTGAGCTGCAAAAACTAGTCTAACATTGAATAATACTTTATTTCTGTTGGAGAGGGCAATAGCTCTATTCCTCCTACATCCCGATATTATTATCACCTGATATGCAAAGATTTAGCATGAGTATCTAAAAGTGAAGCACCAATGGATTATTTAGGTTGGAACATGAAGGTGAACAAGGCCAAGCATGAGGAATTGGCCAGGTTCATCTATTATGCTGATCTACAGTTTGTTCTCATCTTGGTTGACTGAACAAGCCACGTTCATGTATCATGCCAAGTCCAAAACAAATAAAGCACGTTGTGAGTCAACATTTTGCGGGGGCCCAGCCATTAACGAAGGGTTAATTTATCCTTGGGGTCTTAATTAACCAGCTTTGCTCTTATTGCTGAACAATTTGGCGAAACCCAAGGAAGATTTAGTAGGTCTTGTTGATATAGTACGCTACTTTCGTTCTAAATCAAGCCTACACTGATCTGCTCCACAGAACTTCCAAAAGACTCTCCAAGAATAAGTATTTGGCTTATTCAGCCAAGCCTGTTTTATTTCTAAATAAATTTGAAGTCGTCTGTTGCTTCGTTCACTCGATTCAGCATCTTTATTCAGAAATGATTTTGGAATGTGTTTTTGCATGTAGCGTACTGTATGAACCAAGTCAATTGTCTTAATGATCAGTGATTAAACAAAACTATGGTTTAGCAAAATGTGTGAACCAGGTCTTTCTTGTGGAGGCAAACCTGTGAACATATTTGCTGAAATGCTTGCCTTGAAAACATTTGGATGAGTCTAGGATCAAGGGGTTAAGCATCACACAATCTTCTAGCTGCAGAAGTTGATTTTTCTTCTCAGGATGGGGGAACCTAATATATATTGGCAAGAAACTCACAAACGTAGAATATAAAATGGATGGATCAGCACCTCAAAGAAATCCAGACAAAAAGCACAAATCAGGAATAGTAACAGCACCTTTATTGTAAGGTTACAGTAACAGAATCTTCCAAATCTGAAAGCACTTCTCCCTTCCTTTAGTTTTACACGTGGTCCTTAACTTACGACTGCAATTCAACCCAAAATCTCTGTTGCTAAGCAAGACAGTTGTTAAGTGAGTTTTGCTCCATTTTACGACTTTTCTTACCACAGTTGCTAAGTGAATCACTTCAATTGGTCACATGATCAAAATTCAGACCCTTGGCCACTGACTCATATTTATGACGGTTGTAGACAGTCAGGGGTCACATGATTCCCTTTTGCGACTTTCTAACAAGGCAAGTCAGATTTACTTAACAACCGTGTTACTAATTTAACAACTTCAGTGATTCACTTAACAGCTGTGGTAAGAAAGGTCATACAATGAAGCAAAACTCACTTATTTTATTTATTTATTTATTCATTCATTCATTCATTCATTCATTCATTCATTCATTTATTTAGATTTTTATACTGCCCTTCTCCAGCAGGACTCAGGGGGGTGAACAGCCGAGATAAAACAGAGCATACAAAATTTAAAAACAGTTTAAAAGGTAATTAAATAATTTCAGCCCACAATTTAAAACAACCCAATTAAAACCAATTTCAAATTAAAATCGAACGGATGGGATCAAGCCAGCCCGACTAGATGAAATAGATGAGTTTTCAGGGCCCGACAAAAAGTCCGGAGGTCTGGTATCATGCGTATCTCAGGGGGTAGGTTGTTCCAGAGGGCGGGTGCCACCACAGAGAAGGCTCTCCCCCTGGGGGTCACCAGCCGACATTGTCTGGCGGACGGCACCCTGAGGAGGCCCTCTCTGTGCAAGTGTACTGGCCGGTGGGAGGCTATTGGCGGCAGAAGGCAGTCTCGTAGATACCCCGGCCCTAAGCCATGGAGCGCTTCAAGGTCACCAACACCTTGAAGCGCACCCGGAAGACCACCGGGAGCCAGTGCAGCTCGCGCAGGAGAGGTGTCACATGGGAGCGCCCCGTCGCTCCCATAATCCCCCACATGGCCACATTCTGGACCAGCTGGAGCCTCCGGGTGCACCCCAAGGGAAGCCCCATGTAGAGAGCATGTTTTGCTTAACAGCATAAATTTTGGGCTCAATTGTGGTCGTAAGTCAAGGACTACCTGTAGTTTTAATTTTTCTTACTGGAGATTTCCTGGTCTGGTCTACCTGGTTGGGCTGACAAGAGACAATATGTTTCTGTCAATGAAAAATTAGAGCATCTAGTGTGGGAATATGTCGTGTTACAGATATCTTTGATAAGCAACATGCCTACTTAGCTATTAGGGCCTTTGTTCAGTTCCTTGATTTTAATATTCTTAAAAATGTACTTTGTTCCTTTATTATAATTCCTGATTTCTGGAGGGCTCTCTTCCTTGAGGAGTATATACTTTCCTGTGACCAGCTTTATTGTTTCATCTGGGGCATTGTGTTTCATCTTTTCAAGAGCTTCATCAATGCTGGGAGAGAAAGGGAGAGTGAGTGTGTGTATCATTCAAAATCAGGATTTTAACAGCATGTCAAGATACTTCATTCTGCAAGAGAGATTTCCCCACCCGTCCATGGCTCATTTTTCAGAGCCTCACTGTTTTTACCTGAGTAGCAATCTCCTTCAAACTAAACTGGGCTTATGATTTTCTTGACAACAAAGAACAAATTGTCTACTTTGGTTTTTGCACCCTCCCAAGTCTACAGTATACTACAGAACTGTAGTTTCTCACCAGATCCCAGACCCAGCCAATTTTTAAATCACCTAACGTCATTTTAGGATTCTTTTTCTGATGGTGTAATGGGAAAGACACTGATTTTTATTCCCTTGGGTCACAGCCCTCATCTGGAATGTATTCAAAAGTCTTTGCAAATGTAATAAAAAGTTCTGTTAAATAAAAAGGATGTTAAAAGATGTAAAATGTTAAATAAAAATTATTTTTTTTTAAAAAAAAGTTCTTTAAAATAAAAACACAGAGCATTCTAACCTGAAAATAATAATAACAATAACAAGAAGAAGAAGAAAAGCAGTACTAAGTTACTGCTGAACATAACAATTAATAAATACAAGTAATCTAAATCTCACCAGTAATGCTCTGTGTGTGGGATGTGGGTTTGTCCTTGGATGAATATGTGCCACAGATTAAGATGGAGTCTTCTTTGTGTTTTTCCCTCTTCTAAATGTTAAAGGAAAAAGGAGTCTTCCTTCCCAGCATGCACTTGTTTTGAGAGTGCAGGCTAATGGGTAAAGGGGTTGGGTCAGCTTCAAAACAATATAATTGTCAGGACGGCCTCCTTTCATTATCCAAGAAAGAAAAACCCCGACTCCATTTTCATAGAGAAAGGTAACTTTTACTGGATAAGAACGGAATACAGTCAAAGCAAAGCAAGATCTGAAGCAAAGGCGCGAAAATCACATATAGAAAGCATCCCCCCCACAACTGTCCATCGTAAATCATCCAATCCACAGGTTCTCCAGGGGTCATATAGGAGCAAACGTCTGGCAGTGTCATCCTCTTGCTATGCTACGACTGTTGACCTGGAGACGTTATCAGCCAGCTTCAAAGAAAACCGCTGCAGCAAAGTTTTACTTTCATTTCTCCTCCAGCTCACTTCCCCCCTCCCAAGAATTCCAATAGCTTCCCCCTCCTTCCTCGTTTCATGGCAGCCGAGCAAGTAAGCAATGAACAAGAAAGCGGAGGCTGACATTAATTGGTATTTGTCCCTCCAGCCACTAGATGGGGATAGAGAGCAACAACAGTATATATAAAAAATTATATGCTGGGGCATGACACTCCCTGCCTGGTATCAACCGATACCATTAGTCTGGATAGTGGATATGGCAGTGCCTGGAGACAGCAGAATAGAAGAGGAGAAGATAACAAAATACAAACACATACAAATAGAAATAGAATGACTATGGCAAAAGCAAGCAAGGGTAATACCCTTGATAGTAATAGGAGCCTTGGGTGCAATCCCAAAACAATTGGACCACCACTTGAACACTCTTGGAATTGACAAATTTGCCATCAGTCAATTGCAGAAGGTGGCTTTATTTGGAACAGCTTCCATCCTGCGACAATATCTGTAACATGGTCAAACTTGGTAAGGACTCAATAGATAGACAAAAATGCCAAACCCAGTCTGAACACCTGGCTGTGTGAATGAATGAATGAAAATAATAATAATAATAATAATAATAATAATAATAATAATAATAATAATAATAATAATACTTTCAAATACGGATCGTCACTTAGAACACAACACGCCAGATATTACAGTTGTCGAAAACTGAAATGTACAATTTAT
This sequence comes from Arizona elegans, assembly GCA_022577455.1. Taxonomy (NCBI): domain Eukaryota; kingdom Metazoa; phylum Chordata; class Lepidosauria; order Squamata; family Colubridae; genus Arizona; species Arizona elegans. Next base: position 11,538,305 of record JAKOOJ010000015.1, read on the forward strand.
TGACATGGCGGTACCAGGAGATGCCAGAGTCAAAGAAAAAGAACTGGAAAAAATCATGAAATATTGTGACCTGGCCATCGAAACTACACAGCTATGGATGAAACATGTCACAGTGATACCCATTGTCCTCGGGGCACTTGGTACCATGTCCAAGAATTTTATAAGATACATGAACAAATTGCGTCTTCCTGCAATAACACCAGCGGAACTGCAAAAAACTGCGCTACTTGGAACATCATACATCTTAAGAAGGTACTTGGTTGATACCTAGGACGCTGGCAGCAACCCGTATCAACAATTAGCACCAGTCAATAGTATTTGTGATGCATTTTTGAATGTTCAGTTGACTGAGTTTCATATTTAATGAATAAAGTAAATAATAATAATAATAATAATAATAATAATAATAATAATAATAATAATAATCATTTCTGTGGGACTTTCGAATACAGAAAGAATTTTACAAGATACATCAACAAATTGCAGCTTCCTGCAATAACGCCAGTGGAACTGCAAAAAACTGCACTACTCGGAACATCATATATTTTAAGAAGATACTTGGTTGAAACCTACCGTGTTTCCCCAAAAATAAGACCCTATCTTATATTTTTTTGAACCCTGAAATAAGCGCTTGGCCTTATTGCCATGCTCTCAAAAGCCCGATTGTGCTTATTATCAGGGGATGTCTTATTTTGGGGAAAGCAGGGTAGGGTAGGACGCTGGCAGCAACCCGTATCAACTATTAGTACCAGTCAATTGTATTTGTGACACATTTTTAAATGTTCAGTTGATTGAGTTTCATGTTTAATGAATAAAAGAGATGATAATAATAATAATAATAATAATAATAATAATAATAATAATAATAATATATAGACATTATTAAGATATTAATGTCCAAATTAATGGATATTAATTTGATATTATTAATGTCCAAATTGAGTGGAGGAAACATCATAAAAGCCATAAATACCTGGGCTATACCTGTGATTAGATACTCTGCAGGAATAATTGACTGGACCCAGATGGAGTTAAACAATTTGGACAGAAAAACAAGGAAGCTTATGACAATGAATCATGCCTTGCACCCTAAAAGTGATGTTGACCAATTATATTTACCAAGAGCAGAGGGTGGTCGAGGACTCCTACAAGTAAAGCAGACTGTGGAAGAAGAAAAATGCAGCTTGAATGATTACATCCAGAAAAGTGAAGAACCAATGATTAAGGAAGTAAATAAAGGAGGCCTTTTAAAGACAACTAAAACAAAAGCAGAATATAAGAAAGAAGTAATTGAGCAGCGAACTGAAAATTGGAAACACAAAGCTCTGCATGGCCAATACTTGAAAAGTATTGAAGGCAAAGCTGACCAGAAACTAACTTGGAACTGGTTAAGATCAGGAGTACTGAAAAAAGAAACAGAAAGCTTTATTTTGGCAGCTCAAGAACAAGCCCTAGCCACAAACTGTATGAAGGCAAAAATTCAACATGTTACCACCAACAGCAAATGCCACCTCTGCAATGAGAAAGAGGAGACAGTTGACTACCTGATCAGTGGGTGCAGCAAAATTTCACAAACTGACTACCTACAACGCCATGACCAGGTTGCTAAGATCATTCACTGGAAATTGTGCCAGAAGTTTGGATTTGAGTACAGCAAAAACCACTGGGAACATCAGGTTGAGAAAGTTTTAGAGAATGAGAAACTCAAGATCTTGTGGGACTTTAGGATTCAGACTGACAGGCACTTGGTCCACAACACACCTGACATAACAATAGTTGAAAAGAAAAAAGTATGGTTCATTGACATTGCAATACCTGGTGATGCACGAATTGAAGATAAGCAGCAAGGAAAAAATCACAAAGTACCGGGACTTGCAAATTGAAGTTGAGCGACTGTGGAAAAAGAAATTGTGTGTTGTCCCGATTGTAATTGGAGCCCTCGGAGCAATACCCAAAGGGCTACCCCGCTATTTAGAAATTCTAAATTTGCCGGACTTGAACATTTTGACTCTACAAAAAACCACCTTACTTGGAACAGCTTACATCCTCCAACGATACCTTAACAGTTCCTAGGTCCTTGGTTAGGACTCGAGCTGCTGAGCTATTAACCAGCCTCAAAGGCTGTGAATCTCACTAAAGATTAACCAATAAATATTATTATTATTATTATTATTATTATTATTATTAATAATAATAATAATAATAATAATAATAATAATAATAATAATCCAACTCTCTTTTAAGGAGGATTCCAGGAAGAAATACTTCCCCACCTCTAAAGTTTATCTCTTCCAGGCTATCCCCTATCATCAATAAATAGAAATGTTTATTGGGATTGGAATAGATAACACAGTTCTTGACTTTCACTGCTTTTTTAAAAATATTGCACACTATTTGAAATTGATCTGCCTCTTTGCTGAGAGAAAGACTTATGTCTCTTTCTGTTTTCTGCCTACCGAGAAGCATTTAGGAGCAAAAATAAGATACTAGCTGGGAATTATGACGATTGTGAATCAAAATATCTGTGAGCATTACTTTAGGAATGACTATATTGGTTCACTCTACCTTCTCCATGTCAAAACCATTTTAGTAAGTATGAAAGTTTAGGGCTCATGGTTCATGGTTGTCCCAAAGATGCTTTTTCAGAAGGCAACTGAACTTTATTTTTGCTTTATATTCCTTGAAGTCATCTGTGTTGTAAACACAGTCCTTTCAGGAGTTCCAAGAAGGTTTCACACCCATTTGCACTATTCAGGTGACCCTGAGGGCACAGATAAACCCCGACGACTCTCAGAAAGAGTGCTAACAACCAGATTGTATAAATCCTTCCATCCTTCCACCATTCAGTCAGAACTGAAGAAGCTTCTTGGATGAGAAGTGAAGCATTTTCAAGCAAAAACGAAGTCCAGTTGCCTTTTGAAAAAGCACCTTTGGGGCTGTAGAAGTTATTGGCTATAATTCCCATTTTGAACTGGCTATAATTCTTATCTTGAATTGATCACAAAAAGGGTATTGGTATTTTCGACTCAATTCGTAGGCAGAGAAGCTGGTTAATTCTTCCACATTTTTTTTTCAGGGACATTGTCATTCACTCTTTAGCCATCTGTGAAAAATGTGTTTGCCTCCTTTTAAAATTCCAGAATTTTATAGTTGGTATATTTTTGCCAATGGATGTCACCAAAGCTACAGGTGAGACTTGTTCCTTTCCTCAGTTCAATTAGTACACTTAATTTTCTGTTATAGGAATTCTTCATTAAACAAAGCAGATTGAATCCAACCCCCCCCCACTATAGATCTCACAAATAATGTTTTTCATCACAATGACCATATCACTATACTACAAATGACCTTAAGACAAATTTCCAAAAAGCTCCATGAAAGAGTCCTTGAGGCCCACCATCCTGGAAAAAGTTACAATACCATCTCTAAATGCCTCCATGGGAAATAACCCATAAGAAGAAATCCTGAAACAAAAGAAAATTTGAGACATCAAAGTTGTTCCAAAGTTGTAACCAGGGGTGGGATTAAGCCAATTTGGACCAGTTTGGACAAATCGGATGTTAATTTTAATCTGGTTTGCCAAACTGGTTGTTCCAAGGACTGGCTGGCTCTGCCTATCCCACCCCTCCTCTCCCAGGAGTCTCCACACAGCCTATTTTGGATGCCAGGTAAGTGCAGAGCACACACAGAGGTTCTGGATGGGTGAAAAACAGGCCTACCGGAAGGACCAGAAGTCTGAAAACAGGCTTGTTTCTGGCTTCTGGAGGGCCTCCGGAGCCCAGTGGAGGCCATTTTCGCCCTCTTGGAGGCTCAAGGAAAGCCTCCAGAGCCTGGGGAGGATGAAAATGCTCCACCGCCATGGTGCAGGAGGCCGAGTAGGCCACACCTCGATGCCCACGCCCACCCAGCATCCGGGAAGTGAATCAGTTGCTGAAATTTTTAAATCCCACCCCTAGTTGTAACAAAATGAGTGCATCACCAAGAAAACTCATATTTTACAGAATTTATGGCAGCTCACCTTGGAGAAATGAGCCAGAATTTAAATCCAACAAGAGGAATAAGAGAGACCAATGATAATATTATAGCTAAAGATGGTAAAACCAATATCCGATGATAATTTGGTCTCCTTACTGATACATTTCCTGTTACATTATTTTGGTTATGAATTAATAAAACAAGCACCAATGATATTCTTCTTCATTCCAATTCCCTTTGTATATCAACAAAGCTCACAAGAAGCTCTAAAACATTCCATGGGGAAAAAAATGAGCAATTTTTTAAAAAAATTCAAGCATGAATAAATTCTGCTGAAAAAGAAAAGAATACCGCCATCTTCTCATTCCCCTCTGGGAATTTATTGAGATTGTTCTCTCTCTTGAAGAAATTACTGAACCAAATTTCCTTTCACAGAAGTACTGAAAACCAAGATATAGTTTTTTGGTTTTTTTTTTTACAATTTTCTTCTTACAGAATTCTAGAACTTCTTAACTATTTTATTTTATTTTATTCTATTTTAATTTGATTTGTATGCCGCCCTTCTCCGGAGACTCAGGGCGGCTTACAATGCATTAAGCAATAGCCTTCATACTTTTGTATATTCATACAAAGTCAGCTTATTGCCCCCACAAACTGGGTCCTCATTTTACCTACCTTAGAAAGGATGGAAGGCTGAGTCAACCTTGAGATTTGAACTTACAGTAATTGCAGACAGCTGGTGTTAATCACAATGCTTTTAGTCTGCTGAGCCACCAAGCCCGTGGCTATAGAATACGTCTGCTGGGGCAGATGCAGGCGTGGGATTTAGCCAGTTTATACAGGTCCAGCTGAACTGGATGCTAATTTTACATCTGGTTCACCAAACCGGTAGTTGCAAGGACTGCTGGTCCCGCTCACTCTGCCCTACCCCTCCCAGGAGTCTCCACACAGCCTGTTTTGGATACCAGGTAAGTGCAGTGCCTGTACAGAGGCTCTGGGAGGGCGAAAAAAGGGGCCTCCTGGAAGTTCCAGAAGTCTGGAAATGGGCCCGTTTCCAGCTTCCAGAGGGCCTCCGGAGCACCGAGGAAGCCGTTTTTACCACCATGGCCATGCCCACCCAGCAAATGGGCAGAGAACTGGTTGCTAAATTTTTTTGAATCCCATGGAATTTGGAATGCAACATGCTCCCCACTCCCTATGTATTATGCCTACAAAGTCCAGGCTACGGGTCCTGTTTTTAATATTTTTCTCTCAACTTTATTTAACATCCACTCTGTTTAAGAGTGCTACAGAAATGAAAAATCATCTTATGGAATTGTGTTGATTCAGCTGGCCTTAACAAAGGTATTGCCCAAACATGAAACTAAATATATATGAAGACCAAACCTTGCTGAAGGGGGAATGAAATCCTGCTCTCTGCAACTCTTGCTTCATTAACTTTAAAATCATTTGGGAATGCAAGCCAATTTGGTAAGAACAATCTAGAGTATATTATATATTTTCAGGGTAAAGGAAAAAAAAATACAAAACTTTCCTCCATCCCAAAGAATTGAGAAATATTATTGCAGGCTAACTCTGCCCACAGTCTGTAGTTCAATCCCGATAGGCTCAATGAAAACAAAATAGCATTGGATGAAATGATTTTTTCGTCGGTATTCTAGAAGAGAGTACAAAATTCATGAGCCCACAACTTCACTGTCCCTGAAAAGTCTGAGCGCCGCTAATCATAATGTTTAAAAGTTATAAAAGAAAGTGGATATAAGTAGTTGTTGCATTGACTGTATTCAACTAATTTAATTTGAACTCCATTTACCTCAACAGTAAATCACACCAATTTTTGCCCTAACCCACCTCTACTCCCTTGTCTTGGTCTCACCTCCCCTTAAATTTCTACATGACAGCCCTCTTTGGCTCTTGGTGGAAAGGAAAAAAAAAATATGCATCCCTATTTTAAAAATTCAATTATGGAAGATTCGCTTATAGTCAAGTCTGCTCTGTTTTTAAAGTAATGCTGGTTCGTGTCCAGTGGTGAAATCTAAAATTTGTTACTACAGGTTCTGTGGGCATGGCTTGGTGGTGGTGGGTAATGTGACTGGGTGGGCGTGGCCATTTTTTTTTTTACTTTTAAAAGCATTTTTTCTACCACCTCTTCGGTGAAGAGGTGGTAAAAAAATGCTTTCAAAAGGCTCTGACGATCCCAGCTGAGTTGCCTGATCGGCAGAGGCTTTTTTTCTTTTAAATGCCTTTGACGATCCCAACTGAGCCACGTGATCATCAGAGGCTTTTTTTTTACTTTTTTTTTTATTAAAAAGTTTTAAAAAATTTTACATATATTTTCCCTTCCCTCCTCCCCCCTCCTGCCCCAACCCTCCCCCCCTCCGGACTTCCCAGAGCAAATACAGGATATAGCATTTAATAAACATATATGTATATATATATATATATGTATATGTACATGTATATGTATATGTATATGTATATGTATATGTATATGTATATGTGTGTATATATATATATATATATACATACATACATACATACATATATATATATATATATAAATATATATATATATATATATATATATATATATATATATATATATATATATATATATATATATATATATACATACATAAGCTAACTATCTATAGGTTTATCTCCCTTTTGCACTTTAACTCCCCTTGTTCATATCTGAATATAACTATTTAAACCAATTATTGCTTGAAGATAATCAATCCAACTTCGTTCTTGTCCGTTCTTCAATAATAAGCAAGTTGAGAGATATATATCGGAATGGAGAAAATGGATTGATTACATACAGAAGAAGTATCCGAATAAGAAGATTCATATAGCTTATGAATGAAATAATATTAAGTAGTTTATGTTTGTTTTTTCTGAGTTATAAGGAGTTAAGGACCTAGGGAGAACATGAAATGTAATAATTTGTTAGCACATTTTAGTTCTTGGCTTGTGAATGCTATACCCTGTGCTCGTTCTGGGAAGTCTAGGGAGGGGGGTGGGGGGAGGGAGGGGAAGGGAGGGTGGCAAGGGGAGGGGGGGTTGAGGGGGGAAGGTGTGTGTGAAAATGTTTGTATTTTTCATAAAACTTTTCAATTAAAAAAATAATAATAATAAGCAAGTCTTCTTTCTTCCAGCATTGCACAATCAGCACCCAATTACAAATAACCATCATTTTTTTACTTTTAAAAGCATTTTTTTGGCCGAAGAGGTTGTAGAAAAAATGCTTTTAAAAGTAAAAAAAAAAAAGCCTCTGATGATCGTGCAGCTTAGCTGGGCATGGGGGGGGGGCAGGAATTTTCGCTACCAGTTCTCCGAACCACCTGCCTCCATCACTACTGGATCGGGTGATCCAGTCTGAACTGGGAGCATTTCATCCCAGTTCGTGTCCATGTTTTATAATACAATTTCTTCTATGAGCAAGAATGCAACAGCCACATATCTATCAGTCTTGCTGAAATTAAACCCAGAAGGCTTTTCAAACTAGTGTTGAACAAACACCTTACGTGAATTTATCCTAATATGTTCCTTAACAAGAGCCTTAATTAGACAGGGTTTTAAAGCATAAGGCTCAGTCTTTAAATTAATACGGAGTCCACAGCTAGTCACAGTCATTACCAATCAGATATAATCCAAAGGAAAACATTCTGCAATCTTCCTGTCATAAAAAAAAACATTTCAGAAAGGAGAGATTGACGTTAAATCAGATCTGAGACAGCAAAAACGAGAACAACTAAATGATTTTCTTGATTGTAACATGGATCCAGAAGCTCTTGGATGTTATGCATTGGCCCATGTGAGCTAGGATTTATAAACACTGCAATCCAATTGGATTGGAGATTACTTAATAATGATTAATGATGTTAACAATGATTAATGACTAATTAAAAGTACTTAACAATGATTAACAACAATATTTTCTTCTTGTTTACTGCATCTCCTTCCTTCGACCAAGTCTGCAATCACCAACGCAAAATTTGATTTGTTGAATTCATCCCAGAGTTCATACATTCCTGTATACAAATCATAATAGCTAGATTTGTGTGACACAAAATACACACAAAAGTTAACAAAACACATACAGGTATTCCTTCATATACGATCACAGTTGAGCCCCAAATTATCAGTTGCTAGGCGAGGCAGCTGTTAAGTGCGTTTTGCCTCATTTTATAACTTCTTTGGACACTGGTCATAAGTCACTTTTTTTGGTGCCACTGTAACTTCAAACCGTCACTGCAGAGGTGGTATTCAGCAGGTTTTGACCAGTTCTGGCGAACCGGTAGCAGAAATGTTGAGTAGTTCAGAGAACTGGTAAATATCACCTCTGGCTGGGCCTGCCCCCATCTATTCTCTGCCTCCCGAGTCCCAGCTGATTGGGAGGAAATTCTGAGTCCCTTTAACTCTAGCTTGCCACCTCCATCAAAATTTCTTACCTTTGGTCCCTTTCTCCGTTCATTACTCAATTATGGGGATCTTCATCAGGGGTGAAATCCGGTTCGGACCGGATCGGACGATCTGTTAGCGATGGCGGCAAGTGTTTCGGAGGACCGATAGCAAAAATCCCTGCCCACCCTATCACCCGGTCCCCACTTGCCCACTTGGCAGCTTGCTGCTTCTTTTGGGCTCACTCGCTTTTCCTGCCTTGCTGCAATCAATTGCATCCACTAGCAACTGAATCTGCCTGCCTGCAATCAATACAATCGGTGAGCAACTCAATCTGCCTGCCTTGTGCCTTCAATTGGGTAAGTAACTGAGATTTTTTTTGGGGGGGGGGAGCTTTAAAAAAATAGTTAATTGGGTTTTTTTTAAGGAGTTTTATTTTTTTTTAGGCATAGCAATTTAAAGTTAAGGAAGTTTTAAATTTAGCTGCTTTTATCTACAAATATAAATAAAATAAAATAAAATAATAAAATAAAATATTTGTGCAGCTTTGTGAGATTTGGTGTGTTTCTATCGTGTTTCACTCTAACTACACAAACACACAAAATCTCACAAAGCTGTATGTGGCATTTTGTGTGGAAAAAGTGTGAAAGTTGGTTTTTGAGCTTTTTGTGGCTGTGTGAGGTTCCTGCTTGTTGCAGGGGCCATTTTGGGTGAAGCGCAGCTGTTTTTACATTCTGTGTGATGTGTGTGTGTAAAGTGTGAAAGTTGGTTTTTGGTACCTCTTATTGTTTTGTGTACTTTGTTTATTATTTTTATTATTTATTATTATTGGCCACACCCACCCGGTCACCTGACCACCAAGCCACGCCCATCAATTAAACCACGCCCAAAGAACCTATAGGGAAAATTTTTAGATTTCATGCCTGATCTTCATCCCTTAATTGGGACGTTGGTATCTCTTGGAGACTGCATCCTCTCTTCACACCTATTACCCATCCTGCACACTTGACCAAAGGGCCAGAAAGCAGCAAGGTTTTCACGCTCTTTATTTCAAACCTGGCCTGTTAAATGAGTTTCCTACGTCTCTGTCTTTGCGAGACAAAAGAAACTCTCACTGCAGCTCAGACGTACTTGAGGTAACAATAAGCTTTTCTATCGTCCTGCGTTTTTAAAGGAAACCAGTTTTAGCTCCAAACACAATGGATGTCTGCTAGCATTTCTTGATAGCTGGACTAAGCCCGTTCTCTGTCTCTCAGACGAATCGCATCATGATCTCTTTTTAAACAGAACAGTCTGCTACAGTTAGTAGGTAGTCCTCGATTTACAACAGTAAGCCATTTAGTGACCGTCTGAAGTTGCAACGGCATTGAAGAAAGTGACTTATGACTGTTGTTCACTCTTATGACCGTTGCAGCATCCCCGTGGTCAGGTGATCAAAATTCAGATGCTTGGCAACTGACTCATATTTATGACGGTTGCAGTGTCTGGTGTGTATGTGTCATGTGATCCCTATTTGTGACCTTCTGACGAGCAAAGTCAATAGGGAAGCCAGATTCACTTAACAACTGTATTCCTAACTTAACAACTTTCGTGATTCACTTAACAACTGTATTCCTAACTTAACAACTTTCGTGATTCACTTAACAACTGTGGCAAGAAAAGTCGTAAAACGGGGCAAAACTCACTTAACAAATGTCTCACTTAGCAACAGAAATGTTGGGCTCAGTGATGGTCATAAGCCGAGGACTGCCTGTATTTTGTTTCACACTCTGCTTAGGGACAGGGGCATGTCTTGAATTCAAGTCTCCCACAGCACTAAGTACCTTCTAAGCCAGGGGTGTCAAACTCAAGGCCCACAGGGCGGATCCGGCCTGCAGAGTGCTTAGATCTGACCCACAGGGCCGCTCTGAAAACAGCAAACGACCGGCCCACGGTGCCTCTGCCAGAAAAAAACGGAGCTCAGGAGGGCCGCAGGTGGCAGAGGGTTTCAGGAGGCCATTGCAGTTGAAAACGAGGCTTGGGAGTCCGTTTTCGCTGGCAGAGTGCTTGGGCCATCACAAGCGCCCCCAACACGAGTGATGTCGAGCTGGCCACGCCCACCCTGGCCACATCCATCATGCCCCCTGAGGTCAAACACAACACTGATGTGGCCCTCCACGAATGCTCTAAACCACGGGTGGCGAACCTTTTACTCACTGAGTACCAAACAGGTACACGCTTCACACACACACATGCATGCTATCCCGCTAACCCGTGGCTTCTCCCTGTGCACTGCACGTACAACCGCACAATCTGCGTATGTGCATGGCTTTCGTGCGGCTCCCCCTGTGTGCCGCGTGTGCCATCGCACCATCCGCGCATGCACACAGGTTTCAGATAGCTCCCCCCGTGGGCTGCATGCGCAATAGCACCATCTGTACAAGCACACAGTTTTTGTGTGCGCAATGCACACATGCTAATGCCGTTTATGCACGCATGCGCTGCATGCAAATATTCTCGCGCACATGCACAAACATGCATGTATGTGCAGGAGAGCTCCAAAGACCAGCTGGGTCCCCTGAATTACACGCATGTGCACTGGAGGCTCGAACACCAGCTGGGGCGCACATGTATGTGCAGCTGTAGGTGAGTTGGGCGACAGCTCACATACTGATCTGTCCCCGTCCACACACACACACAAACACAGCCAGCCGAGGGTTAAGGAAACACTTTGGCACACACCCAGGTCTTTGTCTCCAACTTGGCAGCGATTTACACACCGTCTGCCAAGTGCGTTTATTTCCACAAAACAGAAAGATAAGATACTTAGCGTACAAAAGTCCAATCAGAATAATATTTCTCTCAGCAGTTTCCGGACGAGGCTTTAGTGACTATCCAAGGTTTACTTTTGTTCGTCACAGGGATCGCTGGCCACCACCCTCTATTATATAGTCTCTGGGGTGTGGTCCAGTGACTCAGTTCTAATCCCTAGCATGCCTCCTGAGCTGCTGCAATCGTTTATCACGCCTTCGGAGGCGTGCGTCCAGGAATGATGTCTCTCCCTCGCTCTCATCCGAGCCACCTGTCTCCCTGCTAATCTCCTCTCCCTCGGCCGGCACCTGAGACAGTGCCAGAGGGGAGGGGCCTGGAGAGGGAGGCCTGGCTGACTCCTCTTCCTCATGCTCGGAGCTTTCTTCCTCCAATGGGACAGGCTCAGAGGGCGGGGGCCAAAACACATACCTGGAAAGATGGCTCTGCATGCCACCTGGGGCACACATGCCCTAGATTCGCCATCATGGCTCTAAACAATTTAGAAGGAACTGTGGGTGTGAAGGAAGCCTTATTCCCAGCCTCTTCTTAGAAAACCTGCCAGGGGGGCTTTTTATCAGGTTTGCCTGATATGCCAGTTGCGTCCCTTTCCGGATCAGGATGCCCTGCGCATGGTCACTCATGCCCTCGTCACGTCACGTCTGGACTACTGTAACGCTCTCTACATGGGGCTCCCCTTGAAGAGCACTCGGAGGCTCCAACTGGTCCAGAATGCGGCTGTGCAAGTGATTATGGGGGCGACTCATCGCACCCACATAACACCTCTCCTGCGCGAGCTGCACTGGCTCCCAGTGGTCTTCCAGATGCGATTCAAGGTGTTGGTCACCACCTTTAAAGCGCTCCATGGCTTAGGACCGGGGTATATACAAGACCACCTTCTGCCGCCGACAGCCTCCCACCGGCCAATACGCTCCCACAGAGAGGGGCTCCTCAGGGTGCCATTGGCCAAACAATGTCGACTGACGGTGCCCAGGGGGAGAGCCTTCTCTGTGGGGGCACCTGCCCTCTGGAACGAGCTGCCCCTAGATGTGCATATGATCCCCTTTCGCTGTGCCCTGAAGATGCTCTTGTTTCAACAAGCCAGGCTGGCCTAACATGAATATGAATTTTAATGGGCGTATGTTAGTTTTTTAATTTGTGGGCCAAAGTTTTGTATATTTGATTTTAATGGTTTTTAAACTTTGTAAATTTTATGTGTTTTAATGTGGCTGTACACCGCCCTGAGTCCTTCAGGAGAAGGGTGGTATAGGAGTCTAATAAAAGTAAAGTAAAGTAAAATGATTAGGGCTTTTTTCCCCATTGTTGTTTTTAACCAGTTAGTCCAACTCTTGGTGACTTTATAGGCAAACGCTCTCCATGCTATTTTTATGGCTGCTTTTTTTTTAAAAAAAAAAACTTTTGCATAATTTATTTATTTATTTATTTATTATTCAAATTTCTATACCGCCCTTCTCCTTTCGGACTCAGGGCGGTGAACAGCCAAAATAAAACATTTATACATAAAGTACGATTAAAAATAGATTTAAAATAATTAAATTTGGCCCATAGTTTAAAATTTATCAATTTAAAATCCATATCAAAATTTAAAATCAACCATAAAATCATAAAATCAAGAGAGACCGGCTAACTGAAAGAGATGAGTTTTTAGGGCCCGACAAAAAGTCTGGAGGTCGGAGATCACTCGTATCTCTGGCGGTAGATTTTTCCAAAGGGTAGGTGCCACCACAGAGAAGGCTCTCCTCCTGGGGGTCACCAGCCGGCATTGTCTAGCCGATGGCACCCTGAGGAGGCCCTCTCTGTGGGAGTGAACTGGCCGGTGGGAGGCTATTGGTGTCAGAAGGCGGTCCCGTAAGTACCCTGGCCCTAAGCCATGGAGCGCTTTAAAGGTGATCACCAACACCTTGAAGCGCACCCGGAAGTCCACTGGAAGCCAATGCAGCTTGCGTAGGAGAGGAGTCACATGGGAGCGCCCTGTCGCTCCCATAATCCCCTGCGCAGCCGCATTCTGCACCAGTTGGAGCCTCCAGGTGTACCCCAAGGGGAGCCCCATGTAGAGAGCGTTACAATAATCCAGACGAGAGGTGACGAGTGCTTGAGTGACTGTGTGTAGGGAGTCCCGATCCAGAAAGGGGCGCAACTGGCGTATCAGGCGAACCTGATAAAAAGCCCCCCTGGCCACGGCTGTCATATGCCCTTCTAAAGACAGCCGTGCGTCCAGGAGGATGCCCAAGTTGCGGGCCCTTTCTGTGGGGGCCAGTGATTTGCCCCCAATAACCAGCGATGGCGTCAGCTGGCTATACCAGGACACCGGCAGCCACAGCCACTCGGTCTTGGAAGGGTTGAGTCGAAGCCTATTTCTCCCCATCCAGACCCGCACAGCCTCCAGGCACTGGGACATCACTTCCAAGGCATCGTTGGGATGGTCTGGGGTGGAGATGTACAGCTGAGTATCATCAGCGTACTGATGGAACTCCACCCCAAAACCACGGATGATCTCACCCAGTGGCTTCACATAAATGTTGAACAGGAGGGGCGAGAGGACCGACCCTTGTGACACCCCACAAATAAGGTGCCTCGGGGTCGACTGCTGTCCCCCTGTCAACACGGATTGCGACCGGTTGGAGAGATAGGAGGAGAACCACCGCAAAACGGTGCGCCCCACTCCCAGTCCCTCCAGCCGGCACAACATGATACCATGGTCAATGGTATCAAAAGCCGCTGAGAGGTCTAACAGGACCAGAATAGAGGAGTAACCCCTATCCTGAGCCCTCCAGAGATCATCCACCAACGCGACCAATGCCGTTTCCGTGCTGTACCCAGGTCTGAAGCCAGACTGGAGCGGATCCAAATAGACAGCTTCATCCAGGTACTGTGGAAGCTGTCGCGCCACCACACTCTCAATAACCTTCGCAATAAAGCGAAGGTTGGAGACTGGACGATAGTTAGCCAAAACAACCGGATCCAGGGATGGCTTCTTGAGGAGAGGCCTCACCACCGCCTCTTTCAAGGCGGCCGGCAGGACACCCTCACTCAAAGAAGTGTTGATAATTCCCTGGAGCCAGCCTCGTGTAACCTCCCGGGAAGCCAGCACCAACCAGGAGGGACACGGGTCCAATAAACATGTGGTGGCGTTCAGCCGTCCCAAGATCCTGTCCATGTCCTCGGGAGCCACAGGATCGAACTCCTCCCAGATAACATTCTCAAGGCCTGCCTCAGTCATCTCATCTGAACTAACCCAATCAGCGGCCAAGTCTTCCCGAATCTGAGTTATTTTATCATCCAGATACTGTACAAAATCCTCAGCTCGGCCCTGCAAGAGGTCCTCCCGCGCTCCCAGATGGAGAAGGGAGCGGGTCACCCTGAACAGGGCAGCTGGGCGGTTATCTGATGACGCGATAAGAGCAGCAAAATAGCTAGATTTCGCCGCTTTTATCGCCACTAGGTAGGTCTTAATATGAGACCTTACCAGTGTCAAGTCGGATTCGGAACAGCTGGCCCTCCAACCACTTTCTAGGCGTCTTTTCCGGCGCTTCATCTCTCTCAGCTCCTCGGAGAACCAAGGAGCTAAGTGAGTTCGGTGCATAATACACTGAAATTTAAACTCTGGCAAGACAAGAGGATTGTGATGATAGCATGATAAGATGCTTTTACTCCTCCAACCCACAAAGCAATAATATGAGTAAAGTTAAGATGATTAGTTCCCACAATATGCCGAAGCACAAAATACCTCCCATTGCAATGTAGCCTCAGGTAATGCAAATATAGCCGATACTTTAAGTCCACCCGGACTTACATTTCCAGCCATGATTTACTGTTGCAGGTTTCCACATGAAAAGGAAAATAAAGGAACAAAGAATCCATCTGTTATAGTGTGCCCCTTTTTAAGTTTATGCCAAAGACAAACATAATAACATTTGCTTTATAAATGCAGACAATTTGAGTTTCACGGCTTTTTAGCAACTTTCGCAAACTCTTAAAATGCTATCAGTGGGAAGGGAAATGTTTTCAATTTATTGCTCCAATCTACAGAACAACACATTCTGTTCTTTGTTCTTATTCCTGAGAGTTTGATTTTGAAATTATATGGAACCATCTCCCCTGTAAGTGGTAGTGGTGGGATTTCCCAGGAATTTCTCTGGTCCCTTAAACAACAGTATATAAAATATTTATATAGCGTTTTTATGTAGCAAATATAACATCAGTTGGTCGTAAATGTCCTACAAATGTGGGCAGCTTTAGCACATTAGGTTTTGTTCCTTTATTTTCATTGTCTTGTCAACTAATAATAAATAGAAATAGAGATAGTGAAAGAGATAGATGACTAAAAACCTTGATGACATGACCTTTAATTGGGCGAAACAGTGCATTATAAGGCAACAGTTTTTGAACCAAGGTACCTCAAATGGGCTAATGTACAGAATGTGTTCAAAATCCGAGATCCATGACTTCTGAGGGAATGACATTTGGGGAAGCTGTGACTGGCTCAGTGCTACCGGCTGCTGGTGCATTGCTGGGATGCTGCTGGGGTCACAAGACCTTCATTTACAATGTTCTGTGACAGTTTCCCAGCCAGTCTAACAATACCTTATTTCCTCCTCCAGCCAGCAGCAGCCACTTACCTGCCTGCTGGGAGGGAGGGAGGGAGAGAGGAAGGATTTCTGCTGCCCCTTGACAGCCTCCCACAAGGACACTCAATTGGAGAAACCAGCAGGAAGTCAGAAGTCACTTCTGCTCCCACTGCTTTTTTGACCAACCTTGATCATTCTATTTCTCTTGTTAGGTAAGAAAATCCCTTTAAAATGATGATGTACCAGGGCACAGCTTGTCTAGTTAAATCTAAGGATCAGTATTCCAGTCTTTCACGGGGGGATGGGGGAGGATTATTGACAATAAACCAGGATTAACAACAGAATAACTACTGAAGGAACCATGAAACCTATTCATAGCCAATGTTTTCGAAGTCATAGAAACATAGATACATAGATTCAGACCTTTGAGCCAACATTTTTCAGAAGAGATATTACTAAGAACGTTTCTGATTTATTCCTTCCAGAGGAAATAAATACCATTTTATAGAATTTTCCACATGGTTTATTTTCCTGTTTTTTTTCCCTTTCAGTATCTGGCAGAAGTCACTCTTATCTCCATATTCCACAATGTCCCAGAAAAATGTTACAGAAGGATGGAAAATGCAGATGATTATTCTGTCTGCTTTCTCTTCCATGAAAGAGAAAATGAATGGGAGAAACCTGTATCCTTGTAAGGGGTAGCCATTCACCCCAATTCCTGAATAAAAATTCCAGGTTCTATTTGGAAAATGTTGAACAAATATTTGCTACTGTATGAGAAGACTTGGCAGAACATGGGGGTGGAGTGAAAAGTGGGATCAGCCTAGAATCCCTACATAGTGACAAGAGAATCAAGTCCAACCCCCCCACCCTTGAGTGCTATTTACTTTTAAAAAAAAAACTCTAATTAGGTATCAGCCACTAGTTGAGAAGATTGCTATGCATAAATGTCTATGGAAATTCTCACTCATCGGGTCATGGTTGTCCCAAAAGTGCTTTCAAAAGCCAACTTGACTTTTTTTTCTTTTTCCTTGAAGACATTTTGCTTCTCATCCAAGAAGATTCTTTAGCTCTACAGACCCCTCACAGATCTCCAGAACTGAAGAAGCTTCTTGGATGAGAAGCAAAATGTTTTCAAGAAAAAAACAAACAAAGAAAGTCTAGCTGCCTTTTGAAAAAGCACCTTTGGGATTTCTGTGCATAGGTTATTCAGCAATAAATCAGCTTAATCGAACCTTCACGTTTTGACCTGGTCTTTCACAGTGGTGGTGCAGTGGTTAGAGTGCAGTACTGCAGGCTACTACTGCTGCCTGCCTGCTGCTTGCAATTTGGCAGTTTGAATCTCACCGGGATCAAGGTTGACTCAGCCTTCCATCCTTCCGAGGTGGGTAAAATGAAGACCAGATTGTTGGAGGAAATATGCTGAATCTGTAAACTGCTTAGAGAGGGCTGTAAAGCACTGTGAAGCGGCATATAAGTCTAAGTGCTATTGCTATTGCTAATTGCATGCTAATTCAGCTCACTGTCAGGAGTTCAATCCTCACTGGCTGAAGGTTGACTCATCCTTCCATCCTTCCGAGGTCAGTAAAATGTGGATCCAGATTGTTGGCGGCAATATGCCGCTTCTGTAAACAGCTTAGAGAGGGTTGTAAAGCAGTATATAAGTGCTATTGCTAACTGCTATTGCTATTTGCGCCTGACAGCTATCCAGAAATTCAATGAAAAACCGGAGAAGCCATTTTACATACAAACCCACCAATGTATTTTTATCCCCACAAGTGGATACAGTAAGTCAGAAACACAAGTTTCTTGCATATAAATAACAAGTACAATTCCCTTTCATGACGCACATGTAGAAAATTACAGAGGCTTGCATTTATGCCCTGTTCCATTTCTTAATGAGGAGGAATCTTGCACCATAAACATCTTTTCACCGCAATATCTTCTCTATTCTGCAAGGATGTGACAGAAATACATAATTCAAGGATGATTTACATACATACACACACACACACACACACACACACACACACACACACACACACACACGGGGTGCTGTTTCAGGTAAGCCACCCCCAGGGAGTCTGAACTCAGGAGTGAAAAGATGAAATAGTCAAGAGTTATGCACTGATTTTATTATTATTAATTCTTTTCCTAGAGGGAGATGGGAAATATTATATTTATGGGATGTGCTGAGAGAGAGAGAGAGAGAGAGAGAGAGAGAGAGAGAGAGAGAGAGAGAGAGAGAGAGAGAGAGAGAGAGAGAGAGAGAGAGAGAGAGAGAAGTATTCTGTTTATCTGTCTAAGTATTTACCAGCATAGAATCTGATCCTTATGCAGATATTTAATCTCTGTTTTTCTCATTATCGGTCACAACTTTCTGACTCCTGAAGGAGTTATTAACGAAACAGTATACCCTCTGTTCATCAAGCCTTTTGCAACATTTCCAAACCTACCTTGAAGCTCTGGGGAATTTTGATTGACAGCTTGGCCACTCCACCTTAGAGTATCCTGCATTCGAAGTTTCAGTGGTGGGAATTAGAGTAGTGCTTTATTCCTGTCCCAATTTAAACTGCTTTTAGAATCATCAGTTGCGTACATTTTATAAAAGAGAATTAGAATATGGCCATTTTCTTCATAAGGGAGAAGTAATCTCTGCCGCAATGGGCAGTTCTCTGACTGCTAAGAAACATAGTAAGTGCTTCTTATTTTTTTTTTTTACTACAGGTCATAGATCAGTGATGGCTAACCTTTTTGGAGTCATGTGCCAAAAGTGGGGGGGGGGAGTGTGTGTGGGGGTTGTGCACGTGTGTGCCCACCCATAATTCAATGCACCACACACATCCCACACAAATGCACATGACCCTCCCCCCCCATGCTTTTGGCACGCGATGGCACTGTGGGCCTGGTAGGCCTGTTTTTCACCCTCCCCAGACTCTTGGAGGGTTTCTTGGAGCCTGAGGAGGGAGAAAACAGTCCGTTTGCCCACTTCTGGTGGGCCCAAAAATCAGCTGGCCGGGGAGCACATGCGTGCCGGAGCTGAGCTAGGGCAATGCTTGCGTGCCCACTGATATGGCACCACGTACCACCATAGGTTCACCGGTCATAGATGTACCAAGTGCATCAAGATAAAACACAGTAAAATAACATAAGAATAGTATGACACTCTAATACGCCACTCAAACATTACCAGTAAATTAATTTATTTTTTAGCAAAGCACAAATTCTACAGGCTACAGATGCAAACTTAGGAATAGTGTGTGTTGTTATCTTCCGGGTTTAAAAATCCTCTGGATGTCTGGGTAATAACCTAATGGGGGAATATCCTGTTTTATAATCCTAATATTAATACCCTTCAATAACCTAAAGCCATTTGTTAAGTAGTCAAGAAGTACAGACTACCCCACTTTCCTCAAAGAGATAAACCTCTTGTCTAACATCAAAAGAGCATAACAAATATAACCAAAAGCTTCCACCCTAATTTGTCTGCACATCTGTTTCTTTATGAAAGTAGTATCTTTGCTGGAATTCTGTATTATTTTAACCTCCTTCAAAATAAATCTTACTTATCAGTACTCTGGGAACCTTGTCCTTTGAATTAATTACTTCTAATCCAGGCTGCCATCACAAAGAAACCTGACAGACAGGTCCCATTATGCTTGGCACAGTCTTATTCATTATCTATCTATCTATCTATCTATCTATCTATCTATCTATCTATCTATCTATCTATCTATCATCTATCTATCTGTTCTGACCTAGGCTTCCTGATATAGTAAAAAGCACACTATTAGTTACAAAAGCCCCTTTATTTTATTTTAACGGCTGTGAATTCCTTTCATTCACAGCATGTGCTGAATCACCAAGAGTTTATAAAGAGTCCAACAGAAGTCTGCCACAGCACTTCGGATAAGGCTGGTAAACACTCACCTTTATCTTCTTTGTCACACTGCCAAAGACCTAATTGGCAATTATCTGGGCAAGGCCACACAGAAACAGAGTCAAAAATGGAGCTTCAAAGTACAAACTGACACCATCTACAACGTTGCTTCCTGCAAAGGCCCACGTGCCTTTGTTCTTCCTTTATGTCTTATGGGAGGGGCCAATCATCTCCAAGCCTTACTCCCGAATCGTCCCTTTTGTTGTAACTGTTCTTGCCTTCTGGCAGCTCTGCGCATGCGCACACTAGGAACAGGCTCCCCCTGTTTCTCTGCCTCTCTGATGTCTGACTCTGGAGGCTCCGGAGTCAGCACATCGCTCCCAGATGGCCCTGGCCCCATCTCTACCTCCGATGCAGAGCCCTTGTCTGAGCCCTCCCCAGACTCCAGGACTGGCCCATGTTCCTCCCCAGCCTCCTCACTGTCCAACTCTACTGCCAGCTCTGCAGGCTGCTGGCGGATCACAACACTGTTTATCTATCTATCTATCCATCCATCCAGCTAGCTAGCTATCCTTCATTTGTTCTCCAGACTGAGCTATACCAGTAGGTGGTTATCAGGACAATATATTGTTCACCAATTCAAAGCATGGGTCAGACAGGAAGGACCAGTGATCAATCTGGATGGGTGGGATAAATACAAAATTTGAATCCACCTTACGTCATTTCTAAGACTCATCAGTAAAGCAATGACCTCCTGATGGCTTAACTTTATTCAGCTCCTAGGCTGGACATGGGTTTAGACATGAGTTTTCTGGATAAGAATCTTTATTGCAGACAAGAATAAAGCCATAGAAAGCAGCCCATTGTCATTGAAAAAATACAAGTGACTCTTATATAAATCTTTTTCCCCCCTTCTTCTGTTCAATCATGTCTGATTCTCAGATACTGCCTGGACAAATCCCTGCATTTTTCTTGGCAATGTTTTTTAGACAACATTATCTACATTTGCAATACTCCCTTCCTAGGTTGAGAGAGAGAGAGTAACTGGCCCAAAGGTCACCTAGCTAAGGTGTTGCTAGAACTCACCCTCTCCCTGTATATAGCCTGATGCCATAACCATTATTCTAAACTGGCTAATATACCCGTGGCAGATTGCACTTACAGCTTTTTCTTCCCATGGTTCCCATGAATAATTGACAATAGATAGATAGATAGATAGATAGATAGATAGATAGATAGATAGATGGATGGATGGATGGATGGATGGATGGATAGATGGATAGATGGATAGATGGATAGATGGATAGATAAGATAGATGATAGATAGATAGATAGATAGATAGATAGATAGATAGATAGAGAATTCTTTATTGGCCAAGTGTGACTGGACACACAAGGAATTTGTCTTTGGTGCCTATGCTCTCAGTGTACATAAAAAGAAAAGATACATTCGTCCAGAATCATAAGGTACAACACAGTTGTGAAATCCATTTTTTTTTTTACTACTGGTTCTGTGGGTGTGGCTTGGTGGGTGTGTTGTGGCTTGGTGGGCATGTCAGGGGAAGGATACTGCAAAATCTCCATTCCCATTCCACTCCAGGGGAAGGATACTGCAAAATCCCCATACTCTCCCCACTCCTGAGGTAAGGGTATTGCAAAATCTCCATTCCCACCCCACTCTAGGTCCAACCAGAGGTGGTATTTGCTGGTTCTCCGAACTTCTCAAAATTTCTGCTACCAGTTCTCTGAACTGCTCAAAATTTCTGCTACTGGTTCTCCAGAACCTGTCAGAACCTGCTGGATTTCAACCCTGGTACAACACTTAATGATAGTCATAGGGTACAAATAAGCAATTGAATCATACTAGGAAACAATCAATATAAATTGTAAGGATACAGCAACATGTTAGTCATGCAGTCATATGTGGGAGGAGATGAGTGATAGGATTAGCTGCAGTTGAAAGCAACTGGTTGTTGACTGTTCACACCACAGACATCTCCAACATGGGAACTGCTGGCCCTTAACAGAGGCTACTTCACATGACTTCCAAGCTACAAACTTGAGAAGGGTCAACTTTCTTGTAAGGCAGAGAAGAACAATGAAAGGACCGACAGGAGCACTCCCCAGTCATTGTGCCTAAGGCCCCTCTCCATTCCTCTCTTTTGGCAAACAGAGCTGTGTATGTCCTCTGTGGTTCCTAAACTAGCTTCCTGCCCCTAAGGTATAATGGAACATCTTAATTAGGTGTAGTTTTGAAATTTGGATTCCTCCAGCACCACCACCACCACCAGTCATGGAACTGAGGAATTATCATCAGCCATTCAGTCATGTATTCCAGTACTTGAGGGGCTGCCACAGAGAGGAAGGGGTCAAGCTATTTTCCAAGGCACCTGAAGGCCAGACAAGGAATAATGGATGGAAATGGATCAAGGAGAGATCAGAAATAAGGAGAAACTTTCTGACAGAGCCATCAACCAATGGGACAGAAGTTGCCTTTGGAAGTTGTAGGAGTTTCATCACTGGAGGCCTTCAAGAAGAGACTGGACTGCTATTTGTCAGAAATGTGTAGGGTCTCCTGCTTGGGGGTGGGTTTGGACTAGATGACCTACAAGGTCTCTTCCAACTCTGTTATTCTTTATCTATTATGTCTGACCCTTGGCCACTTTATGGCTCAGCATCTCCATGCTCCTCTGTCTTGCACTGCCTCCTTCTCAGTGGCCATCCCAGTACCATCCTTCATAGTGCCCACCCAATGGGTACAAGGGCAGACCCTTCTCCTTTTTCTGCTGATCAACCCTAGCCTGATTGATTGCTTGCATGATATGACACTGAACTGGGGAGTATGTTGCCTTTTATTTTGCTCAACCACCTAAATACTCTTTGGCAACTATGGCAACCTAGACAAGAGTTCTGCTTCCAACCTTGACAACTCCTGAACCCCAAAGAACTGAGCAGTTTTGCTCTGAAGAAAGGCAAAAGTCTTTCTACCACCTGTCAACTGCTCATCGTCGCTTCTTTGAAGCTCTCTAGCAACTGCCATAACCAGGGGGGAAGAGGGCATCTGGGAGGGGAAGCGTGTTGGAGGTGTGAAAGAATGCTATGGGAAATTGGGGAGCATGGACACTAACAGGAACCAGAGGTGCTAAACTGAGCCATCTGCTGAGCTTCAAGGACAACAGTCCTGGGAAAGGAATTTACATTGGTGCCTGAGCCACCAAGTTCCCAAAACATTGGGAATGAGACTTGATTGGACTGGTCTTCGCGAGAGGAGAAGGTTTTGGACATTGGGGATTGCTTTCAATATATGTGTCAGGTTTCCAACACCCCCAACAAAAGAAAACTCCGAGGGTTGAGTTTTCTCAAAGTTCCATTTTATTAGAGATGTCATATTGGCACATCTGGGAAAACCCGAATCTGAAAGCTTCCAGGTTTGTTCCACCCAAAGGAAAGTTCAAGTCCCTACCCAACACCCACATGTCCATCACATAGTCCAATCAAAGCACCATCCCAACTGGAGATGCCTCCCATTTCCAGCCATCCAGGTGCAGGGCAAGATGTCCTTGACTCTTTGAGAAAGGAATGTTGTTATGACTATATGGCCTAGGCCCGGGATATTTGGCGGACCATCTGCAGCCAGCAACAGCTTCCCATCGCCCAGTGCGTTCCCACAGGGAGGGCCTACTCAGGGTGCCGTCAGCCAGACAGTGTTGGCTAGTGACCCCCAAGGAGAGAGCTTTCTCTGTGGGCGCACCCGCCCTTTGGAATCAACTCCCTCTGGAGCTCTGGGTGGCCCCCGACCTTCGCTCTTTCCACCATGGGCTGAAAACTTGGCTATTTCACCTGGCCGCCTTGGACTGATGGGGGTTTTAATCTGGGTTTTATTGAATTTCTTAATTTTAACTTGGACTTCTGTTTTAATGGTTTGTTTGTTCTGTTTTAATTGTTGTGAACTGCCCTGAGTCCTGTGGAGATAGGGCGGCATAGAAGTCCCATTAAATAAATAAATAAATAAATATATCACCTTGGCTCCATACAATCCCCCCTCCCATTTCCCCACATTAGTAATTGTGGCAGGCCTGAAAGCCCAACAAAAAAGATGAATTCCAGGCCTGACAATATTACTTTCACGTAGTTTTTCCTCAGAGCTTGCCTCATCCATGCTGCACTCAGCATCTCTAGTAAAAGTACCTTTTCTCTAAAACCGATGGAGTCAAGGATTGTTCTTTCCTAGGGAGTACCTGGGGCCAGTGTGACATCACCCCAGAGTATCTTAATTGTTCTTTTCCTGGACAGTTGGACATATTTCCAAACTCAGCACTAGGTGTAACCTCTTTTTAGTTTCTAATATTTTTCAATTTCAAGGCACTCTTGGCAATAAAATGGAGGCTTTGTTTAGCAAATAGGATTGAGGCCTGGAGATCACTGTAAGAGATATCCACTGGTGTTTTAAGGTTCCCAGGTACCCAGATACCAACCACTGGGACATAATTTCTCCAGTTCTCCCCTATTCTAATGCTTTACAAAATTTCATTGACTGTGGTTTACTGCTTCAGTTCAGTTTCTTTAGGTGACTCCATAACTTCAACTCATTTCCATAGTTTTTCTTTGTTTTTGTTCTGCATAAACATAAGCATAATTGTAGGGGATCATAAATCGTCACAAGAATATGGGCAAATTGAAAGGTTAGAAAATTTACACCAATGCATAAATGACAAGATGTGGCAGAAAAAACATCTATGGCCTCCCATTCCTTTACTGCTGTAAAGCTCTCCTACTGAGTAAGGTGACGTGGCATTTATTCTTCCAAAACAATGAAGACTGCAACAGCTGAGCAAACAAGTCCCATTGTTTGAATCCCTTTCCTCTATTTCCCTTCTTTGCAGGCTATGAGAAATCTAATCCTTTTAAAAATCAGTTGGAGAGGATGTCATCATATAGGCTGTGCAACAACATATAAAAAAGATGTTGAGACTCTGAAAAGAGTGAAGAGAAGAGAAACTAAGATGATTAAGGGCTTGGAGACTAAAACATATCAAGGATGGTTGCAGAAATTGGGTATGGCTAGTCTAGAGAAAAGAAGGACTGCGGGGGGGGGACACTTCCTTTTTAAATGTCAATTTTAATTTGTTTTTAAATTATGGGATATTTTAAATTTGTTCAGCCAAATTATTTAATTCGTTTTTATTCTATTTTAAATTTTTGTATTTATGTGTTTTATCCCGTGGCTGTTCACCGCTCTGAGTCCTTCGGAAGTAGGGCGGTATAGAAATTTAATAAAATAAAATAAATAAAAATAGCAGTATTCCAGTGTTTGAGGGGCTGCCATAAAGAAGAGGGGGGTCAACCTATTTTCCAAAGCACCAGAAGGCAGAATAAGAAATCATGGATGGAAGCTAATCAAGGAGAGAAGCAACCTAGAACTAAGGACAGATTTCAAATTTCCTAACAGTGAGAATCAGCGGAAAGGCTTGCTTTCAGAAGTTGTGTGTGCTCCAACACTGGAGGCTTTTAAGAAGAGACTGGAGAGCCACTTTTCTGAAATGGTATAGGGTCTCCTGCTTGAGCAGGGGGTTGGACTAGAAGACCTCCAAGGTCCCTTCCAACTCAATTATTCTGTACTCGTATTCTAATATTCATGTAAAGCACAACATCAACATGAAATTCCACATACCATCAACACAAATCACAGATCAGTCATAACATCTGGGATGAATTATGGCATAAGAGTTATCTCAAGTGCACATGTGAGAGCGGGTGTGTGTGTGTCTCATCCAGCTCTTTTCACAGGATTAGGCAGACAGATTAACAGAGTTGTAAGGGACCTTGGAGGTCATCTAATCCAACCCCTCACCCAAACAGGAGTCCCTACACCATTTCTGACAAATGGCGGTTCAATCTCTTCTTGAAAGCCTCCAGTGATGAAGCTCCCACAACTTTTTTTTTTTTTTGCTTTAATTTATATGCCGCCCTTCTCCGGAGACTCAAGGCGGCTTACAATGCGTTAAGCAACAGCCTTCATACTTTTGTATATTTATACAAAGTCACCTTATTGCCCCCACAATCTGGGTCCTCATTTCACCTACCTTAGAAAGGATGGAAGGCTGAGTCAACCTTGAGCCTGGTGAGATTTGAACTTGCAGTAATTGCAAGCAGCAGATATTAATAACAGTGCTTTAGTCCACTGTACTACAGGCTTTTTTGACTTCTGAAAGCAACTTTTGTTCCATGGGCTGATAGTTCTCATTCTCAGAAAATTTCTCCTTTATTTCCACGTTGAATCTCTCCTTGCTCAGTTTCCATCCATTATTCCTTGTTTGACCTTTGGGTGCTTTTGAAAATAGCTTAACCCCTTCCCCTCTGTGGCAGCCCCTCAAATATTGGAACCCTGCTATCATGTCTCCCCTGGTCCTTCTCTTCACTAGACTAGCCATGCTGATTCTCTTTGAAGCAAGTCATTTCAAAGATAGCCAGTCTACAAGTGATGGAAGACCTTAAATTGTACCCAAAGCAAACTAGCAGCTACCATCTCCTACAAAGTCTGTGTTATGTGAGAATACCTATTGTCCTGGTTAACATGTGATCCACTGCACTTTGCAGTAATTGCAGTTTTCAAGAGGTCTTCTAGAGCAGTCCCATGTCAAGTACAGTAGTTCATCTTGAGAGATAATAAGGGCACAAGTAACCATAACCATCATCTTCTAGTCCAGAAAATCACAACTGGTCACCAGCTGAAGCTGGGCAAAGGCTCTTCTGGCCAGAGCTTCCATCTGTTTTTTTTCTGAGGAGCTGTGATCCAAAAACTCCATTCCATCTGTAGGAGCAGAACTCCATCCAAAGCTAAAGTTGATATCACCTCAGAGACAACCAGCTTCTGAATCTACAATCGCTCTATTAATGCTAACCGATTTCTCCTCATAAGGGACACAGTGGCTCAGTGGCTAAGACACTGAGCTCGTCGATTGAAAAGTCAGCAGTTCAGCAGTTTGAATCTCTAGTGCCGCGTAATGGGGTGAGCTCCCGTTACTTGTCCCAGCTTCTGCCAACCTAGCAGTTCGAAAGCGTGTAAAAAATGCAAGTAGAAAAATAGGGACCACTTTTGGTGGGAAGGGAACAGCGTTCTGTGCGCCTTTGGTGTTTAGTCATGCCAACCACATGACCACAGAGACGTCTTCGGACAGCACTGGCTCTTCGGCTTTGAAAAGAAGATGAGCACTGCCCCCTAGAGTCGGGAATGACTAGCACATATCTGCAAGGGAAACCTTTACCTTATTTCTCCTCATACAGATTCTTTCAGCCTTCAGGCAAGTCTTCCACTTGTTCAGGTTAAGATTCAAATTTTATCCATCTAAGAAAGAGGATTTTTTTTTAACCTATGTGAATTTGTAAAGAATATATTTTAGTCAATTTGCTTTTTAAAATCTTAACAGAAGAAACAATGTTTTTTTCTCCGTCTTACAATCACCATGTTTTACACGTTTGTCTTTTGGCATGCATTAGTGGGTGGAAAAGAGTGCAATTAAAGTACATTAAAGAAACACATTCAGCAACTTTTGGGGAAGAAAAAAAGTACCTTAAGCAACATTTCTTCTTAAAATGAACACAGAATGGTAAAAAGCACTAATCAATTGAAAGAAAACACATCCAAAAACATAAAGTTCTACATAACTTTACCCCCAATTTCTTACATAGGCTATTTTTATGCATACATACTTGTATGAATGTGCACCTTGTAGGATTTAAACTCATTTTTTTTCACCAACAGATGGCACTCAAGGTGGTTAGCAAAAGAGATCCAGATATAATTGATGTAAAAGTTAATTAAAAACACACCCTACAATTTTCAAGATGTTTTGAAACCTGAGTCCAGATTTATTCAGAATGCAAACAGTACATTGTCCTAGACTGGACTTTTTGTTCTAGTTCAGTTTTATATATTGCAGCTAATTGGACTTTCCAAGCTCTTTTTTTCTTCTTCACCCAAGTTAGAGTTATCATCTACAACTTGAGGTTTACTAATGATGCTAGCTGGGAAGGCTGAAAATTTTAGTCCCTGGATAATTAGAAGGTAGCAGGATACGAACGTTGAAATAACTCAAATGAAATTAGGATACCATTGCCTCAAGCATATATACATCTAACTGTTCTGTTAGTTGCATTTAGGTGTCTGTCCAACCAGAATATGGGTAAACATCATTAATGCTCCAATTCTACATCACTGGTAGAGAAGCCACCAAAAGTTATATAAATACATGAGATACAAATAGGTGTAAATCAACCAAGAAAAAACACATCGTTGCAGCAAATGAAAGTTAGACACACCAAACTTTTTGTGATCGGTAAAAAAAAAAAAGAATAGCTACAGGTAGTCCTAGACTTATGACCACAATTGAGCCCAAAATTTCCATTGCTAAGTGAGACATTTGTTAAGTGAGTTTTGCACCACTTTTCAATCTTTCTTGTGTTAAGTGAATCATTGCAATGGTTAATAACATGGTTGTTAAGTGAATCAGGCCTCCCTCATTGACTCTGCTTGTCACGTGGCCTGGGGGTCATTTAAGTAACTGTCATAAATACATGCCAACATCTGAATTTTGATCATGTGACCATGGGGATATGGCAACGGTCGTAAGTGTGAAAAAGTGAAGTCACTTTTTTCAGTGCTGTTGTATCTTCGAATGGTCACTAAATGAATGGTTGTAAGTTGAGGACTACCTGTTCCTAGTTCTGGAACTTGTATGGATAACATTGAGTTTATGGATTCTGCCTATCTAAATGGACTACATTTTTTTTTAAAACAACAACATATTTGTTAAACTGGGCTAGATACTCTTGAATCTGTATGCAACCAATGACTTATTGTTTTAGGGATGTTTAATTTACAAAATGGCATTAAATCCATTTCAAAAGATACAATTATAATTATAAAGGCATTCCTAAGGGAAATTTTGCTTAAAATGTTTATCTTTCCACTATCATCGTCTCCTTTTTTTTAAAAAAAAATACCTGCCACAAATGGCTTGATATTAATTGGGCGGTTTGCCAGCAGCAAGCCAAAATGAACATTTGGACATCTTCAGCAAACCTCTGGCGCTTGGTCCACCAGGACTCAGCCTTACTTTGCTACTGGCTATTTTTGTTTTGCTATCCTAGAAAAAGAAAGAAGAAAAGGAAAAAGAGCAACTGAA
Source organism: Arizona elegans (assembly GCA_022577455.1). Taxonomy (NCBI): domain Eukaryota; kingdom Metazoa; phylum Chordata; class Lepidosauria; order Squamata; family Colubridae; genus Arizona; species Arizona elegans. The sequence goes on from JAKOOJ010000015.1 coordinate 11,567,125, forward strand.
AACTGCCAACAATCAGCACACCACAAAATAAACAAGTTCCTGCATTTTTGCATTTCGTTGTGCATATTCTGAAAATATAACTAGTGTGCATTGATACATAGATCCTTCACTGATGCATGGCATATATTGCAGCCCAAATCTGGCAATACTAAATGCAGCAAAATGGGCTCTTATTTATGGCTTAGCCAGGCCAGCCAGCATTTTTTCATGACGCACCATTCCATTCCTGCTTTCCCAACACCTCAATCATCTGTGCCTATACATGTACAGTAGTCCTCAATTTACAACCAGAATTGGGATCAGAGTTTTCATTGCTAAGCAAGGCAGTTGTTAAGGAAGTCACACTTGATCTTATGAACTTTTCTGCCACAGTTGTTAAGAGAATCACTTCTTCTTCTTCTTGTGCCATATTTGACCATATGAGGACACAGTTTGTGGGGGCAATAAGCTGACTTTGTAAAAATATACAAAAGTATGAAGGCTATTGCTTAACGCATTGTAAGCCGCCCTGAGACTCCGGAGAAGGGCGGCATATAAATCAAATTAAAAAAAAATATTTGCAGGTCATAGTTGTCCCATTTGCACTACTCGGGTGACACAAATAAATCTCCAGGTGGTCTCAACAGCTCTCTAAAAGAATGCAAATGACCAGGTGTCTGCAAGGCATATAAATCCTTCCATTCCCCACCATCCAGTCAGAGCTGAAGAATCTTACAGATTAACAGAGTTGGAAGGGACCTTGTAGGTCATCTAGTCCAACCCCCCTCACCATTTCTGACAAGTGACAGCCCAATATCTTCTTGAAAGTCTCAAGTGATGAAGCTCCCACAACTTCTGAAGGCAACTTCTGTTCCATGGGTTGATTGTTCTCACCGTCAGAAAATGTCTCCTTATTTCCAGGTTGAATCTCTCCTTGTTCAGTTTCCATCCATTATTCCTTGTCTGGCTTTGGAAAATAGTTTGAACCCCCTCCTCTCTGTGGCAGCCCCTCAAATATTGGAAGACTGCTATCCTGTCTCCCCTGGTCCTTCTCTTCCCTAGACTATCCGTCATTGGACATTGGCGATCATGTTGGTGATCTTATTTTTATCAACAGCCGCAATGAAAAAGTGCTGCTGAGTTTTGTCCAAACCAGTATTTATGACAGTTGCAGTGCCCCAGGGTCATGTAATCACGTTTTGTGACCCTCTGAAAGCAAAGTCAGTGGGAAGTCAGAGTCATTCAACAACCATGTCACTAACTTAACAACCGCAGTACTTAACTGTGGCAAGAGAGGTTGTAAACTGAGGCAAAGCTCACTTAACAACTTGCTTAGCAATGGAAATTTTGGGCTCAGTTGTGGTCATTAATCGAGGACTTACCTGTAGCTCTTCTTCTTCTTCTTCTTTTTAAATTTGATTTATATGCCGCCCTTCTCCGGAGACTCAGGGCGGCTTACAATGCGCTAAGCAATAGCCTTCATTCTTTTGTATATTTATACAAAGTCAGCTTATTGCCCCCACAAACTGGGTCCTCAATTTACCTACCTTAGAAAGGATGGAAGGCTGAGTCAACCTTGAGCCTTGGTGAGATTCAAACCTGCAGTAATTGCAGGCAACTGGTCTTAATAACAGGGTGCCTTAGACCACTGTACTACCAATGCTCTTCTAACAGATCACAGAAAGTTTGGTGTATCCATCTTTCACTTGCTGTACGGTTGTGCTCTTCACGGCACCCAGCAAAATTTGAAACTTACAGCTTTGCCACCTTTGATGCATCTTCATAAAATAATGCAACGGCAGCGAATTTCATTTTATTTCACAGGAAGCTATATTCAATGGCAAACAGAGAGTTTCCTTTGTCATTTAAAAGTCAAATTCGCCTGCTTCTTGACAGTTTAAAGCAGGCTGGAGATGCCTTTCTTGAAACTTTTGAGATTATAAGTAAATATTAAACCTAGAGCGGAAACAGACTTCAATGTATGATTCATTGCTCTGCACTGTGTAAGAGTAGCCTTAGTGATCCTTCCTTAGTGTCTTTATACAGAAATAAGTGCTATTTACTTCAAGAGGATAGGCCTCTCCTGGAAAAAACAAGAAATAGTGAGATCCAATACAGGGTACTGGTTAAAATTTGAATTTATTACAAGTAGTCCTTGACTTAGGACCAAAATTGAGCCCCAAAATTCTGTTGCTATGTGAGACAGTTGTGAAGTGAGTTTTCCTCTGTTTTACGACCGATCTTGTCACTGCTGTTTAGTGAAACACTGCCGCTGTTAAGTTAGTAACATGGTTGTTAAGTGAATCTGGCTTCCTCCATTGACTTTACTTGTCAGAAGTTGCAAAAGGGGATCACATGACCCCGGGACATGGCAACCGTCATAAATATGAGTCGTTTGCCAAACGACTGGCCATGGCGATCCTTTAACACTCATTAGCATGGAAAACAGTCACAAATCTCTCCTTTCGGTGCCATTGTAACTTCAAACGGTCACTAAATGAGCTGTTATAAATCGAGGACTACCTGCAAAAGCTTTAATCCTTAAAATGTCTGAATGTTTGTCTTCAGCTGCAGCAGAAACAGGGTGATTATAATTCCCTGCCTTGTTCAAGAACTTCCAGCAATGATCAGGAAGAAAATATAATACATTTGTGTAACGGGCTGCCCGCTTTGCTGTAATATACAACCAGGGGCAATCGATGTTTAGCACAATAAGAAGAGTTACTGGTGTGGTTTTTTTAGGTTTTTTTTTTTAGCTCAGGCAAAATGGCTTGGGAAGCCACAAGAGGGAGTCAGGGTAAACAGAAGGAGTCAGGCTCCAGAACCAGAAAGCTTTGCCCAAGGCTGGCATTTTATAATGCAGCAATACACTCAGGCATTAATGTACTACTTTTACTTCTTCGCTCAACCAGGACCTTCAAATTCCCCCAGTGAGTGCTCTTTCACTTTTCTTGCTAGGAATCAGAATATAATTAATAACAATCTCGATTCACCTTTGCTAAATGATTTATGCAAACGATGGGACAAGTCAAAAACAGAACAGTTGCCACCTTTCAGAATATAGATGGCCGCTTCTTTTAACGGTTTAAAACAGATGAAATCCAGCAGGTTCTGACAAGTTCTGGAGAACTGGTAGCGGAAATTTTGAGTAGTTCAGAGAACTGGCAAATACCACCTCTGGCTGGCCTCAGAGTTGGGTGGGAATGGAGATTTTGCAGTATCCTTCACCTGCCACACCCACCAAGCCACAACACGCCCACCAAGCCACGCCCACAGAACCGGTAGTAAGAAAATTTGGATTTTACCACTGGTTTAAAACCAGGTAATCCTTGAGTTACAACAGTTCATTTGGTGACCATCTGACATTACAAAGCATGGAAAAAAGTGACTTATGACTGTTTTTCACACTTAAGGCCATTGCAGCTTCTCCGTGGTCATGTGATCTGACTCAGACGCTTGGCAACTGGTTCATATTTATGACAATGTTGGTGTCCTGAGGTCACGCAATCCCCTTTTGAGACCTTCTGACAAGCAAAGTCAGGGAAACCAGATTCACTTAACAACCATGTTAAGTAACTTATGAACTGCAATAATTCACTTGCCAATTGTGGCAAGACAGGTCGCAAAATGGGGCAAAACTCACTTAACAACTGTTTTGCTTGCAATTTTGAGCTCAGTTGTGGTTGTAAGCTGAGGACCACTTCAGTTTTACATAGTTTTACATTGATTTACACCGAAGGGCATCCACGAATCTTACGTAGTTATGTTTGAAATATAATATATGAAATGCATATCTGATACGTAAATGAAAAGTGGATTATAGTTATTCTTTTTTTTGGGGGGGAGGCAATGGATAACTGAAGTCCCTGCCTCCAAACTGTTTCAAGTATAAAGCACCGAGAACATAAAACAGTCAATTAATTGGGATAATAGGTCTCAGCATGTAATTCCATTCCTAAGATATTAAAGATCCGGAATAGGGAGGGAATCATATTTATTCAAGGTTGTTAGCTACCTGTAGATAACTTTTATTTGTCCACTGATACTTAAATAAGTATAACATCCATCAGTGAGCTTATATATGGTGGAATTTATGACAAAGGAAATTAATTATGATAGGAACTCAATATTATGAAAGGGATGAGTATATAAAAATTACTGAAGAGACCTGCCTGCAAAACGTTTTCAAGGAACATCTATGTCAAAATTGAACAGCCCTCTCTCAAAAGAGGGGGAGGGATACGGCATCATCTATCTCCAGTCTACAACACAGTCCTTTCAGCAGTTCCAAGAAGGTTCCACACCCATTTGCACCACTCAGGTGACCCCGAGGACACAGACAAACCTCCAAGTGGCCTCAACGACTCTCTAAAAAGAATGCAAATGACCAGCTGTCTGCAAGGTGTATAAATCCTTCTATTCCCCACCATCCAGTCAGAACTGAAGAAGCTTCCCTTCATGAGAAGGGAAATGTCTTCAAAGAAAAAACAGAAAGTCCAGTTGCCTCTTGAAAAAGCACCTTTGGGACAACCATGACCTGGATGACTGAGCATCTCCATAGACGTTTTCAAGGAACGCAATAAGACATTAGGCCAACTATACTGTAAATTGTAAGATGTAGGAGTCAGAAGCTGAACTAAAGCAGAGGTTATGTTTGAGCTAGAATTTAACAGAATGGAAGCAGAGATTCGGTGAATAACATCCTGTCTTTGGAAAGTTCTGAGTAGAGAAAGAGAAGGGCCCAATTAAGGAATCCATTCATTAAAGCTTACTCTTAAAGAAACCAGAACTCTTTAGACTCATGCAGAAGCTTCAGTGAATGGTAATCTTTGATTTACGACCATAATTGAGCCTCAAATTTCTGTTGCTAAGCGAAACATTTGTTAAGTGAATTTCCCCCCCATTTTACGACATTTTTTGTCACCATTGTTAGGTGAATCCCTGAAGTTGTTAAGTGAGCAACACAGTTGTTAAGTGAATCTGGCTACTGTTCTGACCTAGGCTTCCTTAGAAAGCATGAAGCAAAGTCTTAATCCCGGTAAAACCTCTTTTATTAACATGACTGTGAATTCCGTTCATTCACAGTCCACAAGGCTTTGGCAAACAGTCTTTCAGAGGAATGTTTATCAACCCCCACCTTATCTCACTTGGAACACTGCCAGAGAACCAATTTCCAAATGCAGAGCAAGGCCAAACTTGGCACCGAGTCTATTAGAGTCATGAACAGAACTTTCCAATCTTGAAGTGAGATGAACTAATTGCTTCCTGAAAAAGCCCACATCCCGTTCGCTCCTCTTTTATGTCTTATGGGAGGGGCCAATCATCTCCAAGGTGTGGCTTTACTCCCGAGTCTACCCTGCTTTCTGAGTTGTTCTTGTCTTCTGGCAGCTCTGTGCATGCGCATACTGGGAACGGGCTCCAGCTGTTCCTCTGCCTCACTGCTGTCTATCTCCCTCTCTGCCTCCAATGCAGAGCCTTCATCTGAGCTTTCCCCAGCCCCCAGGACTGGCCCATTTTTCTCCCCAACCTCCTCACTGTCCAACTCTGCTGCCAGCTCTGCTGGCCACCGGCAGGCCACAACAGCTTTCCCATTGACCTTGCTTGTCAAAAGGTCACAAAACGGGATCCCATGACCCCAGGACACTGCAACCGTCATAAATATGAGTCCGTTTACAACTGTCTGAATTTAGATTATGTGACTAGGGGGATGGTTTAGTGGTCGTAAGTCTTAAATCATTTTTTTTCAGTGCAGTTTGTAACTTTGAATGGTCATTAAATGAACTGTTGTAAGTCGGGGACTACCTATATTGAAAAATCTATTGTACTGAATCAGTTGCAATGAGCAATCTGAGACAGACCTGAAGTTGCAGACTGGAGATCAGTTCAGAAGGACATTCCATTGAGCTCAATATGAGCTTCTCTCCAATAACTGTGTACACAACTGTTGTTTTAGTTTGATCCCAGGATTAGATTGTATTGAGGAGAAATTCATTTAGTATTCTGGGAAACCTGCCTAACTCCCTGCTATGGCAATGTAACTTTTAAAAAACAGCATTTTAATGTGCATTCATTGTCATTTGTCCTTAGAGCTTCTGGACACTGGCCTGAATATTTGAATGCTTCCATGGACATGCATTTTTCTCCGTGCCCCTTTAAGTATTTCAATTTAAAGGCTATTCTATGTAAAATTTGTTTAATACCAGGTCCCTTACAAGCCTGCTTATAAAATCTTTGCACGGATATGTCACAGGAACAACTTAAGCTAACCACATCTTTCCAAGTCCTGCTAATCTTCTGCTTATAGCAGCAATTACAATATTTATCAAAATTTACCTATCCTGGTAATCCTCAACTTACGACCATAATTGAGCTCAAAATTTAAGTTGCTAAGTGAGACATTTGCTAAAGGAGCTTTGCCCCATTGTTCAATCTTTTATATTGACCCAGGGTATGGCATAGAGATAACACAAAAAGTTAGGGCAGTTCAAACAGCCCCTTTATTGCTCCAAATCTCCCCAAATGCTCCCACGTTTCTGGCAAGTCCCAGAGCAGAGAGAGGGGAGAACAAACCCCCCCCCCACCCACAAACCTTCTGGCTGCAATTAGTCCAGCCCAGCGGTGTCTGCACCCAGGCTGCATGGCAATAAAACCCAAATGTATTTGGCAAAACAAGAGCCAAGCAAGGAATTCAGTCTAGAATAAGGTGACCATATTTTAACATTGGTAAAGAGGGACATTGTGGGCGTGGCTTATTTTGTGGGCGTGGCTAGCTGGTCATGTGACTGGGTGGGCGTGGCTAGCTGGTCATGTGACTGGGTGGGTGTGGCTAGCTGGTCATGTGACCGGGTGGCCATGGCTATGCGTATAGGGTAAGGTGAACAGATTTTAACATTGGTAAGAAGGACACCATTGTGGGCGTGACTTATTGTGTGGGCGTGGCTTGGAGGCCATGTGACTGGGTGGGCGTGGCTAGCTGGTCATGTGACTGGGTGGCCATGGCTATGTGTATAGGGACTACTCAGAGGGCTGAAAAGTCATTTCTGACAGGTCCTCACACTTTTGACTGGTCCTCACACTTATGACCATCCTCACATTTATGTCCGTGCAGCATTCTTAACAACCATGTCACTCATTTCACAACTGCTTCTCTTCACCATGGTGACAAGATAGGGCAAAAACGTAAAATGTGAGGACAGTCGTAAGTTCGAGGACTGGTCAAAAGTGTGAGGACCAGTCAAAAATAACTTTTTCAGCCCTCTGAGTAGTCCATATGCACAAAAGGACTAACCAGAGGGCTGAAAAAAGTCATTTCTGACAGGTCCTCACAGTTTTGACTGGTCCTCACACTTATGACCATCCTCATATTTATGCCCATGCAGCATTCTTAACAACCATGTCACTCATTTCACAACTGCTTCTCTTCACCATGATGACAAGATAGGGCAAAAATGTAAAATGTGAGGACAGTCGTAAGTTCGAGGACTGGTCAAAAGTGTGAGGAAGAGAGGAGGAGAAGGAGAAAGGAAGAGGAAGTAGGGAGGAGAAAAAGAGGGTGGGGGGAAGAGAAAGTAAGAAGGAAAGAAAAGAGAGTGGTGGTAGGTTTGAGGAGAAAGATTGCTGTACAATAAAAAAGATGAAAGGGAAGAAAGCCAACCCCAAGCAAATATAAAGATATTAAGATTAAGAATGAATTGTTAAACTTTAAAGAATAAAAGAGAACAAATATGAATAAATAGCAATAATTAGAAACACACATACAAACATGCAATGTATTTTCTTTGAACAGAATATTTGGCTGGTTCACAAATTTAAACAGCGTTTAGTCATTTCAATTAAATTTACAATTTCTATATTTCCTTTTTGCCATATTTATTCCTCATCTATTTTTTAAAAAAAACAATATTACCCTTCATCCTCATCTCTAATCTTAATCAAATTCAATTTTTCCCTTCTATTCTATATTATACCCCTTCCCATTGTCATCTATTTTTATATCCATCCTCACATTGGTTAATTATGTAAGTATGTAATACAGTTGTTTAATACAAATTCAACATTTTAATATAAATCAATTAGTTATATAACTATCTTTTTTGTATATTAATCAATATGAACATGAATATTCCAATTATTTCCATGCAATCCAATTTCTTACAAATCAATTAATTATATTTACCAATAATAATAAACCAAATAATTTCCCCCATATATTCCTCCAAACCACAACTTAACCATTTCTGCTTTCAACACAATATACAATTATTAATAGTATCTCAATTATTACAATTCCCTAGTTAAATAGAGCTTTTTTTCTTTTGTGTTTTAAAATCTTGAACTCTCCTCTTTTGCCCAAAATTTCCCATTGTTTGCAGTTTTGTACCTACCTTTTTTGGTGAGGAAAAAGAAAAAGAAAAAGAAAGAAATCTCTCTCTGCCTCATTTTGTCATGTTGCAGGTTTAGTTTCGCTTTCGCCTTTGTTTTCAGTATAGCTGGGGGGGGGGGGAATCTGCTCCAGGAACTTTTTGCAGCTTTTTGCAGCTAATTAACCTAGCGGAAGCTGTTAACAGGGGCTGTTTTTTCTATTTTTGCAGGCATGGGTCTATTCATTTTTTTTTTAACACTGATCAGATGTAGGTCGGCCCTTTGAAGCCCCGTGGCAAGAGTTTAAAGAGTTTTTTTTCCCTCTAGCCATCAGCGGGGATTCAGGAGGCAGAATGAAAAATCGGGACTTTTTTAAAACGCCGCGGGACGCGGGACAAATTGCTCAAAAGCGGGACTGTCCCGCCAAAAGCGGGACGTCTGGTCACCGTAGTCTAGAATGCCAACAAGGAAAGCAAGGACTCTTGGAAAGTTCAAACATCAGCACACAACACTTCAGGAACTTAGCGTTTGTTCCCGACAAATGCCCCTCCCCACGGCGTCTCCTTAAGTTTCATTCCCCAGGTGTTCCTGGTGAAGCTGGGTGGGGCACTCTCCTCGCACGTGGCCTTCTCTGCCTGCACTGACCCCGCCTTCTCTGCACTCTCTGATCCCTTGTATCAGGAGCGGGTGGTTCTTGCTCCTCGTCTGAGCTCTGTCTCTCCTCCCTGCCTGCAGGGCTTGCTAATCCTGAACAGCCTTGCCTGGACTGACTCTGCCCTTTCCCAGTTTCCTCCAAGGCCAACGGAGCTGCCCTCTCCCTCGCTGTCAGTTCTACTTCCAGGTCATCTTCCGCCGCAGATTCAGACTCCGAAGGGAACATGACACCTTTCTTGCCACAGTTGTTAAGTGAATCAGCGCAGTTGTTACAAGGTTGTTAAGTGAATCTGCTTCCTCATTGACTTTACAGATTAGATTACAGATTAATAGAGTTGGAAGGGACCTTGTAGGCAGAAGTGGGATTCACATAATTTACCTACCAGTTCGCCCAGCACTGAAAATGTGAGAGCACGTGTATGTGCATTGCTCAGGTGTGTGCTTTCCATGCATGTGCCTGGCCTCAAAAAAACATGCCTAAATAGGACAGCATAGAGCTGGGGCAGGTGGGTGGTGGGCCCACCCACAATTTCCTCTACCGGTTCGCATGAACCGGTCTGAACCAGATGAATACCACCTCTGCTTGTAGGTCATCTAATCCAACCCCCACCCAAGCAGCAGATCCTACACCATTTCTGACAAATCAGCCTCATGCTGCTTTTTTGCTTTCGGCTGCCATTGTAAGGGGAGGGGGGAGGTATTGATAGTATTTGGGGGGGATAGTAGGGGATAGTATTTGGAAGTGAGCTGGTGGAGATGTCTCGAAAAAGGGAGGAAAATTCTCGCTGTCTTTTTAGCAGCTGCAGAGAGAACTGATAACAGGGGTGAAATCTAAAATTTGTTACTACCGGTTCTGTGGGCGTGGCTTGGTGTGTGTGTGGGGGGTAATGTGACTGGGTGGGCATGGCCAATTTTTTTTTTTACTTTTAAAACCATTTTTACATGTAAAACCATGTAAAAAAATGCTTTCAAAAGGCTCTGGCGATCCCAGCTGAGTTGCCTGATCGGCAGGCAACTCAGCTGGGATCGTCAGAGCTTGGCTCATCAGAGCCATTTAAAAGAAAAAAAAAGGCTCTGATGATCGTGCGACTCAGCTGGGCATGGGGGGGGCGGGGGCAGGGATTTTTGCTACCGGTTCTCCGAACTGCCCACCACCATCGCTACCTACTCGCCCGAGCTGGTCCGAACCGGGAGCATTTCACCCCTGACTGATAACTGCCAAGGTCAACCGTTCCAGCATACCAGATAGATGGGGCCGCCTAAAGAAGTACCCCACATGACACCTTGGGGAGATGTGGATTGGACATTTGCCTTGGAACTGCGGGAGGAGGGATTTGGGGGATGCTTTCAATATGTAATTTTTGTACCTATTGTCCCAACTTTGCTTTTCTTTCACTGCATTCAGTTCATACTCAGTAAAAGTACCTTTCTCTACAAACCTGGAGTTGGGGTGTTTCTTTCTTGAGCTTTGAATCGAGGCAAGCCTGACAGGCAGTCCAATCTCCTCTTGAAAGTCTCAAGTGATGAACCTCTCACAACTTCTGAAGGCAATTTCTGTTCTATTGGTTGATTGTTCTCACTGTCAGAAAATTTCTCCTTATTTCCAGGTTGAATCTCTCCTTGATCAGTTTCCATCCATTATTCTTTGTCTGGCCTTCAGGTGCTTTGGAGAATAGGTTGACCCCCCTCCTCTCTGTGGCAGCCCCTCAAATATTGGAAGACTGCTATCATGTCTCCCCTGGTCCTTCACTTCACTTTGCTTGTCAGAAGGCCACAAAAACTGATCACGTGACACCAAGACACCGAAACTGTCATAGATATAAGTCAATTGTCAATTGAGTCAATACTGCAACAGTCATAAATGTGAAAAATGGTCCTAGGTCACTTTTTCCAGTGCCATTGTAACTTTGAATGGTCACTAAATAAACTGTTGTACGTCAAGGACTACTTGTAGTGAATTAATAGAATCAATCATGAAAATATTGGTGTAAGGTTACAAGATAACGGCCATCAAAGCCCTTGTATCTTGCATTGAAATACTGTTATTTTCTCCCACAAACTATTTCATTTAACATATTTATCACTTATCTATATTCATAAGGATCAAGCCATTTATGCAAGACTATATCATAACCGTGTCTTTGTAGCAGGGGTGAAATGCTCCCGGTTCGGACAGGATTGCCCAATCCGGTAGCGATGGCGATGGGTGGTTCGGAGAACCAGTAGCAAAAATCCCTGCTCCCCTCCCCGCATGCCCAGCTGAGCTGCACAATTATCAGAGGCTTTTTTTTACTTTTAAAAGCATTTTTTCTACAACCTCTTCAGCCGAAAAAATGCTTTTAAAAGTAAAAATAAAGCCTCTGATGATCGTGCGGCTCAGCTGGGATCCTTAGAGGCTTTTCAAAGCATTTTTTTCTGCAATCTCTTGGCCGAAGAGGTGGTTAAAAAAATGCTTTGAAAAGTCTCTGACAATCCCAGCTGAGTTGCCTGATCGGCAGAGGCTTTTCAAAGGATTAGAAAAAATGCTTTGAAAAGTTAAAAAAAAAAAAGTTGGCCACACCGACCCAGTCACATTACTCCCACCACCATCAAGCTACGCCCACAGAACCGGTAGTAACAAATTTTACATTTCACCCCTGTTTTGTAGTAAATATTGTTTGCGTTAAAGGACAGATGTTTTCCTGGCTTAATTTATGTTTGGGATTTTGTGGCAGTTTATCAACCATTTTCTAAGACCACTAAATGCTTTTTAAAAATGTCCACAGTTTAACTGCAACACAGATATCAGCTAGTTCTCTTTAGAAGATTCATAGGGGAATTAGATGCTGAGATGTAAAAAAAGAAGAAGAAGAAATAATCACATATTTTATATCAGAATCTGAGGACTGGGAAAGAAATGGAAAGCAGCGCATCTTACAAAAGGCAGCTCGACTCACCCCAGGTGAGAAGAAATTTGGGGAAAAAAGCATTTCAAAGCATCAGCCAAGACTGCTTTAAAGAACTCACTTTAAACTCACTGGGGCAGCTGTATGTCAGAGTACTAAATCAAGACAACATCCATATCTCCACAAAGCTGAAAATCTACATAGCTGTGGTTATCCCTCACTTCCTATATAGATGTGAGTCCTGAACACAAGCACATCAAGCAACCAAAGAAATTTCACATGCGTGCTCTCTGCTCCATCCTTGACACTTATCGGACAGACCTCATCTCCAACCTGGAGGCCTTTGATCAAATCCACCAGTGTTCTGTCCCAATGATCAGAGCCCAGATATGATGGGTGGGGCATGTCATCAGAATGGAAGACCATCATACACTTTGCCAGTTGCTCTTGTTGTGGCCCGCCAGCAGCCAGCAGAGCTGGCAGCAGAATCGGACAGTGAGGAGGTGGGGGAGGAACATGGGCCAGTCCTGGGGGCTGGGGAAAGCTTGGATGAGGGCTCTGCATTGGAGGCAGCAGTGAGGCATAGGAACAGTTGGAACCTGTTCCCAGTGTGCACATGCGCAGAGCTGCCAGAAGACCAGAAGAACTAAGAAAGCAGGATTGACAAAGGAGTAAAGCCACACCTTGGAGGTGATTGGCCCCTCCTATAGGAAACAAAAGAGGAGCAAACGGGGAGTGGGCTTTTGCAGGAAACAATTTGTTCGTTCGGTCATTTCAAGAGTGGGAAGATCTGTCCGTGACTCTGCGTCAAGTTTTGCTTTGCACTGCATTTGGAAACTAATTATCTGGCAGCTTTCCAAGTGAGATAAGGTCTGTGTTGATAAATATTCCTCTGAAAGACTGTTTGCCAGGCCTTGCTGACTGTGAATGGAAGGAATTCACAGTCATGTAAATAAAAGGGGTTTTGCTGGGACCTAGACTCTGCTTCCTGCTTTTTAAGGGAACCTAGGTCAAAACAGCGGTGGTGTCAAACTCAAGGACCACATGCTGGATTTGGCCTGTGGGTTGCTTAGTTCTGGCCTGTGGGGCTGGCCTGGAAACAGCAAAGGACCGACCCAGCAAAAACAGAGCTCGGGAGGCTGCAGAAGTTTGTCATGGCTGAAAACAGGGCATGCGATCTCCCCGGGCTCCGTTTTCACGGGCAGAGGGCTATCAAAACAATCTAAAAACAAAACAGAAGGAGAAATGTTTCCCCTTTTGCATTTGAGCATGCAGGAAGGGACAGGAGAGGAGAAAGGGAAAGAGGAAAGACAAAGAAAAAGAAGGAAAGATGGGAAGAGAGCAAGGAAGGAAAAAGAAGGAAAGAGGAGAAGGAAAAAGAAAGGTGAATGAAGAGGGAGGGAAAAAGAAAAGGAAGGAAGGAAGGAAGGAAGGAAGGAAGGAAGGAAGGAAGGGAGATTATAATGAGAGTGAGGAAGGGTCTCAGGGAAGCCCTGCCTTAGCACTTGGCCACCACAGGTGCCCCTGACATGTGGCCCGTGTTACACCCACCCCCGGCCATGCTCACTAGGGCCATGCCCCCACCCCTGGCCCTCCGAGGTTAAACGCAACCCTGATGCGGCCCTCAATGAAATCGAATTTGACACCCCTGCTCTATAATATACTGGCTTCTGAGAAGAGCCTCGAGATCATCCATACCAGCACCCCAAAATTACTGTGAAAGAAACCCTGCACTACTGTGACATCCAGCCAAGAGAACTAGAAGCTGCAGTTGTTGATAGAACCAGTGGTGAAATGTAAAATTTGTTACTACCGGTTCTGTGGGTGTGGCTTGGTGTGTGTGTGTGTGTGGGGGGTAATATGACTGAGTGGGCGTGGCCAACATTTTTTTTTTTTACTTTTAAAACCATATTTTCTACAACCTCTTTGGCTGAAAAGCCTCTGATGATCCCAGCTGACTTGCCTGATCTGCAGAAGCTTTTTTTTTTAAAAGCCTCTGATGAACCCAGCTGACTTGCCTGATCGGCAGAGGCTTTTTTTCCTTTTAAAAACATTTTTCTATAACCTCTTCGGCCGAAGAGGTTGTAGAAAAAATGCTTTTAAAAGACTCTGATGATCCCAGCTGAGCCATGGAATCATCAGAGGCTTTTAAAAAAAAACTTTTAAAAGCATGTTTTTGGCCAAAGAGGTTATAGAAAAAATGCTTTTAATTTTTTTTTTTAAAAAAAAGGCTCTGATGATTGTGCGGCTCAGCTGGGCAATGGGAGGGGGGGCAGGGATTTTTGCTACCAGTTCTCCAAACCACCCACTGCCATCGGTACCGATCCAGTCTGAACTGGGAGCATTTTACCCCTGGATAGGACCCATAGCCCTGTGCTATGAAACCACTACCAGAAGCTAGGCACCACCAAAAACTGATAGAAATCCATGAAGGGCATCCTAGAATAACACCCACAGTTACTACAACAGTGCTTTCAGACTTGGACTGCAGATCCACGTCCATGTTCAGAGATGAACTGCAACAACCCAAAAGACTACCATATACGTGCAAATTAAGACCGAGAAATTCCTCTTAATTTCCAAGATTTACTATTTTCTCCGGATCAGAACTACAAGATACAGCTTACTGAAATCTATGTACTTCTTGTATTCATGGTTTTGGCCCGCTGTGTGGCTTCACATGGTGTGATTCTAAGTTGGCAAGGTCTACAAAAATTAGCATACAGAATTGGGAAACTTACAAAAAATGCATTATACTTCTGGAAAAATGCATTTTAAAAAAAGCTATGTTGCATTTACTGTAAACATAACACATATAAGGAAAGTTACGGGGAAGAATAAAAGGCTACACTTAAAGAGCAGGTCTTAGGCAAGTCATGAAAAATTGCACACTGGAGCAATTATATAAGTCACATGGATCAATATAAATTTCAGGAAAGTCCATAAAACAAGAATTGCAGATTTACCAGATATTTTTTTTGTTATGATTCACTGTGCAGTGAGATAGACCGGAATAATATGGGGCATTGACACAGACACAATTTTTAATGATTCACACATCACTAATTATAAGTCACTGGAGGCAAGAGACCTATGATGCAGTAATAAAATTCCCCTGTTGTCTTCCTCATTAACTTTGTAAACAGAGCAAGCATTTGCATCAGAAAAGGAAAGTACATCTCATTGTTTGAGCAAATGCATACCTTTAAAGAACTACTCTGTCATCTTAGCTTGAACTAAAGAAGTTTTTCAGTCTTTGCTAAGCATCTGTTAAACAATGAATAATTTAATGCTTGCTTAAAGACCAGAGAATAGGACGCAATGCCCCTTTGAAACAATATCTAGGGAACATTGTCTGGTTACTGGACAGCATAATGTATATTTGTACAATATCGGCCACTACCTGGTAGGAAATTGAAGAGATGCCTTTTATTATTATTATCTGTGTGACTCTCAGCAGACCAGGCAAAGTCTGCCTATCAAAAGGCAGAACGTACTACAATGCAGCTGTTTTGACATTAGGATTGCCAAGGGAGAGGTTTCATCAAGAAATTCACGCCTTTAGCCACTCTTCCCAAAGTAAAGGTAAAGGTTCCCCTCACACATATATGCTAGTTGTTCCCGACTCTAGAGGGTGGTGCTCCTCTCTCTTTCAAGCCAAAGAGACAGCACTGTCCGAAGATGTCTCTGTGGTCATGTGGCCGGCATGACTCAATGCCAAAGGTGCACGGAACGCTGTTACCTTCCCACCAAAGGTGGTCCCTATTTTTCTACTTGCACTTTTTACGTGCTTTCGAACTGCTAGGTTGGCAGATACTGGGACAAGTAACGGGAGTTCACCCTGTTATGCGGCACTAGAGCTTCGAATCACTGAACTGCCGACCTTTCGATCGACAAGCTCAGCGTCTTAGCCACTGAGCCACCGCGTCCCTTTTCCCCATAGTCTTCCTTTATTGTTTGTTCCTCGGAATAAATGGGCCCAATATCTGGGGCCACAACTGCTTCCACAGGAAGGGGAAAACGTCGCCTTCAGCTTCTACTCTTGATACAACCAGCTAATCTTTCCTCCGTTATTATAAATGCCCTTTGATAGTCTTCTTTAGACGATGGAGTCCTGCTTTGGAAATGTATGTACAACTCATACAAATGAGTTGTATGTTTTATAGTAATACGTGTGTCAGAACCATTTCCATCAGAGAGCACAGTGAACATTAGATAACAGATGCTGAGGGCAGCAGTGTCAGCTATTTATATCTTATATTCTACATATGTGCTTTCTTTCCCTGTGTGTGTGTGTGTTGTGTGCGTGTGTGTTTGTATATGTGATGACTCAGACGTTAAAGACACTGAGCTTGTTTGCTGGAAAGCTGGGTTCGAGACCCTAGCACCATGGGATGGGGTGAGCTCCCATCCTTGCTCAGCCCCTGCCCACCTAACTGTTCAAAAGCAGGCAAATGTGAGTAGATACATAGGCCCCATGTGCCTCGGGGAGTCTCACAAGACAATCTCCTGCCTCAAAAGATTACACCATAAAATTGTTAAATCCCAACCAGAACTGTTCCTATTGGGTATCCTGCCAGAAAAAAATTAGCAAAGAAAATATTTATTTGATTATACATGTAATAACAGCTGCAAGGATTGTTTATGCACAACATTGGAAAGCAGAGAAAATACCTTTGGAAGGAGAAGTAATTAAAAAAAAATTAAATTGTGCAGAAATGAATAGATTGACTTTGATGATTAAAGAAAGAGAAGATTCAGAATACTTTAAGATATGGAATCAATTCTACTTTCTATTGGTTAGAAAAGAGATACAAATAAGTAAATTAATAGTTATGTATAAAAATGCTATAATCAGAATATTTTGTTAGTGATGAATTGTTGTAATTGATTCGATGAGAACGAAGACAGAAGAAATAACAAAAAGAAGAATGATTGGAGACAACACCGAGATGTCACATGGAAGGAATAACCGATGTATTAAATGTTTGTTTGTTTAAAAAATAAAAAACTTTTAATAAAAAAAAAATCATGGAGCTATATATAAAAAAAAGAAACAGCAAAGGACCGGCCCACAGTGCCTCTGTTAGCAAAAACCGAGCTCTGTTTTCTCTGCAAGAGGGTTGCAGGAGGCAGATGCAGCCAAAAATGGAGCTCAAGAGCCTGTTTTCTCTGGCAGAGTGATGATGAGCTGGCCACGCCCACCCTGGCCACACACACTCTAGCCCCCCCGAGGTCAAACACATCCCTGATGCAGCCCTCAATGAAATCAAGTTTGACACCCCTGTTCTAGACCATTACAGAAATCAACTTCTCTGAGACATACTGGGGAATAACATGGGAAATAGCAATACAGGAATGATTAAAAACAGCACAATTAAATCTGCAACAGGTAAGGGGTAAAGGGTAAAAAATAAAACAACAAAAACAGAACATATTACAAAATTGTACAGTTGTTATTAACAAGCTCATTAACATGAGGTTTTGTTTTTGTTTTAAAAAAAGAAGGTCTGTGTGAAGCTTCAATTACACAATTCGGTCTGAATCCAATATA
Source organism: Arizona elegans (assembly GCA_022577455.1). Taxonomy (NCBI): domain Eukaryota; kingdom Metazoa; phylum Chordata; class Lepidosauria; order Squamata; family Colubridae; genus Arizona; species Arizona elegans. The sequence continues at coordinate 11,584,558 of JAKOOJ010000015.1, forward strand.
ATTCAATTTATAAATTGGATCAACTTTGAGACCTGAATTAAAAAGTCAAATCAAATAATCAAACTGTTACTCTCGGATCATCACTTTGATGATTCACAAGAGCTTTCAAAAGACTTTTTTTCCCCTCCTGGAATCATTTTACAAAATTGAATTAGATCACTGAGAAAGCAAATTGACATCTCAGATGCTTAGCAAGAAGCAAAGCAGCCGCTAACATTACCAGAGTTTCAACGTATTAATTTCCATTCAGTACCATGGACAGCGGATAGCAAGATCACACTAACTTCTGCAATAAAGCTACAAACCTAACTCTCCGCATACAGGTAGTCCTCGACTTACAAAAGTTCATTTAGTGACCGTTCAAAGTTACGACGACACTGAGAAATGTGACTTATGGCTGTCTTTCACACTTATGACCGTTGCAGCATCCCCATGGTCACATGGTCAAAATTCAGTTGCTTGGCAACTGGTTTCTATTTATGACGGTCACAGTGTCCCAGGATCACATGATCCCCTTTGAGACCTTCTGACAAGCAAAGTCAATAGGGAAGCCAGATTCACTTAACAACCCAATTGTTACCAACTTAACAAATGCAATGATTCCCTTAGCAACTGTGGCAATAAAAGTCGTAACATGGGGCAAAACTCACTTAAGAAATGTTTCACTTAGCAACATAAATTCTGGGCTCAATTGTTACTCGAGGACTACCTGTAGAGCAATGTTCTAACCAGATCCTGTAGACCTGTGTTGGCAAACCTATGGCATGCGTACCCCAGGTGGCAGATAGAGCACTTTCTGCAGGCACATCAGCCGTTGCCCCAGCCCAGCTCCACTGCGCATGTGTGCATGCCTCCCACTGGCCGCCTGGTCTTCGAGTATTTGGGTCTCTGCCATGAATGTGCAGGAGTGGGACGCATGCAGGGGACATGCATGCACATGCGGGTGGGGTGGGGGGGTGGGGACACATGCACTGGGAGGTGCAGGTTGGTGCAGGAGGCTTTCCAGGCCTAAAACAGGGCATGGGGGGCCTCGCACGGCATCCCCATATCCTGTTTTGGCTTCCAGGTTGGTTCAGGAGGCTTTCCAGGCCCAAAATGAGGCATGGGGGGCACCCCATTTTGGGCCTGGAAAGCCTCCTGCACCAACCTGGAAGTCAAAATGGGGCATGGGGGGCTGGGGTGCATGCGCGGGGGACGCTCGCATTGCATTTTGGGGGTTTGGGCATACGCCCGTGCATTCACACACACACGCGTGCACGCTTTGGCCACTCGGCACCAAAAAGGTTAACCATCACTACTGTAGACAGTTGAAGCCATCAGAAAGAACCCAGGGTCCTCTTTGTTCCTGAAATCTTAGGGTCCTGTAGACCTTGGAAGGGGAAACTCTTTGGAATCTGTCTTCAGGGCTGAAACTGGAGGAAGAACTATTTATTCCCACACCTAACAAAAGCTCAGGATTCCCTTTGAAGCCGATGCCACGCAGTATATCAGCCTCTAAATCAAGGAGACATGATACCTCCTGCGCATCATGTATAGTAAAAGCAATATGCCAAATTATAGAAATCACGTACAGGTAGTTGCCAGTGTGGTCTAGTGGTTAAGGTGCTTGTCTAGAAACTAGGAGACAGTAAGTTCTAATCCTGCCTTAGGCATGCAGGTCACATGGGTGACTTTGGGCCAATCACCGGCAGGCAGTGAGTTCTAAGCCCAACTAAGGCATAAAAGCAAATTTGGGCTAATCACTCTTTCTCAGTTCAACTCATCTCACAGGGTTGTTGTGGGGAAAATAAGAGAAGGAAGAAGTATTTGGTATTTTTGCCACCTCAAGTTATTTATAAAAATAGATGCGAAATAAGTAAATCTCTACCTACCTACCTACCTACCTACCTACCTACCTACCTATCTACTCTATCTATCTATCTATCTATCTATTTATCTACCGTGTTTCCCCAAAAATAAGACCCTGACTTATATTTTTTTGAACCCTGAAATAAGCACTTGACCTTATCGCCATACACTCAAAAAACCCGATTGGGCTTATTATCAGGGTATGTCTTATTTTGAGGGAAACAGGGTACCTACCTACCTACCTACTTACCTACCTACCTACCTACTTATCATCTATCTATCTATCTATCTATCTATCTATCTATCTATCTATCATCTATCTGAAATGAACTTTATTTTCAGAATCTTAAGATGTTGCAAAATTCCCTTATTTAGCAAATGAGCTCCCAGTTTAATTACTTTTGAGAAATCCCTGGTTGTTGGGAACCCAGATCATGAGAGTTCAAAAAATGTCCACCCTAAATTTCCACCCAAATCTTTTGGCTGCCCCTTCATCCTCCTGAAAAGCCCTTACAATGTACTAATCTGAGAGGAAATTCTAAGCTGTTGTTTTAAATTGAATGGCGTCTATGGTGAATAAATTCAATCCTGCATTCCTAGAAATTTCCAAGCAACTCCAATAAATATAAAATAGTTCCTGCAGACTAAGTACCACATTCTGCACTCTGACATTTTAACATTCCTTAATGATTGATCGAAGAAGGAGAGTGAACTTAAGGAACATACAGGAGTTTGAATCCAATGACTTTATCTGCTTACACTATAGAAGATAAATTTTCAACTATGACAGATCAAAGGCAAACTCCTCATTGTAGAATGTGTGTGTGTGTGTAATGTGTGTGTGTGTGTGTGTGTGTGTGTGTTCGTTGTGTATGATGATGTCAGCAGTACAGATTATGGCCTTTATCCAACAAAAAATGTGATAAAGAGATTAATTTAAAAAGTGAATTCAAGCAAGACCTTGGATTCCCAATCACCTTTTGTCTGACTCTGAATTGCTTTTCAGTTATACCTAATGTGGCTCATAGATTCTTTCTTACTATGTCACCCCATTAAAGTCTTTTTTTATTTCCCTTTTCTGGGAAGAATGGATGGCTGAAGCTGTAATAGTTGAAAAGAACTCCTGGAATCTTTAAAATGAGAACATGACCCCAGAATGCTCTATCTACAACACTGAACTGATGTACAATATTTTTGCATGCCTAAATGCACATATGGACATAGACACTCAGATGAACACACTTAAAAATAGCTATCAATTGTATGACAATGAACAATTCAAAATAGGCATTTGAAGAGAAATCATCTTAGCATTCTTTTGTAAACAGAAGATTTATTGAACACCAAGGAACTCTTTTTCATGAACGAAGGCAAATATACATGTCCAGGAGAACGTTGCAGGATCTAATCTGGATCAGTCACCTGGACCAGACGTTAGTCTTCCAAGCTTTCAGGCACATGCTGGAGCCCATCTCCAGGGAACTTCTCTCTCACAAAAATGTGTGCTTTGGGCTATTCTATGTGTTGTATTTATGTGGTGCCTTCCTATTGGTTGATTGATGTGTTGATGACTGACAATTGGCTGTTGTTTCCTTGTGCTGCCAAGGAACTTTTTTTTACCTGGATATGCATAACCTTGTACTGTGGAATTACAACCCCATATCAACTGGCAAAGCATCCCTGGCCTGCTCTCGATTTGCCATAGGCCAGGGGGGATAGGAAACGGAGAAACTGCACAGCAGCAAAAAACAGATGCACATTCCACGCTTATCTCCCTCAAGGCTGTATCCCAGGGATACCTGCAGCAGTCGAAGGGGAGTGACCTCTATAACCCACGAAATTGCTCCATTGGCGAATGTGATTGATGACACACCCTGGGGGGAGGAGGAAACAGGATCATAATTGGAGCGTAAATTAAGTAGGGTCAGAGCTGGCTTCATTTGGGAACTGCTGACATGAAGCTCCTAATAAATACCTGGAATTTTTTTGAAGCTTGGCTCAAGACTCAAGATTTAATTAGGGCATCCATCAGAACCCTGACATCCCATTCATCTCTACTTAGGAGTGAATGCCAATCAGCTTAGTGGTGCCTACTTCTCAGTAAATATGTAAAAGGTTAGTCCATTAATGACATGTCTTGAGAGATGGCGTCCAAATAAAAATTTCTCATCTGCTTGGTAAGGCGGGAATAATAAATATTATCTAGAAATAACATTTGAGATATTTGTTGCTTGTATCCTTACGATTTATATTGATATTGTTTCCTGATTGCTTATTTGTACTCTATGACTATCATTAAGCGTTGTACCTTATGATTCTTGACGAATGTATCTTTTCTTTTATGTACACTGAGAGCATATGCATCACAGATAAATTCCTTGTGTGTCCAATCACACTTGGCCAATAAAGAATTCTATTCTATTCTATTGAATGTTACCTGACTTTAAAGCAATACAGGTAACCCTCGACTTACAGCAGTTCATTTAGTGATTGCACCAAGTTACAACATCACTGAAAAATGTGACTTAAGACCACTTTTCAAAGTTACGACCTTTGCTGCATCCCCCATGCTCACGTGATCAAAATTCAGGCTCATGGCAACTAACTCATATTTATGACAGTTGCAGTGTCCCGGGGGTATGTGGTTCCCTTTTGCAACCTTCTGACAAGCAAAGTCAGTGGGGAAAACAGATTCGCATAACAACTACTGTAAGTTACTAACTTAACAAGTTCAACAAGTGATTCACATAACAACAGTGGCAAGAAAAGTCGTAAAACGGGGCAAAACTAACTTAGCAAATGACTCACTTAACAACAGAAATCTTGAGCTCAACCATGGTCATAAGTCGAGGGCTACCTATATTACTGAAGAAACTGTAGCAAATAAAATAGGAAGGATATAATGGACAATTATGGATTGAGGAGATTCAGTTATACTTTACCTCCAACGTGGCTTGAGTCCACTAATGCTAAGGTTCTTAACTTATGATCAGCAATAGCACTGCACACTGATTTTGATCTGAAAGCTTAAATAAATGAATAAATACATGGAATTTATTGGTTTTCTTGCTGGATGTCCCAGAAGATTTTACTGTTCCTACTCAAATTCTTGATACGTTTTGTTGATGAAATACAAAGTTTGGCCAATTAATTTTTATTAAATGTTTGGGATGCCATCAAGGGAAAGACTCATGTTTCCCATCTTGTTTGGATTCTGTGGTGGTTCTTAAAAACTTTGAATGGACAGTCAAAAGGAAAAGGTTAAGAACTGCTTCATGGTGTGGTTTGTAACCCAAATGAATGGCAGATTCAATATCCATACACAAACTAAGAATCATGGGCAATCGACTGGGCTTGGAAGTTAAAATAATATAACCCCCATCAAGCTCAACATGGAAGAAAGATAGTCCACCCCATGCCAAGGGAACTACTGTGTTTTCTCGAAAATAAGACCCTGTCTTATATTTTTTTTGAACACTGAAATAAGCGCTTTGCCCTATTGCATTGTTTCTCAACCTTGGAAGCTTGAAGATGGGTGGACTTCAACTCCCAGAATTTGAAGATGGGAGTTGAAGTCCACCCATCTTCAAACTTCCAAGGTTGAGAAACACTGCCCTATTGCCGTGCGTTCAAAAGCCCAATTGGGCTTATTATTGGGGGATGTCTTATTTTGGGGGAAACAGGATACATACCCATGTAGTCATCAGACTCAGGTTTGTAAAAGTGGTTTCATATTGCTTCACCAGCTAGCAGCATCTAGCCAACATTTGAGAGCCATGATGGCACAGTGGTTAGAATGCAGTATAGCAGGCTGACTCTGCTCACTGCCAGGAGTTCGATCCTGACAGGCTCAAGGTTGACTCAGCCTTCCATCCTCCTGAGATCAGTAAAATGAGGATTCAGCTTGTTGGGGGCAAGAGGCTGACTCTGTAAATTGCTTAGAAATGGTTGCAAAACACTATGAAGCAGTATATAAATCTAAGTGCTATTGCTATTTGCTGCTCATAATAGTGAATAGCATGACCAGCCCTACTTTAGCTCTTAGATAGCTGCTGCTCTGTTACTGAATAAAGATTAGCAGAGCACGTGAAAATCCTAAGGTTAGAGTGGGAAGCCAAAAGAGTCCCAGAGGAAAACACACTATATTGTGCCAAGAAAACGATTGTACATGGAAGCATGCGTGAGTTGTGTGAAAGAGACTTTTGATTATTCCCTTTCATGTTTGTTTCACAAACCGATTGATAAAAGTTCTGCAAGGGGGGCTTTTTATCAGGTTCGCCTGATACGCCAGTTGCGCCCCTTTCTGGACCGGGACTCCCTACGCACGGTCACTCAAGCACTCGTCACCTCTCGTCTGGACTATTGTAACGCTCTCTACATGGGGCTCCCCTTGGGGTACACCCGGAGGCTCCAACTGGTGCAGAATGCGGCCGCGCAGGGGATTATGGGAGCTAAAAACTTACTTTTTTCAGTTAGCCAGTCTGTCTTGATTTTAGGGTTGGTTTTAAAATTTTGATACGGATTTTAAATTGACAAGTTTTAAATTACAGGCCAAATTTATTTAATTATTTTAAATCTATTTTTAATTGTAATGTTATGTATAAATGTTTTTATTTTGGCTGTTCACCGCCCTGAGTCCGAAAGGAGAAGGGTGGTATAGAAGTTTGAATAATAAAATAAATAAATAAGTAAATGGAGGAGGAGGAGGAGGGCTGATTTGGTTTTAAACCAGGGGTGAAATGCTCCTGGTTCCGACCGGATCGCCCGATCCTGTAGCAATGGCGGCGGGTGGTTCGGAGAACCGGTAGCAAAAATCCCTGCCCCCCACCCCTGCCCATGCCCAGCTGAGCCGCGTGATCATCAGAGGCTTTTTTTTTACTTTTAAAAGCATTTTTTCTACAACCTCTTCAGCCAAAAAAATGCTTTTAAAAGTAAAAAATACAGCCTCTGATGATCGCGCGACTCAGCTGGGATTGTCAGAGGCTTTTAAAAGCATTTTTTTCCCCTACAACCTCTTCAGCTGAAGAGGTTGTAGAAAAAAATGCTTTTAAAAGCCTCTGACGATCCCAGCTGAGTTGCCTGATCATCAGACGCTTTTAAAAACATTTTTTTACAACCTCTTCGGCTGAAGAGGTTGTAGAAAAAATGCTTTTAAAAGTAAAAAAAGAAAGTTGGCCACACGCACCCCTCCCCACCAAGCCACACCCACAGAACCAGAAGTAACAAATTTTACATTTCACCACTGCCACTGCTGTATTAGAAAGAATAGGGAGGTCCATGTTTTTTTTTTAAGTATTCAAAAAAATATATATCATTAACAGATGCGGCCAAAGAGGTCGTAGAAAAAATGCTTTTAAAAATAAAAAAAAAAGCCTCTGATGATCATGTGACTCACATGGGATCATCCAAGCCTTTTAAAACATTTTTCTACAACCTCTTCAAAAAGGTTGTAGAAAAAATGCTTTTAAAAGGTAAAAAAAAGCCTCTGACGATCCTAGCTGAGCAGCGCGATCGTCAGAGGCTTTTTTTTACTTTTTAAAGTAATGCTTTGAAAAGTAAAACAAAAGATTGCGCACCACAGCTTATCACCTCCCCCCTCGCGCACTGTTTTACTTACCACATGCCTCCTTCTGGCGTGCACTGCGCACGAGCACCTCACATTTGGTGCGCAGCCAGTGAACCGGTAGTAAACCGGTTCAGATTTCACCACTGTTTTAAACGATTGGTTTTTGTGGTGTGCTTTAGGAGCTGGAATTCGTTGTGGACTACAAATAACCACAGGCTGTTTCAAAGTCAAAAGGTAGGCATCTGGAGAACCTGTGGTGTTTATTTCGAGCATGACACTATAGAGACTATTTGACTAGTTGTAGGTATATTTATCGCCAATTGTTCAACTCTTTAAAGCGATCTACAGATGTCTCTGTCCAGTTGGAAAATATTGGCTCTTAGTCTCCAACCAGTTTATCACTCGCTTTGAAAATTACTGGCAATAGAGTCATTTGTCTCCTTCTGTCGGAGAAGGTCTATTTATAATTACGGACTCATGGTCTTTAGCAGATGAAATATTCATGTAAACTCAACTGCCAAGCTGCACTTAACCACACTGTAAACTGCAAGCATTATCATATTAAAAGTGATTCAGTCATGTGTCCAATGCCAGCTTAATAAACATGTCATTTTAAATGTTGTTTAGGAACACTGATTTAACAACTGTTCAGCACAAAAGACCATCAAAATATGTTGATTAGTCATGATATATTTGGCAAAAGTAGGATTGAAATAGGGAAAAAAAACAGACGACTAAAACCAAGCCTATCATTTCCAAGCTATAAAAAGCAAGAAGAGAGGTTAAAATCCTGCAGAGTGTCAGGCATTATTTTTCCAAGATTCTTTTTTTGGCAAATGTTTGATTAGAATCGCTTTTCCAAACACAATATACTTCATCAGTATGGGTGCTTATTTTAGCAGGTATCTGTTAAGTGTTGTTTACCATATGCAGGCATATATTTGTATTTTTAACCTAGATCTCAGTTGACAAGTTCTGCTGAATTTCTGAAAACCCTTTAAGCACAGACATCACTGACACAAATATTGTGTGCAAAATATTACAATCTATTACATCAAAGGATGGAAAAAATGGAAATGCTCTAGTTGCTATATTCCAGCCCCCATAATTCCCAGCAATCCACCCTACTGATGACAATGTTTACATAAAGAAAATGAGGTTTTTATTTTATTTTCTATGAACCCTTCATCTAAGCATAACTAACTTTGCCCGACTCCATTACTTATGAATTTATATTTGACTTTGCCAAAAAAGCAATGCTATTTTCCCCCAAATAAGCTATGGCAGTTGAAGCAACATCACAAATTATCCACTTTCGTATAATCTGCGCCCTACTAATTCTACATTCTGGTTAGAATGTAGCCTATGATATTGAATATAAGTGAAATATGGAGAAGGGATGAGGTGATGTTAAATTATGGACTACATTCACCTGGAATTAATAGAGGGGCACAGTGGTCTAATGGAGAAGATGCTTGTCTCCCACTTATAAGGTTAAGAGTTTGATCCTAGGTAGCACCAGAAGTTTCTTTCTCAGGGCACACAGACAAAATATCGGGTGTGAACTCTGCATAGGTAGCAGGAAGGGCATCTGGCTGGTAAATGCTCAGCTCCATCCAGTTGCCCAGACTCTACCCAAATCAGGGATTTAATTTACATAGGTCATAAAAAGGGAGGTATTTTTTATTGACGTGGAATTAACAGGAACAATGTACAAAACTAGGAAAACTGTTTTTAAGATGTTGTAAAGTTATGATTTTAGGATCTAATTTTATGTACTTCTAATCATATTTGGTATCTTGCTTTCAGATTATTATGGTTCTAATTAAAAAAAGGATAATGATTCTATTAGATAAAGTAGAAAAATGTAGGTTAGACAGCATCACTACCAGATGGATTCATAACTGGGTGACCAACTACACTCAATGTGTAGTCCTCAATGGAACTGCATCTACATGGAGGGAAGTATGCATTGGAGTACCCCAGGGCTCTGTTTTAGGCCCAGTGCTCTTCAACATCTTCATCAATGACTTGGATGAGGGGATAGATGGGGAACTCATCAAATTTGCAGATGACACCAAGCTGGCAGGAATAGCTAACATTCCAGAAGATAGGCTCCTACAGAAGGATCTTGACAGACTTGAACATTGGGCACTATAAAAAAAAATGAAATTCAACAGTGAAAAAAGCAAGGTTCTACATTTAGGCAAGAAAAACAAAATGCAGAGGTACAGTATATGTGGTATCTTGCTCAATAGTAGTAACTATGAGCGGGATCTTGGAGTCCTAGTGGACAACCATTTAGATATGAGCCAGCAGTGTGCAGCAGCTGCCAAAAAAGTCAACACAGTTCTGGGCTGCATAAACAGAGGGATAGAATCAAGATCACATGAAGTGTTAATACCATTTTATCATGCCTTGGTAAGGTCACACTTGGAATACTGCATTCAGTTTTGGTCGCCACGATGTAAAAAAAGAAGTTGAGACTCTAGAAAGAGTGCAGAGAAGAGCAACAAAGATGATTAGGGGAATGGAGGCTAAAACGTATGAAAAACGGTTGCAGGAACTGGGTATGTCTTGTTTAATGAAAAGAAGGACTAGGGGAGACGTGATAGCAGTGTTCCAATATCTCAGGGGCTGCCACAAAGAAGAGGGAGTCAAAACTATTCTCCAAAGCACCTGAGGGTAGAACAAGAAGCAATGGGTGGAAACTAATCAAGGAGAGAAGCAACCAATTAATCAGTGGAACAACTTGCCTCCTGAAGTTGTGAATGCTCCAACACTGGACATTTTAAGAAGATGTTGGATAATCATTTGTCTGAATTGGTATAGGGCAGGGGTGGGCAACTGTGGCCCTTTTACAACCTGTGGACTTCAATTCCCAGAATTCCTGAGATAGCCAAGCTGGCTCAGGAATTCTGGGAGTTGAAGTCCACAAGTCGTAAAGGGGCCATATTTGCCCATTCCTGGTATAGGGTTTCCTGCCTAAGCAGGGACTAGAAGTTGGATTAGAAGACCTCCAAGGTCCCTTCCAACTCTGTTATTCTATTCTATTCTATTCTATTCTATTCTATTCTATTCTATTCTATTCTATTCTATTCTATTCTATTCTATTCTATTCCATATTTTCTCTATTCTATTCTATTCTATTCTATTCTATTCTATTCTATTCTATTCTATTCTATTCTATTCTATTCCATTCCATTCCATTCCATTCCATTCCATTCCATTCCATTCTATTCTATTCTATTCTATTCTATTCTATTCTATTCTATTCCATTCCATTCCATTCCATTCCATTCTGCTTATTATTAGCATTGAGAATAAAACATTGTGGGTTATCTGGCATGTGCTTTTCTGCAAGTTCCATTAACATTATGTTACCTTCATGTAAGGGATTAATACAACCACAGCCAACACCACCATCTAATGCTATTCAGTATTGCTCCCAATTTTGCCATGGACGTAATTATGTCTCTTCACTCAGCAGGTTTCAGCAGTCCAGCAATAACTAGGGTCTAGTTGGTTCTTTGTCAATCTTTCCTAGCAGCAAGTATATTGACTTAATTCTATTTTCCTTTAGGCTTTTGCTCTCAATTATTCTAGAGATAGCCAGGCTCACCTGCATACCCTTTTAGCTCCTTAACTGCTACTGCCATTCCCTATTCATATTGGCTTAGCAAGTGCATATATTTGCTTTGTGTGTATACACAGACGTGTATGTAGGTGAGGGTGGAGAACGCAATCACCGTCTTTCAACCCTCTTGCTGTAGACAGAAGATTATGTCTTAGTAAGGTGACATATATTTGCTAAGCCTTCTATTTCTGGGGGAAAAAAAAACATGTTTTGGTAGGAATAAGGACAACATGCTGATTTATAGTAGCTGAATTCACTGGAACATCTAGCTCAGCATGGTTTGTTCTAATGTACAGCAGATCTCCAAATTTTCAGACTGCATGATGGCACTCTTAGCCCTGCCAGGGAATAAAGCAAAGGGTGCCATCATGCAGAAAATGTATGCTACTATTGCGCTACAGCTAAAGCTACCGTATTTCTGGGCTGCAGAAATCCAAATGGCCATTAGATGGTATTATGGAGTCAGCATTTGCTCTATCCGTGGTGGCACAGTGGTTAGAATGCAGTATTGTAGGCTAACTCTGCTCATTGCCAGGAGTTCGATTCTGTCTGGCTCAAGGTCGACACAGCCTTGCATCCTTCCGAGGTCAGTAAAATGAGGACTGAACTGCTTTAAAGTGGTGATGCAGTGGTTAGAATGCAGTATTGCAGGCTAACTCTGTTCAACTGCCAGGAGTTCGATCCTGACCGGCTCAAGGTTGATTCAGCCTTCCATCCTTCTGAGGTCAATAAAATGAGGATCCAGATTGTTAGGGGCAATACGCTGACTCTGTAAACCGCTTAGAGAGGGCTGTAAAGCACTGTGAAGCAGTATATAAGTCTAAGTGCTTTTGCTATCTCTTTGTTATCCTCAACTGGTCATCCAGGTTTTTGTATAGTTAAATCTCTCCCCTCAAATATATCATGTTTCATTTAAAGGGGGAGGGATGATTAAAAGAATATTTTGTCCTTATTAGTGAAAGAAATCCACATTGTACAGAACTGGGTCTGCTGTCAGCAACAGTGGGATTCTATGTGAGTTTAAAAACAGGGCTGCAAACTGAAAGGCAAGCCGGAATCTCAGTTTGAGACTCAGTTTGCTGAATTTTAAATGAAAGGGAGAGAAAATTACTTTTAGACTTGTAAGATTGATGTCAGCCTTTCATGGTTGACTAGACAGGAAATGCAACCAGGTATACTAATTCTACCTTATTGTAAGGTTACCTTTAGCAGCATCTTGCAAGTCTGCAGGTACTTCTCTCTCACATCCCCTTTATAGTCCGCAAACTAGGGAGGTTTTCTTCTGAGTTTCTTGTCTTGCCTACATTCCTGTTGCAGGCTAAGTTGCCTTTTATCTGAATACAGAATAACAGAGTTGGAAGGGACCTTGGAGATCTTCTAGTCCAACCCCTGCTCAAGCAGGAAACCCTGCACCATTTCGGACAAATGGTTATCCAATCTCTTCTTGAGAACCTCCAGTGATGGGGCACCTACAACTTCTGAAGGCAAGCTGTTCCACTGATTAACTGTTCTCACTATCAGGAAATTTCTCCACCTTTCTAGATCGGTTGTCTTAATCGGTTGATTGTCGATTAATTTCCATCCACTGCTTCCTGTCCTGCTTTCCGAGTCTTCCCTTGGTTGTGTCTTGTTGCCCTGTCTGTCATGGTCATTCCCACATCCCATTATAAAACAGGCAATGCAAACCGGATGAAGGATTCAGTCATCCACTGTTCTATTCTGCTAGTATAGGGGTATCAAACTCGATTTCATTGAGGGCCACATCAGGGTTGTGTTTGACCTTGGAAGGGGGGAAGATGGGTGTGGCCAGGGTGGGTGTGGCCAGCTCAATGTCACCCATGTCGGGGGTGAAAGTGGTGGCCTAAGCGCTGTACCAGTGAAAATGGTTTCCTGAGCTCCGTTTTCGGCTGCGACAGCTTCCTGCAACCCTCTGCCAGTGAAAACAGAGCTCAGGAGGGCTGCACGTGACCCTCCCGAGCTCCATTTTCACTGGCAGAGGCACTGTGGACCACTCCTTTGCTGTTTCCAAGGTAGCCCCACAGGCTAGATCTAAGCACCTTGTGGGGCGAATCCAGCCCGTGGGCCTTGAGTTTGACACCCCTGTGCTAGTACATAGAAATGAATATCAAAAAGGAGAGGGCTGGATTATTTGCAGCCCATGCAAACAAATGAAGCCCCACCTGTGGGATGCAGGCAGCACATGAAACCACGCCCCCTCCGGTCTGTGGAAAAACCTCTCTCCATGGAACCAGTCCCTGGTGCCCAAAAGGTTGGGGGCAGCTGTACTAGAGGATGGGGGCTGTGACAAAATCCGGGTCTCCGGCAGTGGTAGGTTTCTACCAGTTCGCTCTGGTTTGGGAGGCTCCACCCACCCACCTGAATGTCATCATGGACACTCTGCACATGCTCAGAAGGTGCAGAAGGCACAGAAGCAATGCACGCTGCCCACTCACAGTTCCGAACCAATAGCGAAGACCACTACTGGTCTCCGGGATCTTTTAAAACCCAGCTGCCCTGAATTGCCAATTAAATGAAAGATAAAATAAATGAAAGAGGGTGTGTGTATGTGTGTGTGTGTGTGTGTGTGTAGAGAACCCTAGACACAATCAATTTGTTGACAAACTGGCTTTATCTTTGTTTATATTCACTAAAGCAGTGTTTCTCAACCTTGGAAGCTTGAGGATGGGTGGACTTCAACTCCCAGAATCCCCCAGCCAGTTGAAATCCACTCATCTTCAAGCTACCAAGGTTGAGAAACACTGCACTAAAGGGTGCTAAGCCCAACTCAATATCTTCACTAATGGGTGAAAAATAAAATTTGTTACTACCGGTTCTGTGGGCGTGACTTGATTGGGGGGGGGGGTTAATGTGACAGGGTGGGCGTGGCCAACTTTTTTTTTTTAACTTTTCAAAGCATTTTTTCTAATGCTTTGAAAAGCCTCTGACGATCAGGCAACTCAGCTGGGATCGTAATAGAGGCTTTTTAAAAAACGTCTCTCTGCCGATCAGGCAACTCAGCTGGGATCGTAATAGAGGCTTTTTAAAAAACGTCTCTCTGACGATCAGGCAACTCAGCTGGGATTGTCAGAGACTTTTCAAAGCATTTTTTTACCACCTCTTCGGCCAAGAGATTGCAGAAAAAAATGCTTTGAAAAGCCTCTGAGGATCCCAGCTGAGCCGCGCGATCATCAGAGGCTTTTTTTTTTTTTACTTTTAAAAGCATTTTTTCGTCGGAAGAGGTTGTAGAATAAATGCTTTTAAAAGTAAAAAAAAAAAAAAAGAAGCCTCTGATGATCGTGCGACTCAGCTGAGCATGGGGGTGGGGGGTGTAGAGATTTTTGCTACTGGTTCTCCGAACCACCCGCCACCACCACTACCGGATCGGGTGATCCGGTCCAAACCGGGAGCATTTCACCCCTGTCTTCACTTGAAAGCTTGGTAAAATGGCCTCTTTTCATCCCCTGCATTACGGACTTGGAAATAGTCCGTAAATTTTCCTAACCTGCTCTTCAAATTGTTCCAATCTTCTTTAGGACATATGTCAAATAGCGTATTTCGCTCCTGCACAAAGCAGTGGGAGATTGAACTCATTACACACAATATAATGACATTCTCCATTTTAAAAAAATGTGTTCATAGCACAAATAGGGTGTTTTTTGTTTTTTAAATCGTGACATCAAGCAGTCATAGTATGTGAAATAGGGCACAGTTAATAACTGTCCAGTGCAGTAGCTGGAAGGGTCCCAAGAAATGACAACCCAGCCTTGGGTTGAGGTTTTCTAGCAAGGTTTCTATTTTATTTATTTATTTATTTGTTCAACTTGTATGCCGCCTTTCTCCGAAGACTCAAGGCGGCTTACAATGCATTTAAAAACCATATATAAAAACATTAAAAATTAAAACATTAAAAACAATTAAAACCCATTCACACCATTCATGGCCAGATCTCGCCAGATCACAACAGCGAGATCAACGGCCCCAGGCCTGCCGGAAAAGCCAGGTCTTCACCACTTTTCGGAAGGCCAATAGGGTGGGGGTGGTCCGGACCTCAGGAGGTAACTGGTTCCAGAGACCTGGGGCAGCCACAGAGAAGGCCCTCCCCCGCGGGCCCACCAGTCGGCATTGTTTAGCTGACAGGACCCGGAGGAGACCAACTCTGTGGGATCTTACTGGTTGTTGGGAGCTATGTGGTAGAAGGTGGTCTCGAAGATACCCTGGCCCTGAGCCAAGTAGGGCTTTAAAGATAATAACCAACACCTTGAATTGTGATCGGAGACCAATAGGGAGCCAGTGCAGCTCGCGGAGAATTGGTGTAATGTGGGTGTACCTACAGTAGGTGCACTCACGACAGCTCGTGTGGCTGCGTTCTGGACCAACTGTAGTCTCCAAACACTTTTCAAGGGTAGCCCCATGTAGAGCGCGTTGAAATAATCTAACCGTGAGGTGACAAGGGCATGAGTGACTGTGAGGAGAGCCTCCTGATCCAAGTAGGGTCGCAATTGGTGCACCAGGCACCAATTCTAGAGTTACCCTCTAAGATTTGTCCTACAAGTTGAGAAACTCTTTAACTTAAAGCCATATCAACCTGTATGTTATGTTGTTTAGTACAAATGTTCTATATAGGGAGTTGCTGAACACATTTTAAACATGATAATTACTGAAGAAATTAATTACCATCCCTTCAGTGTTTTGGGACTTTGGGCATCTTCCAAATCAAGTAATGGGAATGCAAGGCAGGCTCCACTTAATTGCAGTCAAAATTGTTAAGAAGTCATGGTCAAGCATTTCATAAATATCTTCTAGCGTTCTCTCTGCATGACAAACCACATTATTTATTTATTTATATTTATTTATTAATCAAATTTCTATACCGCCCTACTCCTGAAGGACTCAGGGCGGTGAACAGCCAAGATAAAATACAGATAATACAAATATTAAAAAATCCCTTAAAATTATTAAATATTTCGGCCGAAACACAAATTAAAACACCCAATTTATAAAATCACGAATTAAAAAAAATTAAAAAAATTTAAAAGATGGGAGTTAGGCCAGGCCAGCTTGCTGAAATAGAAAAGTTTTGAGAGCACAGCGAAACGTGCACAGGTCCGGGATCCTCCGTATCTCTGGGGGGAGCTCGTTCCAGATAGCAGGTGCCCCCACAGAGAAGGCTCTCCCCCTGGGGGCCGCCAGTCGACACTGTTTGGCCGACGGCACCCTGAGGAGCCCCTCTCTATGGGAGTGTACTGGTCGGTGAGAGGCTATTGGTAGCAGAAGGCGGTCTCGTAGATACCCCGGTCCGATGCCATGGAGCGCTCTAAAGGTGGTAACCAAAACCTTGAAACGCACCCGGAAGACCACCGGGAGCCAGTGCAGCTCGCGCAGGAGGGAGGTCACATGGGAGCGCCATGTCGCTCCCATAACCACCCGCGCGACCGCATTCTGGACCAACTGGAGCCTCCGGGTGCTCCTCAAGGGGAGCCCCATGTAGAGAGCATTATTCCCCATAAACCATGTGAATGTGTTCAAACATCCAACTTCTGTCCTTAGTTTTCTATAGAAACAGTTGGACCAGGGGTGGGTTCTACTTACCTTTACTTACGTTTGCAGATAAGCACAGATCGCCTATGATGACATCCGGGGCAGTGGGTGGAGCCTCACCCCAGTTTTACTACCGGTTCTTGCGAACTGGTCTGAACCAGGGGCAACCCACCACTGAGTTTGACCCCAAAATTCCAACTGCAGCCAGGACTAACAGTTCAATATGAAACCAACTGAAGCCAAAGTAATTGCACAGAAATTATTTTACCAATAAAAGAGCCAATATGGCCCACAGGCCATCGAGAAATACCATATATGCAAATTGGATGACATATTTTTTCAGTTTTTGGTGCAAGAAAAATATATAGTTTATCTGATAACTTGATCATTATTTCCTAGCCTAGGTCCAAGTTTCATTACAGTAAGGAACAATGGTATTTTTTAAAAAAAAAATTACTAATCATTTAATTTTCCCAGTTTTGTTTTTTCCAATTTTAATGATTTATGGCTCAAATGATGGGAATACACTGGACATTGGGAATGGAATTAAAAATTGGAGTCTGAAAAAACAAACATACTTTTTCATAAAGTCTGGCTGACTAAGTATAAACAAATTTGCACGGTAATTCCTTGACAATACATAAATGTTTCCTGATAGATTTGAAATGTACTCTGCATAGAACAAAACTCAGAATCCCGATGAAGGTTTGCTTTATCAGCTGTACAACTTTCACAGATCAGTGGTCATTTTATTAGTTATATAATGCACACTCTTTTGTTTTACGGAATTCTCCCTCATATATCCTTTGTCCTTAATGGATTCTTTCAGCATTGCAAAATCCCAAAGCTAAGAGGATAGCTCAGTGACTGATGCTGGCACCACAGCATTGTCACAGATAAAGAATAACAGAGTTGAAAGGGACCTTGTAGGGCATCTAGTCCAACCCCCCTCCCACACAAGCAGGAGACCCTACACCATTTCGGACAGTCCAGTCCAGTCTCTTTTTGAAAGCTTCCAATGATGAAAGATGTTTCAAACATCTTAGTTAGAAGACGTTAGTTTGGTAGACTTGGCTTGGGGAAGAAGCCAAATTTTCAATTTCTAGAGAATATTGTTGCATCTGGTATGGTTTGGGTGAATGATCAATTGTCCAAAAAAGCTCTGACTATGTCAGTCTTAGTGCTGATTATCCTTGAGTGAAGACAGCTTCCTTCTTAATCTGATGTCCTCCAGCTATCATTGTCGTCAGCCATTCAGTCGTGTCTGATCCTCAGATCAGACACCACCAGATCTCCATGAGCCTCTACCCTGCATTACATGCTTCAGATCTGCCATGGTCATCCTGGTGTCATCCTTTATAGCAGAGATGTCAAACTCAAGGCCTGTGGGCCAGATCTGGCCTGCAGCGTGCTTAGATTTGGCCTGCGGTGCCTCTGCCAGTGAAAACAGAGCTCGTGAGGACCATGTGCGGCCCTCCCGAGCTCTGTTTTCGCTGGCAGAGGGTTGCAGGAGTCTGTCACAGCCGGAAACAGAGCTCAGGAGCCCATTTTCTTGGGCAGAGCACTCAGGCCACCAAGGTGCCCCTGACACAAGTGATGTCAAGTTGGCCACACCCACTCTGGCCACTCCCACTCTGGCATCCCTGAGGTCAAACACAAATTGAGTTTTGACACCCCTGGTCTACAACATCACCCTGAGACTTGGTAGGAAATTAAAAGGGTTAGTTGCTTGCTCACCAGGGGTGAAATGCTACCAGTTCGAACCGGTTCGCGTGAACTGGTAGCGGCAGCGGCTCGTTGTTTGGTGAACCAGTAGTGGCGGCAGTGTGAAGCTCCGCCCACCCACCCAGACGTCATTACTTCCTGGTTTTAACCAGGAAGGAACCTGTTTTTGACCCTCTGCACATGTGCAGAAGGCTTTGTGCATGTGCAGAGGGTCCAAAATTGCATGTGATGTGCACGGGAAGCACACACTTCTGAACCGGTAGGGAAGGTAAGTAGATTTCACCCCTGTTGCCCACATATTATATCCCAGCACCATCTTTCTTCTCCAGAATCACACTGGATCCTGGATGTCTGGATTGGCTGATGAACAGACCAATAGGCCTGCCCCATCTAGTTCGGTGCCGGGATATTTTTATCAGGTCCAACACATACAAACCAGCTTCATTTAGGTATCAAATGCTGAGGCTCATTGGCATCAAAGCTATTTTTATTACTTCAGATGTTTGCAGAAATAGATGATCCTCCTAATATCCAGATCTATACTTTGCTTTCCACTTATTTTCTTTCCCTTTAAAAGCAGCTTTCCTTTTTTAAAAAGTAGCATCAGAGCCTGTGGTTAGATACAGTCCAAGAAATTTGACATTCATAATTCCCTGTATACTGATTTCAGATCCAGCCAGATAAAGTGGAAGAAATTTACCCTTTCCACTCCAATAGCCTCTATCTTATCTCAGTGTTCATTTCAAAAGTGGAATAATAACCAGCTCAAGATTAGAAGCAGCTGCATTCTCTTGGGCTGACTGTATTGACCAAAACAGAATTTACAGTCCCATCTTCCATTTTCACAAGATGCTCCCAATAATCATAAGTTTGAGATCAAGGTAACATACCTAGATTCACCTGCTTAAATGCATTTCACTCATTGTACAGAACCAGGTTAGGCCTGTACCGGGTGTGAATTTGATGTGAACCAAAACAGAATAAACTGAACCTTTACATAGTTTTGAAGCTGTAATGACCAAATTCCCTAACTGAATACACTTTCTGATTCCAAGAGCTGATTTTATTGGATCCACTCATCTGAGACCTCTGCACAGACTGATACAATTGCTCTTCAAACATGCAGATTGGCCAATGTTGAATGAAGCTAGCAGAAGATAGATAGGAAGTAAAAGCAGGGGTGAAATGCTCCCGATCCGGTAGCGATGGCGGTGGGTGGTTCGGAGAATCAGTAGGAAAAATCCCTGCCCCCCACCACCATGCCGAGCTGAGACGCACGATCATCAGAGGCTTTTTTTTTTACTTTTAAAAGCATTTTTTCTACAACCTCTTCCAACAAAAAGTGCTTTTTTGCACTTTTTTGCACAAGAGCAGCGGCTCAGCTGAAATCATCAGAGGCTTTTCAAAGCAATTTTTTCTGCAACCTCTTGGCTGAAGACGTGGTAAAAAAAATGCTTTGAAAAGTCTCTGATGATCCCGGCTGAGTTGCCTGATCGGCAGAGAGGCAATTTTTATAAAGCCTCTCTGACAATCCCAGCTGAGTTGGCTGATTGCCAGAGGCTTTTCAAAGCATTAGAAAAAATGCTTTGAAAAGTTTTAAAAAAAAAAGGTTGGCCATGCCCACCCAGTCACATTACTCCACCACCACCAAGCCACGCCCACAAAACCGGTAGTAACAAATTTTACATTTCACCCCTGAGTAAAAGGTAAAAGGAGTCTCTGCGGATTTTACTTTGCTAGTCATCTCTTTCAAGGCCACTGAGTCAGCACTGTCCGAAGACATTTCTGCAGTCATGTGGCCAGCATACCTCTATGCCAAAGACACACAGAATGCTATTACCTTCCCACCAAAGTGGTACCTATTTATCTACTTGCATTTGTATGCTTTCGAACTGCTAGGCTGGCAAGAGCTGGGCAGTAGTGGGTTTCAAATCCTGTGGCTACCAGTTCGCTCGTGGGTGCTCGTGTGCTCATGCACGCAACATTTCTGCGCATTTGTGGAAGCGTCCAGGCAGGTGGGTGGAGCCTCCTGCCGCCACCGCTACCGGTTCGCCCGAACTGGGGCGAACCGGTAGCAACCTACTACTGGAGCTGGGGCATGTAAGGGAGCTTACCCCATCATATGGAGGTTGGTCTCGAACATGGGCTACTGGTTTTCCAGCCATAAGTCCGACATCTTAATTGGTGAGCCACCGCACTGTCCCAACTCAGATAAATGACTTCAAATAGATTCAAGCATCTGAATCAAATCAGATAATGGAACTGATAAATCCAATGAATCTAAAGCTTTGAGCTGATTGGAGGATTCCATTTTAGCTTATGCTTGATTTACACAGTTCTACCGTGTTATTTAGAGGACTAAAATTTCTGTTCTCAGTGCCAAGTCCCAAGTGATTGCGTTCTATATATGGAATGTTTTCTAAACAGGTCAGTTTCATATATGCGTTTTTCTAAATCTGCTTCACTCTGTTTCTGCATCAGTCTGACAATTTAATATTTTTTTTTAAAAAAATAAAAAGTAAAGTATTTGAAGTAAAATGCGTCGGAGCACATTTTTATTGAAAGTAAACAATTGTATCTCAAAAGCTGGAGTAGATTGCAACCTAAGAAAGTTGCATACTGCAATTATCTGTCCATCTGTCATCTATCTATCAATCATCTATCATATTTGATTTGTTTACTGTCAGTCAGAAAATCATTCTTGCTAGTTTTCAGCCTAAAAAAATGAGTAAAACTTAAAAATCACCAATAAAACAAATCTACCACAACATGATATGCACAACAATACTTATTTATTCCCCCAAAGTACCATGGAACAGCATTGCCTTCTGGCCAAACTAATAATGAGGATGTCAACTTAATTTCAAGAGGGAAATTATTCTATAGTGCAGGAGCTGCAGCTGGAAACATGGCCTACAGGTCCTGGCCCCTTCACATACTTATGGGACCATTAAAAGCTCATGCATCTGGGGTTAGTTGTATAGTGGTCCTGTAACCAGTTCAGTAAGGAACATGGTGGCTCATGTGGGTAGGGTGCTGGGGTGACAATTGGCAGGCTCACATTCAAGATCTGGTTGCTCGTGCATGTTGGAGTGAGCTCCCATCACTCGCTCCAGCTCCTGCCAACCCAGCAGTTTGAAAGTGGGCAACTGCAAGTGGATAGATGGATATCACTTTGGTGGGCAACTTAACCCCAGGCAAAAGTGATGTCACCAGCTAGTCCTTCCAACCCAGAAGTGCTTCGATGCCTCTGACACGAGAGCAGTAGCACCAGTTCAGTGCCAAATCATAGAGAACTTTTCAGGTTAAAAGCGGCCCTTTGAACTGCACTCAGAAAATCATTTGTAATCATTGCAATGACCATGTTAAGAGAAATGTGGCTAGAATGTGGTCTGCTAGTCTGACAGGTTGCTTCCTAGTGAGCTCAAAGCCAAAGTAAGTTCCAAAACAGGCACATTCAAAGGAGGAGTCAGAGGTACGCATTCAGTTAAAACCAAGTATGATTCGAATCCAAAGCCGCAATCTTCTATAAGAAGCAGACAATAAGGACAGGTAATCCTTGATTTATGACTGTTCACTTAGCTACCGTTCAAAGTTAGGACAGACACCCTGAAAGTTACTTGGAACCAGGGATGAAATCCAGCAGGTTCTGACAGGTTCTGGAGAACTGGTAGCGGAAATTTTGAGTAGTTCAGAGAACTGGCAAATGCCACCTCTGGCTGGCCCCAGAGTGGGGAGGGAATGGAGACTTTGCAGTATCCTTCCCCTGCCACACCCACCAAGCCACGCCCACAGAACCGGTAGTAAAAAAAATTGGATTTCACCACTGCTTGGAACCTTGTTTCGAAGTTCTGATGGATAACCTCCTCTGTGGTCACATGACTGCATTTTCCCTGCCTAGCAACTATCCTGCATTAACGGCTGTTTGCAGTGTCCTGTGGCAATGGGACTTCTTGCTACAACATTTTTTTTCCAGGAAACCAACATTTACATCTGGCTTTGCAGCAAAAACCAGCCCATAGCAAACAATGGGTTCACTCCGTGACCACTACCAAAAAGGTCATAACATCGTGTTGGTCAGGTGATGGCCTATTTTGCAATTGTCACAAGCTGGAACCATAATTGCCAGGTTTAATTATGGTCATAAATCAAGGATTTATGAACTTTTCAGATTGAAAGGGGATTCATGGAATCTGAAGTTCTAAAGTTCTAAAATATCTATCAATTTGATAGATCAGCCTTAATCTGCTACCTTTGCCAGCTGCCAAAGCAAAATCTTAGAGACTAGAGAGGGTGGCAAATCTTATTACTGACAGTAGAAGTAGACAACACTATTTGTACAAGCACACATGTACACACACACACACACACACACAACACACATACACCAGTGGTGGAATTCAATTATTTTTACTACCGGTTCTGTGGGCGTGGTTTGGTGGGCGTGGTGTGGCTTGGTGGGCGTGGCTTGGTAGGTGTTACATATGTAAATAGCAAGTGAAGCCAGGGATGTAGGCTTCACTCAGGTCCGGGTTTAGCTGGACATTTGCATGCCCACCACTGATTGGCGGATTCAAATGGGGCCCGCCACTGATTGGTGGATTCAAACAGAGGGACATGTAAAGCGTTGTCAGAGGCTGAATCGGTGGGACTGCTCCCTTTAAAAGGGAATGCTGCTGGCTAAGCCTTGGCAGAAGTCACTCACTTAAATAAAGAGTTGAAGTTACTGTCTGTCCTCCTGCCTATTCATTGCCTCCCACGATCTAACAGTGGGCACGGCAGGGGAAGAATAATGCAAAATCCCCATTCCCTCCCCGCTCCTGGGGGAAGGATTTTGGAAAATCTCCATTCCCACCCCACTCTGGGGCCAGCCAGAGGTGGTATTTGCTGGTTCTCCGAACTACTCAAAATTTCCACTACGGGTCTCCAGAACCTGTCAGAACCTGCTGAATAGCACTCCTGACACACACACACACAAACCTCATGTTATTTTGTCAAGAAGAGACCCACAACCTCACTTCTCCCTTTCCCTCCCTTCCAAACAAAACACCATCAATTCTCAGTCAATCAATTCCCAGTCAGTATAGTTTGTTTTGCAAATAACAGACTTAGGAAAACTTCGCAAGGAAGACAAAATTTGAACGTTCTGGCTACAAAGGTAATAAAAAAAAAAAAAAATCCCAACGAAATATCATCTAGTTCCCATATTAGTTCCAGGCAGCTGGTCTTCATTTGTGGGAGCCATTAACATGTGAGCTGAGAATTTTGCTGCAGTTGTAATTTGCAGCATAATTCACTGCCAGTGAGAAAACAGGAGGTCCCAGTCACATTTTGGAAAAGGTGTCTTGGGTAGGTCCCTCCCGCCCAAGAGCAGAAGAAATATGTGAGCCGGCCTTAAAATATCACCTACAACGGGGGGCAGTTGTAAGCTCAATTGCTCTGACCGCGTATTGCCTGCATATTCCATCTTTATTCATAGATTCTTGGAGAGCTGTAAAAATGGCAGAGAGGCAATTCACTAAATAAGGGAAGCCATTACAGCCAGCTCGATGGTCCATGCAACATACTTTTATATGCACATTTGAAGATTTAGATTGTTCTCTCTCTCTCTCTCTCTCTCTCTCTCTCTCTCTCTCTCTCTCTCTCTCTCTCTCAATTCACCTTGCCGTCTAGAAACAGAAGCCACTCCAAACCAGTTATAATCAAGGTTATCCAAAATAGCTTTTAAAATCATAGGTTTCATGCATGTTTTTTTTTTTTCAAAACAACAGACGCTGATATCTTGAGATCATCTACACCGAGAACTGTCCTTGATTCCTCATCTCTTCCATCTGTCTGTCCCTACTCTTTGTCTTGGACTTCCTGCTATTCTGCTTGGACTAATTTGTTGCTGCTGCTGTAGATTCTTTCTGTCACCCCCTGGGATATTATTTAGCCAGTTTCTTTAGTCCTGCATAGTTATATAGTATTGCTCTTTCCTTGGCCTAAGATCTCAACTTCCACTTCAATTTTCTTTTATTTGTTTTGGTTCACCCCTTCCCTCCTGCTTGAAATTCCTTTAATCTCAGCACAGGGCACCGCAGCTAATTGGTTTCTACAAATGGTGCCTAGAAGGTTAGCGGCTCTTGTTACCATTTGACAGATAAGGGAGGCCGAAGGAGCAAAGATGATGCATTTTAACAAGACCTCAGAGGAATTTGCTGTCGTACGAAAAAAAAAAAAAAAGGTGAGTGCTTCTCCCTTTGGTGCATTTTCCCTAGCTCACACCAGGAGTGTTAACGAGGAATGGAGAACGGTGCATACCGGAGGACCTGGGTGGATTCCCTTGGCACCCGCCAGAAACGCTGCTAGTCCTGATGTTTATGCCTAGTTTCTTTTAATTAACAAAAAAAAAAAAAAAAAAAAAAAGCTGCCACACTGCAAAGCAAGGTGTCATCCTTCGGTATCATCAATATTAAGTGGCCTGCAGAGTTCCAGAGGCATTCAAAGAATATATATATGTGGGTGGCTGCACGTTAGTACAGGCGGTCCTCAGGTTACGACCACAATTGAGCCCAAAATTTCTGTTACTAAATGAGACAGTTGTTAAGTGGATTTTGCTCCATTTTATGACCGTTCGTGCCACAGTTGTTAAATGACTTGCTCCAGTTGTTTAAGTTAGTAACACAGCTGTAAACTGAATCTGGCTTTTCCATTGGCTTTGCTTGTCAGAAGGTCACAAAAGGAGATCCCCAGCCCAGGACACTGCACTCCCATCATAAATATGAGTCAATTGCCAAGCGTCTGAATTCTGATCATGTGACCATGGGGATGCCAGAGCAGTCGTAAGTGTGAAAAACTATCATTTTCTGACCCAGCTCCCCAAACATGACAATCCCTTTGAAGTTAACTCAAAGATTCCTTTATTAGGAGTGCCAGCAGCCCTGGCAAAAAGTTTTTCTCTCACCGCAGGCTAACAAGTCCGTCTGGCCAGAAGATGAATAGTTGCCCGCCACATTTATTCATCTCCTTCCCCTTCCTTTTATTTCCAGAGCTAGATTGGAACTTCGCTAGCAACGGGTGGCTCTTCTGTCCCAGGGATCGGCCCATAGATTTCCGCTGCTCTCCTCTCCTCTGCCTTCTGCGTAGTCACACATCAGGCACTGGACCCAGCTGTTCCTCCTCTTCAGGGGTGGGTTCTACTTATCTTTACTACCAGTTCGCAATGGGATCGTGCATGCACAGATCACCAATGAAATGGGCGGGGCCTCCCACCGGTTTTACTACCGGTTCTTGCAAACTGGTCCAAACCGGAGGCAACCCACCACTGCTCCTCTTCCTCATCAGCCATCTCCAGACCTGGGGCTATTGATTCTCCATCTGAAGGCTGATGGCTGATCCAGGCTCCACTTCTCTCTCTCTCTCTCTGACACCTCCATTCCCTCTTCCCGCTTGGAGCTCTCAGGTTGCCTTGATGCTGACCCTGACTCTCACGCCTCCTCCTCCTCCTCTGATTCAGCTGCTGGAGGGGCCGGCGGCCAACAGGCCACAACAGGTCATAAGCCACTTTTTCAGTGCCTTTGTAACTTCAAACTGTCACTAAACAAATTGTTGTAAGTCGAGGATTACCTCTATTATAAGATCCTAAGCAGTTGCGTCAGAAGGGTTGATGGGGAGAAATCTCAGCACTTTCCTTTACGGTAGGTAGATATTTGAGACTGTCGGCTGTTCTACAAGTCTTCAACCGGCTCTCCAAATTCTAAAATCTGTTCACAATTCCCAGAATGTGGTCTGGCTCTCTCTTGTATAATTGCATGACAGCAACATTTGGTAATTCTATGAACTGTTCTGAAAATCCTGCAGATGGTCTAAGATAGGCTATGTGCCCTCCCACGCACCGTAAAAATAAAAACATGTCCAAAGAATACATTCTCCTGGATTTTTCTGTATAAAACAAGAGCCAAGATAAAAATAGCTTGACCCATTTCCTTATAGACAGAAAAATGAGGATTAAATGGACATTGATCCTGCTACTAATAGAGGTCAAAGCTCAGTGAGCTACACAGAAACCCAATTATTGCCTTAATGAGCCTCTGATATATGCTGCAACACACTGAAGTCCAACTTGATTTGTAAAGGATTTCCAAAATTCTACACAAAGGTTACTTCTCTTGGAGAATGCCAGTCTTGGGGAAAAAAGGGACGCTCATACGTCCAATTTCTTAAGAACAATTTCCACCAGTTTGCCATCGGCTAAAGATAATGAATTGTAAAGTTCTACTTCTTCTACTAAAGCTTATATTTTAACCTTTTTTGAAGAAAGAAAAAATGATGCCGCCCAGTGCCTTGTTCCAGATGTTTAATGCCACAAATCTATAGAGATGCAGAGATCATAATTAAAAATAGATGTATATTATCAATTCCTGCAAGAATTGATAGTAGGACATCCTGGTGTAGTGGTTAAGGTGTTGGAGTAGGAGAGGAGGACCCAGGTTCTAGTTTTCCTTTAGCACATAAATCCACAGAATGATCTTGGGCTTCGCAGC
Organism: Arizona elegans; assembly: GCA_022577455.1. Taxonomy (NCBI): domain Eukaryota; kingdom Metazoa; phylum Chordata; class Lepidosauria; order Squamata; family Colubridae; genus Arizona; species Arizona elegans. The sequence continues at coordinate 11,611,397 of JAKOOJ010000015.1, forward strand.
TTAAACCAATGTCAGGTTTTGTGACATGATAATATGAACCTGGCAAAATCATCAATCTCTTATTGGAGAGAATTCATTGAGTGGTGTGGTAGCCTAGAGGTGGAGCTCTTGTCTCACAGTCAGGAGGTTGTGAGTTTGATCCTAGGTAGAGGCAGATATTTCTTTTTCTAGGCTCTCTGAGAATGTATCTGCTGAAAAAACTCTGCATTGAAACAGGAAAGGCATCCAACCAGTAAACACTCAGCTCCATTCAGTTGCCCAGACTCCACCCAACAAGGGATTTATAGGGTCATTAAAAGGAGATAATAATCAGTTCCTGAACTGCTTTAAAGTGGTGGCACTGTGATTAGAATGCACTATTACAGTCTAATTCTGCCAACTGCCAGCAGTTCGATCCTGACTGGCTCAAGGTTGGCTCAGCCTTCCATCCTTCTGAGATCAGTAAAATGAGGACCCAGATTGTTGGGGGAAATATGCTGACTCTGTAAACTGCTTGGAGAGGGCTGTAAAAGCACTGTGAAGTAGTGTATAAGTCTAAGTGCTGTTGCTATTGCTATCACATTTCCAGTCCATCATCATAGCATTAAATATTACTTTAAAAATTGTGATAAAATAAAAGAGAGGGGAAAAAAAAGAATACCAAATACTAGTCAGCATTTGGAAATTAGGTGTGCAAGGAATGAAAAATTAGTCTGAAAAGTGATACTAAGATCTTAAAAATGATATAACATGATAAATACCCAGAGGAAAGTAACATTAGAAGCATGTATGTGTTTGGATAAATATTTAAAAACACAAAAAAAGATAGCAGAAACAACATTATCTTCTGTTTGAAGAGCATTGCCTCATCCCATTTCAAACACTTGAATTCTACTGTACTTCAATTTTTTTTTTTTTGCCAAAAGTCTTCAATTTTTGAGAGCAAAAAACTAAGTAAGAATGGAAGAATCTGCCC